>CM039504.1:5242945-5982945 GCA_022432975.1 Begonia masoniana
AAGATTGTTTTTTGCCATCCAAGAAATTATGTTTGATTGGAGATCCTAAAGATTAGGAAGTTTGAGAGATTTGTAAAGTAGTTACTTGAAAATCAAGTAGCTTTAGATATGGAATGGATTATGGTGAGATATGTGATCACAACAAACAAAGAATATATTCATAAAGTATTGGGATCCGATTTGATTATATTGGCGGTACTTTCCTAAAGTAGCACACAGAGTGTCACTCAAACCGAATTGATAAAATTGGTTTCCTTAGTGTGTGTGATTCTGATTTGATCTCTGATTTGAAAATTATGATTCTGTTAAGCTGAATTACAGCAAGATTCAAGATCACAGTAACAAAGGGATTTGTTCCTAAGTATTTGGAAAGTTGATTTGAAGATGAAAATAATATTCTAGAAGCCGATCTGAATATTGTGGTGCTGTTAAGCTAAATACGAGATCACAACGTTGTTAGGATTCGTTCCTCATATTTTAATATTCGTTTCAGATTTGTTTACATGGACTTTCCATATATGTCACACTTGATGTCACATATCCAATTTTATTGCGATTCAATCTTCTTATTCTATGCGATTTGTTTTGAAGAGAATATTCGAAGCATAGTATATTATGCATTCTTCCTGCACAGTTGAATGCTGCTGAAGATATTATTCTTGAGAGCCAAAAGTCTTTAATCATTCGAGCGATTTTATGTTTCATCAACGATTGCGTGTGTCCAGCAATTGTTAATTCTTTCTCTCACGCTTACTGTGAGTTGTCGGTGATTATTCTTCAGCGTGCGGATTGCATATTCTTTGAAGGAGATTTCTAGTGTCGCAAGCCGTTGTTTCTTCTCTCCCAATCGCTTCTGTTTGTGGGTCTGTTATTATTCATTCGATCGTTGATTGAATGTATACACACTCTGTTCGTGGGCTGATTTGATTATCTTAGAAGTGTGTTGATTGGTTGCATCCGAAGACACTGGTGTTACTGACGTGTCTCAGGTGCAATTTCTTGTTCTTTATTGAAACTTAGTCTCGGGAGGAGACTGCCTGGAACTCGGGAGGAGTTCTGATCATGTGCAAGGGGATCTTACCATACGCGGATTTCGGGAGGAGTCATTAACGACAAGGGGAGCTTGTTGCATTCAGATTCCGGGAGGGATCGATCTAAAGTCGAGGGGAGCTTGCAAAAACAGATTCACTGAGTAAGTTAGTGAGAGGCGACGACAAAAACAAGAGGGAGTCTTTATTTGTATTAGCTCGGTTGTCTTGTAACTTTGTGAACTCTTTAAAATGTTTTTATGTTTGGGTGTGGCCCCGCAGACGTAGGCAATTGCCGAACTGCATTATCAATCTTTTTTCTCATTATTTTCTGCACTTTTTCATTGTCCATTATCACGAAAATAAATTGGTGTCTCATCTAGTGTTCCATCTACACTAGGACATCAAGTAACTAACCTTGATCTTTCATAATATATCTAAATATTAATATAATCGAATGATTTTGTTAAAACTAGGTCAAGTTTAAAGTTAGTTTTAAATTTTCAAATGATATTTCAGATTTAATTAAATATTTTTTAAAAAACAATAAAAAATTGATTATAAATACATTGGTTTCATTCAAGATGTCCTTCCTCAGATTTTAGTGAGTTCTAGTCTCAACAAAGCGTCTTGTACGTAAACCCAGCAAGTCTTCTGCGTCCTCCGTCGTCTTCCACATTCTCCCACCGATGAATTCTGATCGTGATCCAGGTCCCGTTGCTGGCATCGATAATTCTTCTCTCCCAAAACGTCGAAGCCGTCGCAGAAGTAGAACAGAATCAATCAGCGTCAGTACGGAGCCTGCTATTTCAACAAACTCCAGAAGTCGTCCTAAACAGAGGGGACATTCCCGCTCAACCTCACTGAAGATGGATTCACCACCATGTTTTGTGTGCGGAAAGAAGTTTCGATCGCTGAAGGCGCTTTACGGCCACTACAGGTGCCACCCCGAGCGTCCATGGCGCGGGATTAATCCGACGCCGAACATGGCTGAAGAAAACCAGACGGTGGCCCCCAATCTGATTTCCGATGTGGTGGACTCTGTTAATGAATCTGGCAGCGAAAACGAGAAGGATAAAAAAGTAGAGGGGGTGGTAATGGCTGAAGAGAAAGGGGAGGACTGCGATCCCTGTGTGAGTATCATGTCAAGCTGTCAAAGTGAAGTTCCATGTGTGTTAGAGCGAAGCCTGAGGGAGGACGCGCCTCCGAACCATTGGCTAGGAAACAGCGCCACTGTAGGAGAAACTGATAGGCTAAAGAAAGCTCGCCTCTGTATTGATTTGAACAAGCTTCCCGGCGAAGAAGACGATCCCGATTCACCTGATTCTCGTTGCATATTCATCTTTGGGTTTACAAATTGCAGTCTTAAAAAAGACGATCATTAGGATTGTTTGTGAGATAGGCAACTACAAGTTGATGTTTTCGTTTGGTTTCTTTAACGGAATTCTGCAGAAACCAGTCGTTCATATCCAGATTTTTTTTTTAATTTTATGTCAAATTACTGTACGAGATTTTCTTGTCTATAATGAAACAGTTAGAGGCTATCATCGGTCAACAACTAAGTCTTATAAGTGTATTATACGAGGAGGATAGAGAGTGAGATTTGAAACATGGGACATTTGTTTTTTGATTCTCTCTTCATTGGATTTATTTAATTTCTGTAACCATAAAATTATTTGAATTATTTCGATTCGTGTATTTGAGATTTATTATTTTATTTAGTATTTTGAAACTATAAAACTATTTGAATTATTTTACTTCGTGTATTTGAAATTTTACCTTTGTTCCTATCTTCGCACAATCATTACTTTTCATCATCAGTGCTATTTGAAAAGTTGATTTGAAACTTGGATCTTTATCTATCCCCTTAAATCAAAGCACGAAGTCAACTTGATACATAATACCTCAAGCTCTATATAATATTGTACTTTTATAACTTTGTTCTTGAATTTTACTTCAATATAAGATTATGGTGACATCATTTGGTCTTGGCTCAAACAAAATCTCACAATGATAAGTCACCACGTGATATTATTTGAATTATTTCACTTTGTTCTTGAATTTTACTTCAATATAAGATTATGGTGACATCATTTGGTCTTGGCTCAAACAAAATCTCACAATGATAAGTCACCACGTGATATTATTTGAATTATTTCACTTCGTGTGTTTGAGATTTTGCTGTTGCTTCTTTCTCTGCAAAATTTTTACTTTTCATCCGCATTATTGTTTGAAGGTTTGATTGAAAATTTGGATCTTTATCTATCCCCTTAAATCAAGGCATGAAGCCAACTTGATACGTAACACCTCAAGCTCCGTATAATATTGGCCGCTTTATGACATACTCTCCATAATTTTGTTCTTTAATTTTACCCCAAAATACGTTGTAAGCACTTCAAGACCATAATTTTTTAATGTGAAAATATGGTCACATCATCTGGTCTTGAACTCCAAATAAACCTCATAAAGATGGACTAGGACATGCGATATGAAAGATAAAAATTTTCAAAAATTTTCTCCTTGATACGATATAATTCATATTGGATTTATTATTTGAACAATATTTTGGAACCATAAAACTATTTGAATTATTTCATTTATTTGAAATTTATCGTTGTTTCTGTCTCTACAAAATATGTTATTTTCATCCACATTATTATTTGAATATTTCATTTGAAACTTAGATCTTTATCTATCCTTTTGAACTCTAACAAATCCTCATAAAGATTGACCAGGACATGCGATATAAAAGTTGAAAATTTTCCAAAAATTTCAAAAAATTTCAAAAAATTTCTATATGGTGTTGGATTTCTTATTTTAACAATATTTTGGAACCATAAAACTATTTGAATTATTTCACTTTGTTCTTGAATTTTACTTCAATATAAGATTATGGTGACATCATTTGGTCTTGGCTCAAACAAAATCTCACAATGATAAGTCACCACGTGATATTATTTGAATTATTTCACTTTGTTCTTGAATTTTACTTCAATATAAGATTATGGTGACATCATTTGGTCTTGGCTCAAACAAAATCTCACAATGATAAGTCACCACGTGATATTATTTGAATTATTTACTTCGTGTATTTGAAATTTTACCTTTGTTCCTATCTTCGCACAATCATTACTTTTCATCATCAGTGCTATTTGAAGATTTCATTTGAAACTTGGATCTTTATCTATCCCCTTAAATCAAGGCATGAAGCCAACTTGATACGTAACACCTCAAGCTCCGTATAATATTGGCCGCTTTATGACATACTCTCCATAATTTGTTCTTTAATTTTACCCCAAAATACGTTGTAAGCACTTCAAGACCATAATTTTTAATGTGAAAATATGGTCACATCATCTGGTCTTGAACTCCAAATAAACCTCATAAAGATGGACTAGGACATGCGATATGAAAGATAAAAATTTTCAAAAATTTTCTCCTTGATACGATATAATTCATATTGGATTTATTATTTGAACAATATTTTGGAACCATAAAACTATTTGAATTATTTCACTTATTTGAAATTTATCGTTGTTTCTGTCTCCGAAAAATCTATTCTTTTCATCCGTATTATTATTTGAATTATTTCACTTTGTTCTTGAATTTTACTTCAATATAAGATTATGGTGACATCATTTGGTCTTGGCTCAAACAAAATCTCACAATGATAAGTCACCACGTGATATTATTTGAATTATTTTACTTCGTGTATTTGAAATTTTATTTTCATCCACATTATTATTTGAATATTTCATTTGAAACTTAGATCTTTATCTATCCTTTTGAACTCTAACAAATCCTCATAAAGATTGACCAGGACATGCGATATAAAAGTTGAAAATTTTCCAAAAATTTCAAAAAATTTCTATATGGTGTTGGATTTCTTATTTTAACAATATTTTGGAATCATAAAACTATTTGAATTATTTCACTTATTTGAAATTTATCGTTGTTTCTGTCTCCGAAAAATCTATTCTTTTCATCCGTATTATTATTTGAAGATTTCATTTGAAACTTGGATCTTTATCTATCCCATTGAACTCTAACAAAACCTCAGAAAGATGAACCAGGAAATGCGATATGAAAGATAAAAATTTTCTATATGGTTCATATTGAATTTATTGTTTCAACAATATTTTGGAACAATAAAACTATTTGAATTATTACACTTGTTTGAAACTTATTGTTGTTTATGTCTCCGCAAAATCTATTCTGTGATGATACGTGGTGCCGTCGGGTTAAAGCCACGTGGCGGGGCTTAATCCGAGTGAGCCGGAGGGACCGCACGGCCTGTTCCGGATGAGCCGGAGGGTTGTTACAACAATCTCACATTGCTTGGGGAGGTATATGGAAATGAAACATGTGTAAGGAAACTCTCCCAACATAGTAAGACGTATTTTGAAGCACAGTTGGCAACAGATCCCATAAGAACTCCAAAGTTAAAAGTGCTTCGGCGAGAGTTGTACCAGGTTGGGTGACCGACTGGAGAGTCCTCACCAAACAAAGCCGTGAGGGGAGGATATTGAGTTACGACCCAATCCCCAGAGCGGACAATGTCTTACTGGAAAAATGGGTCGTTACAAATTGTATTAAAGTCTGTACCCAACCGAAAATGTGGCCAACGAGGATGTTGGGCCCCGAGGGGGGGTGATTGTGATGACACGTGGTGCCGTCGGGCTGAAGTCACGTGGCGGGGCTTGATCTGGATGAGCCAAAGGGACCGCACGGCCTGTTCCGGGTGAGCTGGAGGGTCGTTACAATAATCTCACATCGCTTGGGGCGGTATATGTAAATGAAACATATGTAAGGAAACTCTCCCAAGTTAGTAAAACGCGTTTTGGAGCACAATTGGCAACGGATCCTATAAGAACTCCGAAATTAAAAGTGCTTCGGTGAGAGTAGTAACAGGTTGGGTGACTGACTGGAAAGTCCTCGCCAAACAAAGCTGTGAGGGGAGGATATTGGGTTACGACCCAATCTCCAGAGCTGACAATATCTTACTGGGAAAAGGGGTCGTTACATGTTCTTTTCATCCGCATTATTGTTTGAAGATTTCATTTGAAACTTGGATCTTTATCAATCTCCTTGAACTCTAACAAAACCTCAGAAATATAGACCAGGACATGCGATATGAAAGATAAAAATTTTCAAAATTTTCTATATGGATTTATTATTTCAACAATATTTTAGAATCATAAAACTATTTGAATTATTTCACTTATTTGAAATTTATCGTTGTTTTCTTGTGTAGAATGAAACAGTTGGAGGCTATCATCGGTCAACAACTAGTCGTATATGTGTCGAATTCAGCTTATTATACGAGGAGGATAGAGCATGAGATTTAAAGCATGGGACATTTGTTTTTTGATTCTCTCCATTGGATTTATTTAATTATTATTTTGTAACTATAAAATTATTTGAATTATGTGTATTTGAGATTTCTTATCTTAATTAGTATTTTGGAACCATAAAACTATTTGAATTATTTTACTTATGTGAAATTTATTATTGTTTCTATTTCCAAAAACTCTATTATTTGAAGATTTCATTTGAAATTTTTATCTTTATCTATTCTCTTAAATCAAGGCATGAAGTCAACTTGAGACATAACACCTCAAACTCCATATAATATTGTATTTTTATAACTTTGTTCTTGAATTTTACTTCAATATAAGATTATGGTGACATCATTTGGTTTTGGGCTCAAACAAAATCTCACAATGGTAGGTCACCACATGATATTATTTGAATTATTTCACTTCGTGTATTTGAGATTTTACGATTGCTTCTTTCTCCGCAAAATTTTTACTTTTCATCAGCATTATTATTTGAAAGTTTGATTTGAAATTTGGATTTTTATCTATCCCCTTAAATCAAGGCATGAAGCCAACTTGATACATAACACCCCAAGCTCCGTATATTATTGGTCGCTTTATGACATACTCTGCATAATTTTGTTTTTTGATTTTACCTCAAAATGTGTTGTAAGCACTTCAAGACCATAATTTTTTCAATGTGAAAATATGGTCACATCATCTGGTCTTGAACTCTAAATAAACCTCAGAAAGATGGACCAGGACATGCAATGTGAAAGATAAAAATTTTCAAAAATTTTCTCCTTGATACGATATGATTCATATTGGATTTATTATTTGAACAATATTTTAGAACCATAAAACTATTTGAATTATTTCACTTATTTGAAATTTATCGTTGTTTCTGTCTCCACAAAATCTGTTATTTTCATCCTCATTATTATTTGAATATTTCATTTGAAACTTGGATCTTTATCTATCCCTTTGAACTCTAACAAAACCTCTTAAAGATTGATCAGGACATGCGATATAAAAGATGAAACTTTCCAAAATATTTCAAAAATTTCTATAATTTTCTATATGGTTCATATTGGATTTATTATTTCAACAATATTTTGGAACCATAAAACTATTTGAATTATTTCACTTATTTGAAATTTATCGTTGTTTCTGTATCCGCAAAATCTTTCTTTTCATCCGCATTATTATTTGAAGATTTCATTTGAAATTCAGAATTTTATCTATCCCCTTGAATTCTAACAAAATCTCAGAAAGATAGACCAGGAAATGCTATATGAAAGATCGGATGTGAAAATATGTAAGCACTTCAAGACCATAATTTTTCGATGTGAAAATATGGTCACATCATCTGGTCTTGAACTCTAACAAAACCTCATAAAGATAGACCAAAACATGCGATATGAAAGATAAAAAATTTCAAAAAAATTCTCCTTGATACGATATGGTTCATATTGGATTTATTATTTTAACAATATTTTGGAACCATAAAACTATTTGAATTATTTCACTTATTTTAAATTTATCTTTGTTTTTGTAACGGTTTAATTTTTAAGACGTTAGATTAAAAATGTAATTGTAGATGTACATATATAAATGATATGTAAAAATAAGTTGGAAAAAGTTGTATTGAAGAAAGGATACGTTAAGAGGCAAAAATTTGACGATTTATAAAATTGTGAAAATATAAAACATGGCCAATCGATCACCCCAGGATAGGCGATCGATCGCCATTTTGGTGGAAAAATTAATGATCGGATCCGAGAGGGTGCCGATCAATCGCCCAAAGGGGGGTGATCGATCGCCCCTTTCTAAAAAAATGAAGGATTCCGAAACAGGGGCAGTGCCGATCGATTGGTTGTTGCAGGCGATCGATTGTCCTTGTTAAAAACAAATTAAAAATTTAAAAATTAAAAGAAAAATACTAATTACGATTAATTAAAATAAATGAGATTAAAACTAATTGTGATTAAGGATTAATTAATCATGATTATTTGGTAAATAATTAAAAAGGGAAGAGCAAAATGGACATTTTTAAAAGATAAGCATGGTTAAAGTGTAATTAACCATGAAACACTATTGAAAAAAGGTTAAGTGACAATCCTTATGTGAATTACGTGAATGAGAAGAGAAGAAAGTGAAAAGAGAAAGGGAAGGGGAAAATAGAAGAAAATGAAGGAAAAAGTGGAGATTTGAGAGTTGATCCTTTAAGATAAGTTGTTCATCTTGTTGAGAGAGTTATTTTGGTGCCAAAATTGTTAGATTTGGTGGAAATTTCATGAAAAGTGGAGGAACCGACATACGGTAAGTAATTCTAACGGTTAAAATAGTTAGTTTATGTTTTATTGCATTACTAGGTGGAGTCGTGGAGATAGTTTATATTTCTACCTTAGATCTGGATATAATAGAGTTTGATTGAGGATTGAATGGATGAATTGATGTTGTTTTGATGATATAAAGGAATTGAATTATTTTGTTGTGAAAAGAATATATATTTTTTTGTATTGAAATGTATAAAAAGGAAATATTTTGAAAACCAATGAGTTATAAAGTATTATTTCAAAACGATGTTTTATGTTAAATTGAACATGTGAATTTCAAATTCATTTTATGCGTGAGTTGCATTGTTTAAAACATGTATTGCATTGACTTTATAAACGTTTTAAAGCATGCATTTATGAAGGAGAAAGTTGGAAGTCTTGGTAACACAGTAACCCAATGGACTGGACTTGACTCTTCGTGTACGAATATGTATGACTATGAAACTGAGTAAGAGCCTAACTAAAATGTCTTCCTTGGGTTGAAAGTTATTAAACCTCGAGAGGGAGCAATTCAAGAGGAGTTCTACAGCCCTACCGGAGAAATCTCGTGAACTTATAGAAGTATGTGATGGTCATATATAGTCGGTTTAGAGTGTGGTGCATTCTTAACATAACAAATGAATGTTGAAAAGATGCTTTGTTGTTTTTGTGAAAAGATGGTTTTAAATCATGCAATATTATTTTAATGGCATTAGATTTATTCATTGAAAAATCACTTCAACAAGGGTTGATTGATTTCAAGCATGCATAATTTTAAAATCTTATGCATGGTTTTTAAATAGAACTTGATTTTAAATTGATTTAAAAAAGAATCAATATTAGATGGAGGATGGAGTATGGTCCTAGATAGTGTTGATAAAGTCTGGGTTAGCTATTATAACTGCTAGACTTAATTGCTGGGCGTAAAGCTCAGTATGTGGATTATCTATATCTTTCAGATAACGAGAATGTTCACCGAAACGGTAAAACAAAAACAAAATAAAGACGATAAAGTGGCATAGACAAAACCATCGAGGTAGATGGTTTTCTGTTTGAGTTGGGATCAGGTTTAGTTATTTTAGTTTTTCTTACGTATAAACCATTTTTGAACGGTCATGATTAGTGGCCTAATTGTGTAAACACTTGTGCATACTCTGAGATAAATGATGTAAATATTTCAACTTATGAAATATATGATATGAAATGTGGTTTGTTTGAATTGAATTTGGAGATCCTAATTTAGGATGTCAGGATTACAAGAGTAGATTTTCGATTAGATTAAAATAGATCCATGCACGCGAGTTTGAGGTTTCCATTTTCCAATTCGGGAATCCTACCGATAGCTCGTCAGAGCCCCGATTCGGGTCCTGACAGTTTCTGTCTCCCCAAAATCTGTTCTTTTCATCCGCATTATTATTTGAAGATTTCATTTGAAACTTGGATATTTATCTATCTCTTTGAACTCTAACAAAACTTCATAAAGATGGATCAGGACATACGATATGAAAGATAAATTTTTTTATAATTTTCTATATGGTTCATGTTGATTTATTATTTCAACATTATTTTGGAACCATAAAACTATTTGAATTATTTCATTTATTTGAAATTTATCGTTGTTTTTGTCTCTGTAAAATCTGTTCTTTTCATCTGCATTATTATTTGAAGATTTCATTTGAAACTTGGATGTTTATCTATCCCCTTGAACTCTAACAAAACCTCAGAAAGATGGACTAGGAAATGTGATATGAAAGATAAAAATTTTCAAAAATTTTCTATATGGTTCATATTGGATTTATTATTTCAACAATATTTTTGAACCATAAAACTATTTGAATTATTTCACTTATTTGAAATTTATCGTTGTTTCTGTCTCCTCAAAATCTATTCTTTTCATCTCATCTGCATTATTATTTGAAGATTTCATTTGAAACTTTGATCTTTATATATCCTCTTGAACTCTAACAAAACCTCAGAAAGATGGACCAGGACATGCGATATGAAAGTTTAAAATTTTCAAAAAATTTCTATATGGTTCATATTGGATTTATTATTTCAACAATATTTTTGAACCATAAAACTATTTGAATTATTTCACTTATTTGAAATTTATCGTTGTTTCTGTCTCCTCAAAATCTATTCTTTTCATCCTCATTATTATTTGAAGACTTCATTTGAAACTTGGATCTTTATCTATCTCCTTGAACTCTAACAAAACCTCAGAAAGATGGACTAGGACATGCAATATGAAAGATAATTTTCAAAAATTTTCTATATGGTTCATATTATTTCAACAATATTTAGAACTATAAAATTATTTGAATTATTTCACTTATTTGAAATTTATTTTTGTTTCTGTCTCTGCAAAATCTGTTCTTTTCATCTGCATAATTATTTGAAGATTTCATTAGAAACTTGGATCTTTATCTATCTCCTTGAACTCTAACAAAATCTCAGAAATATGGACCAGAACATGCGATATGAAAGATAAAAATTTTCAAAAATTTTATATATGATTGATTTATTATTTCAACAATATTTTGGAACTATAAAACTATTTGAATTATTTTACTTATTTGAAATTTATCGTTGTTTTGTCTCCGCAAAATCTGTTCTTTTCAACTATATTATTATTTGAAGATTCCATTTGAAACTTGGATATTTATCTATCCCCTTGAACTCTAACAAAACTTCAAAAAGATTGACTAGGACATGCGATATGAAAGATAGAAAATTTCAAATTTTTTTTATATAGTTCATATTGGATTTATTATTTCAACAATATTTTGAAACCATAAAACTATTTAAATTATTTCATTTATTAGAAATTTAATGTTGTTTCTATCTGTGCAAAATCTGTTCTTTTCATTCGCATTATTATTTGAAAATTTCATTTGAAACTTAGATCTTTATATATTCCCTTGAATCAAGCATGAAGCCAACTTGATACGGACACCCCAAGCGGCAAGCTCCATATAACATTATCTGCTTTGTGTTAAACTCCAGGCAATTTTATTCTTGAATTTTATCCCAAAATGCATAGTGAGTACTTCAAGATCACAATTTTTAAATGTATGATCATGATCACATAATTTAGTCTTGGTCTCCAAAAAAAAACCTCACAAGGATGGGCCGCCACGATAAAAATTTTCTCATTAATACGATCAGGTTCACTGGTATTTTTCTTGGTGTCCTTTAGTATATTCTTTCACAGATGTAACACACTTCCTAACAGATACTAGAAAGAATTGAAATTATTTAAACACAACCTCGTAGCTACAAATGAAACTACTTTCTTCTGATGGCAGTCACTAAAACAACGGGTTGCTGACCATAGCTAACTGACTAAAAGCTTCTCAATCCGCATCTTTCAAAAGGATATGCAGGCGCCAAACAAGGAATGTCTCCAGCATTTCGTGAGAAATCGCCTTTTTATGGATGACGAGATGATCATCAAGCACAATTTTAACCATCAAGCTGAGATTACTTTCTCCTGATTATCAGAATTCTGGTTCAATCCCTCTGCCATGACATTAGAGTGAATCATCGATCCCGTGGGTAGTTTCTTTTGACGTGTAATCCCGACCTCAAACCAACTTAGAAGCTTCTTTGGTAGTAGTAGCCCAACCTAAAAACATGACACTTGCTACAGAGTAGCTTCCATCGTGCAGCTTACAAACAGAGGGATAGTCTGCATATGATTCATAAGATAATATTTTGTTAACATTCGACAGAAGAACAGTCATTTATCTTCACAGCGGATCAATGGTATTATATGAGAGAAACTAAATAAGTAGGAACCTTTCATGATAAATACTTCACTTGTTTCATGCATATACCATTTTGAGCCGTTGCCCAGAAGATCGAGGCTGCGAGATGTCGGGACTAACTTGTTATCCTCAACATTAGTACCTTGACTGTTTCCCATCTACATATCATCACAAAATCGAGAATATCAAAATCCAGATACTTAAGTGGTTAAGAACAAGAATTATACAATACAATAGCAAAAGATAGAAATTCCATTTAACTGGTATTTACAATCTTATCGTAACTGGTTTTCTGGTGTCTGAGATTTCAAATGACTAGGCATAGTGGATAACAAGCTGTTGGGCGCGCCATGTCACGCTCATAAACATTATAATCCATTAAAATATCTATAGTCAACTTACTTAGCCTCCCAATATCACAATAATGTATCGAGTTTTCTGTAACATAGCATAATCATCCACTCTATAAGCACAAGATGGCCACAGAATGATCTTTTACTAACTTTGCTAAATTTTCAAACAAAAATGATATTAGAATCAAATTCTTACCTCACATAGTATTCACATCAGTTTCTCAGATGCCTAGCACTCGACAATTACTGCAACTTATTGCAAATCTTCTCCAGCTAGTCTAAGAAGTTCTAGAAATCAGCATCCCAGGAATCAAGCATGCCATTTTTCTGGTGCTGCGGCCTTAATATGTTACCCTGACCCCAGCCTTTCTGCACCCGATTAAGAGTTTTCTGAGCAATTCCACTTCCATCATCACTGTGGAAGCAAAGAATATTTAGAAGTCAAGATAGCAGAAAGAATATACAATATTTCAAAAAATTAGAGGTTTGTTTATTCAACAAATCAAAAGGCTAAAATAACTTAAATATAGAAATCAATCAATATTCTTGATGTGAATCAAAGTGGTTCTCATCAATTCTGAGTAATTCTCACTCCTCAAAAAATCTTGTTCATGAAATTTGACAAATGTGGAGCGGGCAAAAATAGAAACTCTGGCCCGAGTATCGGTTATCTTTTGAAAAACTGCAACAAAGTCCGGCATTATAAAATAATTTTTATTTCAGAAGTGTATTGTGGGTGTACAAATTTTATACAAGAATTGGAAGAACAGCTTTGTAAAATCACATTGTGGAAAAATTTAGAAAAATGAAGTCCTACTTAAAGCACTTTGAAATCATTGAGAAAACAGAGAAAATTTACGAAGCATATAAAACAAATATACGTTAGCCACCTGTGTATTATATTGTGCCAATCACTTTCTTCATTATTACTTGACTTTTTACCACTGATCTTCCTCCGGCTTCGATGAATCTTATTTACAACCCTACTCTCTGAAGCCATTCTCATCATCTTTTCTGCAAGTTCATTAGCCCCACGTCTGTTCCCCCTCTTTCCTAGTTCATCGATTACTAACATCAACGGTGCAGGATCAAATCCATACCCTTTGTCAATCATCTTATGAAGAACTAAACAAGCATCCTCCAACTTTTCATCAAAGCAAAGTTTTTCAATGAGATCCTTATACAGGAAGTTATCCAGGTCAAAAGATTTATCTAATGCAACCTCATACAATTCTTTTGCGTTGGAAACTTCTCCTCCAGAAAGTAACTCGTTAAACATCAAGCTATACAAGGGTTGCTGGTAGCCACATACAGTCAAGGCTATCTCGAATATCTCCATGGCTGCTCCAAAATCACATGATTTGCAAAAGGCTTTGATTAGAATACTGAAGGAAGAAATATTAGGAAATATTTCCTTTTCCAGCATTTCATCCAAAAGTGAAGCGGCATCTCCAAGTCTCCCTCCTTCAGATAAACTGCTGATCATATTATTATATGTCCAAACATTAGGAGAAATACCTCTTTCTCTCATCTCATTTAGAAGACCATACATTTCAAATATTTGGTTTTTTCTACCTAAGCCCAGTATCAGCGAATTATAGGTATGAATGCTCTTGTTGCAGCCTTTTTTTTCCATGTCCTTCAAAACTCGAAAGGCAGAAGATATTTTACCCTCTTTACAGTAACTCAGAATGAAAATATTGAAGATCATCGTATCAGGATGCAAACCTTTCCCAGACATCTCAGTGAACTTTTTTTTCGCCTCATCAAGTCTCCCAGACTTGCACAGCGCTTTAATTATGGTCGAATATGTAATCAAATCAGGCCTACATTTCTTCCCATCATCACTACTGTCAAACAAGCATGTAAGAGAGTTTCCTGCACTATCAAGGGCAGCCTGTCCATGAGTCCACATCCTGCTCATCATTTCAATAGCTTCGTCCACTTTCCCAATTTTACAAAGGCCATCAATTACAATATTGCATGTTGTGGTGTCCAAGATATTATCTCTCTCATTCATCTTTTGCAGAAATTTCTCTGCTTCTGATGTTCTCCCTTCTTTCCAAAGACTGTGAAGCAAAATGTTACATGTATAATTATTTGGAGAATAACCATTTTGAGTCATTTGATGAAGAACACGACTAGCTTCAAGTACCTTTCTCTTACGGCAGTATCCATGTAATAAGGTGCTATAGGTTACTATATCTGGATATAAGCCATTAATTCTCATTAAGCTTATTAAATTTACAGCATCAGAAAGTAGTCCGCTTTTACAAAGTCCATTCAGCACAATGTTATATGACCAAACACTAGGTTCTATCCCTTCATCAGCCATCTCTTTAAGAATCAAACGTGCCTCCAAAAGCTTCCCGTTCCTAACCAAACCCAACAACAATATATTATAACTTTCCAAGTTTGAGAAATCTCCGATGCTTCTCATAGATTCAAACAAACTCTTTGCTTCCGCTAACATTCCTATATCGCAAAACCCCTTAAGCATTATATTATAGGTGACAACATTAGGCCGCGGCAACCCCAAATAATCATCGATTTGCATATCCCTAAAAATTCTAGACGCTTCTAACATTTGCCCATCTCTACAAAGAGCTGCTATTCTTGAATTGAAAGTAACAACATCTGGAAACAGACCATCCTCTTTCATTAACTCGACCAACATCTCAGCCTTATCAGTCTGACCTACCCTGCAAAAACTAGATATCAAAGTATTGTAGACAACATTACTGGGCAAAAAACCACAACCCCTCAACTCATTCACAAGTTCCAACCCTCGGTTATCAAGACTGGCTTTACAATACCCACGAACCAAAATCTCAATAGTGTAAGCATTTGGTTCACAACCCTTCTCAGACATTTTATCAAACACCTCCCTTGCAGCTTCTATCTGACCCGAATGACATAAGGCACAGATCAAAAGATTGAAAGTGTAAGTTTCAGGAGAAACCTTAGCAAGAATCATATCCTTATACAGCCAAGTGACAGAGTCTGCAGAATTCTTCTTCAGAAAGTTCTGAAGGAGCAAATTATACAAAAAAATGGGAGGAGGGTTTTCCGGAAACCGGGATCTAAGGGTTTTAAAATGGGAAAGAGCTTGATCAGGGAGACCAGACAGAGCCAACATCCGGACCAGACAAAAAAGAGAAAGAAGGGCAGTGTCGAGGTGGTGCGAGAGGAGTAGAAGGTGATGGAGATGGTCAATTTCGCGGAGCATTCTGCGAGGAATAAGAATCCGAGCAATGGCGGATATGGAGGGGAGGGATAGAGGGGCCGAGGAGGGTGAGGAGAGAATGCGCCTGACGAGGCACCATGCAAGTTTCGGGTTGGCGGTGTTAAGGAGCAGAGCTTTGGTGAGTTTAGTTGCTGGGCTCATAACCAACTTCTTCGTCTCTCTCCGTTGCAATTTTCAGTTGGAGAAAGCGGGAGCTTATATCTGCTTTCTTTTGTGATCCTAAAATTCAAGACGACGAGTTGGATCAGACCTGTAAATTATCTTTTCTTCTATTTATGAATAAACAATTAATACGTGCTTCTGTAGAATGAGTGGCAGGACAAACAAATTTATAAATAAATCACGATTCAACAAACTCCAGGAAAGACATTTTTCCAGGCACAATTGGAAAAGCAGACCTATCATTTCCTTGAGCATCCAGTGCTCTGCTCATAAAACATGACGAACCAAATTAATCGATTTCTGATCCTCCTTGTCATGTTTTCCGGCATCGAGCTTTCATAATCTGGTCCTTCGCCCCTTGACCGAGTTAACTTTCCAAATCTGGTCATTCAAGACACCATCTTTTTTTTATCATCTTCAGACATTTCTCTGGATCTATGGTTTCATTGTCTAGTATTCCCAAAAAAATAGCTGGTAAAATCTTGGAAACTCACAAGGAAGAGGAACATCATGACCTTTGCTAATTGCTACAAGGAATATAAATTCTTCATATGAGAAGAACAAAAAAATGAGGAATGGGGAGAAGAACAAAAAACTAGTCATTCACTGATGTTACAAAGTTGGAGATAAGGGTTGCCAGGCGTTACATATCTAGACCAGTATGGTTTGTATTTCGAAACAGCCAGATCCAACCATGGCTTGTTGTTTCCATTGTAATGTATAACAGCTGCATTCTCTATTTCTGTAATGTTCAAGGCTGGGTCGTATCCGAGACCCAACACGTGCCACCCTCGATCAAGCGGATATGTCAGATTGTAAAAAGTAATAAGTCCCGGCGGCAGTGATCCGAGTTTCCACAGAGTTCTATCCTCGTTCTGCAAAACATTTCATAAATCAGTGGCAAGTTTGAGCAATAATAAATGCAAAAATGTTGGTTTTCAAGTTTTCTAGTGAA
Source organism: Begonia masoniana (assembly GCA_022432975.1). Taxonomy (NCBI): domain Eukaryota; kingdom Viridiplantae; phylum Streptophyta; class Magnoliopsida; order Cucurbitales; family Begoniaceae; genus Begonia; species Begonia masoniana. The sequence goes on from CM039504.1 coordinate 5,260,097, forward strand.
GTTAAAAATCTTATGAAAACAAATACGTGTCATTAAGCTCATTCATGTAGTTGAAAATGCACTCCCTTGGGAGCGACATCAAAGGAATTACTCCAAATGAGTAACAAAACGAGTTTGTAGAAAGCTAGCTATGTCATCATGAAACATCAGTAAATCTGCCAGTTATCTCAAACAAGCACAAACAAAAAAAGAACAAGGACTAAAGACTATTATGCATACATTAAACAGAAACTGCAGGAGAGATGAAGGGGTCTGTGCAGGATAATGTAGGTAGAGATGCTAAAAGATGAATAGAAGTTTACCATATCTTGCCAATAATGGTATATTCCAGTGATGTTCCGTTTCTTCCATTCCTGCAAGTCAAAAATATTCATTCCAAATGCCCATCCACATGCGTTTGGATCGAAGTTCTTTGAGATTTTCGGATTTGTGAAGTTGAGATACTTATCAAATCTATGAAAACTCTCTTTGCAGGTCTCAACTGCACCATTCACCATCCCATGTAAATCAATGGACCAAAGAGGAGTCAAATCCTTCTGAACTACGATATCATCATCCAAAAATAAGATCTTATTTAACTTTGGGTATACTTCAGGAAGGTAAAATCTTAGATGATTCAACATGGACAAATATTTTGGATTTCTATACTTCAGGTTTTCGGCACCAACGGAGAGAGAGGAAGGATGATTTGCTTTAAAGTAAAACTCTTTAAGTCTCGCAGATTCAAGTTGACGTAGAACAGAGCAGTAAGATGAATTCAGCCACTTGAAATCGTCAATGTTATCAACTTGGATTGTTGCTTTTCCAGGATAATTAACCAAAAACCACATCTTCATTGCAGCTAAGTTCAGTTTATCTGTGACTACATGGAAAACATGTTTCTCGGGTTCTTTTGCATGCAGCACAGTAGAATTGACTACCACAGATGTTGCCAAGACATTATCCGAGAAAATTGCATAATGATAGAGAGAAGGATCTTCAACTTTTGCTTCGTCGACATGATCCTGTTTATGGTATTCCTGAAGGTAATAGTCAGATGCAAGTTGTAAAGGAAGGCAGTGCAATGCTTTGGGAACTGTTTTGGCTGCCAGCTGAGTCAAGAATGCACTTTTCTTCTTTTGTGTATCTATGTTGATCTCAGTTGACTGTAGCATGGCTCTTAACTTCCTTGCCACAGTTATACAGTCATATAACCGGTCTTTGGCCATTGCTAGAATATGCCCCATAGCTTTAGCTTGATCAAGTGCGCTATAAAGTGAACAAATAATGAGTTCGTTAAAAGTATGGTAAAGAAGAAGTACAAACGGAGTGTTCTGTACCTCGAGTGAAGCTCAGAATCAGAAGATGCTTCTCCAATAGCATGTTGGCTTTCTCTATAATGTTTCATAAGAGAATTGTAAATATCAGTTTCATTGTTAGACTTGGCTATATTCGCATAAGCTTTGGCCATTATAATCTGATCACGCATAAGTTTCAAGGTGGAGTCAGAATTTGGGGGGTCATAATCTCTCCTCCATATACTATACTTTCCCTTCACAGTAGTGTCAAAACTTTTTGATTTCTCAATGGCTGCGGCTGCCATCTGGTAGTCAGTCTCTTTATCTTGTCGACTTAATTCTTCAGATCTAAGGGCCCTCCTCTCCTGCCGCATTGTCTGAAAGGCTAGGAACTATGACAACCCACATTGAACTAAGTAAATCAAAATGCAGAAGCACAAAATAAAATAGTCTGACACACCCGGCGCTTAAGCTTCACTGGGTTCATTGATGATAAATCTGGAGAATCTATGTCTTCTCTAGGTTGATGCTCGTCCATTGTCTGTTGGGAAAACTTTTGAAATGTTGACTGATTGTGTAATGAATCCTTCTGAAAGAAAGATATAAATATTTTAACTCTGTGCATGAACCTCTCAAAGATAATCAAATTGTATAGCAACTTAGTGCACTTATAATGGACACGAAAGTTGATGAAAGTGTTCAGATGGCTTTTCAAAAGTGATATAGCATATATTGTTTACGTTAAAATAAAATAATTTGATCAACATCAACACTCACACTCTAAGAAAGATTACTCAAAGGTACCTGTGAACTCTTTGACTGAATTTTATTTTCATCCATGGCATTTTCCAATACCCAAGAAGCTGATAAATCCTTCATTTTAACCGTTCTAGTTTGTAAAGTACCAGAAACATCACTGAAGGTTGTAAATATGTTAATATCCTGCAACAAATTTATGTTAAAAGGATATAAATTTTGGCTGTGAAAGAGAATGAAAATGAATAAACACTGTAACACCTTGGCATCAGGAAGATTGCTGATTCCAATAGCAGTTGATTCCTCCTGCACATATTGCATATGGTCAAGAAGAGGAAGATGTTTTCACTTACAACAGAAATGAAGAGGATGAAATTGACTATCTACCTACATCATTTATAAAGTTTCCCTTTGAAACTGTTTTGACTAAATTCTAATTTTCCTACAAGTGGATTTTAGTTACATCTAATCTCTCATGATGACTAACTCAGAAAAAAAAAAAAAAAACATAAACTCTCAGAAAAAAAAAAAATCCTAATCCATAAAAAGTCAAGTCGCAATGCATCAAGGAAAAGAATATATTTGTCTACTAAGGAACCTTCTCACCACTTATTGATGGAAGCCTTTTGAAGCATGCATATAAAACATATATGAAACCTAACTCATAGCAAAGAAATGAAACAACAAAACCTCGCTGACAAACGAGAGACTAGACCACCTAATGATGAACATCTGAACCATTAAAATTAGAGTGCATTCCTCAGCATAGGCTCCCAAACCATTGAAATGAAAGCATCAAGTGACATAAGCATATGGAACCATTAAAAGAGTCTGTTTCTTAAAGTACAGACATTTTAGGAAAGGGAAATTAAAATAAAGAAATATGGATAGGCTACCTTTCCATCTACACACGGATCACAGTCATATGGCAGCCGATTCTCTCTGGTTTCACTTGAGTGTCATGAAAAATAACAACAATAATTAGTTTGACATACAAAAAGAAACATACACTCCAAATACTTGAATGAGAAAATAGAGACCAAAAATATGATAGGCCCATAAGCATTCATACATCATTGAAGAATCGTATGCGCCTGCGCAGCTGAAATCAAGACGGAAGACAACCTGTATTAATAATATAAAATTACAACAAATAAGACTACTAATAAGAGAAGAGATATGAAAGTAAACCGTTGAATCAACGTAAAACTAGAACACAATTTTACAATCAAAGCCGTACTACTATTTCAACAGTAATGAGAAACGAGAGCGCTAAAGTCTAATCGAAGTGTTCGTGGCCTAAATGACTTAAAAGAAACGTAAATTCAGAATTCTGCAAGAGGATCTGAATGATTAGCGCCGATCGGCAGCCACATAACATCAAATCCACAAGCAAAAGTATCCGCAATCGCGCTGAGTTCCTCCACAGTATCCCAATTTTAAAAGGATAGGCAACACAGTTTTCGTCCAGGATCAGATCCTCAGAGGAAGGATAATAAGCTTGAAAGGAGGAAATGATTGAGAGGGAAATTGAATCTGTACCAACAAGATGCAGGAGAGAAGCACCGAAATCCTACTCGGTAAGTTTCTTTGAAGAGCTTTCATGGCGAGAGAGAGAGAGAGAGAGAGAGAGAGAGAGAACCAAAGGACAGAGGTTTATGGCTTCATCTCCCTCCAGGCTCCAATACGTCCCGGGTTCACTGTATTTAACTAACCCGCGCTTTACCAGTCGGAGAGATGAACGCTGCTTTACCAGTCGGAGAGATGAACGCTGCTACGTCACCCTCCTAAAGGTAATTACATCTTTGCCATTGTAGTTGTAATTGCCTGTGAAAACTGAGCCATCTTATTAGGAGAAAATATTAGGGTAAATTCAAAAATTACTTCTGAAGTATGGGTATTTATCGAAAAAATTCTCAAATAAAAAGTCATCGCAGTCAAAATTTCGAACTATCGAAAACTGTCAAAAAAAACTCCGGTAGAGAGCCGTGTGCCCCCCGAATTGTAATTCGGGGACCGATGGTAAGGGTGTGTAAAATCGAACCAGAACCGATGAATCGAATTGGAACTGGTGAAATCTGTTCAGATCGGGTCGGTTTTGAGCATAATGAAACTGAACTTCGGTTCTAAATTTTAAGAATTGAAAATGATCGGTTCGGTTTTCGGTTTAGATCGGTCAAAACCGATAGAAACCGAACCGAACGGATGAAATCGGTTTCTAAGGTTCTGTGCTGTGCACAAAACCGACTATGCTGTGCACAATTTTGTGCGACTTGCGAGAGCTCGAACAGTCGAGCGAGAAGGAAAGTGAGAGACAGTAACGGCCAGCTCTCTGGGAGAGCTCAAGCAATCGTGCGACCGACGGACGAAGGCACGGACAAGAGAGTGAGAGACAATGCGAGAGACGATCGTCGATTCGGAGGCACGGAGCTCTCTGCTCTGTATCGGCGACTCGGCGTGAGGAAGAATGCAGCTTGTGCCTAGTAGACTGTAGTCGTGGACGCCGACAGTTGAAAATAGAGATTGGAAATGGGTTGTAGTCTGCTGTCTGCAGATTGGAGAACGAAACTACTGAAGCCAAAAATCAAAATTAGGTCTTTCACTCGTTTAGGGAAATTTTTGGGTTTTAATATTGTCAAGAATTGGAACCGAATCGAAACCGAACCGAGACTTTCGGTTCGGTTCCAGTCCGTTTCCCGACTGGTTTCGGCCTCCAACCTCAAAACCGAAATCTGATCGGTTCGGTTCGGTTTCCCTCCAAAAATGAACCGAACCGAACCGATATTTGCCCACCCTTAGCCGATAGCCCTCCGAATACGAAATTACACTGGATTCGGGGGGCCGATTTAAAATTGCGACCCTTCGCGTCTGTTTTTTCATTTTTTTTATAAATTAATAAAAAAAATACCAAATCATATTCAATTCAATTGAAATTTTTACCATATGTTCATTACATTATGAAAAAGTAATATAAAAAGTTTCGTGGTTTTTTTAACACTTTTATGCAAATTAGTGAATTTTTATGCAAATTAGTGACCTCTTCAACTACAAATGATCATAACTTTTGCTACGGGTATCCGATTGAGGCTGACGAAATATCAAATTGAATCTCGCGCAGAGATCTACACACCTAGACTTAAGTACATCCCCATGACAACCTTTTTCGGGCCCAAAATCTATCGTCTAAGACCTCAAATTGATGTCTGAAGAAGAAATAGAGATTTAATTTTTTTTAAAATACCAAATCATATTTAATTTATTTGAAATTTTTACCACATGTTCATTACATCATGGAAAGATAATGTAAAAAATTTCGTGTTATGATTTAATATAAATTTTTATAAAATAATGTCATTAAAATTACAATATATCGCACAAGTATTGTAAAATCACGAAATTTTTTACATTATCTTTCCATGATGTGATGAATATGTGGTAAAAATTTTAAGTGAATTGGATATGATTTGGTATTTTTTTAAATTATTTTAAAATAATAAAGAATAATTCGAGACTGCGGAGGGCTGGCTACAGTATGCGACCCGCCGAATTTTTATGCGGTCCCCCGAATTCAGTGTATTTTTAGATTCGGGGGGTCGCGATTTTAAATCGACCCCGTGAATTGCGTGTAATTTCAGATTCGGGGGGCTATCGGCCTCCCGAATTACAATTCGGGGGCACGCGCTTTCCGCTGGGATATTTTTTGACAGTTTTCGATAGTTTGAAGTTTTGACTGCGATAATTTTTTGTTTGAGGTTTTTTCAATAAATACCCATACTTCTTTGGGTATTTTGGAATTTACCCAAAATATTATATTGGAGTTGGAGCGATCTTAATAGTATTGCCTCTTACTATCTTCTAAGTAATTATTTTTCAATATTTAAGTACATCAACTCGTTACACGATCATATAACAAAATATTGACATTGATATTGTTTCATACAGAAATTTTGCCATATGATAGCATTGTCAGCGATACAGGAGCTCGCTCAATCATGTTGCCGGTGAAGTGGGGAGTGATGGACCAAAGGTTGCTAGCTTGGGCGATCGGGCATCTGGTGAGTCGACTGAGGCCGGATTCTCGGCTTTGTCGGTCTCTCGGTGGCAGCTGCTATTTGTTCTAGATTCTCTAAAACCTCGCCCATTGAGGGTCGGTTCTTTGGTTCTTCCTCGATGCATTGTAGAGCCAGTTGTGCTACTTGTAATGCAGATTTTATTGGATATTTATCATCTAGTTTTGAATCCATCACCTACACATAGAACAAACTGTCAGAAATTTTTACTTTGTAATTGAGAATGTTTCATTCAATGATCTGTCGACGTTTAGACGATAAACTATGAAGATCGAAAAACCAAAAGGTTTTCGTCGTACCTTCTTCAGTTTTCTACTATTTGAGAGACATGGTTTCATCCAAAGGACCAAACTCTGTTGGCCATTCGGGCGATTTGAGTCTATCGCTTGCAATCCGGTCAACATTTCAAGTAACACAACGCCAAAACCATATACATCGCTTTTGAAACAGAGATGACCTGTAAAAAAGTTCCATTCTCAAACCCATCGTCCACGAAGACACAAAATTACTTAGATTATGGAATTATTTTTACCTCTAGTGACATATTCCGGAGCAGTATAGCCACTAGTACCCACAACTCGAGTTGTGAGATGGGATTGACTAGCCGAAGGACCCTTTTTCGCCAATCCAAAGTCCGATATCTTCGCATTGTAAGACTGAAATGAAGCCTGACATAAGAAGAAAAACAAACAAAAAAGTGGTTGAAAACTAGAGATTTACCACATCAAGCAATATGTTGGAAGCCTTGATATCTCTATAAATCACTTTACAGTACGAACCGTGCAGGAAATCCAGACCTCGAGCAGCTCCTATGGCGATCTTCAGCCGAATATCCCATGGCAGTGGCTGACCAACAGCAGCCCCTGGAAAGTGTGAGAAATATTTCTTCCCCAATTGAGAATAGAACAGAAAGTGTCAAGCATTGGAGGGAAGAGATAGTAAATTTAGCATTTACTTCCAAATAGATGGTTTTTCAAGCTACCCCTTTGCATGAATTCATAAACAAGAAGCAGAGCTTCATCCTCCCAACCGTATCCCAATAGCTTTACCAGATTTGGGTGAGAAAGGCTTCCCAAGAACTTCACTTCTGACTGCACAAGACTCAGCGAATAGATTCTGAAACTGATTAAGATTAATTAACTCGATATGAACTAGCCGAAATATGGTTTGTAAGTTTTGGTGGAGTTTCATGTCATTACCTGCCACTCCTCAAAACCTTGCAAGCTCTCGGAATTCAATTTTTTTACTGCGATTACTGTTTTGCTTTTGTTCTTTCCAGGTCCTTTCTCCTCAAGCCAGCCTTTGTAGACTTTGCCAAAACCTCCCTCTCCAAGCAACAAATCTGCTTTGAAGTTTTTAGTTGCGGTCTTTAATTCGCTGAAGGCGAATACCCTCAAATCCGGAGAAGGCAGAATCAAGCCATTTGGATCGACATCAATGCTGCATCTACCGGAAAAACCAGATGTTTTGGTCGCGTCGGAGAAAGTTGTCTGACTGGTTGTCAGAGATATCTCTCCAATTGTTCCATGATTGAGTGAGAGAGAGCGGGCGAAAGAGAGAAATCAAATTCAGTAAGAATCTCGAAACCAGAGGCAAAAAATCTTTAAAATAGGACGTCAAGTCGACGAACCCAGATGATAAATTGAAGAAATCAACAAAAAAGGAAACCAAATTACCACTATTGGCTGATAAAAATAGATGGTCGAAACCATCAAATTCAGACGGAATCTAAGTTAAATGGCTAAACTCTCAAACTTAGCTACATAATCAACAACTCAGATGAGAAATAGGAGAAATCAACTCAAACAGTTGGGATGTACCAGTATTAAGATGGCCAGTGACGCTTGGAGTAGTCGGATGACCTGCTGGAAAAGTCCAGCAGGTTCCCATCTGTAACACTTTCTTTCTCTCTTCCTCAGGAAACCAATGTTAAATCGCAGACTGCCGCCGTATTCCATACGCCTTGACCTCGTTTCTTCAGTTTTCTTCTTCTACACCCGCTATAATGGGTGCTTAAAAAATCATTATCATTGTCAGAAAATTTCCTTAGTGACCTTCCACTTCCAAAATCGCTGACTTGACTCTGCTATTTGCCTCAACTCTAACCGCAGCAATTAAAGAGCAATGAATAAATGGAAGGAAAGAATCAAGACGTATATTGTTAAGGTCGTTCTTTGAGGGTGAGACCCACAGGTGTAATATTGGAAATGCAGGTCATGAGGGTCACCCGGGCCAGAAAGCCAAGTCAAATTGCCGTGAAGAAGATAATAGAGTGGCGTGTTTATCAATGTGAGAAAGATACTTAAAGATATGGGTTGAAGAAGACGACATCTTTGTTTCTTTTTTAAGATTAAAAATCAAAGTTTTCGGGGTGGATAAATGGAGATGGTTGCGACGAAGTTAGTCCGTACTTGGGCTGTATGGTGATTCAGAGAGAGAGAGAGAGAGAGTTTGTAGATTATCAGTATAGTTTTTCTCTAAAGAAACAATGACTTTTCTAAGTCTTTAATCTGTACAAGACTAATCTCTTACAATACAATTACGTCCGATTAGGGGTCAACTCCCCTTTCTCCTAATGTCAACACCTTGACCAACATAAATCAAATCCACCGTTCTATGGTTAGTTTTAATCAAATGGCCGAAAAATAAAACCAAACCGTCATTCTCAGAGCTGCAACGCTAAGTCAGGCCGTGCTGCTGAGTCAACTCGGCTCGAGCTAGGTGACCCTGGTGACTGAAATCCGACATTAAGATCAGGAGGAACTGGATCAACTTTGGTTTGAGGTGTCAACGCCTCATCCCGTTTAAACAAAGTACCTGAATTCATCTTGCCTGCACTTTGAGAAAACTCGGGGTCAGGTCGAATTACACTGCTCGGTGTCGTGGTGCAGTCAGTGTTAGTAGTTCTAGATATTGTCTGAAGCATTTGAGATGGCTGCAAGTTCAAACCGGCTGATCTGATTAGTTTTGCTAGTTGATCTGAAGGGTTGAAGCCATAGGCGCTGTTACTACATCCATTCAGCCCAGGTTGCAAATGACTTTTATGAACCTGAAATGAAGGTTTGGACTGATTTGGATTCATACTGCTGTTATGCATATTATACCCTTTTCCAGTGAGAGGTTCAGGAGATTCGGTAAGGACGGATTCGGTAGGAGGCTTGCTTATATTTTTTTCTAAGCCGGAATCCATGGAAGGTCCATCCTTCTCCGAGGAAGTGTTTTCGTCGGGAATTTTTGGTAAACTAACATCCTTAATCTCAGGAGTGGAAGAAGCTGCAGCTGAAGATGAGTTATTCCGACCAAGAAAGGGCTGCAATATTGATAATTGGCCTTCAGATGATGTTGATAGCAATGGTCTGGTTGGTATGACATCGTTTTCTCCAACCCAACCATGGCCAAACTTGCCTCCGGCAGGCAGGGATTTTTCAATTTTCTTCGCAGCAACTTTCCAAGCAATAGACCCGAGAGTGGCAGCAAATCGAGCAAGGCTCCTGGCATAACCATGGTCCGAGTGAAGCCCCACCTGATTCACGAGGAAGCAAAGTCAGCCGAGAACAAGAAAGTTCAGATAATTCAAGATATGAATTCAAGTTGTAAAACCGAGAAACTAGGGTTCAGGGTTTAGGCATACAGCCATTAGTTGCTTTCTCTCTCGCGTAAATGTACTCATAACTGATGACTCCAGTCCACCATCTGATAATTGGAATTGCTTATATGTGTTCCGCCTGTTCTCATCTGGTACAATCTGTTTTTTTCCTTGCTTTGTCGAGTAACTTTTCATCAAAGAACCTGTAAAGAAAGTGGAATTCATAATTCATCTTCAATTATATAGATATAGGGTAAAGTGCATGCTAGCTTTTAAATTTAGATGTGAACAAGAAGTAAATTTTGGTACATTTTTTAATCAAATAATCCCCTAAACTTATTGGCTTTAAATTAAATTCTTGTCATAAAATTGCCGTTAATAGAATCACGTTGGACGATTTCCAAAAACAAACAACTTCTGATAGAATGGTTTTGGCGATTTCTAGAGAGAAACAAGTTGGAAAACTCAATCACAAGAGGGATTTTGGCAACGATACCGAGCTCCAGAAGTCGATTTCTCGCATCCCTTATTGTTTCTCTCTAGAAATCACCCCGTAGATAAAATCACATGATAAAAACATAATTTTTTAACGAAAATCCTAACGACGGAAACTTAAATACTAATATCCCACAATTAGATATATATAATGGAAATAGTGAACAAAAGATAATTGAAAGAATGAACAAAGCTGAACCCAAATTTCCATACCAGCAAAATCATTATTTATCTCGAATCTGTTTTCAGTCAACCAATTTGAATTGGCGTCGGTAATGCGAGAACCGGGGAATTTCCCCAAAAACTCTGCCGAACCAGCCTTCTCCGAGAGGTGAGGTCCTTTTCTCAGATCATAATATCTGTTTTCTCCACCGGTAGCAAGGGTAGCTTCCGACAACTCTGAACTAGCGCGATCGGAGAATGACTGACCGATTGGCTGTTTCAAATTCTTAGTCGGTGGTCTTCCTCTCCTGACTACTTTAGGTTCTGGTTCATTATCATCACTATCTTGTCTTAAATTCCTGAAGCTCTTTTTTGCCAATTCCAGTATGGATCGTGCCTGTCGGCGGAATTAATTTCAGAACATGGAAAACACTTTGGTTTTGGGTGGTGGAAGTTCTGAGAAAACCATACCTGCCTAAAATAGATGGTATCTGGAGCATTATACTGCATTGCATTCGAGCAGATTAAGATAACATCTTTCTGCAAGAAATGGATTCAGGCATCAATATAAATAAATATAGGCTAAGGTTTCTCGAAAAATCAGAGCAAAATTTGCATTGGCTGTTGAAAATAAGTCTCATCAAATCGGATAATATTTCTTCAAATTATAATTTTTCAAAAGTTACCAATTTAATCTCAACAAAAGAAGCCAGAAATTCTATTCAACAATTACCATTTCCCTTTTAAAAGAAAAATGAAATTTAAATGTGATTTACATAAGTTGTGTACAACGAAATTATAATCCAAAATTCAATGACAACGACAACATCACCAAGATAAACATGATTTTCTTCCTACTAATAACCCACTCATAACGATTGGAAAGCGAAGGAAATTGTTATAAACGGAACAAGTGTAAATCCGGCTTCTGTAGGAGAATAGAGGTAGCAAGGGCTGCATCGTGCAGGGTTTAAAACTAAGGCGAAATAGCATTGAGTGATCAAATTAGTGCAGGTAATCAACTGTCGTTCTTCATTTTTGTGCTAGTTTTCGAATGCAAGAATGCGTTAACCAGTACCAATCCAACAATCTCCTTCAACATTATGATCCCTAACCACTTTTATAAAGAAAGTATTCTACTAACATTAGATAACTTTGGGATATCAAAAAATGAAGAGTCAAATTTCAATAGAAATAAATGATTAGCAGGGGTGACAAAAGAGATTATAAACAGCAAAATGACTCGAAATTACAGGTCACATGAGCCATTGCCACTTGGTTTGCATTGTAGAATCGGGCTACCAACCAAAAATAAATAAATAAATAAAACACACTGTATTTGGCTGATCACAGTAAACCCATGTTCCAACTTGTAAATTTTAGTCACTTAACAGATTTACAAGGTCCAATGATTTCCAGACAATGGGCAAAAAAAGTAGAATCTTGGCTAATCATTTGATGGTAATTTTAGCAGCAACTAACACAAAAACCTCAGTTTAAACGAACACAGTGACGACATGTACCAAAACGCACCTCGAACTCTTCCAATTTGGCGTAAGCTCTGCTGGCTAGCTTTTTCCTCACTGTCGCAAAATCCATCGGGTTCTTAATAACTTCATGGTAATCGGGAAGCTACAGATATGATAATTGAAATGAAAACTCGAAAATTTAAAAAAAAAAAAAAATGACAGTTGGAGAATGAAAATCATAAAATCTGTTGCGTCATCGTTTAGAAAACTAACCTCCTCCGGGTCCACTGGTTCAGAAAACACACCATATGTGTCCTTCCTGAATTAAATTAAATTTAAATTTAAATTCTAAAAATCACATCGAAACGACAAAAAAGGAAGCTGACTGAGCTTAAAGACGCACTTTTGAAGTCTGTCCAGGATGAATAGTAAAAGCTTCTCATCCGGCAAAGGAGTCGAGGGTCCAAAATCCAACTCCGCCCCTGCTCGTAATTGAATATTAAAACATAGTTAATATAGATTTGGAGTGATGGGTAACAGAGATTACAAGCAAACCTTGTAGGGTTGTTGTCGGTTTTGCAGCAGAATTAGACTTTTCACCCTGAAAATAGAAAGAAAATCAGTGATGAGAGTAACATCGTCCAGATTATTGTCAAGCAAGAGTGGAAAACCCGAGTGTCAGCGAAATAGCCTGAACCTTCAGAGTTCAAAGATCCAGAAAGGGAAATACAGTCACAGAAATGTGAAATAGTTATGGAAAAGAAAAGACAAACTCGAAACTTTTTCAGCCAGCACAAGGACTGTCAAATCATTATTGTTTGTACAATAAATACAGCTTAAATGCTAACAAAGCAGATATTGCGATTGTCTATTTAAAAAGTAAAATTGAAAGAAGTCTTTCGTTTTGTAAAATTCAACGTATGAATTTCAGAAGCTAGACCCAGTCAACGGATGCATCAGATTCTAGAAAACAAACAACGATGTTCAAGGGTGCAAAATTTAAGGAGCTTTTCAAAAAAAAAAAAGGCCAACGTTATAAATCTCTCCTATGCCCACTCCCAAATTATAAATCTCTCCAAAACAACTGCCACTCCCACCAAAAGTTCGAACCCCCAAAAAAAGATTGAGAAAAAAAAAACAGCTCTCCCAAAGCCATCAGTGAGCTCCATACCTTTTCGAGGTTTCCGAGCCCAGATCCATCTCCGATTGAATTGATCTTTCGCTTCTTACTAGCATACTCGTCGTCATCCACCTCCGCATTCGAATCCAGGCCCCCCGAATTTAAAGACGACGAATTCAAAGAAGATTTCTGAGATGTCAATCGGAGGACAAGCTTGAGCTTCTTCTCACGGTGCTTCCCGGTCAATTCTTCGTCGTCTTCCGGGTCTTCAAAACCCTCCCCCTCCTCCTCCTCCTCCGGAGAGAGCTTGTCGGAGAAGGTATTTCGGCGAGTAGATCGCCGAACGGTAGTGGCAATTGTGGAATTAGGGCTAGAGCGAGTGTCAAAGTTATGGTTGGAGTTTATCTGCTGGAGCTGCTGCTGTTCTTTGATTGTGCGTTTTTGAAGATCTAATAGAGAGGGCCGTCCTTTCTTCTTCTTCTTCCTCTCCACTACCTTACCCATTTGTGCTCTCTCCCCTCTCCCTCTCCCTCTCCCTCTGTAACCAAACAAAACAGGGTGTTATTTTTATTATTTTTTATTTCGGGAAAAATAGAGTTTTTATTTATTTTTATTTAATTACTTTTTTGGAATAGAAGAAGCACGCTCGCCACGTGATAGTTACGTAAGAACAACTAGGAATCTAGCACGTGTCCCACATAGTGCCTGTTGAGTATTCCTACTAAGAGGTGGTCGTTGGGAAAAATGACAGATTTTGTTTCACTTGGGAATTTACACGTGGCAGTTTCCTATAACCCATTGACATTTTCAACGCGGTTGACCATCGTTAAGTTTTCTTCTTATTGCACGTAATTCTAAGTAGCGAAGAAATAGTTGGTCTCTCTTTCCACTTGGATTTATGGAAAGCTCTCATCATCGAACCATGTATTAAAACTAACGACAGAGAGTGAGAAAGCAAGGCTTATCACTAGCGTGTAAGAGGACCTCCAACCGAGGTGCTATCTTGGTTGCTTGTCAGAGTTGGAGCAACGGCAACGATGGTTGCTATTTTTGTTGGAGAGCAAAGATAATTGATCAAGGATTACTTTTTTAAGCAACCCTTGAACTACGGTGACTAAAAGTGTAAAATAATTTTTTAAAAAATTTTATTTGTTTGTTTATCTATTTTAATTATATTAAATATTATATTTTATTTAGATTGTACTGTTTTGTTTGATACAAATTGAAGCATGTAGGTCATACACAAAAAAATTACACCGTTGATCAACGGCTAAAAATTGAAAAAAATTATTATTTTATATATTCTCACTTTTTCTATCTATAAATACAAACATTTGTTGTTCAAATTCATATTTTCTTCTCATTTTTCTTTCACAATTTCTTTCTCATCTTTTCTCAAATTCATATGCAAATGGATTCTGATAACTCTTCAAATTTCAATCACTCAAATTATCAGAATCTATTTTTTCAATTTTCTCAAAGTTCTTTAAATATCTCTCACCCAATACCTCAAAATCCATTTAATCAATTATCCCAAAATTCCCAAATTCTCAAATGCCACATTTTCAATATCATCAAATACCGTCAAACTTTCAAAATTATCCATTTCTACCATTTCAAAACCAAAATTTGAGTTCCTTTGAGACGTCCCAGTATTCGTCATTTGTCACGTTTTCAAATTCACCACCATTTGGTTCACCTCCCTCACACCGAACACCATCCACCTCTGCTTCTGAATCCCGACCTGGACGCAGTAGAGACGAGTTACAGAATACGCCTCGAATTGTTGAAGAGAATAAACCTCAAAAATCCGAACAAAAAATAAGGTGAAGTGACGCAGAAAATCTACTTCTGATAAGCGGGTGGCTCAACACATCTAAGGATTCTGTGGTTGGCAATGACCAAACAGCAGCACGCTTTTGGGACCGCATTGCTAATTACTTCAACGAAAACTGCGAAGATGGGCCTAGCTGAATAGAGAATCAATGCAAGGACCATTGGAACAAGAAAAATCATAAGGTACTACTTTTCAATGGTTGTTGCCAACGAGTTCAACGAGCACGCCATAGTGGGTGGTCCGATGACCAAATTATGGAGCATGCCCACCAACTATATAAATCTGAAAATGGTGGCTCTCATTTTATGTTTCACTACTATTGGAAGATGTTAAAGGATTAGCCGAAATAGAATACTTCATATCAGCAAAAGGGCTCTAAGAGAACAAAATTTTCCGAATTAGAGGCATACGCTTCATCATTTAATCTAGAGAAGAGTGACAACGAAGTATGCTCAATTGGCCAAAAGGCAGCCAAAAGAAATGGAAAGGGAAAGGGAAAGGAAAAAAAAAAGGTGAGTCTGCTGAGTATTTAGAAACTTAATCTCGAAAAGCAGTCGCATTGGAGAAATTAGTGGAGATTGAAGCTAAAAAGGCAGAAGATAAGAGAATAACAAAGTACATGGACTACCTTATTATAGATACGTCGTATATGACTGATCAACAAAAAAAAAAATCACGAAAGATTTTGTGATCATATTAAGACTAACATCTTTAAATTTTAATGTATTTTTTTCCGCAAGTTATGTAATTTAATTTCCGCAAGTTATGTAATTTCTTTTCTGCAAGTTATGTAATTTCTTTTCCGCAAATAAGTGTTATTTATTTTCCGCAAATAAATGTTATTTATTTTCCGCAAGTTATGTAATTTCTTTTTCGCAAGTTATATAATCTATTTGTTTTCCGAAAGTGTTGACCAGGGAAACCACCTGGTAGACACTTTCCCCTCAATATAAATAAAATTTGGGGAAACCACCTGGCTCGATTTGGAGCACAATTTGATTAAAAAATATTATTCGTATTGAAATATAGATGTTTATGAAAATTTTTTATTTAATATTTTGGACAATAACCGTGTTTGTGTAATTTTATTAATTGTATTTTAATTATATACAATTAATATTAATTTTGGTTGCTTCCCAAACTATAATATTTGCTTCTTTTGTAAATATAAACTATAATATTTATTTAATTTAATGATATTATGATTATATATATATAAGAAAAATTAATATTAAAATTAATATAAAATTATTTTATAAGTAACGAACTATGAGTTATTATCATTGTAGTGCAATGTTGCTTGAAATTACTTAACAGATAAGGTAGAAGAGAGAAAATACAATTTATTTAAATAATATTAATTTATTTGATAGCAACTCCAACGGGTTGCTACCGTTGGAGTTGCTCTAATGTTGGCAAATGGATAGGTTAGGTTCGCCTTTAATGCATATTCTCTCACTCGCCTTACTAGGCTCATTAAACTCAGATTTGCAAGTTGATTAATGTTATTTTCATTTGATTCGTTAGCTTCAATTGATTAATTCATTAAAGTCAGTGACTCATATTTTCTCAGACTCAGCTCATCTCAACTATTTCGTTTGATTAATGTTATTTAACATAATCTTTTGATTGTGTATTAAGTGTATACGATTAATCAAAATTATTAGTTTAGAATTAAATGATGGGTCTTAGTATGCTTGATACCATAATAAACTATAATAATTATACTACAAAATTAAACTTATCATACAATATCAGAAAGAGATCAGTAAACAAATGACACATATAAATGATCGACTCGATATGATCTTATTGGATTATCACGTATTATTTACACAATAAATCTAATTGATTATTTCACAGCAAGACGCACTGGATTAACTATTCACGTAGCAATATCTATCATATAAGTTTAAAAGAAAATTTCTTGGCTCCCAAAGTTCAATGCTTGAAGTGTCCTGTGCACTTATAAAAGTTTGAAGTGATTTAATTAACCATGACAGCCAAAATATTGATGTTGAAGTTTGATTGACGAGGACATGATCAGATGCTCGTCTTTAACATTTGCGTTAAAAATCATCTGAAGATGATGAACTCTCAATTTGAAATGTTAAATCGCAACCGGATTGGAATGATAAATTGATAAAAATTTAAATTTCCTTTTTTCTTTGGAAGAATCCAAAAGACATTTACGTTTGACCAGTCTGATCTCACGGAGGATCTGACTGGCTTACAGTTGAACCTAGTTTCAGATAATTATTAAATATGACAAGACAACTATGAACTGCAATTTTAACGTGGGTCATTGTGGTCTCCACGCATCTCTCACTGACCCTAGGCTCCAAAAACACTGTAACCGCGAAGATCCCGAAATTGCAGATTCATTTCATGGAGATTTTTAAGCTTCTTAACGTTGTTAATCTTTTTTCAACTCACTTTCCTTCGATCTGTCTTCATCATTTCCGATTTAAAAACTGTCAACAGAGTAGATGATTATTCAGGACGAACGTACGTAAGTAGGTCATTCTAAAGATTCAGATGCAAAACAGCAGAAGCTGGAAATAACAGCATTTTTTTATTGATTTAAAACCAACATAAACAACTCATTATTGTTAT
The DNA here is from genome assembly GCA_022432975.1 of Begonia masoniana. NCBI lineage: Eukaryota > Viridiplantae > Streptophyta > Magnoliopsida > Cucurbitales > Begoniaceae > Begonia > Begonia masoniana. Next base: position 5,277,485 of record CM039504.1, read on the forward strand.
TAGTACTTCTAGTTTGGATCAGGATATGGACGTTTATCCAAATGGGTCTTCAAGAGGCGCAGGCTGAGCAGCTGCAGCCCGCCCCACACTTGCAGTGGGCCTTGCCCCCGCCGGCAACCTCGGTTCTCGAACAGTTGCACGGGTTGCAGCTACAGTGCTCGCCGCACGGGCATCTCTGATGGCCCCCGCTCAGTCGCATCGCCCGCCATGCATCTGTTTCACAGAAGAACAAAATTAGCGTCGCCGGAACGGAAATGATTATCAGTTATTTAAATCGTGATTAGAGCGTGGTTTGGTTCACAGACCTGCAGGAGTGACCGCCGGGGCAAGGTGATGGGCAGCCACACCTTTCGTCGCAAGACCGAATGCCTCTTGTATCTCCTCTATCCGCCATTGTTGTTGTCAATTGTCTTCCGGGTCTCTTTTTTCTCAGGGCTTTGCTTGCTCCCCGTCTTCCTCAAATAGTGCACTGGCTGTTGATTTTGAACACGTAGCGAAAGGTAATGGTGACACGTAGTGTGGAGCTTACGTGACAGGACTTTCTCATGCATTTTTCGTGGCTGAACAGCCGATATTTTCGTTTTGCCTTTGAAATAGTATGCTTCGCCATTTTTTTATTTGTTTTTATTTTTAAATTTAATTTCATATGTTGAGATTCATCGATATTTATCTCAATTAAAGATCTTAATAAATATTACTATTTTAAATTACTAAATTTAAATGTACTTTATGATATTACGTGATGTCGAGCAATACAGGAAGCATTTGTTTTGTGGAGATGATATTAATTTTCACACGTGGGCTTATAAATTTACAACTTACAAGAACTAGTGGCCCCTTCGAAAAATAATGGCATTTGCGTAATTACAGCGCATGAAAAAAGAAAATCCGTCATTTCACACTAGACGAAATTCGTCGATGTCCGATCCATCGGGTTCACTCTTATCCATGGCTTCTTTCTTGTTCTTCTTTTTTCTCTGAACCGGAAGAGGACTAACCGGCCATAGAAATTTCACAGAGGCCTGTTATTTCTTGTATGTGCGTATTTGGATTGCGGCTTTCATTCCGTCCTGATCCATCTCGTGATCATCATTTTCTTGTTTTTTTTGGCTCACGCTCTGTTCTTCGGGGTTTTCATTTTCTTGATCCGAGAACGGTTTGCGTCTGCTAGTTTTGAATCCGGTGATGGCGACGGCGCAGAATCAAGCGCCGAATACGGATCTATTTGATGCCTATTTTCAGCGAGCTGATTTGGACCGGGATGGTCGTATTAGTGCTGCCGAAGCTGTCGCTTTCTTCCAAGGCTCTGGATTGTCTAAACAGGTCCTTGCGCAGGTAACTAGATCGTGGTTATGGCGCTTAGTGGATATTTTAATGATTTTGTTCCCTTCTTTGTGCGAGTGCGAGCTGTTATTGCGTCGATATGAGTCATATGACTGTTTATCGTCGGGACTGAGGTCGGAATTATGTTGATTATAGTTTTTATTAACTTGGAACTTCGCTGTTAGTTTAGCCTGTAGATGTTATGTGAACTTTTGTTTGCGTAATTATGCTCTCAATCAATGTGTTCGTTGCTGTCGATGCTTTATAAGTTTTTACTTCTAGGATGAACTTGATAACAATATGCATATCAAACAGGAGAGTAGGAATTGTAACAGATTTTCATTTTCTCCTTTGCATCTTGTCCTTTAATTGTAGCATAGTATTACTTTTACTGAGGGTCATACTCTAAACATGTTCGTTTAAACCTTTTTAAACGGTTAATTTGTTCATTTATACTGCTGAACCTACATTAAATCCACCTTAATACAATGCTTCGCTTCTTTTATGTAAGATAGTCGGTTTTGAGTTTTTTTTTTTTTCCCAAGCTCGCCCTGTTGTTTATATTTTCCCGTGCTAATATACACTTTTTTATCACTGAAAAAGTAACTACCATCCAAGTAGGTTTGTCATTTATTTATTCCTTGGTAATTGGTATTTTCCATCTAAAATATTATCCTATATAGTAGGTTTTTTTTTGCATCAATCGGGATGAAAATTACATTATCGTAAGGACTTTAACATTACAGCTTATTGCTATTGCTTTTGGGATTAGAGGCTGTGACCGGTTTATTTATGTCTTGTGAAATGTTATTCTCATTGTTGTTATACCTGTCTGTTACTCCATCTGCAGATATGGGCATTGGCTGATCCGAGGCAGATTGGTTTCCTTGGTCGATCAGAGTTTTATAATGCCCTTAAACTGACTACGGTGGCACAAAAAAAGTGGGAACTAACTCCTGAAATTGTAAAAACAGCATTATATGGGCCGGCTTCAGCTAAAATACCAGCACCACAAATGAATGTAACAGCCATGCCACCATCTCAGCTCAATATTGCTGCAGCATCAACTGCCTCTCAGATTGGGACCGGCACTCCAACATCCTCCCAAAACATTGCATTTAGAGGACCGCAAGTTGCTCCAGCTGTTGGTATAAATCAGCAACAAGTTTCTTTTCAAGCAAATCAATTAATAAGGGCACCACAATCTACATCAATGACCAATTCCATGCCTGTCCAAATTATTGGCACACAAGGATTTCCAGAAAGTGGCATTGTTGGAAGGAATTCCTCTCCAAGCACTAGCATCTCGAGTGATTGGGTTGGTGGGCGAGTTGGAGTTCAGGGAATTCCCTCGCAAGTTCCTGACAAAGGAGTTGTTTCTTCCACTTCTCAACTTGGGTTAGGAGTATCAACATCAGCCTCCACAGCTTCTCTACCACCTAGACCTCCACCCTCTGGGATAAGACCTTCTGGACCGCCAACTAAGGATTCGAGAGTAGTAGGGTATTTCTGGTAATGGTGTTGCTTCCAACTCATTTTTTGGAGATGATGTATTTTCTGCTACTCCACCTCCCCTGAGGCAAGATTCTTCCTCTGGGGGCATTTTATCGGCCAATATTCCAAGACCACCTGGGATACATTCTTCATTAAGGCCCAGTGGTGATTCTACTGGGAGTTCATTCCCGAAGCAACCTGATGGTGGTCACCTCAAGCAGCCTCAGGTAGTTTTCAGGTCAAATCAACAGGGCTTAACTCAGCCTTCTTTGTCTGGACCTTCTCCCGGGTCGGAGAACTCTGTTTCCAGTCAGTCCCCATATCCATGGCCTAGCATGACACAGAATGATGTTCAGAAGTATACCAAAGTGTTTGTTGAAGTAGACAAAGATAGAGATGGAAAAATTACTGGGGCAGAAGCGCGCGATTTGTTTTTGAGTTGGAGAATGCCTAGAGGTAAACTATAATCAATGAAGCATAGCAATGAATCATTTATGGCGACTTCTGATTTTTTTTTTTTTATGGTTGACATTTTGTGTATGGTTGAATTTGTAAATACAAAGAGCTCTACGCACATAAATTATGGGTGAACCCTAGCGAAGATCTAAAAGGAGTAACTGTTTCTCCCATTCATGCTGACTTCTAATACTTTCATTTCGTATCATATCGAAGTAGTATAGACTATCAGCTTTTGATCCTTTAAGATAGGGTACCGGTACCGAGTCTTCGTTGTTGGATATTAAACTTATGCGTGCCGCTTTGGATTTCAATAGTGTGATATTTTAATGTTCCGTTGAAATGTGCTTTATTAAATTTTTTGAAATTGGTTTTATCAACTTGATCTTAGTTATCAGTACGGCATTCAAGTGTCCATGCAGCCATGTAGAAATATTTGGAATTTAAATGGGATTGATATTAAACTTATGAGTGCCCCTTTGAATTTCAAAGTGCGATATTTTTAAAATCCAAGTAATAAGTGCTTTATTAAACTTTTTGAAATTAGTTCTATGAACTAAATCTCAGTAGTGGTATGGCATTCAAGTGTCCAAATGGTGCATTGTTTCCTCTATTATGTTTTCTAATGATCTTACCCTATGCTTTTTATGTTCTTTAATATTGTCATGAAAGTAACTTTTGAAGTTATAGTTGTTCATGACATATTTCTCACTGTTATAAATCACTTTATATCTGTCAGAGATATTAAAGCAGGTGTGGGACTTATCCGATCAAGATAACGATAGCATGCTTTCTCTCAGGGAGTTCTGCATTGCTCTATATTTAATGGAGAGGTACAGAGAAGGTCGTCCTCTTCCAGCTGCATTTCCGAGCAACGTCATGCCTCATTTTCCTAATAGTACTCCTATGACAAACTATAATAATGCTGCTTGGGGACCTAGATCTGGTATTGATTAGTTGTGAACAACTTATCTGATATTGGCTACTATATTTGTTGAAAATAATCATCAATTTTTTTTTAATCGAAGAATTCCAGCAACAGAAAGGGGTTTCTGCTTCTGATTCTCACTCAGCCCGTGATACTGGAGTAACAGTTAGGCCTTCGATTCTACCTTCTGTGCCCAGTGCAGATGAAGGGTTACAGATTAAGGAGCAGAAATCAAAAGTGCCTGTATTAGAGAAACACCTTGTCAATCAACTTAGTACAGAGGAGCAGAACTCACTTAACATGAAGTTCCAAGATGCTACAGATGCTGAGAAAAAGGCACTCATTTGTCTCTCCCGCCCTTTCTGTCTCTTTTGCCCTTTACTGCTCAAAATTTTCGATATATTATTGTTGTAGGCTGTGATTATGTTTTCATATGTTCTCATGGTAGTTGAAAAACCAACAACCATGAAATCATGCCACGATAGTGACCTCCTTCTAGTTTGACATTATTGCATGTCTGTGATATTTTTAAGCAATGTCTTTGCTTTTTTTTCTTATGAACATTTTGTCAATCATTTGTTTACATGATTTATTTTATTGGCTGCAGGTTGAAGAACTGGAGAAAGAAATTTTAGAGTCAAAAGAGAAAATTGAATTTTACCGTGCTAAAATGCAGGAACTTGTAAGCATCTAATTTATCTCATGGTCTTTCTTCCTTCTTTTTCTCGTTTCTCTTGAGCATTTACACTCTATTCTGTCTTTTTTTTTTTTTTTTTTATATCGAAACTGATGGAAATGAATTTTCATGTATTGACAAGCATTGTTTTACTCCTAAGCAGAAAGTAACTTCAAATAGGGTAAACAAATTGCACTATAACGTTATGAAAGGTGGGAAATCTCCTATGGTTTTCCCATACTGTAAGGACACAATTATTTCCAGATAATATTATTTTTGATATTTCCTGATTTACATGTATCATTGTATATGTAGAAATGTTTCTAGTAATGGTAACCATGCAGCAACCTCCATTCACTTATCAGTGGTTCTTGTATTAAATCATAGTTTCAGACGAAACGTCCTTTAGTTTTGACGCATTCATATCACATCGATGTGTCCTTTCCTTGTGCTTCAGCTTTAAATACTTATTTGGTCTGTGTTATCTTCAAAAAATCCTCTTTTGGGCAGCTTTCGTAGTCTCATACTTTCTAAGTAGAACTATTTGTGCTTAATCAGTTTTTATTTTATTACCATGACTTAATTCTTTTTCTTTTTTATAAGATTCTTTACAAAAGTAGATGTGACAATCGCCTTAATGAGATCACAGAACGGGTGTCTGCAGATAAACGCGAGGTATTTTTTTGGTTGTCGCTTACTCTCTTGTGTTTGATGTCTATGTTGAGTTTAGTCAACATTGTATTTGTTTCAGGCTGATTCCCTTGCAAAGAAGTATGAAGAAAAGTATAAACAAATTGGAGATGTTGCTTCCAAGTTAACGATTGAAGAAGCAACCTTTCGGGATATACAGGTAATGAGCACTAGCAGTAAATGAGTAAATTATTGCCCAATTTAATGGCTTTTTGACGTGCTAAAATTTAGAAAACAGGCCAAAATACTGCAATATCTGTTCAATAAGTTGTTCCATTTTTGTTTAGGAGAGGAAGATGGAGTATTACCAAGCAATTATAAAATTGGACCAAGATGGCAATGCTGATAATATTCAGGTATATTTTATTTTGTTAACAAATACCGACTTTTGAGATTTTATTCTCACATCTAAGTAAATTGTTCAGGTTCGTGCTGATCGTGTACAGTCAGATATTGATGAGTTAGTGAAAATACTCAACGAGCGTTGCAAGACTTATGGATTGCATACAAAGCCAACTACTTTAACTGAACTTCCTTTTGGTAAGCTTTTCTCATATCATTCACTATCATTCTAAGTCTTCATACTAAATATATATTAGCATAGCATCAACCTTGATTTGATAAAGAAGCAAAATGTCTAGGTTATAAAAATGGTAAATTAGATTTAAGTGGAGCTATCATGTTTCTTGTTGCTTTCGAATTTTCCTTCGTATCAATATAGTTTGCTTCTCATATTGATCCCCGAAAAAGTGTTTCTCATAGAAAAGGTTAACATGTTTTTATTGATTGATGGATTTTTTCTCTTCCAATTACATTATTGCATGGAAAGTTTCCAATGATTTGGATACTTGACTTGGCAGTGAATAAGGTCCCGAAAACTGCATTCAGAGATCTCAAATTTTCATTTATGTTGACCTATTGAAATTTGCTTCCCCCACTATTTAAATGGTCACTTATGTAAACCTGTTCTAAAGAATTATGTGTGTAATATCTTCTTCTGATGATATTTCTGATCTAAATAAGACAGTATATGTCTTTGTTTATTTCCTTTGGGTGCTCTTTGAAAAATAATGACTATTTAATCTCAATTTATGGCAATGAGAAAGGATGATTTAATAAATTATTGTTCCCAAACTTATGTGCACGTTGAACGCAGGGCAGATCAGAATTTTTCTTGGTGGCGACATCGGTGTGGGATTTTTCTTTTTGAAAATAGTAGTACATCAGCATGAGACTATTTGCATTTTAGTTTTCTTTTTTTGTTTTGAAGAAGAATGCGAGGGGATTCCTAACCTGGTCTTAGTTGTTTCAAATATCATGCATCTAATATTAATGCCCTGTTCTTACTAAAGGTTTTTCTTTTTGTGAAAAAGGTTGGCAACCTGGTATCCAAGAAGGCTCTGCTGACTGGGATGAAGAATGGGATAAGTTTGATGATGAAGGTACAACGTAGTATATTTTTTCTCAGAAAGATACTGCAGTAAATTTCCTGATGAATTATGGTTCGAAGATAAAACCTTCTTGGAGGATTTCTGAAAATAAACAAAATAAATTTTGAGGAGAATTTGGGATTGTATTAAGCAAGTGTGAAAAATACACTAATAGGAGCAAGGATGCTATGTTTAACATACGAGTCATCTTATACTTGTCCCAGAACAATGGCTTAAATGGCCAAACATGGACTTAACTTCTAAATTAGCCATTGCAATGAAGGCGAAGGCCAAGAACTAAACTCCAAGTTAACAAATTCTTAAGAAACTAAAATTCATCTGGAGGATAATATTGTTCAGAAAGGTCATCCACATTAAAGGTTAAAAGATGTTCGGCTCTTCTGTGGCTTCAAGTCGATGTATTGGCCAGTTGCAAACTGTGATGTCTTGATATGAGCCATAACACTGTCTTCTTCAAAATCTTTTAATCTAGCAGTTTGCTCGTATCTGTCATTAGCTTTTTCTTTTTCCAAATTCTCCGCAATTTCTTCATAAATACAATTCATAGAGGGTTTAGTTAAGGGAATTCCATGAAGTCTCAATGCTCACCTTCTCTTTGAAGAACAAATTTGCTATAATTTACCACAAATTGGGAACTAGTTGGAAAACTACGAGTATGGACATAACGCCTAAACTATCCATGTTACCTTGTCATTATCCTAAAAGTATTGTGTAAACATTGAATATGGACATAACGCCTAAACTAGCTGATACAACTAATGTAAGGCTGCTTCATTTCTCTAGTTAGATGCCTCCTGTAGGAACAAGAATTCACCAAAAATTATCATTTGATAGGCCTTCAAAATTTCTCCTGCATGTCTCTTCCTAGCCTTAGCCCTCTCCTTGTCCGATAGATATCCTTATTCTCCTTCTGCTCCTGCTCCTTTGTCGCCATTGGTTATGATATGCTTCAGGTTATGGACCAAATAGAACAAAAATGAAGCATAAACTCAACAAAAATCTGCTCTTCAGATTTTCACAGATTTGGCTAAAAATAACCCCACTTGCAACAGATATAACTCTCGATTGATAAAACGAAATGAGTTGAAAATTTAACACAAAAGTAACCAGGATGTGAACGAAATACCCTCAAACTTTCAGAGGTTAAATCGCTATGAATGGAAAGATATGGCCGAAATACCGAAGGTCACCGGAGCTCGGTTTACTGTTCCAGCGAGAACAAAACACTGACTTTGGAGAGGTGTAACTCTCTCGTCTGAAAATGAAATGACGCAAAATTTGTGGCAAATTAAAGCCGTGGATGTGAGGATGGTTGTGTGTAAAAATGAGAGGATGAATTGTTGGGATAGAAAAGATATGGAAGAAATAGCGTTGCTGGTTGAGAAAGGTGATAAACAACACCTTCTCGGATTTGGCTTCTTTGAAGAAGAGCACTCCAACAAGCTTGGATGAGAGTTTTAATACAAGCGTTTTAATACAAGCTTGCTTTGTATTTTCCACTCCTGAGAAGAAGAGGAAGAATGTTGCAATAAGAGAAACCACTTTGGCTTATAACAAAGTAGAAACCGAAAACCAAACACTCAACTCTCACTCTCGGATATTACTCACCTGATTTGAAAGGAGGAACAAACAAGTTTCAGCTGCAGTTTTCATTCATAAAAAACTCCAGATGAATGAGGGATAAGGTTGGTTTAAATACCTCTTCTCTTTAGCCTTTAGGGTTACAAAAAATGGTTGAAGGAGACCACACAAATGAGGTGTACTCGGCCACCTCACCCTAGTAGAGTACAAGGTGTGTCTTGCCATTTATGGCAATGTGTTCCCTCTCTCCAAATGTCACTCTCATCAGGTTTTTCCCTCCCAAAATCACAGCCAAGGTGCCCTTTTAAATGCACCAATGTTTGGGCTCCCAAGTGTTCAAAGATAAACAAAAAAGTTATGCAAAAATTAGGCAAAAATAAAATTAAAAAAACTGATTACACTAATTTGCATTAAAGAAGAAAAATTCCTTCTCTTGTTGTTGTGGCCGATGATGTGTTCTCTTGATGTCAAATGGCTTGGCTCCTTCATGTTTTGAATGTTAATCCTCATCCTCATTTGCTTAGCGGAAATGAGTCACAACTCTTGAGTCTAGCTCGGGGTGGCCGAGGGTCGTTTCCTCCTTTGAGCTTGGAGTGGTCGAGTGGTGCTCCTCCTTCTTGATTGACTCGATCATATGAATACTTCCATGTTGACAAGTTGATTGACTCACCTATGCCCTTAATGCTTGGCTTTAACTCCCTTTGGCCTCCAACATCATCACCTAAAAAATGAGCAAACATATTAGAGGGAGGTTCGGCTAAAGACTTGGTTTGTGATCGAATGATGGCATCCCGTGACACATCAGGTTCTCTGTGGTAGATGGTGTATTGAAATACTTCAGAGTTTCGCCTTTGTGTCCTGTGAGCTAGGATTAATGCAGCATCTCGCTATTGTCATCTTGGATTCTTCTTTGTTTAGTTTCTGTTATTTTACAGCTCCAGTATGTTGACTTATTTTTAATTTCCACTTTTCAGGATTTACTTTTGCGAAGGAGCTTACACTTGATGTGCAGAATGTGTTGGCTCCTCCTAAACAGAAATCAAAGTCCATTCAAAATGAGCAAAGTTTGGCAGTTGATAGTCCAGGAATAGCAGCCTTATCTGACGCTAAAGCCAATGGAGAAAATCCCCATATTACTGATGAAGCAGTTGTTGTAAATGGAACAAACAATACAAAAAGTGAACCTGAATCTGTAAAAAGTGTTCCTAGTAGCCCAGTTGGTAGTAGTGCTACTGAAAGTCCAAGGGAATTTTCAGATTCTATCTTTATAAAGACTTCTGGCTTTGATGTATCGCCACGGAATAAAGAAATCCAAAGGTATTAATTATAATCTTCTGCTAGTTTTTCAATATAATTAATTGGCTTGCATTTTTTTTAGATGTAACCATCATTTATTGCCTTTTCCATGTTATGTTTGAATGCCTTCAAGCATCTCAAAGTTATTTCCTCCTGACATTTTCCTCTTTGACTATTTTTTTTTAAAAACTGAGTTCGCTTAATATTTTACTGTCTGATCTTTGGTATCCTGGATGTTTGTTCTTCTCTGTTCTACTTTATGGGTTTAGTTCACGATGAATTTTACCATTTTTGTCACTGTTGGCACCATTTACCCAAACCAGTTATAGCCATTTTTAGATGTAGCCATCAATTATTGCCCTTTCCATCTTGTGTCTGAATGTTTTCAATCATCTCAAAGTTATTTCCTCCCGACATTTTTCTGACTTTTTTTAAACTTAGTTTGGTCAATTTTTACTCTCTGATCTTTGGTATCCTGTATGTTGTTCTTCTCGATTCTACTTCATGGGTTCTCCTGACATTGTTGTAAGGATTTTACCATTTTTGTCACTGTTGGCATCATTTACTCAAACCAGATAGTATAGATAACTGGTGTTTACTGTCTGAAAGATTGTGAATGATAACTGGTGTTTACTGACTGAAAGATTGTCAATGTTTTCTTGGCTTTCAAATCTAATTAGCTGTATGTCATGTTTTTTTAGTGATCATGGAGGAACAGGATCTCCATATTTTGGGGACAAGAGTTTTGATGAACCGACGTGGGGATCATTTGACACTAATGATGACATTGACTCCGTGTGGGGCTTTAACACAGTTAATGCGACCAAGGTGCACATGCTTTTTTAACTTGTTTATTTGAGCACCAGAAATGTTTGTCTAACACCTGATTTGTTTATTCAAAAGAAAAAAGGACAATTGAAGGTAAGAATTCTTCCAATGGTAAGTTTATTCCATGAACTTATTGACAGTACAATGATCTTGATACAAGCAAAGTCGATTATGAAATTCTGCGATTTTATATTTGAGATTCCTGCGTCCTTGAATGGAAGCAATCAAGAGACTATTTAATACAATCTCTGTCGATTTGCTGATGGCTTGCTTGGTTTTTACGTGGAATATTTAGGGTTCCTGAATTGAGCAATTGTTTGTGCCTCATATTCTCCATCTCGGTAATTATATTGAGTGATGTGAAACTATCTATTATTAACATTGCGGGTAGGATATATAAGAAAGGGATTTTATTTTATAACAGAACTAAGTTTCAAACAATTTTTCGGGTTATACTAAAAGGTAATCTTTTTGTCATTGTGATCACTTCTAGACGCTCCATTTGAAGCTCGTTCTTGGTACCAGGTTGATTTGTTTTGTTCTTGAAATGGAGTGACTCTAGCATGTATTAATATTATGGCCTAATTAACTTTCACTATTCTCCAAGGCACGACCTCTGATTTTAAGATATGTTAATTATGCAATTACATTGGTTATATTCTCTCGTGCAGGATTTGGGTCATGCTAGTAGTAGTAGAGACAACTACTTTTTCGAGTCTGGAGATTTTGGTCTAAATCCCATCAGAACAGATGTATCACAGTCCAATGCCTCTGGTCAGAAGAAAGGCGGATTTAGTTTTGACGAGTCTGTTCCCAGTACACCGCTTTTCAGTTCAGGCAATTCACCGCTTGGTTCAGAACATAATTTTGACAGTTTTTCTAGATTTGATTCCTTCCGAATGCAAGATAGTGGACTTTTCTCCCAGCGAGAAACACTAGCTCGATTCGATTCAATGCGGAGCAGTAAAGACTTTGATCATGGCCAGAGATTTCCACCGTTAGACGATTCAGACCCTTTTGGTTCTTCAGGGCCATTTAGAACAACATTGCAAGAGAATCAAACTCCGAGAAGAGGATCAGACAATTGGAGTGCCTTCTAGCCAGGTTTTTGGGCTTCTTATTATCCAAGCATTCAGTTTCAGCTTTTGCTCGATTTCAGTCTTTTATTTTTCTTGGTTTTGTTGTGAGTTGTGTGCTTAGTCACCATTGTGATAATCTTCTTCTGTACACCACCTTATCCTTGTGTATTCCCTTAATTTTTGTCCAAATTTCTTTACGGCGGCTTTGTTTTTGGTGAAATCTAAATGAAATTATATTCTTTATTGATAATATTTTCACAATGTGCATTATTTGAGGAGAAATAATAACTCTCAAAATTCACTGAATCTCAAAATTCAGCCAACATTATCATCATAGTTTCCTTTCCCTTTAGAAAAACGGGAACAGTTATTACAAGTGCGTGTATTGTTTATCGTTTATTTTTAAATTTTAAATTTATCATTATAGCCCTGAAAAATGAGCATCATTTCGGCGACCTCTTTGAGGGTGAAGAAAGTTGTACTGAATCCTGATAGAAGGTTTTAGCTTATGAACAAGCCAAGTACATTTCAATATTTATATTTTCAATTTCAGGTTCTTTCATCATTCTAACACGCCATTAAAACTTACCTCGACTTCTATTAATCATTCACCTTTTCTTCATTTCCATTGATTTTTTAGTGTTTTTTTTATGAGATGTTTGAATTTGACCCTAACAAAACGATTCGGTTTAGGCTATTTAATCGAACGAGAAGCTTTTATGCGCTTTCATGCATACCATACTTGTTTAGACGCGAGTTACTTTCTACGCTACGAATATCAAATCATCAATCTCTCTCGAGCTATTCATAATTCCTATTGTTTTAGATGCTCATATCATTCACCAAATGAGTATCATAACAAGAATCGTTCCTTCTTAGCGAGCATTCCAAAGGTCTGCAAGAAGAATTTCGCCAATCATGCACAAAGATATTCAACATCATTGACCTTAGAATAGAAAGAAGGGTAATAGAGAATGAACAAATCGTTATCATCCCACAATATGTGTAACTATACACAACCCAACAATCTGTAGTTTTCAACAAGCCAAGTGTAGAAGAAAAAACATCTTTTTCTTTCATCAGATGATTTGTTTTAGTGTCAATGAAGGGCTCTTTCTTAATAGATTACCTCACAATTGCAGTGCTCAATCAAAGATATAGAGATTTACATAGTTGAAATCCTGTTTTTGGCGAAGAAGCTATACGACCTTTACAGAGAACATCTCAGACAGAGCAGACCAAGTTCCGGAAACTCCAAGAACAACTCCTAAAACCAGAATACTCATGTCTAAAGACCATGTTTTCCACCCCATCTCTTCCTTAAAAACAAGCATGTGAAACAGAGCAGGCAGTACAAATCCTAATGCACAGCAGACGGCACTTCCAACCAGTGACAAGAAGTCGGCAAAATTAGGAACTAACAAAGCCACCAAACTAACCAAGAAAACAAGCAGCCATCTTAGCCAGATGCAGTATCTCCCTCCCCAAAATCGCCTCTCTACAATTTCATAAACTGGGTTCATCATCAATGGCATTGTGAAGAACAGATTCACAGACAGACCTAGTTTAACAAGAGTACTAATTAATCCAGGACCTAAATTAGCAGTAATCATGTCTTTTGTTTCTTCTCCAAAAGCAAAGTAACCCAAAGCTCCAAATCCTCCATATAATAGGGCGATAAAAGCCATGGTTAGTGCTAAAACTCTTTCAAATTTATGCTTATCTTTCATTTCTGACTCTAGGGGTAAAACCATTCCAATTCCTTCAAAGGCGTAAACAGCCACGCCCATACCATAAAAGAAAACTGAAAAACTACCAAAAGCCTCAACAGCTGGCCTTTCTTTTAAGAAAACGAAAAAATCCTGAAACATCACCACCCCCATAGCTCCAAGATCAATAACATCAGCAAATATACTCAAAGGGGCTAAATGGGTAAGCGTTGCGATCGAATTCAGCCCCAGTTGGAAAGGAAAACACCCCCAAATGAAGAAGCTTTTGGTAGATAATCCAAGAATCTTGGGGCTCGGATTTGTAGCAGAGGAGGAATTAAAAACGTCGCCGAGAGTATTTCCGATGAAAATGAGGTAACCCACACAAAACCCAACTTGGGACAAAACAATCAGAATATCTACCACCAATCTCCCAAATCTTCCGCAAACGATGAAACCCAAATCGCCAAAAGAATTGATATTGCAGAAATTATTACTTACCGACTCCAGCTTCCGGCGAGTGAAAACCAGAAGCATCATGCAGTGGTGGGTGAGGAAAGCGACGGCGAAGAGCATGAGGAGGCTCATGATCCAACCAGTCCGCTTAAATGCGTACGGAAGGCCTAAAACACCCGCACCCACAATGGCGATGAAGACGTTGGCGAAGGTCTTGGTTTGGGAGGAAAGAGGGCTAGAATTCTTGAGAAGCGGGGTGTCTTCCCCCGGCGGCGGAGCCCGGAGGTCGCGAGACGAAGAGGTAGCTTCTCTCTTGAACCCCATAACGAAAACCGAGCTCTCGGGAATGATTTTGGGAAGACAAAAACTCCAACTTGGAGAATGAAAGCTACAAACGGGTAGAAAAAGACCGACTTGGGTGGTGGAATTGGACGGATATTTTGGGAGCTTGATCTATCTCAACAAATAGGCACCCTTATATTTGCTTTATATTATTAGCCAACAAAACATAACTTAAAAAGAGAGAAAGATCAAAGATGAACACGACTTCATCTTCATTTCCCATTATTTTATTCATTTTTATTTATTAATTTTGCAGCAAGGGATGGGAATCTGATCAAATCTATTCAAATCGACTTCATCTTCGTTTGAAACCAGTTGATCCAATTTCAAGACTTTTCTACCCAAACGTTGCTTCTTCCATCATCCATGAATTTGATCTGTTGGTAGCCTGGTCTGTTCTGTGCAAGTAGTCTTTCATGTTTTAAGTTTACTTTTTTATTTCATTTATTAAACTTATCCTACAATTATTAGTATAATTAAAGTACTGTTAATACAATAAATTAATTTTTATAATTTATTTCATTAATTACAATAAAATTTTCAAGAGAACAGACATTATTCTCTATCTAATTTGGGGTAAATTTAAGCCTGGGATAGCTTATTCCGCTCCTGGTTTATATTTATGCTAACGGACAAGATTAGTGTCGTTACGCAACCAAACAGCCTGTAATGGCAGAGATGTCTTTTCATACCAAGGCAGCTTTCAGTTCGTCACTGCTTATCAGCGGAGAGCAGGACACGGCCGAGCCGGAAGCTCTAGCTACAATGGCGTCTGTTCCATCAACGAAGCAAAAGAAGAAGAAAGATAGATACTTTCAGAGCTCAAAACCCTAAGGTACAGCTCCTCTCTTCTCGAGCTCACGTCGACAATCTTCCTCTGCTTCTGTCATTTGTGTCGCCCTCCTCTCCTCCTCACTACGTTCATGAAGCTATCCTCTTTATTCAGTCATTTTTCACCCACGAAATCCAAAATCTTCCCTCCAATTTCTTACAGAATTTCGCTTTTAATGTTCTTATGCATGTCTAACAAGTAGTATTGTATTTTACTTATTATATTCTGTCCATTTTACAGCTCCTTAGTAATCTATTGGGTGGTATTTTCACGGTTTTAAGAGAGAGAATTCTAATGTCTAACACTTGATCTTGCGTTTGGTGTGTGAAATCTACTCTAACAATCTGCGAATCCTGAAATGTGTGGTTTTTAAGTACGAACTCTTTTATTTTTTTATTGTCGTTAAAATCTGATCCTTCATGTCATTATCCATAGATTTTTAGCACGTAATATACATATATGGCAGGTGACAAGAGGTGGCTTCTCATATTCATTGTCAGTTAGATTAGATTATACTTGTTTATATTTTTTTAGTCCCTGATATGATGTATTAGCTATTTTCCAGAATAGAGCCTATTCATAAGTTACATTATATCATATCTCACATTCCCCCACCTGAAGGCATGGATGAGAAGTTGTGGAGCCAATCTTTACATTCTTTATTTGGTATCACAGTTTATTTCCAGGGAAAAAGGCATTAAGATGATGCTGCATCACTCCATAATTTATGCCCCATCATTCAATCAACTCATTTTTCCCCTAGTTTTCTAGTAGATTGCATAAATAAACGATACGCATTCATATCTTGGTTATCGATTGATTGTGATATGGGCAATTCAAAAAGTATTGATGTAACGACCTCAAAATTTATTTTCTTTTTTCTCCAATTTAAAACCTTAAAATTTTTCCCAAATCGATTTGCAAATGAAGTTAAATTAGATCGTTATAAAAATTTTAAATTTCTTAATTAAAAAAGCTTTGAAAATAGCGGAAATTCTTTATTTGGCAGAAGCTTTAAAACAACTATCAATAAATATTTAAAAAAATTCAATACTAATCAAATATTAAATAAAAACTCATTTATTAAACTTAAAACAATAATATGGTTAATTTTTAAATTATCCAACAGTTGATGATATAAATTATTTAAAATAAAATTAAACTGAAATTTATTCAAATGCAACTGAATATATAAAAGTACTTAAATAAGAAGAAACTCAGAGAAAACACTACAATGTATATTTTTTAATGAATTACAGCCTAATATATTTATACTTCTATGTTTACAATACATAAAATAGGAAATATACAACTAACTTTCTAATCTATAGGATCTAACGCTGACTATTAGAACCTACTAGAAATAAGATCGATTCTACACTCCCCCTCAAGCTGGATGGTACATGTTATACATCCCAATCTTATCTATTAATCATTCAAACATAGGCTTAATTAAAGAGAGCTTTTGTAAGAATGTCTACAGTCTGTTGTGTGGTAGGTACGTAGGAGACTTCGAGAATGCCTTCATCTATTTTCTCCTTAATGAAATGTCGGTCAATCTCAACATGCTTCGTTATATCATGATGGACGAGATTATGTGAAATTGAGATCGTAGCCTTGCTGTCGCACCAAATAATTATGGGACTTTGCTTCGGTATGTGTAGTTCTTCAAGGAGTTGCTTCAGCCAAAGAGCTTCACACATACCAAGAGCAGTGGAACGTAGTTCGACCTCGGCACTACTTCTCACTACAACAGACTGCTTCTTACTTCGCCAAGTGACCAGGTTTCCGAAAACGAAAGAACAATAACCTGAAGTGGATCTCTGATCATTCAGACACCCTGTCCATCAGCATCAACGAATACTTCAACATTTCTTGTAGCTTGTTTTTTGAACATTAACCCTCTGCCAGGAGTTCTTTTAGATACTTCAAAATTTTATTTGCAGCATTCAAGTGACATTGATATGGCGAGTGCATAAATTGGCTAATACAACTCACTAGAAATGCGATGTCTAGTCTGGTGTGTGCAAGATAAATCAATTTGCCGACAAATCGCTAAAACATGCCTCGGTCTACCGGTGAATTTTCTGGATTAGTCTCAATTTCATAGTAGAGGAGGAAATACCGTGAGCCATCAAAGATGTAGAGGATGAGAACAATTGACCAATCTGATCGAGTTGTGCCTGAGTGAAGGTCAAAGATGATGAGGACATTGCATCGGATTTGGCTGCAACCAGAGGCTTGGATCCGTCACTCTTGCGTTGTCTGCGTGAGACCCAATTTGAGGGTTTGCCATGAAGCTTCAAGTAGGTTTCTTTGGTGTGGTGGGGCCGGTTACAGTGATCACACCAAAGAGGCTTGCGAGGGCTGAGAGAGTCAGGGTATCGAGCAGCCATGGTAGAGGCATCGGAGTTAATGGATGAGGCAGAGGCCACGGAGGAGCCACCAAGCATGATACAGCGGTGTTGTTCTTCACGACGGACCTCCGAAAAAATAGCATCAAGACTCAGGAGTGGTTTAATGCTTAGAATGCGACCACGAACATCATTTAGAATAGGATTGAGTCCGGTCAGAAAATCGCAAATTCGTTCTTTTGTAAGTAATTTGCGATAGATCTCGTTGTTGGCGGTGTCAGTCCAAGCTGGTTGAGTAAAGAGATCGAATTCATGCCAGAGTTTGGTTAGAGAACTGAAATATTGAGTGACTGTACCTTCATCTTGATGCAGATTTCTGGAACGAGGTCGCAGATCGAACATTTGTGAAGAGTCCTCTAAATCTGAATAGGCCAAGGTGACTATGTCCCATAGCTTTCACCGTTGGGTAGAGGAGATAAATCTCAGCGATGGTGTCGTCCATCAAGTGTAGGAGTCACGCCATCACCATGGAATTCTGGATGTCACAAGTAGCAAAGGAAGGGTCGGTTGAAGATGACTTGAAAATGGAACCATCGAGATAGCCGAAATGACCCTAGATGGATATGGACCATTGAAGGTAATTCCGGCCAGAGAGTTTAAAGCTAGTGATTTGGAAGGGTAAATAATTATCAGAAGTAATGAGAATATTTTTGGGGTTTGATTATGCAGCGTCCGAAGACACGTCATAATTATTTATCCCGCTCGTTCTAAAAAAACGAGTCTCCTCAACTGAAGAATGTCTTTATTGCTCTGATACCATAAAAGCACTTAAACAAGAAGAAACTCAGAGGAAACACTGCAGTGTATATTTTTTAATGGATTACAGCCTAATATATTTATACTTCTACGTTTACAAAAAATAAAATAGAAAATACACAACTAACTTCTTAATCTATAGGATCTAACGCTGACTATTAGAACCTACTAGAAATAGGACCAATTCTACAATATAAAATATCCTTTAAACGATATAAAGTGATAACTTTAAATCATTCTTCGGAACTAATGACAACATGTTCCTCTTTATGTTCGTCCGCCTTTGGAAATCCTTGGTCAGAAAATTTATTGTTGATATTTGGGAATTAAATTTTTGATATGTTACAATTGATTTTTGCCATTTCCTGCATGGAAATAGGATATGCTTTCTCATAATTCCGAGTTGGGTTCTTCCTAATTCTCAATGTTTCTTGTTTTAGGGGTGGGAAAATTCATTCGTTATAGTCTATTTCATGAAAAATTTACTTGCTGGAATGAATTAAGAGTTATTAGTTTCTTTCTACTTTATCAGTTAGGATTTCTGTCCAAATTTGATTCCAAAGAGATTCCTGAAAATCTAAAAATGGGTCATGCAACAGAAAAGCATATCAATGAGGTATTTTATTATTGATACTGAATCAGATACATTAATTTATACGATGATTTCTCCAAAAATTATGTCTTTCTTATTGAGTAGTTTATCTATCAATTATTTATAGGTGCTGTCTGTATCCAAGATCAGAAACAAGATGAAATTAAAGTTTAGCAAAGCATGGATTTCATTTCTTAAAGCGCTTCCAGTTGAGGTGAAAAGGAAGTACATTGCAACAATCGCACTCTCTTTTTGTGTTGCTCTTACACAATGGAGTTTTGTCGGCTGAGCTTCTTTTTGTAATGTCTGGTCTTTTTTAATGCTTCATGTTAGAAGCACAGAGATTTTCCTGTAAGCCATGGCTAACTTTTATTATCTCTTTTAAGATTTCTAAGTTATAATTGATACTCATTTTTTTCTAAAGTCACGTAGATTAGGTTATAATCAAGGTTTATAGATACTGATTGCTTCCATGGAATACTGGTTGGTTCCCTTTTTTTGTTGCCAAGGTTCTTGTTGGTCTCCTTCAAGCAGTCATCCGTTGTCTGTCTAATCCAATCTTCTTGTGCTAAATTTTCATTTGAGTTAGTTGATTTCTTTCTATAAGCTGACTTTACTTGACCGTGTCTAATTTGGTTTTTAACCATGTGCAGTGATTTTTTTAAGAAGATCATATGATATTGGTGGTATAGTATCAGGGCTATAAGCAGCCTCCACATTCTTATGACACAACATGGTTTAGAATATTCTAATTGCCATGAAAAACTGTATGCACTTTTGGTGCCCCAGGTAAAACGCAAATTGCCAATTCATGTTATTGTTTTTGCTAGGGACCCATGTGAAATGATTTTGGTTGATGGACTGTTTTATGTTGATTGCATGAGGCCCTCCACCTTTTATCTATCTATATTTCAGCATATACCAACTGAATTCATATGCTGATCTGTTGTTGTTGTCTGGTTTTAAGTGAAGAAAAGATCTTATGAACAAATCTCCTAGGTTTCACAAACAATGGGTACAGTCTTAAATTCAGTGCTCATAGGCTGGAAGGTTACATCAGACAAACATTATTAACAGAAGTTGAGGACTTTTGCATAGATGTTAGCCGTGAGGGGCAATAGATGTCAGGATTCCTGCTTGGTTGTAGAGAAAGAGGCAAAGGTCGGAACTGTATAACTGATATGAGAAAATGTGTGCATCTAGTTGTCTTGAAATAGTTTGGTTGTTGCCTCCCACACAATGTTATTTTAGACAAGGAGAAATAGAAGGATTGAAGATGGGTTTGCTCTTTTTGAATTTGTGAAGTTCATTTCTACACCTTTTGATTGTTGCTTGAATTCGCCTCTCCTTCCGGCGTATGCTTTTGCCAAGAAATGTTCCTCCATCAGGTACATGGGTATCCGGGGCAAGTAGATGTACTCGACCTTAAGTGTGGATCGATGCTTGACCTCGGCTAAGCATTTATGTCGGCTGCAATGGCATGTTATTGACTAATGTAACAAAGATTGTTGTATCATCCAAATATTTCATGCTTGAAGGCACTAATTTTTCCATCATTTTATGCTACTTATTGATAATCTCATACAATGAAATATCATATCTTGAGCTCTCTAAGCTACTATTTATGAGTTCTCGACTCATTCTTCAACAGTCACGCCCTCTGAACTCTGCCGGATTCAATAGAGTGATCGACCTATGAAATTAGTTTTCTAAATTAAAAAAAAAAAAAAAATCAAAACATTTAGATTTATTTTAATATAATTTTATTGTTTAAATTATATTTTTCAAGTTTATAGCTTTAAAAAGTAAAAACAAGTTAACTTAATGTCATATTAAGGAGCCTTGTCCTGCCCAAATCTGGCATTTGCATTTT
Organism: Begonia masoniana; assembly: GCA_022432975.1. Classification (NCBI taxonomy): domain Eukaryota; kingdom Viridiplantae; phylum Streptophyta; class Magnoliopsida; order Cucurbitales; family Begoniaceae; genus Begonia; species Begonia masoniana. The sequence continues at coordinate 5,298,261 of CM039504.1, forward strand.
CTGAACCCTTTCTAAACCTACACTCTCTCTCTGCGCTGCTGCTATGGCTGTATGCCACCAACCTCCATTGAAGCTGAATTTTCCTCCCACGATTACTATCTCCAAATCGAAACCGCATTTATTCAGATGCAATCTATCAATTCCCTCTACACCTCCTTTGGTTCTGACAGAACCCGAACCTGTTTTCACTTCGGTCAAGGCTTTCGCTCCCGCCACAGTAGCCAATCTGGGTCCAGGCTTCGACTTCCTCGGTTGCGCCGTCGACGGTCTGGGAGACTTTGTTTCGCTCAGCGTTGACCCGAATGTTCGTCCAGGCGAGATCGCCATAGCCGACATTATAGGCGATAACGCGAGCAAGCTCAGCAAAAACCCTCTTTGGAATTGCGCAGGAATCGCAGCCATTGAGGTGATGAAGATGCTCGGAATCCGATCTGTGGGCCTTTCTCTTTCTCTCGAGAAAGGTTTGCCTTTGGGTAGTGGGCTGGGGTCAAGTGCTGCGAGCGCAGCGGCTGCGGCAGTTGCAGTTAATGGAATTTTCGGTGGGAGATTGGGTGTTCAGGATTTAGTTCTCGCCGGACTTAAATCGGAAGAGAAGGTTTCTGGCTATCATGCAGATAACATAGCTCCGGCGATCATGGGAGGTTTCGTTCTGATACGTAACTACGAGCCAGTGGAGTTGATTCCATTAAAGTTTCCAATGGAGGAGGACTTGTTCTTCGTCTTGGTTAGTCCGGAATTCGAAGCACCAACCAAGAAAATGCGAGCCGCGTTGCCTGCCGAAGTAGGGATGTCTCACCATGTGTGGAATTGCAGCCAAGCAGGAGCATTGGTGGCAGCTATATTGCAAGGGGATTTGATGGGATTAGGCAAGGCGTTGTCTTCGGATATGATTGTGGAGCCAAGGAGAGCCCCTTTAATTCCTGGAATGGAGGCGGTGAAGAAAGCAGCCATTGAAGCCGGAGCCTTCGGCTGTACGATAAGTGGAGCAGGGCCAACTGCTGTGGCACTGACAGACAATCAAGACAAAGGGAAGGAAATTGGTGAGAAAATGGCTATGGCATTCTGGACGGATGGTCATTTGAAGGCGACGATTGCTGTGAAAAGGCTTGATAGGGAAGGTGCTCGTCTTGTTAGTAGCATTCCTAGATGAAACTATCAACTAATGGGTTTTGAGACTGAATGCTTTGTTTGACTCTACTATGTGATGCTGCCATTTGAAACTTGGGCATTTAACATCTTTTTTTTTTGTCGTCTGTATCGGGTAGCATCGTAGGGAATCACGGAGCTAAGCATATCCCTCGACTCTATTCTTGTTGTGATCTTGGTGTCAGTTTTGTGTTATTAGATCATAATAAATTAGGAAGCAAGCATAATGCGCGAAAAGCTTGTTCTTCTCCTCCAAGATTTTCTCAATGAACAAAATGGTGGGAAACTGCTGTCTTTTGTCAAAAATATTTATGACCATGCTGCAAAATCACCATGAAATAGTTTTCTATAGGTTTCTCTCAAGACGATTTAGAATTTCAGCACTCTCTCGATATAGACACGATGAACTTTGAAAGCAGATTTTGAATCTCAGCACCCAATCAAGGTAATTTAATGTCCAATTCTGATAAACATTGCAGCAGATGCTCATAGACGATAGGGTTTATTGTGATTGTCTCAAAAATGCTTGCCCGAGAAGTTTTCACCTGGCTATTAAGGCTTTTGCACCGTCGGAATGTTATATCTCTGGAACTACCCATCTTTGCTATAACCCCCCCTTGATCTTGCTATGCAGGCTTTTTTCAAAATTTGTGTTTTCTCTTCCTTCGTCGAAAAGTGGCATCGGTGGATTCTGTGTTTTCCGATCGTTGGAATTCCCCATTTTACATGTGTTTGGCTATGCAGCCGGAGCTGTTGGTGGTGGTGTCTCTAACCCGGCTGATAACATTCTCTCTCTCGTGAAGAATATTGGATTCGTTAATCTGTTTAGTAGAAGTCTACCAGTAAGAATTGCACTGGTGGGTCCTGTTATTAGCATGCAATGGTTCTTCTACGACACAATCAAAATGCTTAGAAGACTGAAAGTGAAAGCTCATTTGTTTTTTCTACTTCCAATTTTACCATTAATTTATACTTCTCGATATGCTTACTCTCTAGGATAACGACAACTTATACAAACATGAATTTATCACAATCAACCATATTACGTATACACGACCATGTTTCATAGAAATATATCTGATTGGATCTCATCTCCTCTATGCAAAATTTGAGTTTTAGTTCTTCTAGCTTCTATCATTCCTAAAATTATTTGAAAATACGAGTGGAGGACTTGACAGGAATCTCGAAGAATCTATCAACTTAAGCTTTTGCGGGAATGCTCCTCTATGCATGAATCAAGTGACTCGAATTTCGTGATTGTGTATAAGGTCTATCTATTCTGTATTCGAACTTCAAAATATTTATGATGGATCTTGTAGCTCAGATATGTCTAAACAATCAGTCTTATCAATATAAATTTGGGAACTTTTATATGCAAAAATCATCAGTAGCAGTATAAAAGAGAGAGATATTATTACCTAAATATAAATAGGCTCCGTGGATGGTTTTGTGCATTGTGCTGACTTTGTCGTTGTCGAGGACTTTTACATGCTCCCACATACTGATGTTTCCAGTCCAATTGAGATTTCCTGCAATCAAAATGGTGAAAGAAAAGACCGGTGAATTTTTACTCAAAACTCAATTTGGCTGAAAAAGGGAGGAAAAGAAACTGAGATATTGGCCAAGTTTCAAATTAGCAACAGAAATACAATGAACACAGAATTGGCTCATTCGAATGAACGTTGAACAGAGAGCTCTTGCATAAGAGAAATCAGTGGTTTGGTAAGTATGAGAACTCTGTACACTCACCTTTAACTTAGCGGTGCTTGAGAAGACACATTTTGAAGAAATGGCTTGCCCATGATCGAACAGCCATCCGACGGCACAGTAAGAACTGCCTTCTTCACTTTCTTTCAGAGCACACCACAATTTCTTGGGAAGCAAAATGAGGTCCGATTCAGCTCTTACAAACTTGCTTACATTATTGCCTAAAAGTTCTCGGAAAGTATCCTGCTAGCAGGCTGACAAGTTAATAAAACTATATGATACGGCAAAACACAGCCAAAAAACCAAAAAGCTTCTAAAGCACTCTGCTGAAAAACATGATTTTATCCAGTATTTCAACATAAAGAAAATTCATGTTCATGTATTGAAATACAAAATGTGATTAATCACTCATCTTTTGCTACCTAAACCAAGATTACACTTTTGAGAAGTAAAAAGCTAAGATCGTCATTGAAGATATTCAAAGTTCCCATTGTTTCACGAATAATGATTCATAAAGTAAAATACAAAGTGAATTTCAAAAAACCAATAAAAAACACAACGATCGAGAGTTGGCAACAAATAAAATGAGATTTTCAAGTCAACCAATGCAATCATATAAATGGTTTACAGATTTACTTCTTAATATTATCAAAAAGCAGGGGCAAACCTTGTATAACTAAAAAAAAAAATCTACGTTTTATTGGAACTCACAGTTGGAGAACCGTCAAAATCAGCAACATCAATATTTCCCTCCCATGTACCAGCAACTTCTGAAGCTTTCATGGCACCAGAGGAAGCAAATGCAGAGTCCCTAATAGAACATCCACCAAGCTGGTCCCCGTTTCTAAAAGGGCCATACCACTGCTCGCAAAACACTCTAATATTCCTTAACACCATCTTCGTACCCTCTAAGCGAACAATTTGGATAATCCTAACACGAGACTCGCGGTCATGAGGATTGATCAAGCAATGTTCTAGCTCCATCAATGTAAAATCACCATGATTCTCCATTGACCATATTGCCACATAACAACCAGTAGACTGATATGCAAAGGCAGAAAGCTTATCGTTGAAACCTCTATCAATATTCCTTTCATCAACACTATGACGTGTTGCAGCATCAGCTTCACAGCCTACTGTGGGAAGTAGCTTTATATTCTTGTACATAAAACTTGGTTCTTCCGGTTTAGCAAGAGTTGGACATTGAGTTTGCCAATCGAATACCTTAACTTCCCACTCTCTATAAGCTTCAGGAACAACATATTCAGGAAGTTGTATTGGCGTCCCATCAACAGAGAAGTCTGCTCCATGGCCATCCCACTCACCAGAGACATTTCTGGCGAATTCCGACCAACCTTCGAACACAAACAAAAGAAGCTTATATCAAACAGCATGTTCATATTGGCTCTTCTGTAAAGAAATCTTATTAACTACAGAAATTGTGTAAAATTAAGCGTGGACGTTCAAATAGCATCAAGCCATAAGAAGCGCCAGCTAGTTATACACTTAAGAAATCAATAAACTGGCCTTTAAAATCAAAACTAAGTCGAAAATCCATGAAGATAGAATTGATTAATCAGAAGCAGGTTGAGGAAAGGAATCAGGATTGAACTTACCAGTACTAGAGATGGGAGTGAGAATCTGTTGTTGGGTTTGAGCATCTGAGAGGGCGACCTTGGCGACGAAGGAAGAAGAAGAAGACGAAGCATCTGAAGCAGAACCAGTAGCGAGGTTAAACCCACTGGATTGACAGCGAACGTCGTGTAAGTTAGAGTGAGGCTGCATCCGCGAGTAAAAGCGACGGTTCGAACGCCTCGGAGAAGGGAAAGCGACTGAAGTAAAGGCCGTCTTATTGAAAATGATACTGCAAGAAGCTAAGGCCATCGAAATCAACGAGCTTTCGCGTCCTCCACTCCCTTAACTTCCGCCCTAGGGAGAAACAGACGCCCGAGAGCAGGAAGAAGATGAGGGAATATTCTTCCGATAGATATTAAACTAAAGTTTGCGATGATAAAGATCTCTTCTTGTGTCGGTTGTTAGGAATATGTCTTACTCCTTACCACCCAAAAACGACGAGTCGACCCATTAACGTTAACGGTTTAGTGTAACTTTGTGTTACAATTAGGGTAGAGCAAGGTTTTATGCTTAACAAACCAAACCAAACCAAACCAAATTAAACCAAATTAAACCAAACTAAACTAAACTAAACTAAACTACGAGCTTCACTTTGGTTTCGAATCACTTCAAAATAGAAATTAGTCTTATTGAAATATATAAGGAATACGAAGCATTTCAATTTTCATATCTGATTTGGGTGGGTGGGTTTGGTCAATTTTTGTGTGGGTTTCAGTTGGATTTGGGCTAATTATCGGGTTCTCTTTCGGTTTCAATTCTTCTCGGTTTTTTGCATATAAAACAAAAATCAAATTGTGGACATCGGTTCTCTTTAGTGTAAAGTATTTCTATGTACATGGCACATGGAAACCACATTATATTATAATATTAAAATACAAATTAAAAGTGATAAGTCAGGATCATCCATAATAGTTATTACAAAATTATGAAAAGAATAAAAGACTTGCCAGCTCTTCTTTTGCCAACTGTCTCTCCAGTCTCCTGTTTTGGATCGTTTTGTCGGCGGTGATGGTGGGATGCATCAGTGATAGTGGCTGCTGCCTCAGAACACGAATCAATGCCATGGAAGTTAAAAATGGAGAATCAACTGTTTCATTATGGGATAATTATAACCAATTTCACTGCAATCTCCTTATTTTCACTCATCTACTACGAGCACCAAACAGCACAGAAGCACAGGAGGATTTTTCTTATTTACTACAGCTTTAACTTCATGCCAAAAGAATCACCGAAAAAGAATTGACAGGAAGAAACAGAGAAGAAATATAATACATGATTTGAATCTGGTTTGAAGGTCGTAGTTAGTGTTTACAGACCTTCAGATGAGAGCAGACACTGAGGAATTAGGATCTCACTGATCCATCATCGAAATTCTTGGAGTAGTTGTCGGAATCGTACTTGAATGTTTGCGGTAGACGGCCACTGTCAGAGCTCACCAGCTTCTTGAGCTGAGACCTAACTTTGAAGAAAACATGTTTCCAACTGCCTCTGGTTTGCGATCCCAGAGCTCTGGCTTCGTCTTCGTTCATCTCCAGATCTTTAGCGAATACAGGCTTTCGAGAGAGAATCCAGGACCATCCCCAGTCCCACCACTTTCTTAAGGAGCTCTCCGAGTCTTCTCCCATGGAAGAAACTGATTTAGATCTGCGCAACGACCAGGAGGAAGTTACGGAGGAAGAAACCGTTGGCAATTTGAAAGAGAGCGAAGATAGTCTTCTGCGGAGTGTTTGTTCTTTGGAGTCAGCTTCCGAGAGTGGAAGGGAATCGTTTAATGGCCTCGCCGGCAAGAAGCTTCGACTCTTCAAGGTTTGAATAATGGTGCTCATCTCGCGGCAGAGAGAGAGAGAGAGAGAGAGATGATTACGGGTGGTTATGGAGGTTGGAGAAAGGAGCAGGGAGAAATGGAGGGTGGTGGTACTGGTGGTGAGTGAAACGGCCTCGCAATCACGCACCAAAGACCCATCAACATAGCGTTTTAATGGTTTCCTCGTGGGGACAAGTACGGTAATTATTGTGGGCACGCCATAATCCCGAGGCTTTTTTTAGTAATTATTTACAAAATAAATTATAAAAAAAAAAAAAAAATTAATTTATGTGATTTCAGTCAACAAATTTAAACAGTGCAATTTGGCCCCTACAACTAGGTGAAATGGGCAATTTACACCGTAAACTTGGCTAATGGGCAATTTGGCCCCTACTACTAGGATAAAGTGCAATTTGACCCATACCGTCATATTTTCCGTCAAAAAGTAACGTTTTTTTGCTTGTTTTTTTTTTTTTACTGACAGATCTTAGCGAATACAGGCTTTCGAGAGAGAATCCAGGACCATCCCCAGTCCCACCACTTTCTTAAGGAGCTCTCCGAGTCTTCTCCCATGGAAGAAACTGATTTAGATCTGCGCAACGACCAGGAGGAAGTTACGGAGGAAGAAACCGTTGGCAATTTGAAAGAGAGAGAAGATAGTCTTCTGCGGAGTGTTTGTTCTTTGGAGTCAGCTTCCGAGAGTGGAAGGGAATCGTTTAATGGCCTCGCCGGCAAGAAGCTTCGACTCTTCAAGGTTTGAATCTGGTTTGAAGGTCGTAGTTAGTGTTTACAGACCTTCAGATGAGAGAAGACACTGAGGAATTAGGATCTCACTGATCCATCATCGAAATTCTGGAGTAGTTGTCGGAATTCGTACTTGAATGTTTGCGGTAGCGGCCTCTGTCAGAGCTCACCAGCTTCTTGAGCTGAGACCTAACTTTGAAGAAAACATGTTTCCAACTGCCTCTGGTTTGCGATCCCAGAGCTCTGGCTTCGTCTTCGTTCATCTCCAGATCTTTAGCGAATACAGGCTTTCGAGAGAGAATCCAGGACCATCCCCAGTCCCACCACTTTCTTAAGGAGCTCTCCGAGTCTTCTCCCATGGAAGAAACTGATTTAGATCTGCGCAACGACCAGGAGGAAGTTACGGAGGAAGAAACCGTTGGCAATTTGAAAGAGAGAGAAGATAGTCTTCTGCGGAGTGTTTGTTCTTTGGAGTCAGCTTCCGAGAGTGGAAGGGAATCGTTTAATGGCCTCGCCGGCAAGAAGCTTCGACTCTTCAAGGTTGAATAATGGTGCTCATCTCGCGGCAGAGAGAGAGAGAGAGAGAGAGAGAGAGAGAGAGAGAGAGAGAGAGAGAGAGAGAGAGAGAGAGAGAGAGAGAGAGAGAGAGAGAGATGATTACGGGTGGTTATGGAGGTTGGAGAAAGGAGCAGGGAGAAATGGAGGGTGGTGGTAGTGAGTGAAACGGCCTCGCAATCACGCACCAAAGACCCATCAACATAGCGTTTTAATGGTTTCCTCGTGGGGACAAGTACGGTAATTATTGTGGGCACGCCATAATCCCGAGGCTTTTTTTAGTAATTATTTACAAAATAAATTATAAAAAAAAAAAAAAAAAAAAAAAAAAAAAAAAAAACGTTACTTTTTGACGGAAAATATGACGGTAGGGGCCAAATTGCACTTTATCCTAGTAGTAGGGGCCAAATTGCCCATTATCCAAGTTTACGGTGTAAATTGTCCATTTCACCTAGTTGTAGGGGCCAAATTACACTTTACCCTTAAACAATAACGTTTAAAAATACAAAATAACGTTTAAAAATAAAAACTGAAATTAAAAAGACTATATATCGAGAAAATAGAAATTAATTTGGAGAATTAGATATGGAAATGACAAAATGGTACAAGGAGACGTGGATTATTGCATCCAAGGCATACAAACGACTGTCGGTTGTGGCTTTTGGTCCAGTGGAATGGAAGGAGGCCAGCGATGCATAGAATTGCAGTTTGAAAACATGATTAGATAATTAAATGAAACCAAAAAGCTTTCTAATTTGGAGTACTAACTATTCTGAAGTAACATGAGTTAGTGCGTGAGATATGGTCACCTCTTTTTGACATAAATGTGCAACTTACTCACGACATAGATTGAACTAATGTACGTTTATATTGGCGCCTAAAGAGACTGTTCTTGTCTCTATGATCTCTGTTGGCTTCCCTTGAATGCTCAAAGACCACGCTATCTTTCTCTTTTCCCAGTATTCAGAGATCACTTAATTGTCTAGGTTTTGCCTACAATTTTCAAGAAATACTAAGATTCAGTCCATGCAAGTGAGGATGTACAATCTTACATTACTTGAGAGAGTAAAAAATACATTATTTATAAATATAGTTCTTCTTCATACTTAGTACAACGCATTTTAAGATAACTCCAAAAACAAAACCAAACATGTTTAGACCCAAATTGGACATTTTTGAATGAATGATGAGAGACGATACATGATATCTAATTTTCTCTTCTCTTTCGAGGCCAAAATTCCAAAATGAAGAAATATGTGGTAATGGCTAAAAGATAGACGTATCTACTAAAAGTGACAATTATACTATACAACGAGGGCTTAGGAGTAAAGACTGCAAAAAAAACTAATCTTAAAGGCTCCGATTTCTAAAGATGTGACGCTGAAACTACTTCACTTGAAAGCAACAAATGAAAACAAAACATGTATTTAAAAACCAAGGCAGCTTCTTCAAATTCATCATCTATTTCTTACTTTGTTCGGAGCTCCTCTTCATTTTCTGATAAAAATGAGTTTGTGTTTATCAAAACCTGTTCTCGCTGGTCTCTATTTGGCTCTCTTCATCAGCTGCGTGATTGCCCATGATTTTTCAATCGTGGGTTATTCCTCGGAGGACTTAACCTCTTCGGTTAAGATCATCGAGCTCTTTGAATCATGGGTTTCAAGGCATGGGAAAATCTACAGAAACGTGGAAGAGAAGCTGCATAGATTAGAAATATTCATGGACAACTTGAAGCACATCGATGAGAGGAACAAGCTAATTAGTAGCTATTGGCTCGGGTTGAATGAGTTAGCAGATTTGAGCCATGAAGAGTTTAAGAGCAAGTATTTAGGACTGAAAGTTGATCTTACACAGAAACATTATTCTCCAGAATTCAGTTACAGAGATGTGGTGGATTTGCCAAAGTCAGTGGACTGGAGGAAGAAAGGTGCTGTCACTTTTGTCAGGAACCAAGGCTCTTGTGGTATGAACTAATCTCTCTCTCTCCATTCCAACCCTCTGTGTATTCTCTATGTATGTTATATGGGAAAGACGATAATACACGAAGGTTGCAGGGAGTTGTTGGGCATTTTCAACAGTGGCAGCTGTTGAGGGAATAAACCAGATAGTGACGGGAAATCTAACAGCCTTGTCCGAGCAAGAGCTAGTAGATTGTGATAGGACATTCAATAATGGCTGTCATGGAGGTCTAATGGATTATGCTTTCCAGTTCATAATCTCTAATGGTGGACTTCACAAGGAGGAAGATTACCCATATCTCATGGATGAAGGAACTTGTGAAGAACAGAAGGTAACTAAACATATACTTCTATTCTGCATCTTAGACATACATAACCTCTCAAACTTAAAATGAATTTTTCTTTGTAAACTCACGTACCTGAATCTCCAGGAGGAATTAGATGTAGTGACTATCGGCGGTTTCCAAGATGTTCCAGCAAACGATGAACAAAGCCTCCTAAAAGCATTAGCTCATCAGCCTCTTAGCGTAGCCATTGACGCATCTGGCAGAGATTTCCAATTTTATAGAGGGGTAAGCTTGATGAGCATCGTCCAACTAATTTTTCTACTCTATTGTCTATGTCAATGCTCGAACTATCTTTGGTAGACCCCTAATATTTTTACATGCTGCAAAACTAAATGTTAGTTTTGAAATTTACAGGGTATATTTACAGGACCTTGTGAAACAGATCTAGATCATGGAGTAGCAGCCGTCGGATATGGGTCCTCTAAAGGAACTGATTACATTATAGTGAAGAACTCATGGGGACGAAACTGGGGAGAAAGAGGGTACATTAGAATGAAAAGAAACACAGGAAAAGCGGAAGGACTCTGTGGTATTAACAAAATGGTTTCCTATCCCACTAAAACGATATAATACAAAGACAAGACTGGCCATCATAAAGTCTGAAAGCAGACGTCATTTTTTCCTTCTTCCTTCTTTCACAGATCATCAAATATCTTCGTGCAACTTTACTATGTTGCTCTACCTATAAAAGAATTCTAAGCAGCAAAAACACACTAACTATGAAAAATAAATAAAGATTTTCAAATAACATGGTTTTCGTGTCTCACATGAGTGATAGTGAAAGAGTTCTATGATGATTTTTATTGATATAATAGAACAGTGTAATGATTTTTAAATATGTAAAGTAGCATCTTCCATGTGCTAAGACGGGCTGAATGTTGAATAGTTGTATACCAAAAAAATTTAGGATTGAGGAGCAGCAAGAATAAAACTAACTTAAAACTTCGTTGTATTTGAAGACACAATCATAAAGCCTTCCTCCGAGAAATTGGGCAACCTCAGGATGTTTCACCTACATACATACAGTCATACACACATATATGAGAGACAAAATGCTAAGTGAAGGGAAATCAATGAAGGTAGGAAGAAAATGGATGTGTAGATGAAGTTCTGTAAAAACAATGCTACAAGAAGCAAAACCATTACCATGCCAATCTTCAGCGAATCACACTTCAATCGAGCATAAAGATTTGTCTCTATCCCACGACCCTGAAAATTAAACAAAGGTCACACGTTGAAATTTCAGCATGAATATATTAATATAGCACAGATATTATTAATATAGGCTATCATGATTGTGCTCTATATATTTAGAAGATCGTGATATTTCAGGAAGAACAGAAAAAAATATTTGCATTTTGATAGATCCACAGCTGCTCGCAGTTATATTTGATTGGAAGTTGATTTCTCTCAGGTGATAAGATCTAGATACTTGCAAGTAACGTACTCTAAAGTTAAATACTGATCATTCATGCAATAACGAGAAACCAAGCTGCGAAGTGCGAAGTACTTTAGTTACAGTAGGGGAAAACACAGATAAATTCATCAAGATTAAAAGTTTGAAAACCCATGTGATGGTGTATTTTTAGGGATTAAAATATAACTGTAGTGATTCATCAAACCATAAAGCTTGACACTTCACGACAATCATTAAATTATAAATTACCATTCCTTCCATAATAACAAGATCAGCATCAGTTGCTAAGTAGGCAAGCTCCTGTGACACACTCGACAGATCTATAACCTGGAGTAAAAAAATGTCATGATGTTTTTACTATGGACACAAATGACTACTCTTATCCAATCAAAGAAACAGAGCCACATTCTTACAGGTAAATCATTGCCAGAATTGGAAATTAAAAGATTGGAAGTATCAACACCTATGAGCTGTCCTTTTTCGTCCTTCAGCTGATAAGTTGACATTTTCGCGTAAGCCAATATTTAGAAGCATAAATCAATACTAAAATATCATTTCTCCTACCTTTGCAATAATTTCAATCAGTTCAATGTAAGTGACATCATTGATTGATGGCAAGTCATTTGCGGCTATGATGACCTGCATGTAGAGGGAATCATGTGAAACGATGAAAGTGTGCTCAATATGGGAATCATATCATCACTGAATGCTGCAGCAACCTCAATTGAAGAGAAATATTGGATATTGGTAGCATTAGAAAATATTCAGAAACAAAGAAATGTAAAGTTAATAAGGTTTTTAAAAGTAAATGTCCAATGGTTGACCGTGAAATAAAGAGAACACGCACTTATTGTTGTTTCAAGTTTCAACAAAGAGGCTTCCAATGATTACAGACGAAATTTGCATTTCAGACAGCTGTATGTATAGTGGCAGTATAAAATTAACTTTCTGACTGTAATACATGTTGAATTTGGTAGAAAAAAACTGTGCGACTTACATGATTTCAGAGTATAGGGAAAACTGTTTACTAGTTTTACTATGGCCACTAACAGTAGAATATGGTAAAACTTTCTCTTCAACTACATATTTAGTCTGGAAATGGATGTCCTTTGAGCAGCATGCTTTTAAGATGAAACTACAGATAGACAATGAAACAAAACTACAATTAAACGCAAACCTGTGTCCCACGTCGGAGTAACTCTCTCACAAATGGCAAGATGCCTAAAATTATATCCGCACCAGAGTTATCAACAAAAATTACTGCCTGCAAGCAGATATATAGGAGGTTGTTGTTATGTGAGAGGCAGTTGCAAAATATAACCGTTTCCATAGACTATAAAAGTTGACATGCAGAGTTTTGCTTGCCTTTTTCCATGATTTTTTGCTCCAATTCAATTTAAAACTGTCCAAATCATCAACAACCCAAGGACGAGGAACAAGATTTTGACAGCTAGCCAAAAAGGACATGCCATCTCTCGAGAAAACCTCAGCTAGCTTTCAAGAAACACAAATAAAGATATCATTTAAAGCTACGACTGATAAAAGGTTAAAATTTAAAACAAATATGCACCTGAAAACTTGTGTAATGAAAAACTTTAATTGTAAGTAACCAACATCAATAACATCAGACAACAATTTTTTTTGTTTTTTCTAATCTGACATTTTTAGATAATAGCTATATATGATTAGTTTATCACCGGCTATGGACCGAGGAGAAACCTTTTACCTACAATTACTGGGTCACGCGAAAAAAGAAAAGAAAAAAAAAACAAAGGATCATATATCAGTTCATCACCAGAAGGTTGACGCCACATGCACATAGCTCATCTTAAAGTACAAGCTTAAAATGGTGAAATGCAATTTCTACTAAAGAACATACATTTAGAAGAAATAGAGCCAAGCCATTGAAAGAACCATAGAATCCAAGTCAAAGCTATGGGGAGTATGCATAAACAGGGTAAAGAACCTAACTAAGATGCCTCCTAAGTTCATAAATTCTTCATCAGAGACTATTTTGACAAACCTGAGAAGACCCAAGATCAAATATGTTGCCTGCAAATATTCCTCTAACAAGATTCTCCAAACGTTTGTTTCCATCTTCAATAGCATCATTAAGCTGAACTACATTTGCAAATAAAGATATAGCCTTTGCATTCTCTTCATCCTGTAGATATCAAGGCAAACCACGATATGAGAAGTCAGAAACAAGGAATCCTTTCACCATGATTGTGCCCAAAAAAATATAACGTCTGAACTTTCTCTGATAATTTCTAGAAAATTACCCCCACAATTTTATGTCCAACGATTTTCCGAGCATGTGATCCTCAGAAATATTACATTCACAGCCCATCGCACCTCTACTACATAGAGAGTAGCATAAAAAGGAATTCTTACCTTAACTTTCTTGAATATATCTCTGAATCCCAATTCTCTAAGAATTTGCTCCCGAATTCTACAGAGGAGCTACATTAAGTTCAATAATTAAATTTAGGTAAATAAAATATATGAAAAAAAACATCGAAATTCAAACTAGAATCTCTACTCAAATTTGTCTTACAATGCAATCAGGTGGGCCTCCGTGACTCTCAGGGTCTTTCTTAAAATCATCAAGGATCTCAGCATACCTTCAATAAAATAATTGGCTCAGCTCAGAACTCTTATAAATGAAAGAAATGTCAATCTTAACTACAGCAGAAGAACGCCATTACAACGTTTCATAGATCCGTAAGGTTGCAATAGTCCACGTACACAACTAAGTCCAACTGAATTTACGGTTAGAAATGATATATTACAAATAAAAAATAAAAAATTCCGCCCAGATGATAAGAACTGAGATACTTATACCCAAAAAAAAAAAAACACTAATGCCGTTAATGTCGTAGTCACAAACACGATGAACGGAAAATACTATCTACCTTTGAGCAAATTTTTCCGCCTTGGCAGGAGCATCGGGAACTGTCAGATCACACTCTGCCCTTTTCCTATAAAACAAACACGACAGAATCCATGAGCTATGCAAACCACATAGAAATCTCTCAGCAAACAGATAACAGAGAATGAAATGACATTTTCGAAAAACTAAAATCAATTTCCACTATGCAGAAGTAAATGCAGAAAAAAAAAAAAAACATGAAATTAGCATAATTAAACATGGTACGTAAAAATCGAACCCAAACAAACTGAAACAAAACGGAAGCGGAGAAGGTAAAATTACTTGAAGGAAGGAATGGAATTGAGGAAGAGGTCGATCCAGGAAAGCTCAGTAGGCGTTGTTTTGCGAGGATTATCGGAAGGGAAGCGGTAGGGAATGGTGCAAGGACGGTAATTGGACTCGATCGGAGTCATCAAGAGAGGAAACGGAACCAGCTCCGACGCACTCTCCATCGCCTCCTTGCCTTCCGCTTCGACCGAATAATTGTTGAAATCCGGAGAGTTTTAAGCGTCGAGTAGGAGCTCGCATCCCAATAAGCGACGAAAGAGAGAGAAATAGACTACAATAGAATATGCGAATTGCGAGGGAAGAGGATAGACGGAGAGATAGTCACGTTTCCAATTCCAATGTCATAACTATAACTATTTCCTTTCATTGAGTTCCCCTTGGGAGAGTTGGAATAATCCAAAACACCAACAAATAATGCATACATTTACAAATACTGAGAAAAAGTACAAGGGTAAAAAGCATTTTTTTAAGATTTATAATGAATTAGCTTCGTTGATTGCAGGCAAAAATAACAGAAGAGATGGTCACAAATGGCTTCCTTCAACTTCCCTTTGAAGCCTGTCATTTCTTTGCCTTGGCAAACCTCAGGCAACGATACTTCTCACCACTTACAGTGATCTCCAGAGCTCCATCTTGATTGTCTTGGTTTGAAGCAGTTCCCATTAGCACACTCTTTTCTTTCTCCAGGTTTTCTTTCTCCATCTTTAGCCTTGCTTCTTGTCTAGCTATCTCCGCCTGACAATATAAATCATATATTTTCAGCTCATCTGTTCTCCTATTTTAGAGATATATATCCTACGTTTAAATTCCAAGTTCATTCATTTGTAGCGTTTGGAAATTCAACATAGACACACTAAACTGGATTTCCATGTTAAAAGCATTAACATTGCATTTAACCACTTAACATGCGTACCCAAATGAACAGAAATTAGAGTTTTCATCCATAAAGCTTGAGAAGAAAACATTGTGCAGATTATTCATTCAGGAAAGAAAATAACATACATGCAAGTAAGGGTAATGGGTACAAGAAGTTTCTTCATTTTTGCTTCTCATTGATTCTACCACAGGTCGGATGAAATAAGAAATTCTGAATTGTACCATGATATTTTACACAACAACACAGCAGTGAAACAAAATAAAAGCTGACATGATTCTAGTAATCTTAATACATACACACAGGTTTAAGGCTCCAGATTGAGTTATGACTTGAATTATTCCTCCTTAATTGTGTATGTTTTGGAGAACTTTTACACATGCAGTGAGTGATTCCAGCATTAGTTTGGGGAGTTCTAAATTGTTCTTTTTATGGATAATTGTGTTTGTCTCACATCGTCTAGTGGATGAGCCTGTAATTTGTATATATACGAGGGGAATTCACTCTCCCATTGAGCTAGTTTTTGAAAATGAGTTTTATTAACACATGTGAGATGGTAGAACTCATCCCCAAAAGCTAACTCGAGGGGATTACATATATACAAGACACAGGTTCATCCAATAGACGATGTGAGACAAATATAATTATCAATACCCGCCCTCACGCATAGCGTGCCTGGACTGGATCCAATTCCCACTATCGTCTCCGATACCAAGCTCTGATACCATGTTAACACATGTGAGAGAGTAGAACTCTTCCTCAAAAGCTAGTTCAAGGGGAGAGGAAATCTCTCTCACATATATACAACGCACAGGTTCATCCAATTGACGATGTGGGACAAACACAATTATCAATAAGTTTTACTCTCCCACATGTGTTAACATGGTATCAGATCTTGGTATTGGAGACGATGGTGGGAATTGGACCCAGTCTATGCACGCTATACGTGAGGATGGATATTGATAATTGTATTTGTCCCACATCGTCTATTGGATGGACTTTTGATTTGTATATTTGTGAGGGAGATTTCCTCTCCCCTTGAGCTAGTTTTTGAAGATGAGTTCTACCATCTCTCATGTGTTAACACTTTTAACCAAAATTAGAACATTTAAGGTAAAAAAAAGCATAAAAAGAGCACAGAGATGATGGGGTGCAAATGATAATTAAAAGTAGAAACCCATTGCTGGATCATATTACATGCTTCTTCTTGATACCCTATACTACTTAATGTAGATATTACATTTAATCCGTCTTTTCATTGAATAATAGTCAAGAAGGATTCTACAAAACAGAAAATAAAGGAATTCAATTGGAAGCTATCAAAGTAATAATCAAATGATTAAAAATAATGAGTCGTTTTTGGGGAGAACTAAAAGGTAATTCAATTTCCATTCCCAAAACTGGGGACATGAATATGCATTTTGCAAGGAAACATTAACAAGCCAGAATTTCAGGAATACATTTATCAAACTCAGTATCAATTCATTCAAGAACTATTGCAACTGCAACTATTGTTCCCATCATAATATAGGTAAGAGACTCTACTCGTTTAAAGCAATAGAGAAAGAGAGAAGGAGAGAAGTTTATGCGATATACCTCACGACGGGAGAGTTCGGCCTTCCAAGCAGCTTCACGCTCGGCGACCTCGCGTTCTCGTTCTTCAATATAACTCTGCATCTCCCTCTCCTTCATAATTCGATCTTGAATGTCAGCATCTAAAGCTTCCTTGAGCTCCTGCACGAACTTATCCACCACCGTCTTTATTCTGAGAGACATTTCCACTCCCTGAATGAGAAGGAAAAATCCCTCTCGAATATATTCAGAACTAAGCTTACAATCCCAACTCAAATACCCATCGCTTTAAAGATTGACAACCACTGCAGTAATAGCTCGCCGGCGAACATCTCCCAGCTGAATTTCTGCCTAGGTTGGGCTGATCGAGTTTCCCGAGATCGAGAGCGACGACGAAACGAGAGAAAGAACTAGGAGGAGAGCTAAGAAAGGAGTTTTGGGCTTCGTCACTTCCATGGAAGTTTTGGGCTTTAGAGATTTACCGTCTCTCCCAAGTACATAGTATTTATTAGTTTATTAAATAATTATAATATATTATTTTATCTAAAATAAATAATTTATTTTATTAATCATTTATTTAATTACAAATTTTAATATTCGTACATCAAATATCAATAAGATGTATCAAATTTACATTTTTAACCTCCCTTGTTAGAGTTTCCGCATATAATTATGTCAATCATTATTTGGCATGTCAACAAATACTTTAAAATAGTAGAATAAGATCGTAAACTTAACATAACTCTTAAACTAAAATGACGACTTTTAATAATTATCCCAAACTAATTTATCAATAAATCATAAGTTCATAACCGAACATGATAAGGGACTGGCTTCGTCGTGTTAGGCTAGTCGTTAAGACGAGTAAAGTTAAATTTACCTTCTAATCGCAATGCTAAACACCCGCCAAATAATATTACATCAATAAACAACGTCACTAATTAAATAAAAAATTCCACCAAGGAAGAGAACATTGAACTAAGAAAGACAATATTTCAAAGCATTAATTATCGTTGAATATAATTTTGTTTTTTTTCTAATATTTATTTATCAGCACCCTCTTAAAAAAGAAAAATAAAATCAGAAAAAGGAAAGAAAAGAAAAATACATGGAAATTCCAACAGATTGCTGCCCAAGAAACAACTCAGCTTGGCTGACACTAAAATAAAGCCAAAAGATTATTAATAAATAATTAAAAATAGTTGTACGAATATATTAATATTATTAAGTGGGGATATAATATTTAGATTAATTTCCTAATTAGTTCTATGAAAAAGATAGAAACTAGAGAGAAGCCACCATTTCAAATACAAACAACCTCCGAGAAAAACTCGACACAGTTCTTCCCCAAACCTCTCCTATTTTAACAGATCAGATACAGAAAAACTTTGTGAGAGAGAGAGAGAGAGAGGAATGGAGGAGTACATGAGAGAGTCTATGAGGAAGCTGGCGCTCTGGTACACGAAGACGTTTAAGCCGATCATGACCCACGAGGAGCTCGGTCCATTAATGGCGACCTTGGGGTTTGTCGGTGTTGCTTCCAGTGGGGTAGGGTCGTCGTCCTGGAAAGAGTACGTGTATTGCTCCACTGGGGATCGTCGGAGCAAGTGGGCTAACTCAGCGGCAGAGCCACCGCCGAGGCCGAGGCTTCCGTTTCCGCGAATAGATGGACTTCATATCTACACGTACATGGCGTTCATCGACGCCGTCAACTTTTACCTCGAGATGTCTGACGTTTCCGACCTCTTTCACGTTCGGTTCGTTTTATTTCTCTTCTTCTCGCTTTTCACTTTTTTCTCCTTCTGCTTTTGCCGCCGTCTCTCTCTCTCCATCCCCCCACTCCAATGATTGAATGAAGGGAAAACCTAGGTCTTTCAAGCTAAAGTAGGAGATTAATGGGTTAACTGAAAACTTAGCTTATGAACGATAATGACGATTGGCGATGGCGCTGCCCCGCCATTAAAAGTTAGCGTAGCACTGTTTTTCAAAATGATTTTCACCTGCAAAAATCTAAATCACTATCAATTTTTATTTGACAGCAAATTTTCACTGGAAAACTGATCTGTAAAATGCTTTTTCGTGTAAAGTTAAGAAGGCAAAAAGAATCTAAATTGGCATTCAAGAAAAGTTAGAAAAGTGAGATCCAACCTTTTCATTAATCTGATAAAACCAAATTACATATCAATTCGTGGTTTTGCTCTTTCTTGTAAAAAGTTTGTTGAATATGCAAAAAGGGGTACTGAAGTTTCGGAAAAATCTTTGATTGTTTTGTTTTTTCGATAATATAAACAAGTGTTGGATGCACATGTAGAGCTATGTAGAGGCATCTTTTGAGACATTTTCTGCAACGTAATTATAAATAAATAGCAAATATCTCAGAGTTGGCTTCTACCTTTTAATGCATGGGGACCATTTCCAGCTTCCTTGTAATTCCCTAATTTTAAAATTATAAATTTAATTTTCTAATTTAAAAATCTGAAAAAAAAATTTAGATTTATTTAGGTTTAAAGTCGAGCGTAAAAAAATTAATTTCAGAATATTGAAAACCTCTTTAAATAATAACTGAAAACTTAATTGTAAAGAATCTTTAAACAGAATTTGAACATTAAATATTTGGTCAACATTGAAAATAAATGCAGAATTAAAACACTTCATAAAATTTTATTTAATGATAAAATTCAACACATTTTATTCGAAGTTTCAACTTAAATAAAAATATGAAATATCTTTAAAACACTAAACATACTAGTTTAAATCTTGTCCTTCAAACCAAACCATTTTCTTCTTTTGTATGTTCGCTTGCATCTGGAAGGTTCTCGATTATAGTCAATTCTTGCTCATAAAAACTCACCTACATCACAAAATTATAAACTATGAGAATGACCCAGTAAACGAAAACAAGTGTAAGTGCAAAAATAACATTACTTTTATCAAATCCTGATTTAACAGTTACATACTGGTCAGTATTCATTTCCCAATCTTCGATCAGACTTAGTCATCTCATTGTCGTTCATAATTTGTCATCTTATTTTCGTTCAGGTATAGTCATCTTATTGTCGTTCAGATCTAACCATCTACTTTCGTTCAGGCGCAGTTATCTCATTGTCGTTAAGGTGTAGACATCTCATTTTCATTCAAGTTCATCATCTCATTGTCGTTCAGGCTTTTACTATCACATATTTTTCGTCAATTCCATCATATTCATACACATATAAAATGTCCTACTAATTTTATTTTATACAATTCTATGTCAATTGCTAAACATACGTGCTCAAATATCGAAAACATGTAACAAAATAATTATAAGAAAATAACATAGATTTTGTGATGTATGGTCGTAGCCAAAACGTTAAAAATGTGATATTTTCACTTACTTGGATTCCGAGTAGTTAAGGTTATCAGAATTTTTCCAATATTCCAATAATATCCCGCTTAAACAAAATTTTGGGGTCAAATTCCTACTTGTGTAAATTCAATTTCAGAAGAATTTGGGCAGAATTTCCTTACGTGTGCTCTTAGGTTGAATCGGGTTGAATTAGATTGTTTCGAACGACTTTCTTGCCTAAATAAAATATTTGGTATTAAATTCCTACTTCAATAAATCAATTTCATAACAATTTAGACATAAACTATTTACCGGTAAAATCGTAGATCGGTTCGGTTAAATTCAGATTGAAATTTGAGCTGGGTTGGTTCAGTTGGACAGGGTCTGGTTCGGTTGGACCGGATTGACTTGGTTGGGTCAGATTTGGTTCGCTAGACCGGTTCAGTTGAGCTTAAGTGAACCGTTTTAGTTTTCTTAAAACTGAACCCTCTTCTTTCTCCCTCCTTCGCGTTTCTCCTTCGTGCTTACCTTCACACACATAACGCAGAGGCGTGTGTTTTTTTGAGAGACGCCCGAAGCTTTCTTGTCAGAAGGAGTTGACCCCGACTACCTCGGGCAAAAGAGGAGCTCTGTTGGAACTTGGCTACTCGAGTGGAGGACTGTTTCCTCATAGTTGATGCGCGCCAGAGGTCAAGCGGTGGTCAGAGATAAGGTAAGAATCCTCTTATTATAGAACTCGAGAGGGAGAGAGAGCTGTGGTGCGATTTTTTCCATCATCAAGCCTCTCTATTTATAGCAGAGGTTCACCGCCGCTGCTCCTCCGAGAAACCCGAGTTCAGCTTGGATTTGTAGCTGGTAAATTCGATCCTCAATTGGATTTATAGAGATATTCTCAGTTGGTTAGTGGTTAGGGAGGTGTAAATCCAATCTTCATCTAAATTTGGACGATTTTCAGACTACGTTCATATGACTGTTTTTCTTCTAAATCCGATTTTAGGTTTTGATTTGGGAATTTCAAATATGAATTTTGAATTTGAACCCTAAGTTGTTACATTACTTCTACTCTGTTTGAGCGACAAAATTGCATAATAATCTAGCTGTGAATTAAAAGTTCTGAGTCACCCCGTCAAAATTATATAAGAAGAACCCAAAATTAGAAAAGAGTGACTAGCAGTAATTTTCTTGATTTAATCTATCTAATGTGCAGGGGAATGCCACTGTCTAAAGTTCATGATAGGAACAGGAAGTGGAGGAGAATGGAAGAGGAAGACACTGTTTTTGTGTACAGAGAAGGAACACTTGACCAAACAACGCAGAAATTATATCATTTCAATAACAAGACCGCTAATACCAGCAATGGCAATGGCAATGGCAATCCTCAAAACTACATGATTCGTGACAAGAACAGGGGGATTAACAATGGCGGCAATAGCCTGCCTCCTGCTTTGTTCCTCTAAAAGACATCATTGCTTAATACCCATGCCAATGCAGAAGTTTTTTTTTTTTTTTGTATTACCAGTAAATGTTTTGTAGGGAAAGGAAAAATTGATTGGAAAACTTCAATCACCTGTTTTTTAAGAGCTTCAGCTTTCTGTCTGCTCCAAACACAAGGCCTCAAGCTACATATGCATGCTTCCAAGTTGTTTCTTCCAGTCCCCATTCCTATTTGAAATAAACACCATAGAAGAGATTATGCTAAAAAAAGAAAGTCTGGTAGAAACAAAATTCAAAGACTCCATCATGGCTTTGTCATCATATGTAAAACTAATCACATGTTTAAACGAGTAATAAACCACTACTCCAAGCTATCAAATTGAGTTTACACCCCGATGAATTGAGGGAAGCAATGTATATTCACTCTGGCATTATATTCCAGCTTATACAGTAAATACTTTTGCAGAATTAAAAACATATCAATCATTTATTCTGCTATCTCTTTCTTAGACACTTTGCAACAAATGCTTTGGTGACATACTGACTCGCATTCAACCCATAACAATCAACATCGATTAAACCAAGAATTAGCAGCAAAATTCTTTACTGGTATTCAGCATTGCCCATTCAAACTTGTTTGTGCTAATGCAACTAGCCAACTACTATCATGCAGACAAAGATAAGCTTGAATGTAATCTTCGGTTAGTGGTCTCATTATCCAAGCTATGCTCCAAAGGTATTAAAAACAACTGCACTTGCATTTGCTGCAAATTCAATCAGTAAACTTTTTTCTTCCACACCCTGCTTGATCACACAAACTCAGTTATCCACCTCATGCAGAAACTCAAGAGACTCGCCATAAATCTTTTGAGCATCTTGTCTCAAAAATGTCGTATAATAGGTTTCTTCCTTTGCTTCCAGCCCATTTATGAGTATTTTGAAAGAAGTTTTTTCAGGCTCGCATCCTACTTCTTTCATCAAGTAATAAGACTCCATTGCAAGTCCGGTGAAATTGAAACTAACTAAAGTCTGGAACAGAGCATTGAAGCCATTAATGTCTGGCCCTAAACCAGTTTCTGCTTTCAAGTAAGAGTGGAGAAGTTCAATTTCAGCAAAAAAGCCATTGGCAGCTAGTACGGAGATGATATCAGCGTACAGTGAAACTTGAGGCTTGTACCAGTATTCCCTCCGAACAATATCAAAAACCTAATTCAGACAATTGGAGAAATTTTGAACAATAGCTAAAAAATCTTGGAACGAATTTGATAGTTTAGGCTGAGAAACAAGGTTGAGCAAGAAGCATCACCTTAAGAGCCAAAAGGCACTCGTTCTGGCGAAGGATTTCTCGCAGAACGGCCATCATATCGAGCTTCAATAAGCGCCTGAACTTAAAATCAACCACTTCATCTAAGAGCAGAATATCTTTACTAGCTCGCTTCAATGCCTGCACCGTTTGAATCGCTTCTATGCTGAGAATTCTGCCTCTCTGCAGCTGCCCTCGATTCTCGTTTTTGGCTCTCATTGTCACTCCCGAGCATTTCCGGTCCCTTATATGGAACGGCCACAAAATCTTTCGGCTGAAACTTGATGTTTGAATCGGAGAGCTGTAAAGCGTCGCTGTTTGAAGAATTGGAGAACAAGTCATCGCGCAACTCCTCTCCGCTCTTGCGACGAGACAGGGGCGGTCTTTCATTTGTTTGGATTATCACAAATTCAGAAAAATAACTTCTTTTTTTTTTTTTGGGAAAATGAATTTAAGATTTTAGCCTTTATTAAACATTTTGTACTATATTTCATTATTCTAATTGTTTAAATATTAGCAAACGATATCTTCATCAGTCTCTGTCTCTCCGATCACGAACTTTGGCTCCGGTAGCGCTCTCGATAAATTCAATTCCGCCATTTTCAAGCTGAATTTTCTCTCCGCTATCCATCGTTGAATGGGTCTTTCCCCCGGTCACTACCTGAATCCCAAAAACGTCAGCTTCACAAACATTCGGCTGTGTATCCAGGTGTTGCCGCGTGCTCGGCCAATCTCTTGATAAGATCATCAAGCACGCCGCTTGGAAAAAGCACTCCCACCTGGTTTCTACCTGCAAGTCAGCGCTTGACAAGCTAGAGTCTCTCTCTGAATACGCTTCACACGATTCCGATTCTCCGTTGTTCGGTCTCTCCCCTTCCGATGCCTAATTTGTACTTCAACCCTCCTCCTGTTGACCTTGAATCGGTTTAACCATTTCTCAGACCGATTGCCGATATTAAGTAGCAACCAAAAACGGTTATGAAAAATATTATGCATGCATTGTGCGATTTAATCTTTATCGACGGCTTTTCCGATGATATAAGACAAGCATTTATATCAAATGCGGAAATTCAAAATACTTTCAGCCATTGACGATAAATCGAGGGCTGCTACTTTGATCATAGAGCAGACCATGGGAAAGCCGGAGACTATTCTCAACGGCTTCGAGAATGTAGAAGTGGTTCCATCCTTATTTGTTTTCATGGGAAATTTTTGTTCTCAACCATGTAACCTTTCCTTTAATGCCTTTGGAAACCTCAGGTCAGCAACTCTTAGTGCAGTAAATGGAAAAATCACGTCTCATTCAAGTTATAAGTTTGTTTTGCCAATTAAAACCTGTGGAATCAAAATTGCAGGATGCAATTTGGAAAGCTAGGGAAAATGATTGCAGCTCATTCACGCCTTTTAGAACATAGTCGATTTGTATTTATACCAGGGCCAGATGATGCAGGTCCATCAACAGTTTTACCTAGATGTGCTTTGCTTAAGTATCTAACGGAGGAGCTCCAAATGCCATCTTTACAAGTAATCCTTGCAGGTTTTTGTTTTAATCATTGACTGGTTTAATATTTATTCTCAACATTTTAACATAAACTTAACCGAGCAGGCTTCTAATATTCCTATTCCATCATTCATTGGTGCTGTAAATGCAAGAATTTGCATTAGTGTTCGCATGTGATTTTTTGGCAATTTATTATAAAAATAATATTTTATTCAAGTGGTGATTTATGACTTGACAATCAAGAAACCGCCCAATCCGATTATGGGAAGATATTATAGAAGTAATAATGATGATTCTATGGAAGAGAAAAATAAGGAAACAACATTATTTGGAAAGATTGAATAAGGTATATGCACTTGTTTTTTGGAAAAGTTTTATTTGGAAAGCCGATTGTTGTAGATTTGACATGATTTGCTGGGCTCTGACTTCCCATGTTTTTTTTTTTTTTTTTTTTTTTTTTTTTTTTTTTTTTTTTTTTTTTTTTTTTTTTTTTTTTTTTTTTTTTTTTTTTTTTTTTTTTTTTTTTTTTTTTTTTTTTTTTTTTTTTTTTTTTTTTTTTTTTTTTTTTTTTTTTTTTTTTTTTTTTTTTTTTTTTTTTTTTTTTTTTTTTTTTTTTTTTTTTTTTTTTTTTTTTTTTTTTTTTTTTTTTTTTTTTTTTTTTTTTTTTTTTTTTTTTTTTTTTTTTTTTTTTTTTTTTTTTTTTTTTTTTTTTTTTTTTTTTTTTTTTTTTTTTTTTTTTTTTTTTTTTTTTTTTTTTTTTTTTTTTTTTTTTTTTTTTTTTTTTTTTTTTTTTTTTTTTTTTTTTTTTTTTTTTTTTTTTTTTTTTTTTTTTTTTTTTTTTTTTTTTTTTTTTTTTTTTTTTTTTTTTTTTTTTTTTTTTTTTTTTTTTTTTTTTTTTTTTTTTTTTTTTTTTTTTTTTTTTTTTTTTTTTTTTTAATGGGATGCTTTCCTGAATTTTTGGGCGAAAATCTGTGCTGTTATGGAAACTTTCGTAAAGTGTCACATGAGGTGTCACATAACCGAATTTGTTAAGATTGTGTTTCCTTATTCCATGCGGCGGTAAATCCGATTTGGTAACTGAATGAATTAAAGATATGGAAGTTACCAATATTATTTAAAGCCTTCGTTTTTCTGAAGAAGGTCGCTGAAGCCATTATTATTGAGAGCGAAAAGTTTTTTATTCTTCCGAGCGATTTTATTCTATACCGACGTTTGCGTGTATTCTGCAATAGTTGATCCTTTCATTCACGCCTACTGTGAGTCGTCGGTGATTGTTCTTCAGCAGACGACGGAGTATTGATTTTACACGAGAGAAGATTTTCTTCGTTTTCCCGAGCCGTCAGTTTTCTTTCACGCCCTACGTTTCTGCGTATGGGTTTGTGATTGTGTTGCACACTCGACCTAATCTGTGGATTTCATTGTTTTCATTGAGTGTGCTGTGTGTTGCATCCGAAGACTTCGATCTGGTGTTTCAGGAGGTGTCACAGGAGGCAATATTCCTTGTTCTTCATTAAAGCTCTGTCTCGGGAGGAGACAGCATCCGAACTCGTGAGGAGTTCTGTTTCTTAGACAAGGGGAGTTTGTCGTTCTTGATCGTGGGCGAGAGGATCTTGCCATAACACGGGTTTCGGGAGGAACCAACAACGAGGGGATCTTGTTGTTATCTAGATCTCGGGAGAGGTCGTTCTAAAGTCGAGGGGATCTCGCAAAAACTGTTTCGTTGAGGAAGTTAACTAGAGGCGGCGACAAAGATAAGAGGGAGTCTTTATTTGTATAAGTCCGAGTTTTTCTTGTAACTTTGTTAACTCAAGGAAAAGTTTTTATATCTGAGCGTGGCCCCGCAGACGTAGGCTGGTTGCCGAACTGCGTTACCAACCTCTTGTGTCATTTATTTCCGCACTTTTTATATCGTTCATCGTTACTTTAAAATCGGTGTCACACAAGGATCCTTGTGTGACATCACTGAACTGATCTTAAATTTTTCAGTTGCCAGTAATAAATGATTTATTATTCACAAGGACTATGCATTTGATGCTTCAAAGTTCAAATCAATGTAACGAAGGGTAAAAGAATAGTAAAATTGGGTTGTCTTAGTATAAGATCTCAGTGAAGCGTAGATATTATTAATGTTTTGTTGCAGTCCTGATCATGCTGATACTGAAATGCAGGATCAAGTTTTATACTCAAGATCCATTTCTGCCCTCTGCCTCTGACAGTACAACCAATTATCTGGAACTATGATCACGCTCTTCATCTCTATCCAACTCCTCACGCGGTACTTTTTGTACAGTTTATTTTCATATTGCAACTTATTTTTAATTCAATTTCCTTTGGAGACGTAAAAAGGGAATAGTGGTCGAGAAAAGAAGGTTGGTTCATGGATTAGTTGTCCAAAGAAAAAATGTTAATTTAACTGCATAAATCTTGTCTTGGCATGTAGGAGTTAAATATTACTTTTTGTCTTTCGTCCAGTTGAAAGAAGCGTTAAAAAAAATGAAAAATTTCAGATTTTATGCGCAAGCTTCATTCTAAACTAGAGAATCTGAGTGAGTATTGATAAATTCTCATAAACTTTTTGTTTGTAATATAATCTTGCTTACCCATGGAAAAGAAATTCAGGGAAAGCTTCTAAAGACTTAAAGTGGAAATGTGAAAATGCGTACAAATACTTATCCTTGATGAAGTCATCTGACGTCTAATTATCTAACTTGTGCAGATAGTTATAGGGGACAGAAGTAAGCAGCAAGCATTCAAGTACACAGGAATAACTTGTTTTAATCCAGGTTCATTTTCAAACGACGGTACTTCTGTGGCGTATCGTCCATGTACTCAAGAAGTTGAATTATCGGCCTTGTAAATTACCTGAAGATTAGCACCCTTGTTAACCGTCTAAACTTAAGGACTTCGCTGATCACCATTCTTTAGCATCAGTTCCTCTTCAACAGCAGAATCTGCAAATAAGCTATGATCAACTTTAACATAGTTTACCTCCTGGTTCCAGCAAGTGGTAATTTCCCGGTAAAGTATTACGAGGGCCGTTTTGCTTATACATTGTCTTAATGCAAGTCGCTCTTTTGCTTGGGAACATGTTTGATCATGCATTTATATTTGAAGGTCATTTTAGCCTGTAGATTGACGACAGCTATAGCTTTCTTTGCAGCCTCACCGTTAATATATTTCAACAGAAAGCTGTGGTGGGTTTTGGATCAAGCATGGTGATTGAAAAGTATGCTCATGGCTAATTTTAAAAATTTTATACTAATTAATGACATAATTCAAATTATAAAAGTTAATCATAGTTTGAAAAATAAAAGTTGAATGAGTTCATTTTTGTATTAATTAATGAACAGAGTTAACGTTCACATCATCAAATACCAAGATACCACGCATAAATGTTAGAGGCACTGAAGCAAAGATCTAACAATTATAATATGCTCAAAAGTCCAATTCAAGTATAGGCCACCCATTTGTTGAAAATTAAAAAAAAAAAGTATATTTCACTCCGGCCAATTATTTATGGGAAGACTGTTGACTTCACTGGTTGGGAGTCTTTGCAGATCCATGAAATATTTGACAGAATTGGATTGCAAGGGCTTTACAACACGAGTGGAGAGACATGTGATCGAGTTGTTCGCTTATTTTACCCGAACTTAACCAGCACCGAGAGGGAGGGGTCCATGAAGTCATATGTCTATGGTAAGGAAATTAATTTTTTTGCAAGTCATGTAAACGAACTGCTGGGATTTACGCACGAGATATACTACTGGGGTTCATGTGCATTGCACGTGCGATGGGGGATCCAGTCCCTCCGCGTTCAATCCCCATGTGATGCGGCGGGGTAAATTTGCGGCATGGCCCCCCGAATGTGTTCGCGTGGAACGCACGTGCAAGAGGGCCAGACCACCCTCCATTGAAAATTTGACATGCGGGGGGCCGCGATGTAATGGTTTGAAAGTCTTTAGTACTCGATTGTAATAGTATTTTGAGGATATTTTGAGAAAAGAAATGTAAATATATATGGTAAATTGTTTTGGATAAAATAAGGTAAAGTTGAGTTAAGAATGATTAATATATAATTAATCAAGATATAGTTATAATAAATCATAAAAGTAAGGGTAAAATGGTAACATTCTAGGATAAGATTAAATAAAATGGTAACTTTGCATAAAAGCTTCTTCTAGAAGCTTGTTAATTTATTTGTCTTCTTCCTTACGGGGCGCTGGAGAACCAGAGAGGGAGCGACGACCGTGAGGGAAAAGAGGAGAAATGAAGGAAAAACGTGGGTTTTTGTCCTGGCTCCTGGAGAGAAGGTTGTTTGTCTAGGTGAAGCGGTTCTTTTGGTCCAAAAACTGATCCATGAGGGGCAGATTTTCGTAGGTATTGATGGAGGAACCGTCGTATGGTAAGTAAATTCAACTCTTAGAATAACTAATTTAAGCTTTATTTTATTATTTAGGTGGAGATAGAATATTTCTATGTTGTGGGTTTATGGATTATTGATAACTCTTAAATTAGAGTTATTTTATATGATATTTAATTTATAGAACTTATATGATTTGAGTGAAAGTGAGAAGAAAATGATGAAATTTAATACAAATGCTGCAGCATCAAGGCAGTTATTGAATTTAATGTATTTCAAGCATATTCTCAGAAAAAACAAGCAGATTTTTATCATTAATTCGAATTTTGTATTTTCTTATTTGAATGCAGAGTTATTAGCGGGAAGAAGCAAATTAAAAGAGATGAGGATTATGGAAATCTCGAAGAGAGAGAATAAATCAATGAAGGAGATTATTGTTATAAAAAATGAAGGACAGAAATCAAAGAGAAAAAGGTGAAATCGTTGCTGCAAAATCATTCGAATATGGAGAGAGAGAAAATGGAGATTTGGATGCTGAATTAAGGTGGAAAGAGGGAGACCAAAAGAAAAAGAGATATGGAGAAAAAATAGGGATATACACCCTTACGCACGCAGAACGAAAAAAGATAATAAAAAAAGCTTAAAAAGAAGAAAAGAGGCAATTAGAGGAGGGGAAGACTGCTAAAGAGAGGCTGCTGGAGACCAAAGACATTTTTCTTCTTCTTTTCCTCTTTCTATTTTTTTATGAATATTATTTTTAGTTTTATGATTTTAGGCTAGAACTTTTTTAATTTGGTTAGGACGATAGTATTCGTTACGGATTTTGCTACGATCTCGGTTTGTTTATGCGATTGTTTATTGAACAATTATTTGTGATATTCCTTGCTTAAGTCAGATCATATCGATAGATAGATTGATGATCCATGTTTATATTGTTTCGAAAGATAAATATAAATTCTAAGATACACGAATAATTTATCGGATTAAATTGTTACAACATAGTTAGTATTGATTCGATTGACTAATAAGAATAGAGCAATTAGGAAATTCAATGTTAGTTACATTCTTTCAAGATTGAGAGAAATTCTAAATTGAATTTACCCTAGGCAATTCGAAAGAATCCTAGAATTATTTCATTCTTGCTGTTCATAGACAATGTTGCAGAGTATCACCAGAGTATCAGTAGTAAAACTATCTTAACGAAGAAATCGATCCTAGCCAAGGCTTCCATTTATTGATTTTATCTCGTTTATCCTGCTTTCTCTTATTACATCGTTATTTAGATTTTAATTCTAATTATTTTCCTTTATCATTTTAATATTTTTATAAGATTTTTATAGCAATTTAAATATAGTTAAAAATATCCTCGTGGGATCGATATTTTATATACTACTTGATTGCGATACGTGCACTTGCGTAAAGAGTAAAATCACTAACAATTATGAAATGAAGTTTATTGGATGGTAAATTGGAAGTGAAGTTTCTCCTTAACAATGGCGAAAAAGTGGTTTTCGGGTTGGGTTCTTTTCTGTTACTAATGTTTAATTTCATAACAGAATATAATCAGTTTTAAATGTAGTTTGTTTACGAAGTTCTTGTTCAATTTTTGTTTGTTTAGGGGAACTGTACACAAAAAGTTAATAAATTGACCATCACATTTAATCTAATTGCCAAGTGGATTGAGATAACTTTCTACCTACATATGTGTGGGTTTAACCCTGTAACGGAATGTGTAAATTTCAATTATTAAATTTATTGAGATCACTTTTTATCTCACAAAGCAGTGCCTAACCCTGTAAATTGAACAGGAAGGATCCTTCTGCTATTGAATTTCTTCTTTATAAAAGAGTGGTATATTATATTGGCTTTTGTGGCAGTTGAAAATATAATATCGGGTCTTTGGTAAGTAGGATGATGTTGTGATAAGTGTCATGTTTTGATTGTGGATTGTAATCATGAAACAAATATTGGTTTGATGAGAAACGAATGAGGTTTTGTGAAAAAGAGATTGGTTTAAAAATATATGTTTATTTGCTTAATAAGTTATATTTGAAATTTATTGAATTGAATACGGGTGTTGATTGTTTTTAATTGAGTTTTATGATGGTTGAGCATGAATTGAGGAAGAGGAAGTGTCAATCAATTTTAAGATTTAACTTGCCTCTTGATATGCATAATATGTATGACTATGAAAGGAAAAAGAGTAAGGGCCTTACGCATAGTCGTCCCCTTTGAGTTGAAAATCCCTGAAAAGCAGGTTCAGGGTACTACAGTCTGGCTAGTGAAAGCCCGAAAATCTGTAAGGATGTTTTATAGTTACACATATTGGGTTGAACTTGTAGAGTGCATTATAATTAACAAATATCACTTATTGTTAAATAATGCTTTAGAAATTCTTTAATTGATAATTGTAAATGCATAATTTTGTAATGTATTGGAAATTCTTTGATTGGTAATTGTAAATGCATAATTTTATTATCATTGTGCATTAGTTTTAGTAGTATGGTGCATTAGTTTTATTGGTTATAATTGATTTCATATAACATGAAATTATATAGAAATAATATGAGTTTAAAAATGGTAAATGTGATACTTGGTTTGAATTGAGAAATTTAAATTATTTATGATAGAGATAGATGGAGGATGTTGGGTCCTAGATTATGGGATAGAGCCTAGATTAATTATTCTAGGTGTTTGTTTTACTTGCTGGGCGTAAAGCTCATTTGTGGATTATTTATATTTTTCAGATATTGGATACGATCACCGTGAGAAATAAACCAAGGTCAAAGGTAAAGATGTACAACGAAGATATGATCGATCAGATTTATGATTTTATTGTCAGAGTTGAAAAGTCACATGTTGTGACTCTTTTTTTTTTTTATGTTATTGTTTTCGTTGTACTCTAGTGTTTGATGTAAATGGTTGGACGAGTATAAATGTCAATAGATCGTTGTCTTGTTTATTTAATACTTCCTATTTTAGGATGCCACGTAGAAACTGTTAGAAGAAAGTCGTTGCGTTGAATAGTCGTTGGTCTTGCGTCGAATAATTCCCACCTCGGAAATCCTATCCGTCGGGATCCAGTCGAGGCTGGGTCAAGTCCTGACATGCGATATTAAGTCGGCCTCCCGAATGTGAATTCGAGAGGGCATACGGCTCTCCACCGATGTTTATTTTGACAGTTTTTCAATAGTTCAAGGTTTTGACTGCGAGAAATTGTAGTTTGAGGGTTTTTTCGAGAAATAACCATAGTTGAGGGTTTATTTTTGAATTTACCCTTGTTTAAATATTAGTAAACGTTATCTTCATCAGTCTCTGTCTCTCCGATCACGAACTTTGGCTCCGGTAGAGCTCTCGATAAATTCAATTATGCCATTTTCACGCTGAATTTTCTCTCTACTATCCATCGTTGAATGGGTCTTTCCTCCGGTCACTACCTAAATCCCAAAAACGTCAGCTTCACAAACATTCGGCTATGTATCCAGGTGTTGCCGTGGGCTCGGTCAATCTCTTGATAAGATCATCAAGAACGCGACTTGGAAAAAGCACTCCCACCTGGTTTCTACCTGCAAGTCAGCGCTTGACGAGCTAGAGTCTGTCTCTGAATACGTTTCACCCGATTTATATTCTCCGCTGTTCGGTCTCTCCCCTTCCGATGTCGAATTATTTCTCAATCCAATTGACGATACTAAGTAGCAACCAAAAACGCATGCATCAGATATATCGCGGTGAATTCTTATGTCCGGAAGTTGTTCTCGAAATAATGAGTCACCATTGGTATCAACCCATACAAGAATGAGAATGACAAATGTTCCTAAATTTCTTTATTCAAACTTTTTCTTTTTCTTTTTTTGTTGCTGGATATCTTACATGATTGAGTTGCTGGAGGGTGATTGGATTAATGATAAAATAGAATATGGGGTCTCTAACAGTGATTCAATTGAAGGCAACGTCGTTGAGCCCGTGCTTGAATGGGCCTTGAACTGTTCTCTCTTGGCCTTTTTTGCGGCGAGATCAAACGCCCAGATGACTCTTAACGACTAGAGTTGCGGTCAAAGATCGTGGAGGCTGTTCGCAACTCTGCAGGTCCAGGGGAAGAAGTCATTGCGCTAGCTGTCCTCAGGGTCATACTCTCTGCCATTCGATCACCATGTGTATTGATCCGCAAAGATTTCTTGATTAATGTTGTTCGTACTTGTTATAATGCGTATCTTGAAACCAATACGGATTTGGTCAACAAAATTAAATTAGGTCCTTAATCACCATTATATATTGATTTTTGAAATTAATCCACCCTAAACTTTGAAATTCTTCATTTCATTTAATTGGTGGGCTACAGCTAATCTGGTCAATTTTTATTTAGAAAATACCACCTAACTTCCATCATAGTAAATTTAATACAATTAGCAAATGTTATATTCACAAATATAATTATTTTTCTATTTATTTTCTATTAAATATATGCTAAAATTACTAGATTACTCGTTCAAGTAATGCTGGATATCTTACATGATGTGAGTGGCTGGATGGTGAATTGGATTGATGATAAAATACAATATGGGGTCTCTAACAGATTCGATTGAAAGCAACGTCGTTGAGCCCGTGCTTGAATGGGCCTTGAACTGTTCTCTCTTGGCCTTTTTTGCGGCGAGATCAAACGCCCAGATGACTCTTAACGACTAGAGTTGCGGTCAAAGATCGTGGAGGCTGTTCGCAACTCTGCAGGTCCAGGGGAAGAAGTCATTGCGCTAGCTGTCCTCAGGGTCATACTCTCTGCCATTCGATCACCATGTGTATTGATCCGCAAAGATTGCTTGATTAATGTTGTTCGTACTTGTTATAATGCGTATCTTGGAACCAATACGGATTTGGTCAACAAAATTAAATTAGGTCCTTAATCACCATTATATATTGATTTTTGAAATTAATCCACCCTAAACTTTGAAATTCTTCATTTCATTTAATTGGTGGGCTACAGCTAATCTGGTCAATTTTTATTTAGAAAATACCACCTAACTTCCATCATAGTAAATTTAATACAATTAGCAAATGTTATATTCACAAATATAATTATTTTTCTATTTATTTTCTATTAAATATATGCTAAAATTACTAGATTACTCGTTCAAGTAATATTTTTAAAATCTTTATTAGAAAACTTCCAAGTTTTGAATTTTGTAATTTATTAGAAATAGTCAATAATTTGATTTGTAATTTACTATTATACGTTTTTAATAATAAAAAAAAAAGAATATTATTTCTTTTTTTCTTTGAATTTCATTGTTGTCATTATTGGAGTTGAAGTAGTGGTTACAGGCAGCCATTGAAGACCAGTTATTAGGGGCACCCTAAATTGCTTTTAAAGTGAGAAGGACAAATTTTAATCTTGAAGAGAAGAAAGAATCACTAACCTCAACATTCTGTCAATTTAACGACGTAATTAGGATTTATTCTGTGATAATAATTCTTTATTGACTTGATATAATTTAAATATATTAATTACAAAATTAATAAAAATTATTTACGTCAAACGAATAATTTATATTGAAGAAGAAGGTACATGTAACGTGATATAATAATATCTTTACGTAACGACGTCGTATTAAGGTAATTTGATGATTGGGTTAAAATCATTAATACTAGCTATTTAACAAGTATTACTATATTATCAATGATAAATAGTCTTGAATCACATTAAATAAACACGTGATCCACGTGGTTTACCTGAGAATATTTAACCACGTTTTACACGTGTTTGGATCCCAAATCACCATTGATGCATCGATCATCAAATATTGACGCCACTAAAAAACAAAACTAAAGAAATAAATTTTCTTTAGTTTTTATTTTTTCGTTAACATTTTTAGATCAATGTCACGATTAAAGTACGTTAACGAGCCTCAGTTCACGTGTGATATGTCCATTCTTTATTGTTACTACAGGAACCCATCTACTAATTAGTAAAAAAAATATATATATATTAATTAAAATAAATGGTAAAGTAAAAGAGTTAACCATCATGTGCATCCATTTCAATATAATAATACAAAGGTTTTATGAACTCAGAACACACAGTAGGCGGTAGGTAGGACATAAATCTTTGAATATAAATGTCACGTTGGTATTAATTTATCAATTAAATTGTGAGGGATGCACGTCATGATAGAGAAGATGTGCAAAAAGCTAAAAGCACGGGATCTTGGCAAATAACACGTTATTGTAAAAAAAAAAAATTATAATATTTTTGTCCACGTGGCTCAATACATCTGGCCACACTATATATTATACAATTATATAGTAAAGTTCGAAGAGATCAATTAACACTAATTGTGATTAAATACCATATGCACAATTGCCTAAAAAGAATCTACAGCAATTCAAGTGCCGACACTACGTGCTGAATTTAATGTGAGTTTTTTTTTTTTTTTGTCAATATTAAGATGGATATTAGCGGTAATAAAAATATTAAACCTTTAATTAATAATTAAGAAAATCGATGAAAGCTTTCTTTTATTGGAGAAAAACAGTGATGACAAACGAGTGGGCTGTGGTTGAAATTATATTTTGAGTGGACTTGTTAAGCTAGACTTATTAGATTTTTCTCGTTTAACTCGCTAGACTCGGCAAACTGGACTTTATTAGGGTAGTCTCGGCTCTGTCGGTTTGTTTTGTCACTTCTAATTAAAAATAATTGATAATTAGATATGTTTCAAATAAGTTAGTATGTGTATAATTTATAGTAATACTATTATCAAATATTTGTAATGGTATTCGGGTAATAATTTTTTATTAGATTATCTCAAATAATTTTATTTTCTAAATACATGTCATTTTATATATTAATAAAATAATTTATTAAGTAAATGACTAATTATTATATTTATTACGTTACAAGGATAAATAATTATTATAATTTTTATAACTAATTTTTTTTTAAAATATACACAATGCTAATAAAAGTTGAGAACATTTAATCATATGTGGTTGGTTAGGTTGGTTTAGTCAAGACTGGTACTGCCGGCTCAATATAACTTTGGCTCAGATTGAAAACTTTTTTGCTTAAACTCATTAGGCTCGGGTAGCAGACTTTTAAGGTTCGGTTGGGTCAATTAATTGGAGATTGAAAATGGCTTAGATGGCATTATAATTTAAGTTAGGGTATAGTGTAATTTGACCTCTGCAACTAGTGAAATGAGCAATTTATACCGTAAATTTGAATAATAGGCAAGAACAACCTTAATGTATTGATAATGGACAATATGGCCCCTACCGTCATATTTTCCATTAAAAAGTAATATTTTTTCACTTGTTCATTTTTTTTTCCTGAAATGCCCCTCACTGGACCGAACTGGACAAAATCGGTTCGACTAATTCCACTCTGATTTTTTTTTAAATCCTATTTCTTGACAAAAAGAAGACAGATGAATATAATTAAAAATAAAATAAAAAATCAAAGTGCAATTAGCCGAACCGGTCCGGTCCGGTTCGGTCCAATGAGAGGCATTTCAGAAAAAAAATGAACAAGTGAAAAAACGTTATTTTTTAACGGAAATTATGACGGTAGGGGCCATATTGACTATTGTTAATAAATTAAGGTTGTTATTGCCTATTATCTAAGTTTACGGTGTAATTGTTCATTTCACCTAGTCGTAGGAGTCAAATTGTACTTTTCCTTTAAGTTATATTCTTTTAACACGTGTGATAAGTCAAGGCCGTTCTTGGTGCGTGTGTACGTGGGACCCATCCCCACAAACCAAATATCCAGTTATACGTTGCCAGCTTAGAACGCACGATAAATACTCCTACACGACCGCTCTTCCATTCAAACACTGCAACCGATTTACTTTAACCGAGCTTTCCTCCCTCTTACATTTCCGACCCACGGTTTTCGGTTTGAATCGGCGGCGTTGAGATTTTCACTCTGTATTGAAATGGACGTTCGCCGCCGATCGACGACCGCTGATGTCAGCAGTGAATCGGCGCATCAAATGAAGGGGAAAGGAAAGGTGGAGGAAGATGAATCGTCTAAGGCCTCCGACGTTTTGTCATTCCCTCTGCATCTCACTAATGCCGTCTTCTTTGTCATGTTCTTCTTGGTCGTCTACTTCTTGCTCACTCGCTGGCGAGAGAAGATTCGCAATGCTGTTCCTCTTCACCTCGTTAGTCTCTCTGAGATTGTGGCCATCGTCGCCTTCGTTGCCTCTTTCATCTACCTGATTGGATTCTTTGGGATTGAATTTGTTCACTCGATTCTACGTCCGTCTTCAAATGTGTGGCCTGCGGAGGATGACGACGAGGATGTTGTTCTCAGGGAGGATGAGAAAGCTCCATGTGGTGTGTCGGCTATTGATTGCTCGAATCCTCCACGGTTTTCTGCTCCTGTTTTGCCTTCTCCGCAATCCGCGGTTCCTAAAGTGGTGGATTCGCTTCCTGCTCCGATCAATTTGACGGAGAACGACGAGGAGATCGTGAAATCTGTGGTCGTCGGAGCCACTCCGTCCTACTCCCTAGAGTCGAAGCTGGGAGATTGCGGGAAGGCTGCGGCAATCCGCCGGGAGGCGCTGCAGAGGATGACCGGAAAGTCGCTTTCTGGGTTGCCTTTGGATGGCTTCGATTACGATTCAATCTTAGGACAGTGCTGCGAAATGCCGGTAGGATATGTGCAGATTCCTGTGGGAATCGCTGGGCCGCTTCTGCTTGACGAGAGGGAGTACTCGGTCCCAATGGCTACAACTGAAGGCTGCTTGGTGGCTAGTACGAACAGAGGATGTAAAGCTATTCACTTGTCTGGCGGAGCCACCAGCGTCTTGTTGAGGGATGGAATGACGAGAGCTCCGGTTGTGAGATTCGGCACAGCACAACGGGCAGCAGAGTTGAAGATGTTCATGGAGGAGCCAGACAATTTCGATACATTGAGTGCTGTTTTCAACAAATCCAGTCGATTCGCAAAGCTGCAGAGTGTGAAATGCGCCATCGCAGGGAAAAATCTCTTCATGAGATTCTCCTGCAGTACCGGCGACGCTATGGGGATGAACATGGTCTCTAAAGGTGTTCAAAATGTCTTGGACTTCCTTCAGTACGACTTCCCTGACATGGATGTCATCGGTATCTCCGGTAAGCAAACAACCTCTCCTCTTCCTGCAACATCCATTTATGAGACATCATTATTTCTTCCATCGACGTGGGATGATTTCTACATTAGATGATTAGATCTTGAATCCGATGTTTCTTGTCAGATTCCATATTTATTTTATAGAATCGCCTGATTATTCTAGACGATCGAAGAAACTTTAGAACCTTATGTTAAAATCCTTTTTTTTAGTACAAACTTTTCCATCCAGACCTGTATTGAGATCTTCGTAATAATTTCTAACAGGAAATTTCTGCTCCGACAAGAAGCCGGCAGCAGTGAACTGGGTGGAAGGGCGAGGCAAATCTGTGGTATGCGAAGCAATCATCAAGGGAGAAGTAGTGACAAAAGTTCTGAAAACGAACGTGGCGGCCTTGGTAGAACTAAACATGCTAAAGAACCTCACAGGGTCGGCCATGGCTGGAGCTCTTGGCGGTTTCAATGCCCACGCTAGTAACATCGTCTCCGCCATTTACATAGCCACTGGCCAAGATCCGGCCCAAAACGTCGAGAGCTCTCACTGTATCACAATGATGGAGCCTTTAAACAACGGGAAGGATCTTCACGTCTCCGTCACCATGCCCTCCATCGAGGTTAGCCATAATACTAGAAATCAATTTAAACAGTTAAACTTTATCAATCCATCAATTTATAAATTTCTCTTCATCAAAAATAATCTGTTTTTGCAGGTTGGTACTGTAGGAGGTGGAACGCAGCTAGCTTCTCAGTCTGCATGTTTGAACCTGCTGGGAGTGAAGGGTGCGAACAGAGAAGAACCAGGGGCAAATGCGAGATTACTTGCCACCATTGTCGCTGGTTCTGTTCTTGCAGGAGAGCTCTCTCTCATGTCAGCTCTTGCAGCAGGACAGCTGGTTAAGAGCCACATGAAGTACAATAGATCAAGCAGAGACATAGCCAGTGTAATTTCCTCTTAATTTAAAACTATATTCACGCATTTAGATTTTTGAGGTATCATAAAAATTAAAAAGGCCGGTTTACTGTAAAATCTCAGTTCTGATAAAAGAGGGTTGAAAACTTCCAAGGAGACTGCAAAGGCAATGACGTAGACTTGAGAACTCTCTGTGATGTTGATTTTTCTTCTGGGTTTTTATCAACTTTGTGTAAAAACGATGAAAAGTTTGCAATTTCCTCGTGCAAATCGTGTATTGGTTGCGTTCTGAATCTGCCACTTGAATCACTTTCTCCCAGGTGACGTTATTACTACTATCATTTTGCATCAAATTCCACGATCTAATTGGATAATTTGACCCGACTCGAGAATTTTTCATAAATCTAACTTGCATTTTGAAATCTTTAGACAGTCCAATTTAAGTAGGTAACCAGCTGGCGTTTAGACCTAGTGTTTCATCCGCTCTCCACTTCACTGCTTTTTAAACATTTGGTTACGAATATGTTGGCACTTATATTAGAATTCTGATTTAATATATAAATATATATTTAAATCATAAAATTCATTAGATCTTTATTTCTATCTAGTTAACTTCTTCTATGCCGGTATTTTGTTTTTTTCGAAAGAGTTTCTTATATAAATCTCGGTGTCTTTAGTTTTTTTACGTATTTATTTTTCAAATTAATATTCTGTTATCAACAAATACCATATTCATGTCAACTCAAAAAACTCCTCACGCGAAAGATAGTTAAAAATCAAGAATTATTTATCTACCTTAATGGATTTACATCTTCTAAATTGGTAATAGTAATTCTTACAAAATATTTCATCGTCGTGTCTTGAATCAGCGTATCTCCCTTTATTGAAGGCATTATTTTGTTCTTACGAATACCATAGTTTGTTCCTCTTCACGTTTAATCACCCTTATTTTACCAAAAAAAGAGGATTATTTATTACTCTCCTTTTAACGAACAACTCTTTTCACTTGTAATATCCTTCGTCAGAGGCAATACACAGAAATTTCTCTACAAAAATACAAGGTTGATCTATAACATAAGAACAAAAAACCTTAATATTGATAATCCAACTAGCTACAATTTCATTTAGACTTATTTTTTAAGAAATCAAAGATTCATTCGTTGATTTTGTTAACATTTGTATGTACAAATATAACTTTATGTAAATATTAATATTTCAATGCCCAATAAAATGGGTTAGGCATAGTCATACATTTTTTTGTCAATGTAGCAAATCCAAGAATTGGAAAGAAAAAGGTGGAGTTGTTGGGTCTTACTTCAAATCTTGAATTCTTTGCCCACCTTGGAATACTTAAAAATTTGTTTTGAGTTTATCTGATTTTAGAACATACTAACACTTCCACTCTATGGCGGCTATGAACCCATGACCAAGGCTTAATAAATATCACACATCAACTTGGTTCGGAGGTCTAACATGAACTGTTGAGATTATTTCAAATACTAGGATTTGTGAGAAGACTTTCATCAACCATAAATGAAAACTAAGATGTAATCTGTGGAGCTTGAGACTCATTAGATGAGGTTTATTTCAAGTGCGAATTTAACTAAGATAATTATTTAATCTTCTTGATGCCTAGGTTTGGTCTGAATGGTTATTGTAAGTGACAATCGGAATTATTAATATAAAATAAGGTCCACGTGACATTATTAAATGTTGATAGCTACTTAAATTCTACCAGATTATTGTTTGTGTTATTAGTAAAAGAGTACTTGGATTTTGGATTAGTCTTCTATTTGTCCATTAATTTATGTTTCATGGATTGCTGTGACCCAATTGTTCAAACTTAATCACACACTTTTCTACTGTGTGATTTGTTTAATTGACTTAAAATGTAATTAACGATTAAACAAAAACATGCTTACAAGTCAGAAGTCAGAAAATTAATTTAAAATGTAAAATTAAATAAATATTATAATAGAAATTTCAAGGAAATTGACGAACCGGTAAGGGCGAAGGGAAAATATGCAAGTTGAAAAGGTCATAGATGTAATTACGATTTTTCTAGTGACACGTGTGACTAGGGTAGGCCGTTTCCAGTACGTGTGCGAGTGGGACCCATTCAAGGTCCCTGACAACTCACACTGGCCTATAAATACCCCCTGCACATTAGCTCAATTTATTCAGCTCCTAATTACAAATTTTCAAACACAATCGATTACTTTGACCAAGCTGAGACCCTCTCCTTTCCTCTCTCTTTCTCCATTTCCGACCCGGTTCCCGGTTCGATTCGGCGGCGTTGAGATTCTCTCTCTGAATCGAAATGGACGTTCGCCGCCGATCGAAGACCGTCGATGTTGACGGGAAATCGTTGCGGCAAATGGAGGGGAAAGTAAAGGTTGAGGAAGATGATTCGTATAAGGCCTCCGACGTTTTGTCTTTTCCTCTGTACCTCACTAACGCCGCCTTCTTCGTCTTGTTCTTCTCCGTCGTCTATTTCTTGCTCACTCGCTGGCGCGAGAAAGTTCGCAATTCTGTTCCTCTTCACCTCGTTAGTCTCTCTGAGATTGTAGCAATTGTTGCCTTCGTCGCCTCTTTTATCTACCTGGTTGGATTCTTTGGGGTTGAATTTGTTCACTCGATTCTACGTCCGTCTTCCAATCTGTGGCCTGTGGAGGATGACGACGAGGATGTTATTCTGAGGGAGGACCGTAACGTTCCATGTGGTGTGAAGGGGATTGATCGCTCGATTCCTCTGCTGCTTTCGGCTCCCGTTTTTGCTTCTCCGCAATCCGCGGTTCCTAAGGTAGTGGATACCCTTCCTGCTCCGATCAATTTGACTGAGAAAGACGAGGAGATCGTGCAATCGGTGGTCTCCGGCGCCATTCCATCATACTCACTGGAGTCCAAGCTGGGGGACTGCGGGAAGGCTGCGGCAATCCGCCGGGAGGCGATGCAAAGGATAACCGGAAAGTCACTTTCTGGGTTGCCTTTGGATGGCTTCGATTATGAATCAATCTTGGGACAGTGCTGCGAAATGCCGGTAGGATTTGTGCAGATTCCGGTGGGAATCGCTGGGCCGCTTCTGCTCGACGGGAGGGAGTACTCGATCCCAATGGCTACAACTGAAGGCTGCTTGGTGGCTAGTGCGAACAGAGGATGCAAAGCTATTCACTTGTCTGGTGGAGCCACCAGCGTCTTGTTGAGGGATGGAATGACGAGAGCTCCGGTGGTGAGATTCGGCACAGCACAACGGGCAGCGAAGTTGAAGATGTTCATGGAGGAGGCAGACAATTTCGATAGATTGAGTGCTGTTTTCAACAAATCCAGTCGATTCGCAAAGCTGCAGAGTGTGAAATGCGCCATCGCAGGGAAAAATCTCTTCATGAGATTCTCCTGCAGTACCGGCGACGCTATGGGGATGAACATGGTCTCTAAAGGTGTTCAAAATGTCTTGGATTTCCTTCAGACCGACTTCCCTGATATGGATGTTATCGGTATTTCCGGTAAGCAAACCAACTCTCTTCTTCCTTACCTTCTTTTACGCCATTTCATATCCAGCTGCATGCATTTACGTCACATCATCATTTCTTCCATCGACGTGGGATGATTTCTACCCCCCATGTTTCTTTTACGGTCCATATTATTTTGAAGAATCTCCCAATTGTTCTTGGCCAATTAAAAAGAGGAATTCAGTTTAGACATGGATGAGTTTGTGCAACTCATGGAATCATAAAGATTTGACCTCATGTGAACTCTGATTAAAATAGCTACAGGCTTGATAAACAAGAAGAAAATGGTCGAGAACCTTTGACAATGTTAGAAACCTTCTTTTTTACTAAATAATTTCGCCTCCAGACCTGTGTTGAGATCTTCGTATGATAATTTCTACCAGGAAACTTCTGCTCCGACAAGAAGCCGGCAGCAGTGAACTGGCTGGAAGGGAGAGGCAAATCAGTGGTATGCGAAGCGATCATCAAGGGAGAAGTAGTGACAAAAGTCCTGAAAACGAACGTGGCGGCCTTGGTGGAACTAAACATGCTAAAAAACCTCACAGGGTCGGCAATGGCGGGAGCCCTTGGCGGTTTCAATGCCCAAGCTAGTAACATCGTCTCCGCCATTTACATAGCCACTGGCCAAGATCCGGCCCAAAACGTTGAGAGCTCGCACTGTATCACAATGATGGAGCCGGTAAACAACGGGAAGGATCTTCACGTCTCCGTCACCATGCCCTGCATCGAGGTTAGCCATAATATTAGAAATCAATTTAAACAGTTAAACTTTATCAATCTATGACTTATCATTCAACCAAATAAATTGAACTTTCGAAATTAATAGTAGATAATTTTCTCTTAGTCAACCCATTCATGTTACAGACAATCTAAAAAATAATGTTTCTTGCAGGTTGGTACAGTAGGAGGTGGAACACAGCTAGCTTCTCAATCTGCATGTTTGAACCTGCTGGGAGTGAAAGGTGCGAACAGAGAAGAACCGGGTGCAAATGCCAGACTACTGGCGACCATTGTCGCCGGTTCTGTTCTTGCAGGAGAGCTCTCTCTAATGTCAGCTCTTGCAGCAGGACACCTCGTTAACAGCCACATGAAGTACAATAGAGCAAACAGAGACATTGCCAGCGTTATTTCCTCTTAAAAACTAAACCCCTTTCATGTTTTACAGTTTTAAGGCATCAAAAAGGGTCTTGTGTAGACGGATGCCATTAAAATGACAGCTAATGAACTCTCTGCAATATTGATTTTTCTTTTGGGTTTCATCAAATGTGCTTAGAAACGATGCAAACTGTTCGATTTCCTCGCGCAAATAATGTATTACTTGAATCATTTTCTAGTAGGTGACTTAATATTACGGTGGTTGTACTTTTGAGAGTCGTTTTCTTAAACTGTCCTTCATCAAAGTCTACACCAAATTGGATAGTTCATGGTTATTTGGTGAACATATTTCAAAAAGATCTTAATAGGACTTGCATTGCCACTGTTTATCCTGACTGTTCTTCTTTTTAATCGAATCACCTCTCTCTCTCTCTCTCTCTCTCTCTCTCTCTCTCTGTAACCCATTCTTCTTCTGCTCTCAACAACACCCAGTTGAAAAACCAGTTTTCTTCCCTTTTTCCGATCTCTTCCCGTTCGAATCACATCATTCAATATCCGAGTCGAGAAGATAGATAATACCCAGAGAAGAAGCAATGACCAAACCACATGCAAACTTTTTCAGAAGAGTTTCACTAAAAATACACCATGCCCATGCAGTTTTCTAGAAAGCATTCCTAAGAAAAGAAACAAATTTTAGCAGATAAACAATGGCGTCTCTATCCACCCAACCGTCGAAAAAAGCGATACAAAGCCCAGGCGGTTCGAGTACCTCTCACGGAAACCGTGGTTCGAGTGGACAAACTGTGAAGTTTGCAAGACGAACCTCTAGCGGTCGATATGTCAATCTTTCGAGAGAGGACCTTGACATGTCCGGAGAGTTGTCAGGGGACTACATAAACTACACGGTCCACATCCCGCCAACACTTGACAATCAGCCAATGGACACATCTGTTGCAGCAAAGGCCGACGAGCAGTACCTTTCGAATTCTCTGTTT
Source organism: Begonia masoniana (assembly GCA_022432975.1). Taxonomy (NCBI): domain Eukaryota; kingdom Viridiplantae; phylum Streptophyta; class Magnoliopsida; order Cucurbitales; family Begoniaceae; genus Begonia; species Begonia masoniana. The sequence goes on from CM039504.1 coordinate 5,342,781, forward strand.
ACGGGTGGATTCAATAGCGTGACTCGTTCTCATCTGATGGACAAGGTTATTGACTCAGAGGTGACTCACCCTCAAATGGCGGGAGCTAAAGGCTCCTCCTGTTCTATGCCTGCTTGTGATGGCAGCAAAGTCATGAAGGATGAAAGGGGTGCAGATGTAATCCCTTGCGAGTGCAGGTTTGTGCTCAATTTCCATCAAAAGAAATCATTTGAACGGATCGACTAGATTCAATTGCGATAAAACATGAACATAATAACCCAAAATGTATATTATAAAGAGAATTTGAGTAAGGATCATACTGAACAACTGCTCCCAAAAATCGGCCTGTAGGTTCAAGATTTGCAGGGACTGCTTTCTAGATGCTCAAAAGGAATCAGGAACATGTCCAGGGTGCAAGGAGTCATACAGGATGGGCGATTACGATGACAATTCTCATGATTTTTCCAGTGGAGCTCTGCCATTGACAGCTCCAGGTGGCTCAAAGAGGGATCCCAAAAACATGTCGATGATGAAGAGGAACCGCACGGGAGATTTTGATCACAATCTCGATCAGGAGATTGTCCGATGCTTTCAATGACGAGTTTAAGGTAAGGATCAATGGCCTTCCAGATTCGATCAGGAGAAGGTCCGATGCTTTCAATGCAAGGGAAGAGATGAAGATGTGGAAGCACGTGAGAGAAAGTGTAGGAGCTTCTGTGGAACCAATCAAGGTTGTGAAGGCCACTTGGACGGCCGGCGGAACACACTGGCCAGGAACTTGGGGTGTTCTCGTCCAGAGCGCACGCCAAAGGTGATCACGCGGGGATTCTTCAGGTAGGCAATTAGCATACTTCAGATCCTACCTTAGAATCAAACAATTTTCTTACACTGAAAACATTTGCCGGTGATGCTAAAGCCTCCTAGCAATGATCCATTGATGGGCAGTGTGAAAGAAGACAACCTCATAGACTTCAGTGATGTCGATATTCGCTTGCCCATGTTTGTTTGTGTCGAGAGAGAAAAGGCCGGGCTATGATCATAACAAAAAAACCGGGGCCATGAATGCATCGGTTCGAGCATCGGCCATTCTCTCCAATGGCGCATTCAATCTCAATCTCGATTGCAACCACTACATTTACAATTGCAAAGCCATTCGAGAAGGAATGTGCTTCATGATGGACCGCGGAGGAGAAAACATTGCTACATCCAATTCCCGCAGAGATTCGAAGGCATTGACCCTTTCCGATCGATACGCTAATCACAACACTGTATTCTTCGACGGCAATATGTGAGCACTCGACGTTGTGCAGGTACTTCTTTTTATGTTTCATTATTTCTAACCACAACTAGAAATGCTTAAAATTCAATGATCTGCTACTCGGCAGGGTCTGGTTTACATTGGAACCGGTTGCATGTTTAGGCAATTTGCACTTTATGGATTTGCACCCCCACAACCTGATAAGATCAAGCACAAGATTGACTTGGAAAATGAGTTTGATCCCGATCTAGATGTGAATTTATTACCAAAATGCTTTGGAAACTCGACAATTTTGGCCGAGTCAATTCTCATTTGCGAGTATCAAGGTCGTCCTCTTGCTGACCATTCTGCTATCAAGTATGGAAGGCCGCCAGGTGCTCTCAGGGTTCCTCGCGAGCCTCTCAATACCACAACAGTTGCCAAAGCCGTCACTGCAATTTCTTGCTCGTACGATATTAATCCAAACTCTAGCTTGAATTTAAGGTCGTTATCATTTGATTCACACGTGTTGTCTTAAAATAGGTACGAAGACAAAACAGAAAGGGGAGAAAGGGGCGGTTTGATTGGTCGGATTTATGGGTCGGTCACCGAAGATGTGGTGACAAGCTACCGCATGCATAACCGTGGATGGCGCTCGATCTACTGCATCACAAAGAGCGATGCTTTTCAACGGTCGGCTCCGATTAACCTCACAGACTCCACCAAGTGCTTCGATGGACTACAGGATCAGCCGAGATTTTCTACTACAGAACAATGCTTTTACTTGCAACCAAACGCCTTAAATTTCTACAGCGCCTTGCTGATCTCAACGTCGGCATTTACACATTTAGGTCTACTGCTTCCTCCCTGCACTCTCACTTTTCTCCGGGAACTTCATTGCGCAGACTTTAAATGTCACATTCTTAATGTACTTGCTAATCATTACCATACGTCTCATCTATCTAGCAATACTGGAGGTAAAATGGTCCCGTATAGGATTGGAAGAATGGTGGAGAAATGAACAGTTTTGGCTCATTTCCGGCACGAGTGCTCACTTAGCTGCTGTCGTGCAAGGCCTTCCAAAAGTGATAGCCGGAATAGAAATTTCCTTCACATTGACATCCAAGTCGGCCGGAGAAGACGAGGAGGACATATTTGCTGACCCTCTACCTTCACAAGTGCTCACTTAGCTGCTGTCGTGCAAGGCCTTCCAAAAGTGATAGCCGGAATAGAAATTTCCTTCACATTGACATCCAAGTCGGCCGGAGAAGACGAGGAGGACATATTTGCTGACCCTCTACCTCGTGAAGTGGAGTTCATTGATGATTCCACCCATTGTTATAGCAATGGTGAACATAATAGCCATTGCAGTGGCATTTTCAAGGACCATTTACAGCACAGTTCCTCAGTGGGGTGAGTTCATTGGGGGTGCATTTTTCAGCTTCTGGGTGTTGGCTCATTTATACCCGTTTGCCAAGGGATTAATGGGCAGGAGAGGCAAAACACCTACAATTGTGATAGTATGGTCTGGTCTCATAGCAATTACACTTTCTTTGCTCTGGATTGCCATCAACTCGCCACAAACAAGCTCTACCGCGGGTACTTCTTCGGGTTTTCAATTCCCTTGAATGAAAGAGAAAGCAATAAATAGACTTGAAGGATTGTAGTAAATTGAACAAAATTTCCTTAGGCTTGGTCTCCTGAAATGGAAAAAGGGTGTCAAAAAACAAGCTTGGCATATGCAGGGAAAGACAATCTCCTGAAGATGGGTCAACAGCTGCATAAATTTGAAAGGGGAAATTGATAGAATGAACATGATGTAAGAATCTTTCAGATAAAAGTTTTTCAAGTTCTAGCATATGCTATTTATACAACTGTTAGACAATCCTGTTTTGATGAGTAGCACACTATCTACATATTTAGTGTATAACAGGAATGGATGTTTGTAAACCTATTCATTAGACATTAAAATCATGACATTTTTTAAACTCTAATCCAATGTTCCTTGATCTTCATATACATAATCATGCATTGAACTTACATCATATTTGTAAATTCCAGAAAACAATCTTCTTGGAATCCCAAGAGATATACTTATTAGTTATTACTTATGTGTATTTTCTTTATTTTTAGCTTTCATGACTGATAAAAGTGGAGTAAATTTCTTTTAGAAGTGGTAAAGTTCATAAATAGAAAACTGATAACTGTAAACTCAGAACTATTGAGTAACCCCACTTCACACGTAGTAAGAAAATATTTTATTTATCAACACAAAAGGATTAACTAGGAACTCAAACGATCGTCCATCCTCATTACATGCCAGTTGGATTCAATATTTGGATTGGAGATGGTTTACTTGCGGCCTAAGAATACAGGTTCCTATATTAATTGTTATACTTAATAAGCGCAAGCAGTAATCAAGGTAGTTAAAAAAGCTTAGAATCACCTAGTTCCTGACTGTGATCACTCTTTCAAGCTTAGCCTCGCATTTTGGACCTTCACACATAACTTTAGCTTCTGTTCTTCCATATCCCTTAGAATAGATAGCAGATTTGATCGATACACTTCACAACGTTGATTCGTATTCTCCAACTCAGCCGTCAAATCCCGAATTTTCTTTTGCTTCTCTTCCTGAATCCAAAACCATTTATTAGAGACTAAGCCATAAAATTCTGTCCAGCAAAACTGACAATTGATATCCTACGTTCATAAAATTGTGTCCAGCAAATGAAACTAAAAATTGAAATCCTATGCTCATATGTGATACAGAGACAAACTTAAACTGGTACATAACAAAATAAACCTCATAAGACAAAGGTACGAAGTCAAAGGATCACTACTTGATTTAGAAGTTCGCAGTCCAAATCCTAATAATGAATATTGGCTATATTCAGGACAGACAAAGAGAGAAAGTCAATCAGTGGACAAACAATAAAAGATAAGAAAATATTTATGCCAAAGTGAATAAATAATTCCTCATCCATTACTACTCATGCCTATCTAACAATTTAAAACAAAAAACTTTTCCAAATTAAATATCTGCAATTTCATAAATTTTGCAACAATTATCAAGGTTAACCTAATTTTTCATGGACAGAGAGTAAAATTTAAATAAATGCAGAATAGATCAATACAATGGCTGAGAGCTAATTGCAAGAGCAGACTCACAACAGATTGGCATGTTGCTATTTGACTTTCTTTGGCGATGTGCAACTGTTGACCTCCTCCATTAGTCAAAGTATCACCCCCAGTAGCTCGCTGACCTTGATTCTTAACAGCTGCAACCTTTTTGGAAGCCTCTTGCAAAGCACTTAGTGCTACATTATAAATGTGAATAGATTTTGCCCCTTCCTCTACATATTTGACTGCTTCTTGTCGTAGACTGTCATAACGGACAGTCAACGAATCTCGGGAATTATGTGATAGTTCAGCGGAACATTCATTCAATACTGATCCACTCTTTGCGTTTCTTGTCCAACGTTTCAATACATATTGAGAAGGAAATGTAAGAACGTTTTTTGCTCTAAAAACTGCTAATATGTGCCTGCAAATAATTCCTGAATATTCAAACATTTGGCAGCTGCAATTTGCTTTCATCTCAAAAGAATTGAAACTAACTGCGTGTGCTTTATGGTCTTCCCCAAATTTGGCCACCCGATAAGTGGCAACAGTTCCTGAATCATCAATTTTAGTTGCAGGGTTTGCAAGGGTTTCAACCAATTCCTCTTGAAACTTGTTGAATATTCTTCTCGTATAAAGATTTGCAGCTTGCTTTTCCATAGGAGATGGTGTCTTTAGAACAGGTGTAGAATTGATAGTATCATCGTTTGCTTTTAACTCCTTTTCATGCCAGTTGGCGACGGCCTTCTCATATTGTTTAATCAGCGTCTGCATTGTAGTGGATGCACTAATAAATCCATCAAAAAAATTTTGGACATCACTTCCATCATTTAAGGACAAATCTCCAAAAAAGGTGTCTCTCAAGTAAACTGGGACCCACTGTTGCCGCGCATTGTACATTGAATGAAGCCACTCATTATCCATCATGTAATATCTCTCCACAAGTGATTTCCAACAAGACTCAAACTCATTAATTGTCTCAGCCGCATTGACGCACTTCTTAAATTCAGTTTCAAAAGTAGAATGTGATAGGTATAATTGATCAAGTTTCTCTTGAGTTTCTCTATATATGCCCCATTTGCAGAAGCGATGTCGAGTTTCTGGTAGAACTTGTGCAACCGTGACTTGTAAAACTCGATCAGGCTCAGTCGTAATAGATACAGGGTAATGTCCAGACATTGCCTGAAGCCAGGTTTGGAAGAGCCAAATGAAAGATGATTCAGACTCATTGAAAATCAATCCACACCCAAACAAAACAGGCTGCCCGTGATGATTTAACCCGGTAAAAGCTGCAAATGGTACTTTGAATCGTTTTGTCTTGTAAGTTGTATCAAAAACTACAGTGTCTCCAAAGTAACTATAGTTCCCCCTGGAATTGGCATCAGCCCAAACTATATTACCCCCGTAATGATCATTGTCACCCTGAACTGCATAGAAGAAAGAAGGATTCTCCGCCTTCACTCGTTTCAGATAGTCTAAGACATGCTGACCCCCACCACCGAGGGCCCTCTGCCTGCTGCCGCTCATGTAATACCCAAAACAACTACGAAAAAACAAATAAGTTTACAGACAGTTCGTATACAAATTTTAGTTGAGTGAAAGTCATTGGCATTACACTTCAATGAGTCTTGTGAACTCGAAATACAGAGATATATTTTTTGGACGAAAGTGTAGCTTCAAACTACCTACGTTATTTTACATTTCTTTGCGATGCTTAAACAAGTCATGATTTCAACTCATCCTTTTCAAAAAACACTAAACATGAATCATATAAGAATAGAGGAAACGCGAAATAATCGTCACGCTGCAACGAACCTACCAAAAATAGAATTCTTCACAATAAGTCATATTTACACAACCGACTCGAATACACTAAAACATCAGAGCCACAATTGAAATTTTAGGGATCGTCAATGGCATCAACACAGATAATGGAGCAAGAGAGAAAAATCAACAAAAGCGAACTTCACCAACCTTAATTTCTTTTTTTTTTTTTAAAAATCCAATAAATTGCTCAGAAAATCAGCAATCGAACCAAATACCGAAACTTCGAGACAGAAATTCAAGCGGTCTCCACACTTACATCGGAATCGAGGTCTACTCTAGGGTTTCGATTGCTAATATCTGGTCGCAAAATACAGAGATAATTATCCGGCTTCTGGTCTGTGCCTCCAAGCCAGTACGCACAAGATGGTACTGTGATCTCATGAGATTAGGTAGGGCATGGGCCATCATACATCATACCACATTCTTTCTTGGAAATCATCTTAATCTTGATGGTTATGTCCAATTAATTCCTAATTGTAATTTTGAATTTTCAAAAATAATTTATTTGCCACGTTAATTATTTCACCTAATTTTATTATATAATTATGTAACAAACTTGGCTGACTCGTCCAACTGCCGAGGCCAACAAGATCAACTGATTTGAATTATTCAAGTGTCGTGACCAATGTTAGAATAAGATCATTACATACATTGTCATCATGCAATGCTATATTTGTATTCTTATTTTACACTTTAATTTTAACTCCTCGTATGATTATACATTATTTATTAATTAATGTAATAATTATAAATAATTAAAATAACACATGAATTAATTAATGATTTTCACGTAGCACAAACCCATATTTCATTACTTTTGATAACGAATTTCTTAAAATACAAATGGTCAAAGATGTTCAAATGAACTAATTAATTAGAAAATCATATTACGGAATCAAATCATATCATGCTAGCATTGTTTGACTAGTCATCGCTAATAATTACAAAAGTTAAAAATCAATTTAAAGGATTTCATTTTAAATATCTCTTAAATTAAAAATCTTAAAAATCTTAAAGTATCAAATACCTAACAAATCAAATTCTGGAGGAGGGCCGTTTTTCGTGTGCCGGGACCGGGGGGCCGGTCTGGGAGAACGGCTCTCTATTCATTCTTTATTTTATAAATTAATTTTAAAAAAATAACAAAGAATATTAGATTTATTTAAAAAATTTACCACATGGGAAGATAATCTGAAAATTTTTGTGATTTTCTAACACTTGTACGATTTATTGTAATTTTAGTGAATTATTTTATAAAACCGACGTAAAACAATTATACAAGTATTAGAAAATCACGAAAATTTTCAGATTATTTTCCCATGATGTAGTGAACATGTAGTAAAAATTTAAAGTAAATACAATATAGTTTGGTATTTTTTTAATATATTCATCGTTACTTTTTCATTTTATAGATTAAATTTAAAAAAAAATATTAAGCGATATTGGATTTGCTTTAAATTTTTATCACATGATTACCATATAATGGGAAAACCATCTAATTTTAGTGAATTATTTTATAAAACAGACGTAAAACAATTATACGTGTGTCAGGACTAAGGGGGCCGGGCCTGAGAGAACGACCCCCTATTATTTATTCACTTTATAAATTAATTTTAAAAAAATGTCAAACGATATTAGATTTACTTAAAAATTTTATCATATGTTCACTACATCATGTAAAAATAATCTAAAAATTTTAATAATTTTCTAATACTTGTATGAAAATTTTAGGGAGTGTTTTAAATTAAATAAATACTTTGAGATTGAAATTGGTTTTAACCGGGTAATGAGTTGATTATATCTCATATTTTTATATAATGTAATTTATTGAACAGTAAAATAACACTTATTTCTAAGAAATAAAAAAACAAAAACAAAATTCTAATACGCAACGTGTTCAAAGGATCAGAACGTTGACTCTTCCATTAAAAAGCTTATTTTAACTCAAAAATCCACGGTCAAAACTCTATTTCTTGGAGAACGAACAAAATGTTTAAAAGTCCTTCAATATACTAAGTCAACTGTACTAATCCTCTCACCTTCAATATATAATATGATCATAATCTTCTACATTAATTATTGTTTCATTATTAAAGTGTAAAATGCGATGCGTTATTTATGACGCGCTCAAGTGAATCACAAAATAATTATTTTAGTTAATTTGATTTGGTAATATTTAGCTCCCACGTGTTGAATCGATGAACCCACCTAAGGGAAAGTGCATGGAAATTATGAAGCTACGAGAAGAAGCGTTTTCAACGACGACTCAGTAAGGCAATTGAGAATCAGGACCTTCTATATTACAGCAACAATGGAGATTTTTCGCTTATATACTCATTAAAGCATCTGGGTTATTATTATACGTTGGGTTCCTCTCTCTCTCTCTCTCTCTCTGGCTTTATCCGTTCTGGAAGGATCTGTTTATGAATCGAAGTTGGAGAAAATGGTGGCCTGTTTCAATGGAAATCCAAGATTATGTCTTATGGTCTTCGTTCTTATCACTGTTCTATTGTCTATGCCCGCCGGAGGGGGCTCGGTGACGCTAAAAAAATATTTAGATTTTGTCACGTTTGACGAAGGAAGCGATAGGCAGTATTTTGGCTTCGCCGGAGATTCATCCATTGACCAAGGTGCTCTCCAGTTGACTCCGGACACTGAGAATACAGCCTTCGGCTACAAAAACAAGTCTGGAAGAATTATGTATAACAAACCCTTCAGGCTCTGGTCATCGGAAAAGGGTGTCGATGGTCATGATGTCATCGCATCGTTTAACTCGTATTTCGTCATTAACAACTACAGAGAGGAGTCGTGGAGCCCCGGCGAGGGATTAGCTTTTCTCATAGCACCAGATTCCGATTCTATTCCGGCCGGGAGCTTCGGCCAGTGGCTCGGCCTCACTAATTCGACTACTGACGGAGAAGCTTCGAACCAGATTGTAGCGGTGGAATTCGATACGGAAAAGCAAGAATTCGACATTGACGATAACCATGTCGGGTTAAACATAAATTCGATTAGGTCAAATAAATCTTTTTCTCTTACCGAAATGGGAATTGAGATTTCCCCAATTCCACCGGCGAATTATAGCGTCTGGATTCAGTACAATGGAAGCTCCCAAGTTATGGAGGTTTTCGTAGCGAAACACAACGATGTGAAACCCGAAAATCCAGTTCTGACTGAGAAGATAAATCTCAAAACCATCTTGAAGCAAGAATCCTACTTCGGATTCGCTGGTTCCACAGGCGATCCAGCGGTTCAGTTGAACTGCGTTCGGGAATGGAGATTGGAGGTGGAAGAGCTCCCGATGGTAAAGAATCAAAAGTTGTTGAAGATTGCGCTAGGCGTTGGTGTTCCGGTGCTCTCAGCCGTAATCCTGATCGGAGTATTTCTCGGATTTGAATACAGAAAGAAGAGAAAGAAGAGGATGGACGAGGAATCCATGGTTGTAGGAAATCTGAAAAGGTTGCCTGGTATGCCGAGGGAGTTCGAGTTCAAGGAGTTGAAGAAGGCCACGAGAAACTTCCATGAAAGCGCAGAGCTGGGAAGAGGAGGATTCGGGGTGGTATACAAAGGAATCCTAGAGGACAGAAATGGCGGAAATGGAGGTGAAACAAGAACTGAGATCGCCGTGAAGCAATTTTCAAGAGATAGCGTGTTGGGTAAAGATGATTTCTTGGCTGAGCTCACCATCATTCACCGGCTCCGGCACAAACATCTCGTCCGATTAGTAGGTAAACTACCAAAAAAAACCCTTATTTGCCTTGTCTTCAATTTTTTGTTTCATGATGTCAGCCAGCAGCCAAATCAACGTTCAACGAAATATAATATTACATAAAAATTGTAGTCAAACTTTGCAGCATAAAAGAGAATCAGTTCTAACATTTGATCATGGAAAGTGGGTGGATATTCAAATTTTCAGCTTCTGATTGCCATTGCAGAGCTGTAATCTTCTAAATTCTGATGCTTTTTCAGGGTGGTGTTACGAGAGACGAAAGCTTCTTCTGGTCTACGATTACATGCCCAATGGCAGCCTGGAGAAGCACCTCTACTGCAATGATATCCTGAAGGTGCTGAGCTGGAGACGACGATGCAACATTCTGGAATGCGTCGCCTCCGCCCTTCATTATCTCCACAAAGAGTGCGATCAAAAGGTGCTTCACCGTGATCTTAAGGCCTCCAACATATTGCTTGATTCTGATTTCAACGCTCGCCTCGGAGATTTCGGTCTCGCCCGAGCTCTAGATCCCGACAGAAACTCCTACGCCGACATCAAACTCGGCGGAGTTCCTGGCACCATTGGATATGTCGCTCCGGAGTGCTTCCACACCGGTCGAGCCACGCCGGAGTCGGATGTGTTCGGATTCGGAGCTGTCGTGCTCGAAATCGTGTGCGGGAGAAACCCAGGGGTCGGCGTTCAAAGCGGAGAGAACTTCTATAACTTGGTCGATTGGGTTTGGCATCTTCACCGCGACGGACAGATCGAGAAAGCGGTGGACGAGCGGCTGCAGAATGATATCGTGGTTGAAGAAGTGAAGAGACTTCTCCTTCTAGGGCTCGCATGTTCTCACCCTATCGCCGGGGAGCGGCCTGCCACGCATACTATCATTCAAATTATATCTGGAACGTCGCCGGCCCCGTACGTTCCACCATTCCGACCAGTCTTCATTTGGCCGTCGATGAACACCACAGAAGGCACCACCACCGGAACTTCTCTGTCCAGCTCGACAATATCTAACTCTACGCCATCCGCCGGCGTCACGGAAGACCGTGAGGCTCGGTGATCGATAATCGCCTTGAGATTCTTGACAATTCTTTTGTTTTACATCCAATCTATTACCCCACCAGTCAGTTGAATGATATTCATTATCCTCACGATTCACGTGCACCTTTATCTTCCCGGCCGGATCTGACCTCCTCCGACAACCTGAAGAGGTGTCTCTGACGGAAATGGACTCTGCATATAAAGACACGAGAATGGCAATCAACAGTTTGATTTCATTACTTGGATTACAAACAATCGAGTATCTTATAATTTGGATTTCGTCATTGCAATTTATTTACAGATAACTCTATGTCCATGAACGTAGAAGCATCTGTACTCAATTGTTCAAAAAATAGTTCTAGATTTTGTATCTTCTTTTTCTCGTGCTATTTTTATAGAAAAACAACAATTTGTTCAGAAAGTTGTCTTCCAGAACTTGGTATTGTCGTCATCGTGTTGAAAATCGCCAAAATTATTTTAAGTTGTTTCTCTCTAAAAATCATACTTCAATTTTATTTATTTTTAACTCAAACTTTGTACATCTAACGTATCATAGTATTTGCTCTAGTCAGAACCAAATCATAGTATTTATAATTTTATTTTATATTCAAAAAAATGAACATAACTGATAAAAACTAGGAAAAGTTCAATTTAACTCGCATCGTATGAGGTCAGTGGTCATTTGGTCCCTAACGTTTATTTTTGACCCAATCAGACCCTATCGTATACAGCGTTTGCAATTCAAACTCTCCCGTTAAATTTTTCGTTAAATTTGACACGTGCTCTGCACGTGCGCTACTAAAATCTCAAAATACCCTCATTTTCTCCCAAAATTCTTAAAGTAAAAGGTAAATTCACCTTAAAAACATAGACTAAACTATCTCTCATTATTCCAATTTGAATTTACGATAGGGATTTCATACAAATTTAATTTTTACTTTAGGGATTTCGGGAAGAAATGAAGGGTATTTTGGAGTTTTAGTAGCGCACGTGCAGAGCACGTGTCAAATTAACGGGAGGGTTTGAATTACAAACGTTGTATACGATAAGATCTGATTGTGTGAAAAATAAACGTTAGGAACCAAATGACCACTGACCTCATACGTTAGGGCCTAAATTAAACTTTTCCCTAAACACTATCACAAATCTAACCTAAACTAACCCAATCGAATCCAAACTTCCTCAAACCAAACAAATATAAAACATAAAACAAACTAGAACCAAATAGAGTGAAATTGAAAAAAAAAAATTAATTTAAGATTTATTTTGTTAACTTACATTCTTACAATATTTTAGATTTATTTTACCGTAAAAAATTCAAGAATTGAATTGAAGTTTTAATTTATACCATGCCATTACAAAATAATATTACGTATAAAATGATTATTGTCAAGTTGTTCTACAAATACTCGTCTGACCTTTGAAAAGATCGAGACCCTTCTTCAGTTCTTCTTCCTCCTCCTCACCTTGTGCTCTCTGCCAGTAGGAGCTCGAACCTGCTCTTCCTTAGTCGTCAGTCAGGTACCCGTCTAGAAAGTTTCGCACTTTGGCTCATTACTTTGTTTGAGTATATAGTCCCTGCCCTTTCTTTTTTTCTTTTCTTTTTTTTTCTCATTTGATTATTCGCTGGTTCGTTGTTGCTTCTTCTTATTTATATTGGGATTTCTGGTCCAGGGCGTTTCTGCGTTTACGTTTTTCACGTCTGTGTTCTGTTTCCTTATCTCTTTGCTTTTTCTATGCGTAATTATTTGCTCTACCGTTGATTAAGTTTGTTACTCGTTCAATTCTATACATATTGGAGTCTTTATCCGCTGTTCTTCGTTTTTGAAGATAAAGATTGGAGTTAAATTGTTTATGCTTGGCTACCCTTTATCACAACCTCCAAAAAACTTATAAATAAGGACAGGAAATCGGGGTCGGCTGCTGTGGGGCTGTTGTTTCCCCCTTTCCTAAATTTAAAGGTTCTGAATCATTCTTATTGACTATTTTATCGAAATACGGTGCTGGACCAGATCAAGAGACAAGTTAATGTTTGTGAACCTGTTACTAAGTGGTGAAATCTAAATCCGTTGCCATATTACTCTTTGAGTCCTTTATTTATTTGCTTGTTTAGGGAACGGCATGAAAGGATGAAATCTTACTAGGGTTATTTGAAATTTTCCTAACAGAGCAAATAATATGGACACCGGAGGCAATTCCTTACCTTCGGGTTCTGATGCAGTTAAAAGAAAGGTGTGTTACTTCTATGACCCCGAGGTTGGAAATTACTATTATGGCCAAGGACATCCTATGAAGCCTCATCGCATCAGAATGACCCATGCTCTTCTCGCCCACTATGGATTGCTTCAGCATATGCAGGTTCTCAAGCCCTTTCCTGCGAGGGATAGGGACCTTTGTCGCTTCCATGCTGATGATTACGTATCTTTCCTAAGAACTATTACACCTGAAACCCAACAAGATCAGCTGAGGCAGCTCAAGCGTTTCAATGTTGGCGAGGATTGCCCGGTTTTTGATGGACTGTACTCTTTTTGTCAAACTTCTGCTGGTGGCTCAGTTGGTGGTGCTGTTAAGTTGAACCACAATCTATGTGATATTGCTGTGAATTGGGCTGGTGGACTCCATCATGCTAAAAAGTGTGAGGCTTCAGGTTTTTGCTATGTCAACGATATTGTCCTTGCTATCTTAGAGCTTCTTAAACAGCACGAGGTTTGTATAAGTGCGACTATATTTGTTTGACTCAAGACAAAAATAATGATTTATTTGGCTTCAATATGGACCATACTTGTGACTATAGTATCTAATGCCTTTTTAGAGTTATATCATTCAAGTGCACTTTTTTACAAGCATATCTACTACAGTGACTTTGATTCAGATAAAAAAACAAATGGCAATTGGTTTATTATAAAATTGTTAGTAGACCTGCAAATTTATGTCTGAAAAACTTATTTATGCTTGATAAACATTGTACATGCTATAAATACAGATTCTTTTGTACGTTGTCTCTTCAGTTTGTCTTTCAGGTGAAGCAAAATACAGGCAAAATGAAGGGCAGTTACAGTTTTTTTTTTCTTGTTCTTATATTTTTTTATTATTTCTTTTCTTGCAGCGTGTTTTATATGTTGACATCGATATTCACCACGGAGATGGTGTAGAAGAGGCTTTTTATACAACTGACCGGGTGATGACTGTTTCATTCCACAAATTTGGAGACTATTTCCCCGGTACCGGTGATCTACGTGATATTGGTTATGCAAAAGGAAAGTATTATTCTCTAAATGTTCCACTAGACGATGGTATAGATGATGAGAGCTATCATTTTTTGTTCAAACCAATAATTGGAAAGGTTATGGAAGTTTATAGGCCTGGTGCTGTGGTCCTCCAATGTGGTGCTGACTCCTTATCTGGAGACAGGCTAGGATGCTTCAATCTTTCCATTAAAGGTCACGCAGAGTGTGTTAAGTACATGAGATCGTTTAATGTTCCTCTATTGCTTCTTGGTGGTGGTGGCTACACCATTCGAAATGTTGCTCGATGCTGGTGCTATGAGGTACCAGTTGTACTATTTCGATTGAATACAATGTTTGAAGTTTATGATAGATCAAGCTGAATAAAAAGTCATCACATTCTTCTTATTTAATTAAGGGCAATAACTTAGAGCATCGCTCGATACACGTATATGTCAATTACAATTTATCTTTTTTTTTTTTTTTTTTTAAATTATTATCTCACTCTTATCTGGTTTAACCTCTACTCTGTTACCTTTCTAGCCAGACAGGAGTTGCTCTTGGAATAGAAGTTGATGACAAAATGCCACAGCACGAATATTATGAGTATTTTGGCCCAGATTACACTTTGCATGTTGCCCCGAGTAATATGGAAAATAAAAACTCTCCCTCGTTATTGGAGGAAATACGAAAAAAACTTCTTGAGAATCTCTCAAAGCTTCAACATGCACCTAGTGTCCCATTTCAGGAAAGGCCCCCTGATACTGAATTCCCTGAGGTATGTTCTGCAAATACCTAATGGTTGTAGTAAATTAGTCCTTCCAATTTTGTTATGTCACAGAATTCAATTCCTTTTGTTGTACTAAAATTCAGGCCGATGAAGATCAAAATGATCCGAATGAGAGATGGGCGGATCCAGATTCAGATATGGAAGTTGATGAGGATAGGTATTATACTTGTAGTTCATTTTAGTAAAGATAATTAGTACTTTCGACAAAACAATTAAGGGACTTAATGTTTTACAGAAAGCCTTCACTAAGCAGAGTAAAGAGGGAAATGGTTGAGACTGAGCTCAAAGATCCGGTATTGTCTCCTAATTCTGTGATTTCTTGAATATATATCAGTAGTGAGTTGATTACCACTCTTTCAAAATTGAAGGCAATATCATCCTTCTTGATTTGAAATGGTGTATTTGATCGGATACCCTTAATTTGATTGATTCTTAAATTTAGTCTTCAGTTTATTTCATTATTTTTATGATGCACCATGCCATTTTGTTGAGCTGTTCCTTTTTAAGATGTTTTTTTATCTCACAAGACCATGTGAGATGGCTCTTGTTCTTGAGAGTTTCATTTACATAATCATAGCTGGCTTAAAATTCTGAGGCCTCAAGAAGCTGAGTGGTTCTGTTTATAGTCACTGTAACTCTGTAACGATGATATTTTTAAATAATAATTTCCAGGAAGGAACTCCTGAGAGTAGAGGCTTCGATAAAGTATCGGTGGCAGCCGGGGCTACATTTTCGAAGGTAAAATTTCATGCAAACTCACTAGGTCCCACAATAGTTCGAGTTTGCTCATTCAGATAGTTACAATTATTTTTTGGGTTATTTTTTTTCAGGCAATGGACATAGATTCTTCGACCGCGGAAATGAGCATGAAAGTGGAGGTAGAGATGAGTAAGAAGCCGGATGATCTGATGTACCCGTAGTGGCGAAAAAGGGAAGCATAAATGAAGCCAATTCATTATATTTGTGCAGTGATTTTTATGTTGCCCTGGAAAACAATTCTGGGTTCAACATATGGGGATGAAAGATTTTGGTTTTACTTGAACAAATAAATAAAGAATATGTTATTCTAATTTCCAATTTTCTTGCATTTTTATTTATCCACAAGGATCCTCTGAAGTTTAGTTCCTCGAGACAACGCAAGGAGCAAAGATTAAGAACAAACAAGTGTCTTAAATAAAAGAATTCTGGCAGCATAGTAATGGGACATCACAAAGAAAAAAGCATCAAGTTGTAAACAATGTTCTTGAACCACAGAAGCAGAATGGTCAAACAACACACTCAAATGCCTGAAATGTATCACTTTTTGAGTATTAAAATGTCACCATATTTTCCAATTTATAGGAATGCATCCTTCTCGAGTAGTTTCAGCACTTCATGTTGGCTGTTTAGCTTGGCAACATCAATCGGAGTTTTTCCATCCATATTCTGGAGAGTGCTGCATGTAAAAATGGAGGACAAAGGTGGATAAGCATATCCCACATTGAAATCCCATTGAAAGTAGGAGAGCAATAAGAACGTGAAAATGGTTGTTTGCTTACACAGCAGCTCCGTTTTCCAGCAGAAGAGCCACACACTCTTTTCTGCCATAACCAGCGGCATAATGAAGTGCTGTGTTCTTGTTCTTGTCCAAAGCATCAACGGCAGCTCCAGTTTCCAGGAGAATCTGAGCACACTTCACCTGTAAACGAGAGTTCATATTTTCAGCCAGATTCACAAAGAAAAGAATGATTGTTCACCAATTAGCGTAGGATTAGTGGAAAAAATTGAACAATTTTTATGCAAGAAAACTTGTTTCTTTAGTGCCGAGTGTATGATGATAGAAATACCATGAATAAATCTAGCATCATAAAGTTCCCCTATCAACTGTGTTAGAACATATAAAAAGTATTTAAGAAGAACCATACCTCGCCATAACCACATGCAAAATGCAATGCTGTTCTTCCTTCTGAATCTTCTTCGTCCTTGTTGGCACCAGAGGCCAGAGCAGCTTTCAATCCCTGGTTGAAAATTGATTTTCAGCCTATGCAGTGAGAATAAAAAACAATATCTACGCAACATTCGATGGTCTTCAGTTAACATGCTATGTTTTCAAAGCAGATTTCAACCGCTGATTGACAAATGACCAGCCCATATACTGATGAAAGGTGAGCATATAAAAACTTAAGTCAGGGCAACATTTCCAGGCTGTTGGGTTAAAATTCCAGGTTTGGAATAATTAGGAGATATAGTTAAGCAAATAGAGGTGGACTTGACATATGTAGTATCAGAAAATACTTGAGCAATCCATGACGCTTTCCAAGCACCAACAACTCTAATGATAGGAGCAAGGAAGATTCGAAGAGAAATAATTAGGCAACACAATTGAACAAATAGAGCTGGACAATGTAAAATTCAGAAAATATTTGAGAAGTCCAGGATGCCTTTCAAGCACCAAACAACACTACTGATAGGATCAAAAAAGATTCAAAGAGGAATAAAAAAACAAGGTAGTCATAGATTAATAAATCAACATTGAAGCTGTAAGTTGATATAGTATATACTTTCACTGGCTTAGATGTTAACAAGATATTGATATATACTTGCGACCAACATTCTACGAGTAAGTTCTGTCAGGTCATAGTACTTTTCAAACAAATGATTCAACAAAGAAAACCTCAGTGCTACAAGATCCAGAAAACAGACAAACTTATGTTTGCAGCTTTAGAATATTATGATGTCATAGCCATGTTATTATTGCCAGTCCGCTAAAAATCCTTGATCCTCAAATCAACATAAGAGGCCAAAAACATTAAAGGGGTGAAGATGAGGATACAAATTGGTGTATGCTACCTCAACATCGCCAACACTAGCCGTATTATGAACTATTGACTCGTCCTCATTTATCACTTCTTCAGCATCATCTACTGCAGAGTTGTCAGCAGCTACTGCATCTCCCGTAGCTGCAAGACCCATTGCTTCACCTAATTTCTGCAAGACATCTTTATCATTCCAGTACCTGCGAAAAAGCAGATGTCGTACTAGCATAAAATTTTCTAAATTCAAAGTGCAAAAAAATAACATATCTCAATAATTATAATTAAATGTCCCGACTTCATCATAGCAGCTGGTCCACCATTCTCTATCTCCTCCAAAATAGGCTTCAAGGAAGGATCTTCTCTAAGACGCGACATTCGTTCTTCAAGCTGTTTACTTGACGGATTTGCAAAAGTCTCTAGCATTCTAGACATAGATGGGTCCTGAAAATAGAAAAACTAAGACTCCCTCTCTGTATTAAAGACTCAAATTTCAATGTGCTGTGACACTTCTATCTAAAGAAAAAACAGAAAAAAATATTATTCGTTGAACAAACCTGCATTAATGCACTACCAAGGTGCTCAGCCATAGACATAAATTGAGGATTCTGCATGACCTGTTGCATTGTGGAATAATATTGTTGTGAATCAAACTGGGGGATTCCCTGTTCGACTGATCCACCTTGAAAAGTTTTCTGAAGCTGCTCAGCCATCTGGTTGAATGCAGGATCTTTTGCTATCTGTTCTGCTAACTCCTTAATGCTCGGATCCTGGGTATGCCACAATATGTATTACCAAAAAAAAACATTCAAAAGAAAATGTCCATTTAAAGCTTCAATAAACACATGCACAAAAACCCAAAAGAATGAAGAGCAGGTTTCCAAATCGCAGATAATTCAAAAGGTCCCCACATATCAGATTCCAATATAAGTATCTGTCCAACATTTCAGAAATGGAAATAAATACATTTTTTTGTACCAGTTTGTTACATTTCCTTCTGTTTTATAGACCAACAGTGCAAAAGTGAGCATACATTAAGCAGACCACTCATGGCCGAGAAATCGAAAGGGTTCGTAGGAAACCCAGCACCCTGAGAAGAAGCTGTGGGTGGCTGCATAGAGGATGCTTCAAATGCTTCCTTCATGCTAGGATCCTGCGTATGCCACATCATATGTTATAAAAAAAAAAACATTGAAAGCATAATTTTCCATTTAAAAGTTTCCATGAACACATGCACAAAAATCCATCAGAATGAAGAGCTGTTTGGTATTTCAAAGATAAATCAAAAGCCCCCTACATATTACAGTCCAATATAAATCTCTGTCGAACATCTCAGATATGGAAACAACATTTTTTTTGCACCTATTTATTACATTCAGTGCACAAGTTGTGAGCATACATTAAGAAGGCCACTCATGGCTGAGAAATCGAAAGGGTTTGTAGGAATCCCAGCACCCTGGGAAGAAGCAGCGGGTGGCTGCATAGAGGATGTTACAAATGCTTCCTTCATGCTAGGATCCTGTGTACGTCACATTACACGTTATCAAAACAAAAATTTCCATGTAAAGCTTCAATGAACACATGCACAAAAATCCAAAAAGGTTTGTAGTTTAACGATAATTCAAAAGTCCCCCACATATTAGAGTCCTATATAAAAATATCTCGAACACTTTTTGCACCAATTTGTTACATTTTTCTTTGTTCTAGAAATCAACAGTACAAAAGTTGTGACCATACATTAAGCAGGTCATTTAGGACCGAGAAATCAAAAGGGCTTGTAGGAAACTCAGCACCCTGGGAAGAGGCTGCCGATGGCTGCCTAGAGGACGTTTTACATGCATCCTTAATGCTAGGATCCTGTGTACGCCACTACACATTATTAAAACAAAATAAAATTGCCCATTTAAAGCTTTAAACACATGCACAACAACCCAAACAAAAAAAAAACATGAAGAGCAAGCTTGTATTCCAAGATAATTTGAAAGGCCCCCGCATATTGTCCATAAACTGACCCAAACATTTTATTGTACCATATGATTTCTTTCTTCTAGATATCAACTGTACAAAATTTGTCAACATACATTGCCAGCACGAGGGGATGATTCTGTGGAAGAGGGTGGCGGTGGCTCCATAGAGGATGCTTCAGATTTATAGGTCATCTCGCTCAAACCAGTTTTTTCATCTGAAAATAGAGAATACAGCCTTGACATATCATTTCTACATAAAGCAATAGAAAATCTATACAAAAAAGCAAGTTTATAGATCAAATTAGTCTGGATAATTGATCATTGTGTAGAATCATCAACAAGAGTATAGTGTTAATTTATTCATTTTTTTCTGTGGCATTACATTCAAATTGTGGAGAATATTGAAAAATGGTTTGCTAGTTCAACCTCCAAGAAGTGACCATTTACTCTAGCTTCTTTAAGTGCTTTTCAAAATAAAGAGTTTGAAAATTTCTAACACATTAGATGAAAATCTGAGCAATAGGCAGGAAAGGTGGAGCCAAGAGACAGTTGCCACCTTATTTCTTCCAAACTACACCATGATGAATGACAGCTTCTCAGTTACCACACATTAGCATATCTTTTCCCAAGCATCACGACTTATCCACTCTTAAATTCTTCAATTGCATATCTTTTCATTCGAAACACACAGACACAAGTCTAAAAGTAAAGCATAATGCATCATACTGGCCCGGTTATCAAAGTGAGGTCACAATAAGCACTTTCAGTACCACATCATATGGTTTTACAAAAGAAAAACCGAGAATAATAAAATCATAAGTTAATAGTAATCCCAAATTCAATTGTATATCGCCGCCACATAATATAGTTATATGCTGTGTCATCTCATCTACAGTTGAATATCAATCAAAATAAACCAAACTACACAACCCATAAAAACAATGACGGAAAGCCATTCAGGAAGCAGGCATAACATGTTTCCAAATAACTACCGATGACAATCATGATGAGATAGCAGATTAGCAAAAACATATCAATAAACAAAAGCAGTCCCACTGAAGCAAAATTGGTGGGTCATGAAATGGAAGAAAAATTGTATTCAGGTTACCCGTTGGACTAGGTTTCGATGCCATGAGGACAAACTGCCTACAATAGAATGAGAAAATTATTAATAATTCACAAAAAGCTACAACATCAAATTCCAGTAAATAGCATAGCAGACAAACAATTGAATAGAAATGAACAAACTATACCCCAATCAGCAACAGAATTCAATTGTTAAACTTAAGCAGAGAAAGAGCTCGAAACTATATCCTCCTTCGACTTTGACCGAAACAAAAAAGACGAAAAAGACAGCGCTTACGCCTAATTACGATTCCAAACCTGATGCAGAAGTAAGACGGTTGAATCCAAAAAACTCACAACGAGCTTATTCCTTTTGGGGAGACGCAGAGAGATCCTGACCCGAACTGAGAATTAAATCCAAAAACCCTATAGTGTTGTCCACTTTGGCGAAGAGGTGGG
Source organism: Begonia masoniana (assembly GCA_022432975.1). Taxonomy (NCBI): domain Eukaryota; kingdom Viridiplantae; phylum Streptophyta; class Magnoliopsida; order Cucurbitales; family Begoniaceae; genus Begonia; species Begonia masoniana. The sequence goes on from CM039504.1 coordinate 5,364,000, forward strand.
TTATATGCGGGGGATAGATTTACTATAAGCAGAGGAAATGAGTACAAAAGATGACCGGAGTGTGGGCCATACCAATCCTCATCTTGAGAATCACAGCTGCCAAACCAATGGCTGTTACTCCACCTCCATTGATCCCTCTGCATTGGGCCTTCTCCATGCTAGGGGTCTCCTTCTTCCCCTATTTTTAGCCTCAAGAACCCTATGGCCCAAACAAAGAACCACGACAGTCTTTTTATTTTTATTTTTTTAATAATTAATAACATATTTCAAAAATCTAGAAAATATAATCTCTGACAGAATTTTTCAGTTCCGAATTTAAGACAGATCGGTGCAAGCATCTGGCGATTTTCTCTCTCTGATTTCCCGGTTGAGCGGAGAAATGTTCACTCTGGAACAGAACATCTACGAGAACGGAGAGTCATTCCGGTGGTTGGCGGAAGTTTCCGAGAGTCCTTGATCCTCCTCGTCCCACTTTTACGACATTTTCATTGGCCATACAGTTGAATCAGGCCAGGTTCCTATTTTACTTTCCGTCTTCTTCGTCGACTGACGCTTCTTTGCCGATTATGTTTGTTGTTCTTCCTTGTGAAGAACGTAGTCTGCGTTAGTTTATTCTGCTCATCACAGTTTATATAGCTTTGTTATGCCTTTGATGGATTCTCTGCAGTGATGTTTTCCATTTGTGCTTGAAGAATTTTCAAATATTAGAGAGATATCGGAACTTATTCAGATGTTTTCAATTACTCAATGGCTGATAAATTACCAGCCATCTCAAATTACCAATAACTTCAAAAGCTTAAAGGGTTGTATTTGAGATTAATTTATTCGTTTATATATTGCTTTAATATTTCCCCTCCCATGTCAGCTAATTACTTTTATCGGTCCTTCCATGGAGATTGTTTTGTAAATGGGCTTAAATTGACTTGGCATAGAATCGAACTTGATTTTTTTTTTGCTTGATATCATCATAAATTACTAACAATCTCAAAAGCTTGAGTTGTTTGGTTAAAACTAATATATTTCTTTAAAAATCATCGACAGTATAAATTCTTTGAAGGAATCTGTATCCACAGTTTGATTTGGATTAGCCATTAAGCAAAGTTTTATGAAGTATATATTTTGACAGAAAATTAACATGCGTGAGACATCAGGAAAAGAGATACATGATAGGGTAGAAGGTAAAGATTGGTTAAAGAAAGAGGCTTGTATAAGATGCGACGAAAGAGGCAGTTTGTTGATATGTAATGTGAGAAGCTGTCCAATAGCTATCCATGAGAACTGCATGTCCTGCAAGCCTAATTTTGACGATGAAGGAAAATTTTACTGTCCATACTGCTCATACAGACGAGCTCTAATACAAGCTCATAAATTGAGGAAAAAGGCTATGGCAGCGAAGAAAGCATTGTCAAGTTTTATAGGCTCAAGTGTCTCTACAGGCAACAATTTAGAGAAGAAAGATGGGGTAGCTGAAAAAGTGCAAAATCAATCTGTGCAAGTGGAGCGCGATCAACATGAAGAAAAAGATAGTAAGAATACCACGTCTGGAATAGTGTGTGATGATGGTGATGGTCCAGCACATCCCTATGCCTACAACAGTGACACTGACAGCATTGAATCTGATACTGAGTCACCTAAGGATTTTGAAGCTAATGTTGACAGTAGACTAGATGAAGGGGATCTGCCGGAAAACACCAATCGTGGATCCCAAGCCAATACTGCAGGTGGTGAGAGTCCTTTAAAACGGAAAAGGCCTGTCAAAACAAAAGATCATAAGATAAAGAAGCAAAATAATATTAGCGTGCCCAGGAGGTCACCCCGCACAGTTAATAAAGAGACAGGAGACGATGTAGCAAATAAAAATGAAGTTTCAACCTCCAAACAAGAAGGCCATGAATCTGTTAAGCAAGTGTGAGGCAATTGGTGTTCATATTTTTTTTTTGTATCTTATTTTGCTTGAGTCCTGTGTGTTTTTTGTTCATTAATGCTGGCAACTCAGATGTGGCACATTCTAGCAACTTTAACTGACTTTAATTTTTCTTTTTTTTTTTGAAGTGAGAAAACTCAATCTGGAATAGTGAGTGATGATGACGACAGTCAGCCACATCCTTACGCATCTGCTGTTAGTGACAGCATCGAATCTGACTCTGAGCCACTGAGGGATTTCAAGACTACTGAAAATTCCTCTGAGGGTGATGTTGATGGAAGACTAGATGAAATAGAACTGCCTGTAAATACCAATCATGAATCCAAAGACAATAATGCTGGTCGTGAGACTCCTTTGAAGCGGAAGAGGCGTGTCAAAATTAAAGCTCGTAAAGTAAAGAAGCAACAAAATAGTGGCTTGCCCCGAAGGTCACCTCGTGCACTTTTTAAAGAGAATGAGATAAAAGGTGCAATCGAAATTGAAGGAGTTTCTAAGTCCAAAATGTCAAAAGAAAGCCCCAAATCAGTTAAGAAATTGTGAGTTATCTGTATACCCTCTGTGGCTTTTTTTCATTCCAATTGTTTTTTTTCTTGTCATTGATTTTATCGATCATTATGTAGCACGTTACATGCAAACTTTGATTGGCTTTAATCTTTTAATTTGCAGCAAAACGTTGACTCGTCCCAATGAAAAGCGTAAGAGGTTGCCATGGACGACTGAAGAGGAGGAAATGCTAAGGGTATAAGTTAATGAGCATAAACTATTTTTTTAATAAATTTATTTATGGAGTAGACTTGCAGTACATTGTTCTTCACTTCCTTGGGATTGAAATCTACAACAGTTCTTGCATGGTTCGAAAAGTATATGGTTATTTTGCAGTGATCTTTTATTCCCTTCAAAGAAAAGATAAATATACTAGCTACCATACATAATCCGTGTGTAACAATTAAAACTCTCGAAATATGCTGACTGTTTTGTTATGTGAACGTATACTTTTTCTTTTGTGAGGTATTTGGTTAATTGTGTATCAAATTTCTTACCGTGTGATTTCAAATCCTGTTATCCATCAGTCGTTTGGAGCTCCGCACTATTTTATTTTATTTCACTTTAATTACAAACTATGAACATATGCGCACTTTGTTGTGTTCCAGTATGTAACTACGCTAAAGAGGCTTTTAGAGTATTAGTGTGAGATTAGTGTGTCAGATTTGAAATTTAAGTTTCTAAGAGTAATTGGGGTACAGGAAGGAGTACAAAAATTTTCAACCTCCGTTAACAAAAATCTTCCTTGGAGGAAAATTTTGGAATTTGGCAACCACGTATTTGGCGGGATGCGTGGTCCTGTTGATCTCAAGGATAAATGGAGGAAAATGCAAGCCAGATAGTCGTCCATTGAACAGTGACGCCTTGGCAAAGTCGATCACTGAAGAAGGTATTTCATCTCGTATAGATGATCTTTAAGGTTGTACTACTCTCCCCCCTTTGCTTTTGCTTTGCATTAGCTTTCTATCTGTCGGGATACCAAAAATTATAAAGAAAATCAATTTTACAGGATTTAATGTATTCATCAGGGGAAAACAGCACACGAGCAGCTGTGCCATTGACAGGACGCGGAAAGACCATGACATATGCATAGAAGGTTTACTGTGCTTAATTGGAAATAGAAGCAGAGTTTTGAGAATAGTGGTCATTATAGTTTACAATGGACTGTCTCAAACTTCTCTTACCCTGTTGACCTTGTAGCTGTATATATTTATGTTCATATACTGTTGATCTGATGGAAACTTAAATTTGAGTAATCACTTATTATACAATTGGATGTTTTTTTGTTTCTAATTTTTGGTATTATTTGACGCAAGGGTGGAGAATAAGTGATCGAATTTGACCGGTGGATCCAGTATAGACCAAAAATCTGAGTAACCTGCGCATTTGACTTAGATTTCTGTTTTGTTTGTTAATCAATGTTTGGAATTTTCTGATGCAATAGAGTGGAAAGAATGATCAAATTGTTGGGAAGAGTAATGCACTTAAAGGTTGCCGGCATCACAGTCTGAGCAGCGGGAGCCGAAGCTGGTATGAGTAAAATCTTGTGTCTCTACATTGCCTTACTCATCATTAAACTCGTAAAATGAAACTAAAAGTGAGATTAGCTGAGAGAGAGAGAGAGAGAGTGTTTGTATATATGTAGATTGTAGAGTGGAAGAGGCAATTTACACCCGAGTTTATTGAGGTATTTTCTCTTCGTAAAATGAAATTAACTAATACAACCAAAGGCAAAATATCTGAACCCACAGACCTGGCATTAAACTTTTGCTTCTTTCAAACCAAAAAGCCAGGAGTTACTCTACCATCCATTGGGAAACTCTATATGACAGTGCCACTGGGAATCAAGGCGTCCTTAATTACTGTTACTATTCCACTTTTAATGAAATACCCATCTGTCTCCCTTGCTGCTTCTTGCACATTGTCGCTATTGATGATCTGAAATGTCAATTTTCATGTCAAAGATCTTATTTTTTACTGGACAAAAAAAAAAAAAAAAGTGGACTTGTGGACGAATGCCAACATTACAAGAAACATGTAATTTGTAGGATGAATGAACAGAAAATAGAGCTATCATAATTTGTTTTTACTCGAGACAAGATTACAGCTTCTTTTAATTTGCATATAAAACTCATAAAATTCGTATGGAGAAGAAAATGTGCAAGTAACAAACCTTCACATTTTCCCCAATGCGAGCGTTTTTGTCGATTATTGCTCTCCTAATGTGAGAGTTTCTACCAATACCAATTGGCACTCCACCTTTGGCTGCTAAGAATCTCCTGTCGGCGTCCGTCTGGAAGATCACAGACAAGGAAATACAAGTTATGTCGCTGTTCATCAAACTTTCAACTGGATTAGAACATACCAAATAACTATTCAAAAGTGTATTTTATGGCACGAGGGAAAGAAAAGGAGAATATAAGTTGTTGGAAAAAAGCAGTGATTACTCCATAATAATCAGCTCCCATCAGCAAGGTATCTTCTATTATTGCACCCTCTGAGATGCAAGATCGAAGCCCAACAACAGAATGATGAATCTTACAGTTCTGCAGAGGAAAAAAAAAAGTTTAAGGAATGACGAGGATATTAACTCAGACGATGTTTAAGAGCACTAAACACATTCAGATGAAAGCTGGTTGGTGAAAGAGAGCTAAAACTAAACCCACCTGAAATCTGGTACTGGTTTTTTGGTGATCCCCAAGTTTGCATTATAAAAGGCCTCAATTGTACCAATGTCTTCCCAGTAACCATCATATAAGTAAGCTTGTACCTGTTCAAATTCACAATCATTAGAGCAATCAAATGGCTACCCTTGAGAAGGTAAAAGAATTGGCAGAAACGAAGAAGAGGAGGGATGATTTTTTTTTATCAGTAATAATAAATAATTGTGTCAATCAGAAAGAAGAAAAAATAAAGAGGAAGGTGATCTAATAAAAAACCTCAACCCCATATCTTACCTCATGTCTAACCTTGATCTAATAAAAAACCTCACCCCCATATCTTACCTCATGTCTCACCTAAAGTTATACCAGACAAAAACCAAAGAATGACAAACCGGATTGCCAAGTCGGTGTAGGTTATCATTGTAAAAAAAGAAATTCTATTTTTGAAATCGTTAAGCTTTAATTCTGTACACGATACAAGGTCACATTAGTAGTCTCCCAGTTTTCATTTATCCTGTTGGAATCGATGCCATAGAAGGGCAAGGACTTTAGTATGCAGCTGAAACTCTTGTTTTGTGTCACGTAATTATAGGAATGCATGAGGATGTATTCACTTGTCTACGGAAGCTATAGATCAGGAACATACTCTCATTCCAATAGAAGTTGCACCAGGGATAACTTCACTTCCAAAATCATTTGCGCCGGGAAACTTTTCCCGAAGCAGGTCTAACATCACATTTTTGCTAATAACATATATACCCATGCTTGCAATGAAAGGCATCTGTTTTGCTCGCTCGTCGTCTAGACCCAAAATAGTTGTATCAACCTACAAGAAAACAGCAAGAATGAAGGTGGGGATAAAATGATTGCCAGAAGCTTCAGAATTACAATCCACAAGAGCAAAAAGAGTCAAGATTTTTTTTTTGAGGTTAATAAATTACCTTCATAGCTTTCAGCTGTTCTCCTTTTGGTTTCTCGGAAAATTCAACAATGCGCCCTTCTTCGTCAATTTTCATCAGACCAAATGCGGTAGCACGCTTTTCATCCATTGGAAGGGCAGCTACTGTAATATCAGCATCAGTTTCCCTATGTGCTTGAATAAATCTCTCGTAATCCATTCGGTATAAATGATCCCCAGCAAGAACCAAAAATTCCAACACATTGTGCTCTTCAAAGAGCCACAAATATTGCCTCACTGCATCAGCCGTACCCTGAAAAATATGCACGCTCCTTTAGCCTTGACAGTATTCTCAAAGCAATGACAGTGTTAAGATTTGAACCACATCTATAATGTTCATTAAAAAAAAACAAAAAGAATGGTTTAAAGCATAAAAGCACATGCACCTGGAACCAATTTGGATTTTCCGGACTTTGCTGAGCAGCAAGAACTTCAACAAAGCCTTCATTTTTATATCCGCCCAAGTTACTCGCATAAGCTCGAGAAAGATGGCGATTAAGAGAAGCAGAATTGAACTGAGTGAGAACATATATCTTGGAAATGTTGCTGTTCAGGCAGTTACTAACAGGAATGTCAATCAGCCTGTAGTTTGCTCCTAGAGGAACGGCGGGTTTTGCCCTCTTCTTAGTGAGCGGGTACAACCGCGTCCCAGCACCACCTCCCAGAATAATTCCAAGCACACTCTGAACAAGATTTTATCACACAATAAAAGCAGAAACAGAGCAATCAATCACCACCCATTTCTCAAATCAGTAAGCCGCTAAGTTCAAACAATAAATACATTCACATCAGAAACATAAAATTTTCCTGTTTGTAGTTCCACTAAACATAATTAAGTTAACTATCAGCTAGGATCTGCAAGATCATTTCTTGTTTAGTTGTAGCTCAATTGAGTTCTCCGTAATCTTATAGCAAAAATGATATCTCTACGACTCATTTTTGTTTGCAAAGGAGCTTTACTTTTTTAAAATTAATGTACTAAAATTAATAAATTACTTAAACAAGCTGAATAACCTTCACAACCTATATTGTGTTTCAATCTTATTTTCATCTTATTGAAGCAACTAACTGGTTGATCCGAAGAAGCTTAAATATTTGAAATCAGTTTGAACGAGGGAATTAAGCTTTCAGCGTTAGTATATAAGCATGTTCATGAGATCAAGCAAAAGAAAGAATGCAAACCCGACTAGCATCTGGATCGAGGCAAGTCTGCGAACTCTTTGAATCAGAAACAGCTTTCGGAGAAACGATCAGTGGAGTCGCTCGGCCAGTGCACGATCCTCCTGAACCAAAACCAGAAGCATCAGTGAGGATCTTACTTCCTGAGATATCAGACGAAGCGAACGAAAGTCTTCGAGGCGAAATCGTCCTGCTCTGATGAGAACCATTCGCCGATGAAAAAGAAGAGGAAGAAGACGACGACGGAACTCTCAGTACACCAACGGCTGCCATAGACGACACCATTTCCATGAACTCAAACTGAAGAATCAGGACACCTCCGAAATCTAGAGTCCACGAGAGAAGAAAGCGGCAGAGCGAGATGGAGAGTGAGAGTGAGCGTGAGAGTGAGAGTGAGAGTGAGATTGAGGACAAAACTTCTCGGCCTTTTCCGCTCTGCTCTCGGCTCTTCGTCACGATTGGAAACTCTCTACCACTGATCTTCGATGCAACCTCGAGACTCATTTACCCACGCACTTTCATTTTTATTACGAAAAACCACTGCCCCTCTTTTCTTTGCGTTTGGGGTATGTTAGTCATTCACTTTAAAATATTAGAATTTTATTAATTTTGGGAAAATAAAACAAATACCAAAATAGGAAAAATTCTCAGCAAATGAGTTTCCTCCACGAATGGATGATATCGCCTTCTAGGAGATGCCACGTGGACATTATTTAAAAAATTAATTTTAATTTTGAATTTGTCAGAGGCTCGCGATTCGGACTAGCTTGGAATTCAGCACCGTCCATTTATTTATTCAATTTTTTAAACAATTATATTGCTTTTATATTTCAACGACGTATTCTATTTTGAATTCGACGTGTCGTTTTAGCGTGGTCATGGTAAGCCCAACATTACATTTTCTTTTCATTTCAATTTACAACTTCGATAGATAATGCAATAACTCCTAAGGTAGAGACAGGAAGAACTGGCCAGAATAGGAAAATTGGACCGGACCGGTTCTGCTAACCATGGAACAGTGGCCGGTTCTGAGACACCTAGAACTGCAATTCACGGTCCGGTATGGAGTTTTGGGGTCCAAAATCGGCCGGAAAGTGGGAGAACAGAGAATTTCTGTAGTTGGGAGATAATCTTTGCTGCACAGTAACCGCTTAGATAATCTGGAATAGAATCAAATGGATTAGACAAATGAAGCGGAAACCACACCAACTTCAGGAGAGAGAGAGAGGTGGCGAGAGACCGTCAAGTTTGCAGACAAAACATCCAATCGAAGTATGGGGAACAGCTGTTAAGTAGCACGAAAAGGTTGAAACTTTCAATCGTCTCTGTGACTGGAGCCCCCAACCTAATTTCAATTTTCTTCACTCATCCTCTCTCTCTCTCTCTCTCTCTCATTGGGTGAGACTACGATGAATCAAAGACTTCATTTTGGTGCCTTTCTGCTTCTGTTTACTTGTTTCCACCTCTATTCTATCTGCAACTTTATTTGAAGCTCGATAAGGTAAAATCGGTTCTTCCTATCAACAGTGCCAATCCATCGATTTCTCCTCGTAATCCCTCAAACCCTTCATTTTCCGGCAATATTTTTCCCACTTTTCTCGACCACTGTTTTCTCTGCAAACAGACACTCTTACCCGGCAAAAATTCAATAATCTTGGGAGGAACGGGAACCGAACCTGGTCCGGTTCTGGTCGGTACTGGTTCCTTCCGGGGTCGGTTTTGAGACCGTAATTAAAATCCCGAATTGGTTTGTCCAGTTCCGGTTCTAGCTCGAAACCCAGTCCAGAGCCCGGACCGGAAATTGGATCGTGTTTTCGGGAGTTTTTTCCCGAGGACCGGAACGAGTCCCGGTTTCTCCCAACCTCTTTGTTTTTGTTCTTTTTGCATAACAAATTTTCAAATCAATCAGTGAAACACATGTTCAATTTTCATTGCCCAGAACAGAAGAACAATAACACTGCACGAAGACATGATGTGTTTTTTATCTCTGGTTTTAATTTCGACTAACAGCAAAGTAAATACCCTTACAGTGAGTGAGTGAGGACAAATTGTCCCGGACAATAGCACCGGCCGTGGCCGGAGACGGAGTTTTGCGTCTCGCAAATCAGAGGACTCGATCATACGATCAGTCGATCACCACAGGAGTCAGAAGAAGGACGCTGGCGACTGGTCACTGGAGACGGGAGTTGTCACGCCCCAAAAGGATGACCCGCAACAGAACGGGGAACGACCCAGCCCAAAAATGAGTAGATCGTCCGACCCTTAGTACCAAATTTCACCAAAAGCAGCAGAATATTAACCAATTAAGATAAGTCTGGGCCCAGACAGATAAATAAACAGGTCCAACAAGTGACACCAGATAACGTAATGATATACGTCCAAATAAAATAACACATGTGAATTAAATACAATAAAGCTTACACATCCACAGTAGTGTCTCACCTTAACAATATAAGATACTTCCTCAAGAAAAATTTATTAAAATAGAAAATTGATACAAAGTGATTGTTCCCGCCGATAATCAAATTATCATTTACTGAACCCTTAAAAGTAGTAGTCGTTTGGGGTGAGTCGACTAAACTCAATAGGGATAGAATTTATTTCCAGCAGTTATAAAATATTATATATAAATTTAATAAAAATACAGTTTTTCAATTCAAATAGATGTTCGGTGAAAATAGAGCCTCTCATGGACTCCGAGCACACTAGGCCATAGGCCAAAACATCGACATGAGGCAGTCACACGCCATAATTACCCTGATCAGGTTTAGGGTTTCGCGCCCAAAGACACGGCTCTACAGCTGTCCTATTACTTCTAGTTAAAACCACATAATTTTTATCAGTGATAAAATATGCAGTTGATAAATGTGTGAATGAAAATAATAGCACAAAATTAAATGAACATTTTATGCCAAATAAATGAATTTAATTAATGAATTAAAAATAATAATACTTAACCGAAAATAAAATAAACCCCTACCTCCAGTGATTTACAGTAGGTCCCAAACCAAATGAATTCAAGAGTGCAGATCTACCGCAGTCCAAATATCAGAAATCAAACTATAATCTCCTTCTCAATAATCCAACTTCTCTTCGTCCAAAAATCTCAGTAAGCTAAATCAAACCAATTTGATTTTTAATATGAGACTGAGTTTCCATGTTTCAACAGAAAGCAAGAGAGACAAATTAAAGATCGTGTCTTTACCACTGAGAGTAGAGAAATTTGCAAGGATACCAACAGTCCAACCTTTAATCTGATTCTATTTCTCCTTCATTTTCTTCACCGTTTGAAATAAATGGGTCAACAAGCCTCTAGGTGATTCTCTGTGAGAGAGAATGACTGCCAGAATAAATATGGAGGGTTGAGATTGAGAGAGAGAGAGAGAGAGAGAGAGAGAGAGAGAGAGAGAGAGAGAGAGAGAGAGAGAGAGCTTAACTGGGGAAGAAATTTTTCTCCATCGATTTTCCTTCCTTGGCTTCCTTCTTTCTACCCTCGTGAGTGAACTGCGCCCTCAGTAGATAATAGGGTTTCTACGAGAAATTTTTAACAAAAATGAGAGTTTTATGGAAGAAGAGAGAAGGTTGTACACATGGCGGTCAATGACGAAGAGAAAATTTTCTTTTTCTCCCCTAACCTAGCTGGTGGGTTTCACATTCTCCCCCACTTAAGGAAATTTCGTCCTCTAAATTTGGATTAACTATGGTCACATCACTAAATAGTTGCGGATACTATTTTTTTTTTTAATCTCTGATTCAAAATCCCAAGTGACTTCTCTTTCTGTATGATACTGAATTTGAACTAATAAATTCTTTTGATGCCTAAAATTTTGATCTCACTACTCCAAAATCATTTAGCGTGCTATGCATACTAATAATCCTCTTAAATAAGAATCTTCATCTAGGTTATGACACGTACCAGATTTGAAATATATATCCTCAATATTAATACATGAGCATATTAAACATATTAAGCTGCAAGAGCAATTCCACCCTGTTTGCTATTTAACAAATCCTTTCGAAACCTCAAATATTCTAATGTACTCATAACCAACTTATCTTCACACCAAAACAACATCCTGACTTTCATAAACACAAAACCATGGGTTTCAAACAACACATTTCACCTCTAAAAGTTTGCATAGTTCTTTTAGCATCTCGAAACTATCCTCATTCTATCTCTATAGCAACACAAACTTTGTATCTGGTAAATGATTCAAAAATTATAACTAAGACTCAAATCACAAGTTCTCAATATATCTTCAAGAGTGAAGTTGTAATAACAAGCTTGTACGGATTTCAGATATAATATATTATTTTATTATTTTATTATATAAAGGCATTTTTGGTAAATATGTCAAATCGGGTCCGTTTTACGAAAAGAAAGCGTCATTACAATCCTAACGATTAATAGGAATTTTAAGGAAATTATAGGAATTTTCGGAATAATAACGCTATATTCCGAGTAATTACCTCTATCGTAATTTAATGGACGTTTTGGTAAAAATAACAAACGAGATCCAAATTGCGAACGGACAGTTTTATTAAGTCCCAAATAATAAGTTGGACGTATTGGTGAAGTAAGAAAATTTGGTGAAACCGATCGGCTAGACGATTAACGAACCGAACGACAAAACTTATATAAAAATCAAAGAAGGACGTTTTAGTAATTTTTCAAATCAATATTATAAAAACTAACCTAAAATCTATTTCTATTTCATTCTTCTTCTCCTCCTCTGGAATTCACGATCGCCAAAGAGCAAAAACCCTCGGCCGCCGACGATTTCTTCAATCCGACTCCGATCTTTCCTCCGTTCGTCTCATTTCCTTCACGTTTTCTCCTCCTCTCGCTATTCTAGGTATGTCTCTACAGTTTTAGAACGTTAAATCTTTAGTTTCGTAGCGTTATAGGTAATTAGGGTTTCGATTTATTCTCGTTAAAAACGCGAATTAGGGTTCGTAATTAATAGGTTAGCCGTGATTAAGTATATATTGCACGTATTCGACGTTATTGGACGAAGTTAGATCAATTCGTGAAAATGTTAAAATTAGGGATTTTCGAGATTTTAGGAAAAACTCGTAAATTGAGAATTTAGATGCCGAGCGTAAATTGCTCGAATATATAGCCAATGAGTTGGATTAGAACTTTAGAAAGTTTCCTTAGTTAAGGTTTTTGTAAAAATTGGACGATCGATAGTTTAAACTCATTTTAACGTCGATATTATGTTTTGCTTCAGAGAAACATCGCTCGTGGACGGAGCTTGAGCTGCTTTGGACACGAGATAAGTTCTCGTGATTCTTCTTTGGCCGATTGGCCTACACCGTACGTCTAATGTCGTCTCGAGGAGTTTGGTGATGCCCTAGTTTATATTGCTTTGGTTGGGTAGCTAGGTTTGTTTGTTTTATAGATTAGGTTTTACAGTCTTTGATGGTATATGTTATTGCTTGTTTATTGTATGATATTGAACTGTTCACGCATCACTTGTTTTAAAGAAAAGCATGAAAATGAACTTCCGCACAGAGTTTTAAAGATAACGTAAAGCATAGCACTGGCCGAAAGGTGTATTGAGCATAGTATTGGCCGAAAGACGTATTGGCCGAAAGGCGTATTGGTCGAAAGGCGTATTGTTTACGCGAGGTGGGGCTCAGGCACGGCTGTACGTGTTGTAAGCGTGCACCCCCCGCCTCTAGCTGGAAAGAGTAGTCCGCCCGCTGGATGAGCTCTCTCTGGTTAGAGGGATAGGATCTCGGTGACACCTATTGAGCATTGCATAGTAAGATAAAATAAAGCATGGTTTATCGAACTCATACGCACAGCATGCATTGCATTTACGTAGAGCTTACTGGGATTTCATCTCATAGTGTGTTGTATGGTGTAGGTGATCTAGATATCGAGGAACCAGGTGAGGATGTGATTCCTCCTCCTGAGGCTTGAGTCCAGTTGACGGAGGATGGCTGCGGTGGTGTGTTGGCGCAGTCGAGGCTTATCTGACCCGTGGGGATAGTACGTATAGTTTTGAGGGGTTTTGGGATGATTTTGATTAATGACTGTATAGATATTTTAGGGTGTTTGGATCTGATAGTGGATAGGTGATAGGTTTTATGTTTAATGTGTCAAATGTTTTTGGTAAACTGTGTATAGAAATGTTTTGATTGTTTTTGGAATTGTTAAGGATATGCTCGGTTTTTAGAGCTATCCATGCAGTTGGATTTCGCAAAGTCCGCTGCAAGTCGATTGGGGTTAAGTACATTTTGGGTTGAATGAAAGTGGTAAGTTATTGAGTTTATTGATGTAAGGGTGTTAAATGGGTGAAGTATTGCTCTCTGGAATCGGATTCCAGAGAGCATGAATTAAGTGATTAGGTGTAAATACAGAGAGCACTTTATGCAGAGAGCAAAGGCAACAGGAGGGCGTGAGGCGTTCAGCGATCGAGCGCTGCCAAGGGCAGCGATCGGGCGTTGCGATCGCTGCAGCACGCAGCGACTGATCGCTGCACATTGCAGCGATCAGGCGCTGCTGTCGCTGCAGCGCGCAGCGGCTGATCGCTGCACATTGCAGCGATCGAGCGCTGCGATCGCTGCAACGCGCAGCGATCGAGCGCTGCGATCGCTACATATCGCAGCGATCGGGCGCTACCCTCCTTCCATCGGCAGAATGACAGAACTGCCCTCCCATTTGTTTTAAATCGAAAATTGATTTTAATTTAAATAGTTTTAATAATTGTTTTAAATGGTTTTAAACTTAGATTTAAATTCCGATTTCGATTCTGGTTTCGATTTCGGTTTAGGTTCCGCCTAGAGTTTAATTAAAGATATTAGTTTTTTTTTTAAAAAAAAAAATATGGTACGGATATTGGGTATAGTATTAGGGTCGTGACAGAAGTGTCCTTCGATCCATTGACCTTAAGGTGATGTATTAAACTCAATTTAATTTCATTGCTCAAAACCCTCAGCATGGTTTTCCAAAACTTAGACAAAAACTTTTTTCTATAAAACATAACACTAAGTGAAACACGAATCAACATGTCTCTGCTAGTCTCTATCAAGGTAACAAAATTCATCACAACTTCATCTAACTTTCACTCCAAAATACGTGAGCTTGAGTAATCTAGTATGTTCAACATTTAATCCCAAACTATTGATAAGTAGAGTCAAACAACATATTGACTACATTCAACTCCATGGAAGTCTATCACAAATTGACTACATCACCAATACTTTTAAACCTCATAGTTATGCTTTTTAAACCTCATAAATGCATCAACGCAACTTTCCCTTATCACATACTCAACTGATTAAATATTTTGCAAAACTAATAATTAAGTTCGAGCACTTCCTTAAAGTGTCATGGAAGAGCAGAAAATTTACATTAATATATATAAACAAACTATCTGTGAAAACTTCATTCCAACTCTAGTATTGGACTAGGAAATAAAATCTTTCAAATGTCTACTAAAAACACTCACCATAACATTGTCATACTAAAATTATATTCCAAAGAAAGATAAAATCAATTTTCATAACCAAAACTATTTCCTTAACCCAAGAATCAAATCATGTCGCGAGAAGAATATATAAACTCTAATGGTATAAGGACTAATTTAAATTTCACATCTCACAAATAACTTTATATTAGCATCAACAAAAGACGATTACAATTAACAACCATCCATAAGTGGGGTAAGTTCACTTTTGCAACCTTAGCTTCCAAAATGCATTAACTCGGTCAAACGACGTTATTACACATCCAAGTGTACAACTCGTGCATCTAATAAATCGCTTTTATCAAATACTATCGATCATTGTCAACTTTGGTGCTACCCCCAATCGGTGTTCTAACTTTTAAGGTTGACAAAACTCTTCATTTCAAACATTCTCCATCCAACACTGCTATAACCTAAGATAGATCCACTAAAATGTCATTTTAAATTATTCAAAGTGAAATATATGAGTCCATCTATTAATCAAATATTCTTTAATTCTAAAAAAAAAGAATAACTAACACTGACAATTAAACTCGCAACGAAAGGAACATCACACTCCCTAACAATTACACTAACATTCTCATATGTTGCACTTTAACAAATAATCATTACACAGTGACTTAGTCGATCAGGCTTTAAGCTCACTCAACCCGACTTAAATCATCACATAAAGAGCATGGAAGTCTGAGCAATATAAAAAATCAAAATGAGTAGATATTAAATCATGTGGTTGGAGTAAACTCTATCATATCCTTTAGACATATTAGAATACTCAATCTCAAATAACAAATACTCATCGCTAAAAGTAAAAATCTCATACAAGTGATTCAATTTTCAATGTCCACTCAATTAAACTCTAACAAAAATCATTATTTAATCATGTTGTACCCACAACAACTTGTTGCTTACCAATAGAAGGGTCTCATTCTTGTATACAACAAATTTTTGTCTTCTACTTATCCAACAATTCAACAACTGAACTTATATGAAGTCTTTAGCATTCTACCATCAACATTTCACCACCATAAATTTT
Source organism: Begonia masoniana (assembly GCA_022432975.1). Classification (NCBI taxonomy): domain Eukaryota; kingdom Viridiplantae; phylum Streptophyta; class Magnoliopsida; order Cucurbitales; family Begoniaceae; genus Begonia; species Begonia masoniana. The sequence continues at coordinate 5,379,781 of CM039504.1, forward strand.
CTCACGCGTGACACTACTAAAGTACTCTATCATTAGACCTAATGCTGTCACAAATACTAAAAATATTAAATCATAGCGTCGAAACAAAATAATCTTGTCTTTAGGCCCAAAACAACATTTAGGCATGGCCAAAGACCCTCTCCTTTGGCTCTTACTAACCCTTTTTAATGTTTGGCTATTTCGAATCATTTCTTGTATCATCCTTAGTCAAGCAATTTCAAAAGTCAAACTTAACAACTTGAATATGTCATATATATAATAGAATATGTCAGTTCATCACTGTGGCGTGATTTTCCAAAAATTGAAAGATTATCTTAAACCAAATCATGACTTATCTTCTTCCAACATCATCCTCATAACTTGTTTTAAATTTTATCATTTTCATAACCTCAACCATGTAACCAATCTCTTTAACCAAGTTATGATACACGACAATCATACTATATCAATCTCACATCTTGCTTGTCATCACAGATGATATTCAAGCCATAGTCTCTAATGGGCAATCGATTCCTAAAAAGTCCATAATATTCTCCATAAAATATGAGAAATCCCCATTTTTTTTTACTATACAAAAAATCAATGGCGCTATATCATCTCATAAAGTCACATTCATCAACCATTGAGTTCAATTTATCCTTAAACATTAGCGGATTAACATATCCAAATCATTTCACAATCTATGCTCAAATACTTAAGAGTAAAGATACTTAAATCCTTTGAAGAAATTATCCAATCCTTAAATTTTCTATCAACATTTAGTGGCACTCTTAGACTAATAAATTGCTATGTAGCCATATTTGCACATACCCAATGTGCGTCCTTTGGAGGCATGATTGAAATCTGAAAACTTTTCGATACTACTAGAATACGTCCTCAGTTACAATAATAATTCATGTATATCATTACATCATCTATCTTACGAGTGTCACTTTTCAAGATAGGAACCTCGCTTTGATACCAACTTTTCTGTCACGCCCCAAAAGGGGACCCGCAACAGAACGGGGAACGACCCGGCCCAAAAAGGAGTAGATCGTCTGACCCGTAACACCAAATTTCACCAAATGCAGCAGAATATTAACCAATTAAGATAAGTCTGGGCCCAGACAGATAAATAAATAGGTCCAACTAGTGACACCAGATAATGTAATGATATACGTTCAAATAAAAGAACACATGTGAATTAAATACAATAAAGCTTACACATCCACAGTAGTGTCTCACCTTAACAATATAAGATACTTCCTCAAGAAAAATTTATTAAAATAGAAAATTGATACAAAGTGATTGTTCTCGCCGATAATCAAATTCTCATTTACTGAACCCTGAAAAGTAGTAATCGTTTGGGGTGAGTCGACTAAACTCAATAGGGATAGAGTTTATTTCTAGTAGTTATAAAATACTATGTATAAATTTAATAAAAATACAATTTTTCAATTCAAATAGATGTTCGGTGAAAATGGAGTCTCTCATGGACTCCGAGCACACTAGGCTATAGGCCAAAACATCGACATGAGGCGGTCGCACGCCATAATTACCCTGATCAGGTTTAGGGTTTCGCGCCCAAGGACACGGTTCTACAGTTGTTCTATTACTTCTAGTTAAAACCACACAATTTTTATCAATGATAAAATATGCAGTTGATAAATGTGTGAATGAAAATAATAGCACAAAATTAAATGAACATTTTATGCCAAATAAATGAATTTAATTAATGAATTAAAAATAATAATACTTAACCGAATATAAAATAAACTCCTACCTCCAGTGATTTACAGAAGGCCCAAACCAAATGAATTCAAGAGTGCAGATCTACCGCAGTCCAAATATCAGAAATCAAATTATAATCTCCTTTTCAATAATCTAACTTCTCTTCGTCCAAAAATCTCAGTAAGCTAAATCAAACAAATTTGATTTTTAAAATGAGTTTCCATGTTTCAACTGAAAGCAAGGGAGACAAATTAAAGATCGTGTCCTTACCACTGAGAGTAGAGAAATTTGCAAGGATACCAACAGTCCAACCTTTAATCCCTTTAATCTGATTCTATTTCTCCTTCATTTTCTTCACCGTTTGAAATAAATGGGTCAACAAGCCTCTAGGTGATTCTCTGTGAGAGAGAATGACTGCCAGAATAAATATGGAGGGTTGAGAGAGAGAGAGAGAGAGAGAGAGAGCTTAACTGGGGAAGAAATTTTTCTCCATCGATTTTCCTTCCTTGGCTTCCTTCTCTCTACCCTCGTAAGTGAACGGCACCCTCAGTAGATAATAGGGTTTCTACGAGAAATTTTTAACAAAAATGAGAGTTTTATGGAAGGAGAGAGAAGATTGTACACATGGCGGTCAATGACGAAGAGAAAATTTCCTTTTTCTCCCCTAACCTAGCTGGTGGGTTTCACAGGAGTCGCTCGGGATTTCTTGTCGTCTGTCGAGTGAGAGTCGAATGCGAGCTTCTCTTCACTCTTCATGCTGTCATTTTAATTGAGGGGTTCAGATTCAGCTGAACCATTCAGCAAAAATCGGTGGGAATATTATTTTTGTTAACCTTCGATCCAGTTCGATATTTCAGGATTTCTATCAATAGACCGAACTACCGAAGACTGGACCGAGAACCGATGATATTTTATCATTTGGACCGAGTATCGGATCGTGGTCCACGATTTGGGATCGAAACTGGATCGAAACTAGTAATTCGGTCTGGTTCTCGGTTCTCGGGCAGTTTTGCCCACTCCTACATACAATAAGTAAAATAAAATTATAGAAAATAAAACATTAAATAGTACAACAATTAAGCCAAACGACGCAAATGAAAATTAGTTGACAATTTATTCTTGGAACTCTCTCACAGTATCTCAAAATCTCAACTCACTTATTTTCAGTGGAGAGATCTAAACCTTTGGTTTGCTCGACACTTCTTTCGGTCTCTCTTTCATAAGATAGACCATCAGTTTTTGCCTCGATTAGATGAGAGGAGCTTCGTATCATATACATAGAGGATGAGGCCTCTCAAAAAGCTAAGCCATGACACGATCGCGATTGCGAGAGATCCATCCATGGCTAAGTTTTATATAGAACAATTGCAAGCTTAACGTGATCCGAAGAAGATCAATGTAATATTTAGCTTTCGTACAAATATCACTTAAGCCACACCATATAAAGCGGCAACACTAACGCGAAAATGTTAATACATCCTCAAAAAATGGGTAAAAAGAATTCAAGCGTAAAAGGAATGTGACCCTGAATATGATATTAAAGATAAAAATATGAGAATAAGTAAGCGTAGTTAAAAGTAATAATGTTCTAAAAATAATAAGATAATAGATATCACTTATAATTGATTTATTGATAGAATAATTATATATATATTTTTTTTATATTTTTAAGCAAATTTTCAATTATATTCGAAATAGTTGTAACTATTTGTTCAATTATTTGAAATAATTATTAATTATTTTAGGCATTTTTTATTTACTCATTTTTTCGAATTATCAGCTGCTTCGTTTCCCGCACAAAAGCCCCAAAACCAGGCCCCTTCTTCTTCCCTCTATTTCTCCAATCACAGTACAGTTCCTCATCCCATCCACCACCATGACGCTCTGAGTTCGATAATTCATCGAATCGAAGAAGCTAATCCGTTAATTCTATGTTCGAATGGCTTCCAACTATCTGGAAGAGCCCAATACGGAGACCGAGGAGGAGACTCTGGCTCTCAGGAAGAAGCGGGCTCGTCGAGTGAGCTTCGCCGACGTCGAGGTCACCTCCGTTCATGTTTTCAACAGAGATGATGATTTTGAGACTCAGTCTAACCCCCAAGCCATTCCTGTCGCTGCTGCTGATGACGAGGTTGTAGGGTTCTTTAGAGATTTGGCTGACAGCGATGAATCTAGGGAGTTTTCGCCAAATTTAGAGGACGACGGAGAGGTAGTCGATCAAAGGAAGTCGTTTTTGAGATCGATTGTGTCTCCTTCGCCGGGGAGTAGTACCGTTGGCTCTGCAACTTCTAATGACGGCAAGTTTGCTTGTATTAAGTAGCTTTCTACTGCTTTTCATTTCTTTGGCTGTTATTCTTGGAAAGTCGCTCGCACAAAATGCAATGAACTAGATGTCCGTGTTATCGTATATTCTCTACGTATTTCCCCCCCTGACCATTTAGTATTTTTTGAGTGTTAATGTAGTGTCTAGTGATGTTACTGGAATCATTCCTTCCCTTTACTATAGCAATCCAGACGTTTTTGGATATTTCTGAACTGTTTGATATTTCTACAGATGCTTGAAATAATCACTAGCAAACATTTTGATAACATGGATTCATATTTTCTATGCACGATGAATATTGAAATAGATGACTAAATCCTGTAAAATTACGTCATTAAAAATTTATTGATATTTTCTGTTTTTTAAAATAATCAATTTTTTTTATTATTATTGAATAATCTGTATCGCTTCTTCTTATGATATAACTGATTATTTTTTATTTGGCATATTACGTGTGTAGGTTTGGTGTATGAACTTTAATTGTATCAACAGTAAACAACAAAACAGTTATCTCATGTTATCCATTTATTTGATGCAGAACACAACTTTTTTGGCCCTGTGTCAACTAGTTTCATTAGACCAGGACGATTATCCGACTCAGCTTCTTCTGATGACAATCCTGACATAACAATGGATTCTACAGCATTCTCAATGCATTTTCGTAGTCTTGCAAGGTCAGATGGTGGGGATCTTAAGACCCCAACAGCTGTTATTGCCTTTGAAGAGAAAACTCCTATCCAAAATAATAACCCTGACAATCCTGAAAGTTTTATGGTACTAACAAAAGCTAAGAAGCCAAATTTTCAGCCATCGAAGCCTATTGTTGTTGTTAGTGGTGGGAAAGATTCAAATGACATGAGTATTGTCGGAGAGAACCCATATAAATTTGATTATGCCAGGCTCTCTCCTACACTAGATGCACTTTTGACTGAAGGCAGCAAAGATCTTCATAGTATCTCTGCTACTGAAAAATCATTGGACATAAGCGAGGCTCTCATAATTCGTCACCTACAAGCGCATGATATTGATAACGACGTTTCTGGGAATACAGAACTGGAAAATGTAGGTACTTATCTACGACATCCATTCAGTGTTTATTTAGGATCCATATTGTTACTTCTCAAGATTCACTGCATTTCATTATTTCTACTGCTTAAGGTATTTTCATGAGAATGTGGACTTTAACTATGCGTTACTATTTTATCCTACACGCTCTTAAATTTTTTCTGTTCCATTATTAGGATACATGTCCTTCATGGACACTTGGTATTCTTGCTATTTCGATACTTCACTGCCAACTCCGTTTATTTAGATTATGCGGATGATGTATTGGCACAGATGCCATTGCCTTCTTTTCCTCCCTTGCAGATTCACTTTCCTTGTGTTTTCAACGATTTAAAAGATTGCGACTAGGAATGACATGTTTTCTACTGTTGATGCAGGGTAGCACTATATCTACGAAAGGTACCATTAAGGCGAGTAAGCTTAATTTGGATGTAAATGCTATCAACCACAACACATCACCAAATGTAAACCGGGAACTTCTTCCCTCAGATGTCATCTCACATAAAGATCTGAGCAATGGAAAACATGAAAACTCTCCAAAAATCAGATTATATGAATATGATAACTTAGATAGTGCTCCATTGCAGAGATTCATTCAATCATTATCTGCTGGACAAGATAGCTCTTTGGGTACGCCTAATTCAATCAGACATGCAGGAATTGTGACTCCTATCTCAAAGCATAAAAGTTTTGGCATTAATAATGATATCAGTACATTCAGAGAAGGGATACTGTCGACTCAGAAAAGCATTTCCAAGTTTGGAATTCCTCAATGGTCTCCATGTGCTTCAATTCTAAAAGAAGGGAATGAAAAATTGAGAAGCAGACTATCAAGTTATTCTTCTATGCAAAATTTGACCACCGTTACTCCCGATAGTTGTAAAGATGTCCAATATAAGGTCATGGATTTACCAACTGCCCATTTGGAAGAGGAATTATTTACTTCTGATACGATTAATTCGGGACATGAAAGTGTCGTTGGCATTGACAGGAAAGGAGCTAAGACTCCAAAATTTGTTGGTAGGTTGAGAGAAAATGAAGAGATTGGGGACCTTTTACAAGTTGGTGACATGTCACTTGATATTTTCTCCGAGGAAAGACCTGCTACACCTATAGATCCAGCAGTCTCACCTTCTCAGGACACTTGGTCTGGGAAGCAAAAATTGATGCGGCAGTCTATGAATTATCAAAACGAGGAAAGATTTGCTACTCCTTCAACTAATACATCGTTGATGAACACGAGACACAGTAGTACAAAATATGAAAAATCAAAAAAATTATATGATAGGCTTATTCTTTCCCCTGTGAAAAGTTTAGACAAAATGTTTTCACCATCTGCAAAATACCAAGGCAGTTTATCGCAAGAGTTGAGGATTTGGGACAAGCATGCACAATCTGCTGATGTCACTATATGGCAAGATGAGGCTCCTGAAAATGCTTTTGGCGCTAACTCTACACCCAGCATTGAAACTAGTTGCTTCAAAAACTTAGGACCGACGGAAAATGGTGGTGGACCTTACCTTTCATATAAAAGTAAAACTGAACATGTTGAGAATTTCCATAAAGAAATGGACGTTCGGGATTCTCATTTGAAAAGTGCAGATAAAGATCTCAAAGTTGGTATTGTGCAACAGCAGTGGCTACCACATTCCCGGAGAAGCATCGAGTCATCTCCTCAACAGGTTGTAATCTTCTATAATCTCGTATATGGGTTCATTACAAAAAATATGAGTAAAATATCTTTCTTATGCTCTTGAGGATCTTAAAGTCATACCTGTCAACTTCAAGTTAACCAATGCATAGTTAAGGTCTACCAGAAATTTCAGCATAAAAATATTTGAAGGCATAAAACTTCTATCTTGCTAAAGTAAAAGCACGAAACTATTTTACTCTTTTTTAGGATTTTCTTTTGAAGCTTTCCTAATTAATGTTACTTTTTTGTGGACTGGATCAATAAGAGCGCTTCTGAAGTGAAGAATATTCAAAGTCCCTTCAGCAAAAAGGCAGTCGAGAACTTTAAAAGGAATCCAACTAAGAATTCCACCAGCGAAGAGATGACTCAAACTCTCAGTCAAAAGGATCGTTTAGATGCACCAAAATGTAACTTTGTAGAATCCATGGCGGGCAGAGGCACTGTATCTCTGAATTTGATTGGGCAAAATCATGGAAACTCGCTGAGTATGTTGACACAAGTCATAGAGATCCTATCAGCAAGGAAAAGAAGTAGCCCTGATTTAGTTCCTTTTGATCAAGATTATAATGATGTAGAAACAGTGATGCAAAGAAGTCCAAAAATTCATAAAACTGGAAGAAACAATTTGGTATCCGTACAAAAACAATCAAATGAAATTAACAATAGTTTGCAAAAGGCTGGAGGTGGGACAACACTGAAGGAATTGCCTGATGTAACTATGTTAACAATATATTGTTGGTTGATGTGTTATCCCCATACTTAGTTTTTGATGTTCATCCCGTTTTGCAGATATCAGATAAATTTTTGACAGATGCAAGAGATTTGCTACCTCCATTGATCAATGAGCTAAACACTCAAGCGGTACATTCTTTTTGTTTTCTAGTATTTGGTGTCTTGCAAAGTCTGAATTTTGAATATGAAATTATAATATTGTTTTTCTTTCAGTTCGATTAATGTTATGTCATTGTTAAACAGATTGACAGGCTAGAAGATACATTAATTCAACTTTCAAATTTTAGAAAATATGAGATTCTGAGTCATGAGATTCGGTTTCAGGTATTTAGACTAAACAAACAAGCTTATTTGGTTATTAATCATGTTGAAATGCTTGTAGATCGATAAAGATATCACTTTTTTAGTATGTGATTAATACACCTTTCTGGATGTTCTCTACATTGCACAGAAAACAGACGAGCTAATTAATTTGAGGCATAAAAGGTCATTCGTGTAATTCTTTTTGGTTGGTTTATCTTAGTTGATGACACTGATGAGATATCAGGAGTCATGCATTAGCTGTTTTAATCCTGATGAGCTGCTAGTGATTTCAGGACAGCAGAATTGAGTTTGTTGGCATGGAAAATAGCGTATGAGAAAGCAAAAGTTCATTTATCGTGTTTGAAGCGTGAAAGACACCTGGTATTCCTCGAAAAAATTTCTCTAAGTTTTACATAGGATTATTCACACGCCTTATAACTTGAATGCAGGCAATAGGACAACTATTAAGTTCACAAATTCAGGACTTTCAAACATTGAATTTGAAGTACAACCACTTCTCCCAATTTCAATTAAGAGATGCCCAGGTTGAAAATTGCAGTATGCAGTCATGTTTAATCAATAATGAAGGAAATCATGAGGTATACAAGTTAATCAATGTTTTTTTTTTGTTTAATGCCATATATACTTGCTCTCTTTTATTTTTCATTTTTGTGAATGTAAGTGTTGGGTGATTAGAAGCTCCAATTGGTTAGACATGTGCTTTTTGGGTAGCATAGTGTTGATAAAAAGTATTTGTTTTTCTTTGGATAAGGTCTCCTCTAACAGAGAGAACACCACGACGCAAGAGGCTGAAAGATTAAATAGAGAAATAAATAGATTAAGAAAATATTTTTCAACATATTGTAAGTTAAATAGAGAATCAAGCTCTGCTGACATCATTGCATTAGTTCGTGAGCACCTCAAGCAGAGACAGCTTTGCAAGTTTGTATCCCAACTTTTGCAGGTCTTTTTCTTTTACTTATTTTGACATATGACCAGAATGTTTATGTTCTCCAAAAATTAATTAATATATATTTTTTCAGTTATGGGATTTTGCTAGTTTTGAGAGGAAGGATGGTTGCTTTAACATTGTTCTTAATTATCTTGATTGCGTTACTCAAAGGTTGGACTCATTTTTTAATTTTTTTTTTCAAATTATTAAATTGTCGTTTACAAGAATAAAATTCTTCTAAATATTTATGTCCATAATTTGACGTTTTTCTTTTATTATTTCAATGATATGTAGTTTTATGATAAAAACTGTTCCAGTATCAAGCGTAGTCATATCATACAAATTGAACACTACTGGTATAACGAAGGTATGTAGCGAGGAAGTGAAATTTGTCTTCATCTACTGGTTCAATGATTCATTTATTCATTTTCTTTTATTCTAGATCTTTCCAAATATGAACGCTCAATCGGCATTTGAATTTGTCATAAGTGTTGTGAGCGTTAAGAAATGTGTTGCTTCAAGATACATTTCCCTAGAAACTCAAGTAAGATGCTTTTCTTCTCTTCGGTTCACTTCTGACTCTGAGAGCCTTTCCCTTGTTTGCTCATTTAATGTATTACCCTTATATTTTTTAATATTTACTCCATGTCAAGTGTTTTCCTCTATTTTATTTTTGACATTGCATTTGTCATAGAGAATCATTTTTACAGGTAACAATCCTTAAACTTAATATTTTTATCTAAATGATGCAAAAAACATTATTTCTAACTGTTCTGGATGATGGATTGATATGTAATTGACGTTTGAGCAGCTTGTTGTACTGTGTAGGATTAATAATGGACGACGATTGACCAAATCACAATTCTAGTTTCTTCCCTCCCTCCTGTATTTTTTTTAATAAAAATCTTGTCGTTCCGATAATGCAGCAACTTGGTTCTCTTTTGCATACTCTGCTGGATGTGATTGAAGAACTGCAGCTAGCTCAAACAGAAATTACAAATCTTATTCAGATTAGTTTTTACTCCCCATCAGGTTACAAACAATCTTTGCACCCATTGTCTCTCCCTTATTATACTAATAAGGGTTAGGATTATTGATCTTAGTGCAAAATATTAATTTGACTTCAATACAAAAGATTTTAAGTAAAATCTACTCATATTTTTAGACCTTTTCAGATGGTTGAATATCTTCTCTCTTCTTTTTCTTGTTGGGATAGAGGAATAGATAGGATGGTTGAAATTATGCTACGTTGGTATAAAATGGTTTGTTTGGGCGTCCTTATATTTTTCAATCTTTCCTGGGTGTCAGAACATTAAATATGGATCTTTTAGTTCTTGTAGTATTGGAGTGTATAATTGAGATTAATTATATGCATTGCAATTAGAACCGATATAGACCAGCCATAAGCTTTTTGTTCAATATGCACCTGTGTCTTGGTATTGGATTTTAGTCGCAGAAGAGGAATACCTTTCTAGCTGTCAATTGTGGGAAACTTGGCAAATAAGTTCTAGTCACTGGAATGTTTTTGCTACTGTACTTAAGATTTCTCCTTTTATCTTGTAAGATTATCCAATGGATGTTATTTAACATCTCTGATAAAATTACTAACTTTATTCATGGTTATGAGTTATCAATAATAAACATTCTCATATCGTATCATGTTTCTGAACTGTGTTTCTCTATTATGATAACTATATAATTAGTCAATTGGGTTATCGCAGACAAGCAGCTTGATCTCGAACTTTGTTTCATTGACTTTTCTAGTGGTGAAAAGGTCGCATTGACTCTTGATGTGTCATGTTTGAACTGGCAAGTTCCTCTATGATTTCTCTTGTTTTTTATGTTTTCCTTTAGCCCACCTTACTATTTGTACTGATCTATGTTTTATAGTCATGTTAGTTTTCTCACAAGAAATTCATTATAAGCTGTAGGAGTAGCTCATAATATTTCTCACGTAGGCAAGAAATTGCAATAGTGATTTCCATTTGAAAAAAATTACATATTTATTTGAGTTGTAACTCTATTACCATTTACCTGTAAATCTAATTGTTTTCCAGGATTTGCATGTCATGAAGTCACATTTTCTTGTCACAGACCCTGTCACCTAGATTTTTACAATCTTCAACATGTTCTTAAATAATTGACACCTGTCCCAAAAAATAATTAGTTAAAATTAACTTGTTTCATCATTTGTATTGTTTACAGTGGAGTTTATCCTTCTGAGGTTATTCCACATAAGATAGAAGCGCCTCCCCAATCAAAATATACACTGTCGGACTCATTCATGGCAAACATGAGAAGAGAAGTTGGGAGTTTAAGTGTCGGATATTTAAGAATTTTGAGGCTATGCAGATGTGTTTCCGAGGTCATGCAAACTTCAAGCTGATAGAAGAGGTTGATGATAAGTTTGAGAATCTTTTCAACACTTTTCAGAAACTTAGCGAAGAGGTGAAGTCACAAATAGTTGAATGCAATCTTGCCTTGTTTTGCTTTTATGCTGGTTTACTTAAATATATGTTGTTTAATCGATTGAATAACGTTAGAAAGACCCACTTATTTAAACACATTTAAGTAACACTAACATGTTTGTTCCATTAATATTTCATATAAAACAGCTGGTCCTGATATTGAAACAATACAAAAACAACACATGATTCTGTCTTGTCAGCTGAAGCTTTTCTTTATTCTTCTCTCTTTTTTTTTTGGGTAATCCTGCAGGGTCTTTCTCAGCAGGGAACACGCTTCCTCGTATTGCTAAAAGGTACATGCTTCTCAAGAGACAACAATCTAATGTTGAAGGATGAATCAAACGAAAGAGCAGTTTTTAAAATTGAGATGTCTTTTAAGCGTATAGCAGGCTCCATCTTTTCGTCTTAGAGATGTCTTCTTTGCAATCGACTTTTAAATGAGGTAACACTCTTATCTCGACGTTTCATTGATGAACATTAGTTATATTTTTGTGTCACTTAAAAAGTCCTAATTTCGAGAATCTTATCGTGACATATTAGTACTTGTAAACTTATATGGGGTAGTCACCTTTCCAAACTATAGTAAACATGCATGACTTACCAATCAAAACCTGACCCAAGACCGTGACTTCTAATTTCTTGGCAGCCCAACTGACAATATCATTTAGCGTATTAAGTTGAAAGCCAACTAATTTGTGCACTTACCGTACTGAATATATACTGTCATCACTTACACATATGTGACAGAAAATCATGCGTATTTTTATGACGTCACCATTTAGCAATTTGAATTATCAATATGAACCTGTGAAAACCCATATCAGAAAATTTGAAATATTTGAAGTGATTTATCGCTTTGACATATTGAATCATTTACTACTTTTAGCTTGAAGCAATTATATATAAATAAAATTGAAGAAATCGCTGAATTGTGATTGGATGGACAGTGCCGTCCCACAATCTTTGATGATTTTGGAGGACTTTCACATCGTCACTTTTAGGGGTCATCATTATTCGATGGCCACCCACCAGCTCACATGGAAATGGTTCAATCTACTTGTAATATGAACTCTTATTTTACTTTTATTTAACAGACAAGATTTCACTTTCAGTTTGACCACTACAGAAAGGTCGGTTTGAGCTATGGATTGGATTGAGTTCCACTTACAGTAGTAGGAAACAAAGAAGATGAAATTAAATAACAAGTAGAGAAGTGAAGCAGCATTAATGGGATAACGAAGTATCCTTTTTCTCTTCTTACCTTTATAAGGTGGAGAAAGAAAGAAAGAGAGAGTTACTTTTGGAAATCAGTTGATGCCATAGGTAATAGTCTATTAAAATGACCCTACTCCATAACTCTATTAAATTAAAGGTCTGAAAGCGAAGTGGTATTAAAAAAAGGTTACTCATTAATTATCATGGTATATTTGAAATAATATACTAGACAAATGAGGAGTGATTGGCCAAGAAAAGAAAACTGGTTATAAATCACGCAGTATTTTTGTATTTTACTATAGGTTAAATAATAATTACTATAAATGATATATTATTTGACATATGTTGAGAGTAAAAATATGAAATTTTGAAAAAAGTGGGGAGGAACCGGGAACGTGACAAGTGGTGAAAAAGGGTAATTGTGGGAAGTCAAGCAAGTGCATGTCTGATAATGGATGGATAGCAAGAGCACATGGCGAGTAGGTTTCCATATATTTATGGGAGGGACCAATCAAAGTTCCTAACTTTTCCTTTCGCCCGGAAAGGGACACAGACCCCATTTGCCACTTCACCATTACTCTCTCTCTCTCTCTCTCTCTCTCTCTACACTTTATTATCCATCCAATGTAACAAGGGTGCTTTTAGCTAATGTCACATTTCCCTTGGGCATTTTTGCTCAAGACCACCCAACCCCATAGCCCATGCCTCATAATTCTCTCTATCCGTCTCAACAAAGTTGCAATTTTTCAGAGATTCTGGAAATTCCCTGCTTCTGGGATTTGCTTTTTACCTGAAACGGATGTGTGCTTTTTCCAGCCATTGGAAGGTAAGTTGAAGCAAAAGTTCTTTTAAGATCTTGCCCATCACAGATATTTCCTCCAAGTTCCAACCTCTTTCCCCTTATTCTACTCTATTTGTTTCAGTTTGTTTTGAATCTCTCTCTCTCTCTCTCTCTCTCTCTCTCTCTCCTCTTATGATTTGAAATCTTGCCTTTTCTTTTTCCTCTCTGATGCTGATTACTTCTTCTGTTACATGCTTTGTAATCTCTTTCCTCAGATGTTTGGGCTTGATTCCTGTTTTTATATTTGATTTGGATTCACAGCCCTTTTTTTTATTATTATTATTTTTTTATCTGTTATCGGTATTTATGACATTGGTAATGTCTTAATTTCTTTTCTAGTAATCCTCTCAAATGTTGTTGTTGCAAGTGTATGAAGTTATAAACTTTTCTAAACTGCCTCATTGATTGTTTGGTAGTTTGACGAGCCATTAGAATGCAAGATTTCTTCCTTGGAATTACTTTTAGAAGCAAAACATTGTAGATTTTGATGTTTTTCTTGTAAAATTAAACACATTCTCACACTGTTAACAAAGGGGAAGGATTTCATGCAATTACATTCTGTTTTATGTTTATCGACTTTTACATATGAATAGCAGAAAAAAAAACTGAATAATGACATTGCTTTGAAGGTTGCAAAAGTGGAGGTACACGAAACTTGGGGCCTCAGTGTTGTGAGTGATCATAGAGGCTAAATCTCCAACTATACACGTTTAACTCAATTGTTTGAAATTTGCAAATATTTGATTCAAAAGGCGCGAGGAGTAGACGGAAACATGGGTTATATATGCGATTTCTGTGGGGATCAAAGGTCAATGGTTTATTGCCGTTCCGATGCTGCCTGTTTGTGCTTATTGTGTGATCGTAAGGTCCACTCGGCTAATGCCTTGTCAAGGCGCCATATGAGAACACTATTATGCGAGAAGTGCAATTTACAGCCTGCATTGGTAAGATGTGTTGAAGAGGGAAATTTCTCTCTGTCAGAATTGTGATTGGATGTGCCACAACACGTCTACTTCTTCGTGTCACCAGACGGAAACGATCAATTGCTATGCAGGTTGCCCATCAGTTTCTGAGCTTTCTTCTATTTGGCCATTTTTCATAGATCTGCCCACTGTAGGAGATGATTGTGAGCAAGAATTAGGATTAATGAGAATCACTGAGAATGGAGGCCACCCAGCAAATAATGCTGCTCAAGATGCTTGCAGCATGGATAATTCAACTATTTGGGTTGCCTCTTCATCAGTATCAACACTTAATTTTGCACCACGTGTGATAGAGCATTCAGATCGATCCATGAATACGAATTTACCGAAGGTAGGAACGATTGATTGTGGTGCTTTTCCTGGAAATCTTTTGGAGTCTGTAGTCTTAGTCTTGATTATTTTATCAGAAGGTAAATCTATGTTCTTTCTCATTCAAACTAAAAACTTTAGTTGCAGGGTAACCCTATAATTGAATCGATTGTCTTTTTTTGGACCATAAACTTCAATAAAACTCTAAATGTGGAGCTTTGGAATGTTTTCTGGGAGTGTACATATTTGGTAGTCTTTTGATGTTATAGATGAACCTGACATAACTCATAGTTTGGCTTTATCCATTCTCATCCCTCTTTCCAGGACGATCCTCCAAATTTCTAGCTTATAAACATTCTGTGTATTTGTTAGTATGCTTATTCTTTAAATATTATGGATTTTCCCCTGCAGCCATGCTGTCCCTGAACCAAAAGGCGCCGATTCCTGGGAACTAAACAATCTCTACGAGGATTTGGATTTGAGTCTTGAAACTTTTGAGGAACTATTTGGTGTAGCCAGTAAGCACGAAGAGCTTCTGGAGAATGGTGGGCTCGATAGCTTGTTCGGGAAAAAAGGCATATCGACTGTTGATTTCGATGGCCATGGTGCTGCTGCCACTGAGGTAATGCAATCTTATTATATTTTCTATTTTTCTGACCGTTTTTCTACTAATTAAAAACTTACTCACATATGACTGTCAACGAAAGCTTCTCATTTTCTCATCGGTTGTTTCCTTTTTCCGTTTCATTTTCTCATCGGTTGTTTCCTTTTTCCGTCTGTAGCTTCAAATTATTTGCCGATCGTCGTCTAGAGATAATTACATTTAAAATGCTTTGCTAGTTTTTCCTCGAGTTTGTAATATTCTGCTTAATCTTCAGCATTCCCGTCTTATCGCTTCAAATTAAATTGGCTAACAGAATATTGTTCCTCGTTTGCATCTTTAACTCATCTACTCTAACACTGAAAAAAAAAAAAGAAAGTTTACATGTGCTGAACTCAAATGTTCTTCTCAAGGGGTCGTCAGGCGCATTAGTAAATGCAATGCAGCCAGCAAGCAGCAATGCTGCATCTGCAGATTCCGTCGTGAGTACTAAAACAGACTCAATTCTTTGTTGTAATTCAAGGACAGCACTTTCAACCCTCTCGTTTTCTGGCCCCACTGGAGAAACTAGTAGTGGAGGTCATCACGATTGCGGAGTTTCATCAATGATCTTAATGGGAGAACCTCCGTGGGGTCAACTGTGTCCCGAGACTCTCTGCCCATCTGGTAATCGTAGTAATGCTGTTATGCGATACATTGAAAAGAAAAAGACGCGCAAGTAAGTCTCCTTCCAATTTTTGTTTAGTCCACTTGTTGGTTGATGTTATATAGTTGGATTGCCTGCTCTTATAAAAAGAAGGGCCAGTTCTCCTCCTTGGAGCCAACCCTTTCTTTTTCATGAATTGATCTCATATTCTCCATTCTTCCTGGTCCGACAGGTTTGAGAAAAAAGTCAGGTATGAATCTCGAAAAGCAATGGCTGACGGGAGGAGGCGGGTCAAAGGACAGTTTGTCAAAGCTGGATATGCTCATGATTATGATCCATTGTGCAAAACCAGAAGCTATTAATAGTTCGGACATGAACTTTACTCTCCATAAGAGGAGTTTAAGTAAAAAATTATGAGTAGATGGAACAATCAAGGCCGGGCATCAATGGTTCAATAATTGAAGTTTCAAAGTAGAAATTGTATCTTCCTTGCGCCCAAAATATATCGACGCCGGATCGGATGTTCAATGCACATGTTTCCAATGCCATGGCTTACATAACATGGACAGCAATACTTACAGTCAAATTCCGAGTTTCCGGGTGATTCTCTTTTCCTGAAAGTTGACATGTATAGCACAGATTATATATATAATGCATGTATTCCCAGTTGAGAGGGCCGAATGTCCAACCAGAACTGTTACAAGGTTGGACAAAATTCAGTGTCTGCAGTCTGATTTCCGCATAGGGTTTGTATGTGTAGCGAAGGAGAATTTTAGGTAGTTGTGTTCTTTTTTTCTGTGACATCAATGATGTGAGTTTTTTCTTTTGTCCGGTTGAGTGTAACCGTAGACAAATAGACCGTGTCGGCTTGAATTGTCACAGTTGTAATATGAACGTGGATTTTGAATAAAGCGAGTATTTATCCACAAGACTTTATTCTTATAGCTACATGCAATCTCCCAGTACTTCCTGATTCGACTAACATGTTTAAATTGAAGGGACAACCAGAGCAATTTGCATGGCAATATTTGTAGTGTAGTACCTCTAATTTGATTATTCTGAGTATGAGTAAAATCAGATGGTCCTCCTTTTCATATCATATGGACAAAAATGTCTTGCATTGCTAGTTAAAGCTGAGCATATAATCGTTTAGGCATTGTCACCTTCCAATGATGGCCTTTGGGAGTGAGTTCTACCAAAAATATGATAGTTTCGATCACTTTTAGCAAGTTTAACTTAAATACGGGACGATCAAATCCATAAAATATAATAATAAATAATGATAGGACAATTTTATGCATTCAAAAATAAAATATATAGCTTCTTCAAGCATTCCTTACATAGCATACCAGGCTCTACTGCAGATAGTTTATTCACTATACTGCGTAGCAAAATCTGCACTATGAACATCGGAGTGAGTAGGCTTATCCAGAAGATGCTTTTCAACATCAGTGATTCAGTCGTCAGAAGTACCGTCTTCTGACATACTCCCAATTTCATCTGCTGTAGTGGCATCCTGGAGCATGAGTAAGCTACAAGTAAAGTTCATTCTAAAGATACAGATACAGCAAAAAGAAGAATTTGAATTATCATCTTACTGGCATCTTATCCCAATCCTTCAACTTTGAGTTTGTTAGCATGTAATTGTCGCGCAGTGGAGCCCAGGCTGGACCTCCATGCGATGCATCACCAGCCGAATGTTGCTGCATAAGATAAATATGAACTGAATATCTTTGAAGTCTAACTAAAACAAAGAGGAGCCACCTTTTTTTCTTGTTCAGGTTAATGAAATAAATAGGCAACTGAGCAATCCAACATGAATAATAAAGTACATGATAAATATGACTGAATATCTTTAAAGGACGTTCCAACTATTTCTATGAAAATCTACTCTCCACATGAAGAAATTTGTAAAATTGTCGCTGTCACTAACCTTTGCAGAAGCATTTGTCCCTGGCAATGTTGTCTTGCCCAGCTCAGAAAAGAAGGCTTCTTTCCTCCGCTTCCGGATAGCTAGCAGTACAACGACAAGTTTGTATAAAACACTTGCTAGTTTTAAAACAAATGCTAAAAGCATATGTTTTGGGATGGGATTAAGGAGAATGGCAAAACAGATAAAAAACTTCATAAACTAGAGCTAGTAAATTTTTTTAAATGAAATAAAAATAGGAACTGAGCAACTAAATAGATACATGGAGATCCAAAGAGTACCTTTTGCATCCTTAGATCTCAAAGGATTCAACCCTCGTTGAGCAACTTGTGCCTTGTTGACCTAATCAGAAGACAACAATAAAAGTGTGGCCAGAGATTTAACAGGAATGAGTAAAAAAAAAAATCCTCAAAACAGTACTAATTTTAAAGGAACCAAATACGGATACAATCTTAATGAAGTTACTCACTGCGTTAAACAACTTCACAACTGAACTCCAGCAAGCATGCACAAGGTAATAAAGAACTCAGTTAGCGTGTTTAATGATATATCTATCAAGGAAAAGTTCTATTACAAAAAGTAGCAGCATACCTCCTTTTGTTGCAATGCCTATAAGAAACTTTTCATGGGAATCCAAGTAAGCAGCAGGTTTCACATGGCCCTTTTCCACTACCTGTAATATTGACATCACGTTTGTTATCCCACACATGCACCAGCAAACAGAAAACAAACATTTCTCTCTGTTTTTATTTAAAATACCAATTGTTTCTCCCTCTTTGCCTCTCCTTTGGTCTTTCTTTCTGCTTCCTCTTCAGCAAGCTTTTCTGCAATAAGCTTCTTGTGCGCTGATAACACAGGACCCTATAACATAATATCATTCAATAAATATACGACAATTCTTTAAGGAAGATGGACCTAAACTGAAGGATTCACTTACCAGTAATTCTTCAGATATGCTCTTTTTGATGATACTTCTAAAAGCCATCTTGAATGCTCTACAACCTTCTGAAAATTTTGTAATGCCTGGTAAAATTCCACCATCATCATACTCTTCAGAAAGCTCGTCACCCCCATTGCCGTCCCTTCCATCATCTCCTGCATTCTCAAAGGAATCCTCATCTCTGATATTCGTGCTCCTTTTCGGGATTGCATTATCTTCTTGAAAAGCGGCAGTGGAGTTGTCTTCATCATCGTTGTCATCGTCAGAATTGTACTCTCGTGCTCGTTTTTTAAAAAGTTTCCTCATTTTCCCATCAATTTTAAATTTCTTTCCCACATTCTCCTGCACCTTGTGTCTTTTATCAGACTTGTTACCCTTCTTCTTCTTCCCCAACCTCCTCTTCTTTCCAACTTCAACTGGTACTGGAGAGTGCGATTCTTCCACCATAATGTACGATTCTAATCCTTAATCATAGCCTGATTTTTTACGGAAATCAGCAGAGGCAATAGTTTAATTTACTATCCATCGCCAGAGGAAAAATTTAACTAACACGCCAAACCAGATTACATTTTATTATTCATAACAGGCTCAAAAGTTCAAAACTTGCGCGAAAATCAAACGCAAAATTATAGAACAAAATAGCTTTGACCTCAAGGCAACAGTTCGTCATATGCAAGAGATACAAACAACACTTGATCCAAAAAAATATTCATATGCCGTAAAGTAATTCGTAGTGAAAAAATAGCGTTCTACAATTGTTTTACTGATTTGAAAATCAATATACAAAAGAAAAAAAAAAGATTATTTCGGAGAAATACAATCCACTCATTAATTAAGAGAGTTTGACAACAAATTCAAAGCACAAAAACTACAATTGCCAGCATAATTTAGAAGATAACAAAGAGAGTTCTCGAACTACGAATGAATCCCGAGGTTGGGTACAAAACAGGAGTATTCGGAAGAAACGTACCAGAACAGAGCAAAAAACTAGAATGAAAAGAGCGGAAACGGGAAGATGAAGAGTAAAAAGATTGACGAAGGCCATGATTTTGCCATAAACCCTAAAACCCCTAGCAACCCAAAATAAGGACGCCAATATAATACTATTGGGCCGATCCAGCCCATTACAGCTGCCTCCCTCACTGGGTCGGGTAAAAGCCCATTTTTCATTTCATCGTCTTCAATTTCTAAAACCACAAATTATAATAACTACACACGTAATAAAAATTGGGAAACGTTTCAACGTCGCAATATCTAGCGCTGGAGAGAGAGAGAGAGGCCACCTGGGCAGTGGGTTGGTGAGGGAGGGTGGCGTGTTGGGCCAGCATCCACCACCTGTCGGAAAGAAGAAAAAGACGGTGGTTTTGGAGCGGGGGGAGGAAGAGCGTGTAGTAGAGGCGTCCATTACTTTTTCTTCTGGGATCATGTTAGTCTGTCGCCCATTCTGTGCTCCTCCCATTGCTTTCAACAACTAACTCTCAGACTCAGAGCTACCTTTAATGGCAGCATCCTCTGAAATTGAAAGCTCAAAGATGCCACCATTTCCCATGTCTTTATTCCACCCTATACCCATCTTCCATTCTTTCTTCATTCTCCATTTCAGCGTCAGATTGACAGATATTCTTGTTTTTTCATTGAATCTATGGTATCAAGTTTAAATTTTTTGTTCCTCGATAGTTCATATGTTAAATTCGTGGGTAAAGTTTTATTTGCAGGTGTTTGCATTAAAATATGAAAAAATGAGATTTTGATTGTTGCCCGACAGTTTAATTATTGCGTTGACTGAGAAATGGATAATGGCAGTTGGAAAGAGAGGGCTGTGAGTCATCTAAACCCGAACTCCATGGAAAGGAAGAAGCAGAAATGGGAAAAGAAAAGAGAGCCAGAGAATAAAATTGAATCAACAGAGTAAAAGACAGGTGGGAGTGGCTTGTGAGGATGGAGATAATAAAGCAACAAGCAACCATGGAAATTGGAAAGTGTGAGAACGACATCCAGACGGAAAACCTAACCATGGTTACTTACTTGGGTTGAATCGTGGAGGTGTGTTTCTAATTTCTCTGACTTGTCTGGTTTAGATTGGGTCTGGTTCTTTCTTTGCTTGTATGTGCAGTATAAATAAGTCATTCTGAGGCTGAAAGAATTTATCAGCAGATGCTTCGTCTCTCTTCCTGCTAATTTCTCTCTTTCTCATTCTCTCCTGTTCAAGCTGTAAGTATTCACCTCTCTCTCTCTCTCTCTCTCTCTCTCTCTCTCTCTCTAATGCTTCATCTTCATTTTCTCAGGTTTTTTTTTTCGGGAAATGTTCTTGAAAAATGCTCGATATCATAGTTTGATTCTTATAATACTCGTTCATTGAATCGGGGGTCAATTATAGTTATGAGTGAATAATTCGTAGATGGTAGGAACAATGAGTTATTCATTATTTTTTTGGTGAAAATTAGCACTGGCTTCATTTTTACTGTTTAATCATGGGTTTTTCCTTTGCAATCTTGCAGATTGATTGAGCATTTTGATTAATCAAAATGGGTTTGTCCAGTCTTCCTGCTCCATCCTCAGGAGTTCTCTTCATACTTATAATAAACACTGCCTTTTGCATTTCCACCCTTCAAAGCCGTTCTTCAATCAATTCTTCATGTCTTCGGCATTCAAATCTCATCGCCCTCTCCGCCACCACCTTCAATCTGGGTCGAAAACCTCTCAGAACCCATTGAGTTTCATCTCGATTCCTCGTGCAATTACGTCGAGAAGTTTCGCGACCTTATTCCGGTGGTTCGGTTTGAAGAAGCACTAGCCTGTAAATTTTCAGAGCACGAATGCTCAGTTTGCCTCACTCAGTTTGAACCCAAATCAGAGATAAACCGCTTGTCTTGCGGCCATTTATTCCACAAAATGTGCTTGCAGAAGTGGTTGGCCTATTCGAATTTTACGTGTCCTCTTTGCCGGATTACTCTAATGGTGGAAGAAGAGAGACTTCATGCTTTTGATGAAGATTTATCATATTCCTGTTAGGAAATTTTGCATACATCGGAAGCCATAGTAGCCTTTTTCATTGCACATATTGTAAGCTTTCTGTACAATTCAACATCATAAGTTGTCCTTTTTACAGAGCAACTATTTGTACATAAGTGCACATAATTTGATAGATATTCGCTTCAAATCAAGCTGTTGTTCTTTCGTCAGACATGCTATTAAGATTACGAAGATTGACA
The DNA here is from genome assembly GCA_022432975.1 of Begonia masoniana. Lineage (NCBI taxonomy): Eukaryota > Viridiplantae > Streptophyta > Magnoliopsida > Cucurbitales > Begoniaceae > Begonia > Begonia masoniana. The sequence continues at coordinate 5,401,704 of CM039504.1, forward strand.
CTTATATTTTGAAGTTAATCCTTACTGATCATGGCTTAAATTTAGGACCCTACTGATCGATATTGATAGCACAGTGTTGTCTGTTATGCTGAATACCCTTGTGCATTTAGAGTGAAACTTCGGTTCTGATGAATAAACAATTCACTATTGAATTGAGAAAAAGTGTGGCCATCCATACATCGTGATGTGCCGCGGATCCTCCACTCCTCGAACGTTCGATGGATTTTTTCTAATATATTTTCAAATTTCTATTTTGTAGGAGGATTTTATGATAAATTCGTTAAAGACATCAAATCATGCGGAAAATTTTTGGTGGACATTATATTTGTGAAGCCTAAATGGAAGATGAAACTCGCGTCGAAGGGTTATTCGACTTTTCAAAAAAATCTGCCTTCAAACTGACTTCCGAGGAGTATTTGCAATATTTGGAAAATTTACTTATTTGTTTTGAAAACATGAGTTTCGTGAGGAATGTAGCTGACATCTCAAAGTTTCTAGAATGAGTTAAATCGAATAAATTAGACATCATTTGATTGTTCAACTAGGTCAATTACAGATAGATTTTTTCTCACAAAGAAATCCAAGTCTAAGCCAATTCGAGTTCAACCTCATTTTTAGAAGATGTTAGCACTTTTATTTTTAACTTATGTTTGTATCTTTTGAGTAACATTATGCTGTAATATTTTGTATTTTTCATGGTGTGGATCATTTTAGGTTTAAGGGGACAAAAAAGATTGAGAGAAGAAAAAAATTATTTTTTACCTGATTCGGCCAAGCACACTTTATGGTGCTTTGTCTTTTTGGGTCAAAACTCTTCTAGGGTTTTTGTAACCCTAATTGCACTTCAAAGGATAGTATTTATACATTCTTTTGAGCTATTGTAAGGGTCTTTTGTTGAATTAAAATCGTGGCTGAAGTTTCTTCAAGCTTGGACTTCCATCTTCCAAAATCGACAACCCTTCCCTTGGTGTGTAATATCCAAGCGGTTGTGAGCCACTATTGAGACCACTTTTGTGAGTACAAGTGGTTCATCTCTTAGTTTATTCCCTTCATCTTCTTCTTGTCATAGAGGTAGATATCTTCTGCAAGAGATTTAGCAAACTCTAATCAAGCTTATTGGAAGGTTTTCCTCAAGAAAACCGAAGAAACCAAGGAAGTGCAACAGTAGTATTTTCTAGACCAGCCAGCACCCCAACATCCGTATCTATTTCATCACATCGATTCAGCACTTCATTTTTTGAGACAATCAAACCCGCACATACTGCTTTAACTAGTCACAAGAATTACATCCATACGTTTTCACATGAGAGAGTTATGTCATCCACAAGTTGACCCATCTTCTCGGCCAGTGGTATAATCCGAGTCTCTGGTCACCTCCACTCCGTCTAGCATAGCTCAACGACTCTTTGCGTGATATTTTGAGGGCTCCTTCCCAACATCCAAGGCTAGAAATTGTCAGAATTTCAGCCCCAAAATCCAATTATAGCTCTAGTTGTTGCTGTTCAAAATTGTTGTCTGTTTTCAGCAAAACAGTACAAGTGCGATTTTCTTGTACTTTGAAGTTTACCTATTTTGAGGCACATCATATCGACCTAAACTCGATATTGGTCCGATTTGGCTATTGATCTCATTGCAGAGCTGGAAGACAATGGTGGATTAAGGGAATGGAGTAAATTGAAAGACTGTAAAAGTGCAGAGCTGTACAGTAAATAATTCTGTCGTGCAAATGCAAATGAAAGAACTGCATCATGACTGAAGAATGTTGAAAAGAGTTTTGCAGGCCAAACAACCACAAAAACCCAGGTTGATTTTCAAAGTGCATTTCTGTTCTGGCTAAGAACATGTAAATAGACAATTAGTGGGATTGGTTTGCTCTCCTCGTCTATCTGAAGTCCAGCATTGTGGTTTCATGGACGTTCATGAAACTGCTTCCGCTCGCTCATCGCCTTCTATTGCATCGACGCACTTCCTTCTCTTGCTTAGTGTTTGCCAGTACGCACTCATCGTTGGATTTGATTAGCTGATGCTTTCTTCGTATAAAAATATAAATACTGTTTCTTCTTCAATATGGATTCTTATGATTGCACCAGGAGAATTTGGAGGCAAATATCATCGGTTGAAAATCCAAATTCAGTCACTGTTTTGGAATCTTAGTTCTAACAGAAGAACTCCTATCATGTCTACAAAAAAAGGTTAAAAAAAACTCCCATGGCCTGATATTTTGAAGGTAAGTAGGTAGAAGATACATTTGATTCATTTATAAATTACTGAATCTTCAAATCGGTAAAAATCTAAAAATGAAGAAAGTTATTTCCAATAAATCAATCCTTTAATTCTGTTTTTATTGCCGGAGATTAAAAATTGCTTTTAATCGCTCAGGCGGCTCGAGGTTTCAGCGAACATAAATCAGAATCAAAGCCCCATTCCTCCAATGTTGCAACAACCCACTGAGGGAAGCAGCAAATACATTGGCAAGAAAGTGACCTTTTTTCCAGTTGAGACATGGATGGCTGGTAGAAGTTGAAACAAGCCATGTCCAGCTGACCAGCTCTATCTTTTATCCCATGCTTTTCCTTTCTTTGCTTTCTGAGTTTTATCCCATGCATGCATTTGTTGCAGAGCATCACACATGTGACTTACGACCTTAATAGGCTCAATTTGTTCAAACTTATGACAAGTCTCATTTCAGTAGAAATTTTCGCCAGTGACCGATCAGATACACGAATTAGTTTACAAGCTGCTCAATCACATTTTCTTCATTTGGTTCTTAAACGGCTTCATTATTCGAAGACGAAACTTGCACGATGAGCTCATTCATCACCCCTCTCTGCATAATTACTCTTTTTGCTGACCATGGAAATAGAACTTTTCTTTGAATACCACAGAGTAATTAAAGAAATAGGAAAAGTACTTTTTGTGCATAGAGAAAGAAATAGGATTAAAGGTACTAAAAGACAAGCCATAAAACAATTACAGGTCTACCTTGGCTTTATAAGATTACAACAATATCCGAATCATCCTTTTCTTTCCATAAATATTTACTTTACAGGACTGCGGAAAGAAAGACCCCAAAAAGGATGGAAAATTCTTGAACGGCCTAAATCTAACCTTCCAAAACCACCTATAGGAACCCCAAATTAGGATAAAGAATGAAAGAGATCTCATCACTCTACATAAAAACTCTATCAAAGTTCGAAACCATTGAATAGAAATGCGAAGACCCTCTGAAATTCGGAAAAAAAAAAAAAAAACAAAACATAGGTGGTGATTTATATAAGTAGAAGCAAGATATGGAGAACCTGCACATACCAAGTATGGAGAACCTGCACATACCTAGCTGGACTAACTTAAAATGGTCAATATCAGTAGCCATTTATCGGCACTCGTACCTTGGGGAGACTGTACGAGCTCACTTGCCTCTTTTCAAAACTTTTACCATCATATCTAATCAGCGACATCTCTTTTTGATAAATGCCATCAATATCTGCTCGGAGTTGCCATAAAGAAAATCCTAAAACTCGGACCTGAAAGCTGGGAGTTTGTGACTTGAAATCCACCCTCTTTCAGTAGTTGCTTGGCCAGTTGGCATGGGAGTGTTGAGGTTGCTGATAAACATTGCCTCCAGGACCCACCATATCGGCGCCTCCAGCCACAGCCTGAGACTGTTGTAGAAGTGGGTGCACAGTAGCTGCTGCTTGTGCAGGGTGATAGATACTCGCAAATGTGCCATGACCAGCCTGGGTGGGAGTGAAAGTTACGTGCTGACCCTGAGGAGGAAGGTTGTAGAAAGAATTTCCGGGCAAGCTAGACATTTCTCGGCCAGGTGCAGCAACCCAAACTGTTGAACCTTCACTCTGGCATAATAGAAAACGACTGTCAACAATATCCTTAAAATCGATAAAGTATCCCTCATCAGTTATATGCCCAAAAATAAATGATAGACTGCCACATACTAGGGAGTAATACAAGAAGTCATATTCATCTTGAGCATTACAGGGGAAAAAGAAAGGCCTATTATGGAAAGAGATTTGGTACTGCCACATTTTCTTACTCCTACCACACTGCTAACCATAATTTTACGAAAATCAGACTAACCTGATCACTTCTCCTGAGAACAAGCAGCACTACCCAAAAAAGATTCAACCTCAAATCACTCCAGCTCTTACTATTAACTTATTATACAATTGAGTACCTATGTAATTTTTATTGTGGAAATGCATAACAAAGTTGGAGGTGAAAGGATCCAGTCGACTTAACATTTTGCTAATAGAGACTGACTAATAATCCTGCAGGTGGCCTAGTTTTTGCAATTTCTTTTACTTTAAACCTACCATTACTTTAGTTTGATACCTGAGAACAATACCAGAAGGAAAAAACAAATATAACCAAAGAAGCAAAAAAAACAAACAAACAAACAAATGCCAACCTGCGGTCCGGTGATATACATATTATTTTCTTTGAAAGAGGACACACCAATGTCCTCATTACCAGCTGCATTTCCACCTGTTGCAGCAGAGTTAGGATTATAACCAGATGGAGTAGATCCATGTGGTCCATAACCAGTAGGAATTCCTAATTGAGTCGAGTTTCCTGAATTAGTTCCAAATTTGTACTGTGGGAGTGAATATTTGACTGCAGCAGCAGCTGCTGCTGGTAGAGGAGTAGGATAGATACTTCCATGCCTGAGGTTGATGTGGAAAAGCATTGTTTCCTAGTAACTGGTGAATGGGTGGTGGAACATAAAATGGAGAAAAATAATGACCATATGGAATGTAGTTGGGAGGGAAATGTGATATGTGCATCCCTGTTGGCGGTCTGAAAACTGCGACTGATGGTTGAGTCACAGCCACAGAGCTTTGCATCAGCCCCGTACCTTGAGTTCCCAGGGCTGTTGGACTTGCTGTGGACAGAACCCCACCCTACAAATAAAAGACAGCATCAGACTCAGTGCTTAAGAATGTCAACGAAAACTTGGTGCTTAAAACATTGGCGATTGTTGTCTCATCTCATCGTTATAAACAAAAAGAGAGTAACATATTTCTTCATGATAAATTATTAATGCACAAAGCCATTTCACATATTGACCATAGATAAATGAACGGTCATTGTATAATTCATCAAACAGTTAAACTAGCAAACAGATCTGGCAAAACACTAGACCAATAGCAGTACCTTGTAATCAATTACTATAAAACTCTACATATACTAAAAACCACAGTCCTGACCAAAACAATTTCACATAAAACAGTATAACATCTCAATAAAGGCAGAAGACCACAGCTGCTAATTTTGATTTTTTAGGAGAATACCGCAATGCTTTGACCCTCCACAGCTATTCTTAAAGTACTGATATAACATAACCAATTTCAGAATGTAAGAACAATATTAAACAGTAAGTCGGAAATTTTATCATTTTTATTGATCTTTCACCTTAGACATTTTAGTAATTCACTCCATATAATAACTTTTTCACTAGCTTGATAGTTTCTCTAGTGAGGTCATCTTTAAAATTTACCATGAAAACTTCCCTCAATTAAATCAGTAAACAAAAAAGCTGTACAGAACAAACCTCTTGAGGTGATTGAGTCAACATAGCAACATTTCCATTATACTTTGTTGCAACCCCAGTATGAGGAACAGGAGAAATTCGGCCATCACTATCAGCACCTGAGCGGTAATATTGAGCATAATAGCTAGTGGGATCAAAGGATTGTTGTACCTACAGAAAAAGCATTAAATAGACATTGGAGATCATACAATAATGACATTAAGTGAACGAAAATTATGGTCAACAATGATCATAAACTCTCTTAGTGTAAAATAACATATAATGAGCTAATCATTAACAATTTTTATTTTTAGATCTCAATCGATCTCATAAAACTAAGAATTTGCCGTATAAGTAAAAAATGGATAAGTTTGGAGGCTCACTACAAAGCTAGGAAGGCGAGATACATCTCTTGCCTGAGAGTCTGAGTTTTCAAATGGTGAAAGATGGCTTACACCTAATGGAGGGGCAATACCAAAACCGTAGTCTTGCAAAGGATGAACCAATGAGTACTGAGGGCTTCCAGCTGTCAATCCCGTGTCCTGCTTCGAATCATTATACTCCTGAATAACAGTTGATGAGATATCCCCTTCACCAGATAAACTTTCGGTTACGTGCAGTAGGCGATTGGGAATGATCATGATAATCTCCTTCCTTGGCAGTTGCCAAAGCATTTTGATCGCTGGATTAAGCACAATATAGTGAAAATTTGTGCAAAGACATGCTATCAAAATCCTAAAGCTTCATAGCACCAGTAATATAAAGCATACATTAAAGAATCATGCGTGTACTTGAGTAAAAAATATTTAATTTTATATAAATAGTTCAATAAAAAATAAAACTTCAATAAAGAATAGATTCCATAGCTACCAGTTAGATCAAAGCAAACACCAAAACTGCCCGATCACAAACCTTAAAGTCCGTCCATCTGATGTTTCTTCAATGTCCAGAGATGTTTCAGATTCAGACACAGGTGTAGGACTCTTGTCACTTCCAGGAGAGCTACCATAGCCAGTATTTAGTTCAAAACCAACACCAAAACTTCCAAAACTTAACTTAGTTCTTTCTGAATCAGGTACATGAATGTGGTCTGGAAGAATAACGAGGTGAGTGGGTGGAAGTTGCAAGTTTTCCAGCTTTGTAATTTCTTTCGAATCATGTACCTCTGCTACGGGCTGTGAATGAGCAACTGCTGCGAAAGTACCAGCACCAGCCTCAAGTGAAGTAGCCTTATTAACTGTTTCAGGACCTTGAACACCTAAAGAGTTCTTTGTCTTTGGTTTCCACTCCTTGTTAAGGCCAACTGTTCATAGAAAATAAATCAATTCATACAAAATCATCCACATTTTACAATTATGATACAGTGATATTAGGTGGACTAACACACAACACAAAAAATAATGCGAAGAAAAACTACTTCAATAATCCTAAGAAAATACATATATTTGACCTCAAGGAAGAGAACCAACTATCCCCAAAAAAAAAAGGAGTCCCTTTTCTCATGTTCTTAATATTTATCTGTTATTAGCGTTTGGAATGAGGAATGAAAATGGAACTGGATATAGCTATCTTTTGAGTTACCGAAGCAAGTTTCATGAAATTTGGAATCATCAATTCCGAATGTAATAATAAATTTAATTCACACCTTTCTGAGAACCAATTATTTGCTGTGGGCGATTATTGTAATTAGAGGATGGCCAACTAATTGCCGATTCACCATAAGCAGATGTAGAAGATTGAGAAAACTCATTAATCTGATTGCCTCCAAGTCCCAGTGATTTGCTAGGAATGTTTCCTTCCGTCAAAGTTTTGATATTCTCAACTGTCTCTGTTTAAGAAGAAAATATATATATATTAGGGTTTCATTTTCAAAAGTGACTAAATATGAAAATAAATCAAAGAAACAATATAAAATCCTACCAGCATTTGTTGGGTTCACCGTAGGGTTTACAGAGCTGAGTTCACTCGAAAATTGTTCAGTTCCCATATCACATTTGGTTGAATTCATTGCATCCAGGAACTCTGAATCCTTAGATGAAACAAGCATAGAATTTGAGGATGAAAAGTAGGCGACAGGTGAAGTTACTGGTGTTGTTGATACTAATTGACTACCAGAGTCTACTGAGGACTGCTCCAGTGAGTCCCTCTTTGAAGATGAACTTGTTGGCTTCTTTATTGCTGCAGAGGGGGGCAATGCAGTCCCCTTATTGTCAATTCCAACGAAAAATGAATTTATTTTGGTAGGATTTTCAGAAGGTAAACTGGTGGGTCCAACATCAATGACAGGTAAAGCGCTGTAGAAAGAAATTAAAACCCTCTATTGTTAAACTTAATCTTGCAAAATAAATAACAATGAATTCAAAATACTCTTGACCAGATCATTAATTATAAAGGACCTGATTTGAGAAATTTAATCACCTTTTTACCACACTTCTTTCCTTATTTTTAGTATCGTGAAAAAGCCTCTTCTCGACTAACTTGATTAACACCATTATCTTTTCCAGAAATGGAGTTTCGGCCACCAACAGCATCTGATAAAAAAAAAACATGAAAATTGTAATTATACCCAGTTTGGCTGGAGTTATATGTGACCATTTATGTTTACATAACTTCAGACAACAAAAAGCATTGGATGTCACGGTGAATAAATCATAATGCTTATAAAAAAGAGACAACAACAAAAACATACAAATTAAATATGCACTGAATAAATGCAGAACAAATAGAAGATAACTATTTCCACAAAAGAGAGAGCGCCAAAAAAGCTAACCATTTGATGCATATCGAGGAGCTATATTTGAGTAACCACCCCGTCCTCCACGCCCATGATTGGTGGACTTCCACCGTGAATCCACTGATTCTTTACTATTCGCATTCTGCAAATGTATAAACAAAAATTTACTTGACTTACAAAGTGACGCTCAGGGAGATAAATGACCTACTTCGATAAGCTTCTACAAACTTTTCAAGCTACATTTGTAGGTAGATGAAAGAAAATATGAACTCAATCACGCGAACCAAAAGTTTTCCAGAGCAGTAAATCATTAGAAAATTTTATTACCTCCTTTCTTCTTTCACGTTTGCTTTTCACTTCATGGAATGGATCTGTATAAGAACTAGAAAACTAATCATCTTGGTTACAGAAAATGAAACTGTAAAACAATGAAATCTAACAGGGTTGACGTCAAAATGCTTTCAACAGCATAGAAAAAAATTTTGTTTGTATTTCTCGATTTGTCTATGAATATCAAAAGACAGAGCATAACCCCTATTAGGTCGCCTATGAAACTCCAGATAAATTTCCAACTATAGGGAGAAAAATTTTCATCATAGGGAACATAAGCAATCACTATACAAACCTATAGTGGAGAGCTTAAACCCATTACCCAAATGCAGTACCCTTGAATAGTTATCCTGTATAATGGGGTAGAGAGAACATAATAAAATGGGATACTGGAAATTTGAACGAGGCCCCATAACTACCTAATGCCATTGCAATACACTCCTGACAGGTTCTTCGAAGGAATTCTAAAAACCAACTAAATTACATTTGGCACTGTAAGTAAAGTACTACCGCCAGAATAAAAAAATGTTACTCTTCACTGAAAATAGAAAGGAGATCGGAACATATATATGTATGTATTTAGGCAGAGATAATACCCAAAAAATAATTCCAAGCAAGAGCACCAATGAAATGGGAAAGCCCTATTTGAATTCCCACTACTAAATAACCAGCCGTCACCTAGAATCGAAATCAATCAAATCTCAAAGAGAACAGCTATTAACCAAAACGACCTAGAAAATACCACATCAATACGGATCACGACGAATCATCCCGATAAGAGGACAAAACCCACAACTAGAGTAAAAAAAAAAAAAAACGAAATTTAACAACAAGAAAAGCATCCTAACCCTGAACAAGAAGCTTCTGGATAGTCTCGTCGGGATCCATAGAACATTCTTTAAGCATTGCATAAATCTCCTCATCACTGTGATTTTCCGCGATCTCCTTAATGGTTTCGATCATTTTCTTCGCACTGCTAGGATAGAAACGCTAAACCCACCGCCACTCATTCTCACAACCCCTCGCGATAGAAAATTCGAACTGTGAGTATTACAAGGCGTTGGGGAGGCTTGAATGCGGTGAGGAGGGCAGTGAAGAAGAAAGACGCCACTATAAAGAAATTGATACAGAAAAAAAAAAAGTGGCGTTGATATTATGGTAATAAAAAAATTAAAAAGGGTTTATTTTGACGATCCAGAAGAAGTAAATCGAAGAAGAAAATATAAAGAAATTGGGAGGAAGATGGAGAAGAAGACGGAGAGGGAGACTTGGGAGTATAGGGCTAACTTTGAGGTTTTCCCAGAAGAATAAATCAATTTTTTCAAAAAATAAATAATTAAACTAGATACTTTGATACTAATATTCTTTATTAGTGTTTTCGTGAACAAAATTAGTACATTTTAAAATTAATCGTTACTCTTGCATCTTTGTTCTTGACCATGACCTTAGTGCATTTTTGATTGGCACGTACTAGGGGTGGGCACGGTCTGGTTCCGAGCCCAGACCGAAACCGGATCGAATTTTCGGGAATGCAATCAAATCGTACCCTGCGTTTAATAAGGGATTTACGGATTTACCAAAGTCGATGGTTCTAGAACGGCTAAACTTACGTTATATGTAATAATTTTTCCATATAGAGACACTATAATTAAGTGTTTATGTAGTTAACGTGGCGCCAAGTACGTTCAAGTCAATCTCTTTATTATTTTAATGCTAAAAATATAAGAATTTAACTCCGCTTAGTTATATAAGAAAATCACAATCCATGTTTTCGAAGCTGTTTATATATGTCAAAATTTCAAGAGATAAGTAATGGCGTACTTGATTCTATTAATGAAATTCGAAGAGCAATGTATAAGGCACGATGAACTTCTGTTTTGTTAAGTCCTTCACGACAAAATCTCTAAGAGTCGATGAATATTCTCGAGAGTGTAAAATTGTGCACATGTAAACCATAAGTTTAATATAGTTATTTAATGTGAAATTATCTCTCTACCGATCACAAACAAATAATAACATTAGTGTATCTCACAACGAATTTATATTTGATGGTATGAACTACTAGTTTAGCGACAACAATAGTTTTTCCAACAACAATGCTCGATAACACGAGTACGTAACATTATATTTGTCGTATGTATCATTTATTTATTCAATGAAATATTTAACACAAAAACTAAATGTTTGACAAATGTTACATACTCGTGTTATTGTCGTATCCATTTAACTTTGGGTATTCGAGATCGACTAGACCCTATGTTCTAAGAAGTTGACAATAGTTATTCTTTTTTCAAACTTTGTATGGACACACGAGTGAATCTTATGAACAGTGATAGTCACACTAAATTGTTGTCAATCTTTGTGTGTTTTCTAATTTGTTTTGTTCGAAACAAAATAAATTTAATTTTCAAGTAACATATAATCAATATGGCCCAAATTGTCACGTATACATGTTTGTCACACAAATATATTCGTAATAAAAAAACATAAGGTTAATAATAAATAAAATACTTTAGAATAAGGTATATATCTTGTATATTTCAAACAAAGATTGCCATATTTTTTTTGCATTGCCAAACTCTTTGGACAATAGACTTATATTCTATATATTAACAAAATTAACGATTTACATAACATCATTGTTTCACAAATTCTTCCTTAATCTAAGGGTCAACATTTTTCCGATAAATAGTTGGTTGATTTAGTAAAATTGTCATCTTTTTCATTCTAGACATAGCACGATATTAATTCATACACTTTAAATTTTAGGGTAAAGTACAATTTGGCCCCTACAACTAGGTGAAATGGGTAATTTACACCATAAACTTGGATAATGAGCAATTTAGCCCCTACAACTAGAGTAAATTACAATTTGGCCCATACCGTCTCATTTTCCGTTAAAATAGCACGTTTTCGTCACGTGCCTTATTTTCCTTCCAAAAATATCCTTCTCTCTTTCTCTCTCGTACCCTCGCTCTCTTCCATTTCCTCCATTGTTTTACAGAGAAAAAGTTTCATTTTTCTGAAGAAAACTTCTGTTTTTTTTTTCTTCATTTACTTGCAACCGCTCAACAAACATTTCGAGCAACCGCTCAACAAACATTTCGATCTTTGTCTTTGGATGCTTTCGATTCAAGTAGCAGAGTGTTTATATCTTGAAACATGATTCCTGACATTGCAGCAGTAAACAAACAAAAAAAACTTACTCAGAAACGAAAACCGACGTTGTCTCTACACTGAGTATCTATAGGGAGCATGTGAGTACGTGACTCTCAGCATTCACTTTACCATGAAACGTCCTTTTTTGGCTAGTCATGTCTTCTTCCATGTTACTAATGTAATAGCACGCCAATCTCTCTCTCTCTCTCTCTCTCTCTCTCTCTCTCTCTCCCTCTCTCTCTCCCCAGCATAAAATCATCACCTTCCAATCTCATCACACTCTTCAAACACCCTATATATAAACCAAAACCAACCCTCTACTTAACACCTCAAAAAAAGAAAAGAAAAAGCACAGCAACAGAAATGGCTATATTCAGAACTGGCGGGAAGAGAAAGAACGGCATTGTAAAGATGAAGATAACTGTGGAGAGGTTTCAGAGAAGCCTCTCACTGGTGAAAAAACAAACCTACGACGATAATGAAGAAGAAGGTGACTCAACCTCAGTCCCGGACGACGTAAAAGGAAGGAGAGAAGGCCGTAGGACTGAAAAGAAAGCGATGGATAAGAGGAAGGATTTCTATCTCTCTTCACTTTCGACTCTCCATTGTAAATTGTCAAACTGGTGTTTTGCAGAGGGGTCGACCCGAGAGTGTGGGTGTCGACCAGTCTTTGTGCAAATTGAAAACAGAGGAAACGGAATGTCGACCCAAGTGTACAAGTGTCGACCTTAAGGGTGTTAAGCCTTAGAAGTGTCGACCAGTCGGTTGAAGTGTCGACCGAAGTATCACCACTTCCTTCACCTGCGAAGTTGTGAAATTCACCATGCTTCCAAAACTTACGTAAACAACTGAATTGGGTTTCTTCGAATTCAGCCAGTTCAGGCATTCTTCCTCTGCAATGGCGGTTCCCTTTCCTCTCTGCGCTTTCTCTCCGACCTCTTCGTTACAGAGCGAAAGCGGGCCGATGAGTCACTCATGTCCTCCCAAAACTTGACGGGCAGGTATCGCCCATTAACAACCACCGTGGATACGTTAACAGTTCTTGGTGTCGTCTCTTCCCTTCTTCTCATCCTTTCATTTTTTTCCTGTTGTCTATATTTCTCTTTTTCTTCATGTTCAATGATTGCCTGTGTTTTTTTTGTTTGCATTTATTCTGTCATTCTGCGGCAGTTAGTCTCTTTCTGTATTTTGTGGTGTTTTTTTTTCTTTTCGTTGATTCCTTATGACTGGATTTGTAACTCTTTCATTTCTAATAATGGCGTAGGAGGCCTTAAATGTCATTAGTTTTTTATGGGCGAATCTTCAGAACGCACTTCGAACCTTCGTCTCTCAATCTCCGTTTTCTGATGGTAGCTGTGACTGCGAGTAAAGGAACGCTGGTCGGAGTTATATTCCAACTTCCTAACTGCTGTTGTGTCCACTGCGTAGTGGTTCGTTTCTATTAGCTTTTTCTTTGTAAAACAATAACGGCGGAAATGGAAGAGAGCGAAGGAGAGAGAGAGAGAGGGTAGGAGTGAGAAAGAGATGAGGGTATTTTTGGAAGGAAAATAAGGCACGTGACGAAAACGTGCTATTTTAACGAAAAATGAGACGGTAGGGGCCAAATTACACTTTACTCTAGTTGTAGGGGCCAAATTGCCCATTATCCAAGTTTACGGTGTAAATTGCCCATTTCACCTAGTTGTAGGGGCCAAATTACATTTTACCCTTAATTTTAATATTGCGCGGCTCTAACACATGAAGACATATCAAGGGCAGTCATCTTCCTATTATTTGTTCATATTATAGAAGTGCTACTATAAATATGCAATCATGTCAAACAAAGATGATAAAACCTTACAAATTGAATCTTCAAGAAAAAAAAGAATTAATTGTATATTTTACAGAGTCAACTAACGCCTAAAACACGATAAAATATTATAAAGGATAAATCCGATATTTTTTTCATAAATTTTTAGCGCCATTCTTGTATATTTACGATCAAAATAACTATCCTTTGCCATAATTCTAGATGACTATATTCTCGTACATTTACCGGTTTTCTGCTTCTTCTACAAATACGAATAAACAGATATGTTGATAATTCAAGTCGAAGTCACGATGACGCAAACCATTTATAAGAATTGTAGGGTGGAAGTGCAAAAACAACCTAAAAGGTCAGTAGAATTGAAATGTTGTGTTTTACGCGACATGGCAAATTATGATTTTTTTTTTTGGGTAGATTTTCATACTCGAAAAAAGTTGTAGATCTAGAATGGTCTTAAGGATTTTGAAGACGAGCTAGAAGGATTATCTATTTATTTTTCAATTTACAAAAATACACGTTGAACTACTTTTGTAGCAAGATATTTAACTTAATTAAAAAGAGATAACCACTACATGCATTTATTTGGTATTTATTTTTGTGAATATTAACGTTTCCATAAAATCATTCTCAAAATCAAATTTTCGTAATAATAATAAAAAAAAAAGATTAGGAAATTAAATATACGAAACGACCTCGTCTGGCACACAATGCGTTGAGACGCGTGCCTGGTCGTAGCACAAAATCAAAGTTTGATGTCATCAGTTACGCACGTGCATATCTCAGTACGTGGATGAGGCACGTGATACTGCCACGCCGTCTTCATCGCGGTACATTCTTACGGCACGCGGCGTCTTAATTTTCTGGACGTTGACGCTCATTCGCTCACGAACGTTCGTCTCCTGGAATTACCAAAATAGCCCTATTGAAAGTGCTACGAGACTGGAAAAGAATGTCAATTTTATCTTAAAATTCGACACCTCTCCCATCACTGAGCACCAGATGCTCCGATCAATCGAGAGAGAGAGAGAGAAAGAGAGAGAGTTTCATCAGCTGCTTCGTCTTTCCGGCTGTAGGTAAATGGGGATGATTTATTTTCTCTTTTAAGCTTGATGTGTTGTTACACGCTCTGTTATGGACAATTTTGTGCATGATTTCTCGGCCATCAGTTCTTCCGAACTTCTCAATCTGAATTTTACTTTTTTTTTTCTGTGGCGGAATCGATCCTGTTTTTACGTAATGAATTAGATTCATAAGCTCCTTATTTTGTTGTTGGGCGATGATGTTTGGTATTTTTTGGTTCTCTCGGTTGTTCATTGCGGCGGACTCGATCGTCTTTTTAGCTGATGGGAGAGATGTAAGGTTACACATTTTGTTGTCCGCTAAGGATGAAATACTTAAAATCTCGTGACAGCTAGTTTTTAGTTCTCCACTATGATCTCGGGTTGTTCATAGAACAACGGTGTTTCTGGGTTTTGGGATGATTATGGAAGTAAACTATATTGGTTGACTTCTTCGTTTTTAGTGCTTCCGTGCGAGGCAAGTAATCGTTTATTCTTATTCGTTGACTAAGAGTATGTACTACAGCTTGCTAAAAGAAAAGAAAAAGTCCAAACGTGTTGAATCTTTGTACTTGAGAAAATACTCCCTCGTTTTGAAAAGTCCTACTTTTATTGTCAGCTTAGATTGTTACACATTTGACCGACTTTAGGATTTTTGGGTTGATGTTAGTAATTGATATGGGAATGATCTATTATTGGTCGATTTATCCTGTTGAGTCTTTGCTGTGTTAGACCCAAATGTTTGTGGATATTTCTCATGTCAATTGTCATTTTGTGTTGTTTAATTCATCTCAATTCAAAATACATAAGACCCACTCTGGTAATATTTCAGGTTCTTTTTTGGTTGAATAATTTCTACTCTATATTGCAAAAAAAACTCTACGATGGGAGATTCCAAGGAATTTGTTTTTAAATTACCAAGCATAGAGAACCTTGGTATTAGTGATTGGAAAGGCTATGGAGCGTATGGAATTATGGGTGCTGTTATCGTTTCCATTCTTGTGCCTCTCGTGCTTTCCTCTATTTTCTTTGGAAAGAAAAGATTGAAACAGAGAGGAATTCCTGTGGAAGCTAGTGGTGAGCCAGGATATGCAGTACGTAATGCCCAGGCATCTGAACTAGCTGAAGTCCCGTGGCCAGGGGTTACAACAATGGCAGCTCTTTTTGAGCAAACTTGTAAAAAGCATTCACAGAAACAATTTCTAGGGACGAGAAAGCTAATTGCCAGGGAATTTGTAACTTCTAGCGATGGGAGAAAGTTTGAAAAGCTTCACTTGGGTGATTATGAGTGGAAAACTTATGAAAATGTCTTTGATACTGCCTGCAACTTTGCGTCTGGACTTGTTAGCTTTGGTCATAATGAGGATACCCGTGCTGCCATTTTTGCTGAAACCCGTGAAGAATGGTTTATTGCCTTACAGGTGGCTTTTAGATTTCCCCTGCTGACATTGCTGCTGTTTTGAGGTTTCTTTTTTTTGTTTAAATGCACTAGTGGTGAAGAAATAATTTCCTTTTTTCAATTCTTTACAGGGATGTTTCAGGCAGAATATTACTGTAGTTACCATCTATTCTTCTTTAGGAGAGGATGCTTTAATCCACTCACTCAATGAGGTACTTGGAATAACTCTTAAACCTTTATACATTGAATAGGACATCATACAACATATTACCTCTTAAACCTAGAAGTAATCTGACTACACTTATTTTTTCTCTAAATTTTGGCAGACCCAAGTATCAACTTTGATTTGTGATTCCAAGCAGCTGAAAAAGTTGGCTTCAATAGGCTCGAATCTGAGTAGTATACAAAATGTTATTTATTTCGAAGATGATGAAACTAAAAATGAGGTTAATTTTTCTGGAAGTACGAGCATGTGGAATGTTGTATCGTTTTCTGAAGTCGTGAAGCTTGGTAAAGAGAATCCTATTCTCCCAAACCTACCTTCAAAGAACAACATTGCTGTAGGTGATGTATACGAGTGGCAGTACAGGTCTACCAAAGGTTTGTTCATTACTGCTGTTAGTGAATAATTGTTTGTGGCCTGAAAGATAAATTTGGTCAATCCTCTATCATTATTACCAGCTTGCCAGTTGGATACTGAAATTTTTCTTTTGTTTGACCTCATGCACCAAGCATGAGGTATTGAAAAGTTAAATACTTCCCTCATGATGAAACTCATTTGTTAAGATATAGAAGATCCAAAATATTACAGTTCCTCTGAATTCAAAGATTATGTTGGAATTCCTCCAAGGTCCCAATATTGTCATGGCCGTTTTTGTCTCAATGTTTGTATATCACTTTTGATATATGTAGTACGCTCAATGTAGGGGGTGATGATTACTCATGGCAACATTGTAGCCACTACTGCCGGTGTTATGACCGTCATCCCTCCACTAACTAAGGAGGATGTGTATTTGGCGTACCTACCCCTGGCTCATGTCTTTGAACTAGCTGCTGAGGTAACCTTATGCTTTGTTTTTTCCTATTACAGAGTTGTACATGCTCTAAAATTGCTATGGTTTTCCAGTCTCTTGTATTAGCTGCAGCTTGCAAAATTGGTTATGGTTCACCCCTTACTCTAACAGACACATCTAATAAAATCAAGAAAGGGACCAAGGGCGACGTTTCTGCTTTAAGACCTACCGTCATGGCTGCTGTTCCAGCTATTGTAGATCGTATTCGAGATGCCGTTCTGAAAAAGGTGCGACTTTGACATATTGATAAAGTTTAAATTTTAGTTCCTCTACTCTACATTTAAATTCTTGTTCTCCTCAATCATATCCGAACACTTCTAATTTAATTTCAATCTCTTCCTTCTGTTTTGTCTCCGGTTGTTTTTTTTACTTACTGGAGAAATAAACTGGCCTGTCAAAAGACAAGAATGCAGCCATTTCTAAAGCATGAGAATTAAATCTAGAGAATCAGAAGTTAATCAGAACTAATAATCTCAATAATGGCCTAAACTAGGTTGAAGAAAAGGGAGGATTTCGGAAAAACCTCTTCCACATTGGTTACAGGCGCAGACTGGCAGCTATTGATGGCAGCTGGCTTGGGGCTTGGGGACTTGAAAGGTTCTTGTGGGACAAACTCGTATTTGCACAAGTACGTTCAGTTCTTGGAGGACGTCTTCGATATATGCTCTGTGGTGGGGCTCCTTTATCAGGGGATACTCAGCGGTTTACCAATATTTGCATAGGGTAATAGTTTTTTGTATTTGCAAAGCTTATAGTTAAAATGAAACAACAATACCTGGACATAGATATGAATTATTTCAAGGCCTCAATTCTATCTGTGAAAGGGATAACGTTTATGCATCAATTGCTGCAGTTAAGACATTGAAACAACATAAGTTCAGGGAGTGAGGCAGGGAATACATTAAAAAGTGTTTATTTGTTTGCTCATTCTGGACCTGGTCAATCAACGTAATAATTTTTTCTTACTTAATGTCTCTCTATAGGGCTTTTATTGGTCAAGCATATGGCTTGACAGAAACTTTTGCCGGCGGTGCTTTTATACAATGGGATGACACTACTGTGGGACGGGTTGGACCTCCTCTTCCTTGTTGTTACATTAAGGTAAAAATTCCATCTTCTGAATAAAAATTCAGTTGATCTTTATCATTGTTGGTAGAAGAGGATTCAGAGAGTATGTTACAGCAGCTATTTATTTACTCTGAGTTATTATGTACATTACCCTTCCAATTCCCAGTGTTCTTTTGAAGTAAATGATTTGTGAAAGTTTATATTTCACAATGAAACTTGTCTTCACCTTGGTACTGCAGCTTGTTTCTTGGGAAGAAGGCGGGTACAGGACATCTGACAAACCAATGCCCAGAGGAGAGATTGTTATTGGAGGATACAGTGTTACTGCTGGTTACTTCAAGAACGATGAAAAGACTAATGAAGTGTACAAGGTAATTTTCTGACATTAGTGTTTCAATGCAATTAGTTCATACATTTTTTTCTATGTTTTTTCGAGTGTCACGCCGTGCAATTCAAGTGCAACTTCCTTTCACCACAGGTTGATGAGAAGGGAATACGCTGGTTTTACACCGGCGATATCGGAAAATTTCACCCCGATGGGTGCTTGGAAATTATTGATAGAAAGAAGGATATTGTTAAGCTTCAACATGGAGAGTATATATCCCTTGGGAAGGTGATTGTTAAACCTTTTCCTAACTTCAGCTGCTTCAGGCCACATAAATTTGTTTTATGTATTTAATTCTTTGATTCCTGCCCATTTTGGTTTTTAATTTTGCTGCCTTAATTGCAGGTTGAGGCGGCATTAATATTGAGCAATTACGTGGATAACATCATGGTATACGCAGATCCATTCCATAACTACTGTGTCGCTTTAGTTGTTCCTCAATATGAAGCTCTAAAGGCATGGGCGCAACAAAATGGCATTGAGTTCAAGGATTTCTCTGAACTATGTGAGAAATCTGAAACAATTAAAGAAGTTCAGCAATCAATTGCAAAGGTTTGTTCATAAAAGCGTAATATATAAATGTTTAAATTCTATCTTCCAGAAGATCAATGACAATGTCCATTCATCTATATCTTATGAAAGAGCAACATGAGATATGTACATGTCTTTTATTCAATCTTCAAGGAGATTAATGACATAATCCACTGTTTTTATCTCTTATCTTTGATGTGATAGCATCTTCAATAATGGTTGAAATAGAAGACATGTTTATAGACTATGCTCAGATTTAAGAGATTTCCCCCATTTCTTCCACTAATTTCCTGCCTATGATCAATACTTCAGAAAGAGTTATTCTTCATAAATGTCCCATTGCTTTCATGCTGTAGAGACAGATATACTTTCTGATGTGAAGAGAATAAAGAAAATATGATATTCTACTCGTGCAGGCTGCGAAAGAGTCGAGATTAGACAAATTTGAAGTCCCCGGAAAGATTAAGTTGCTGCCTGAAGCATGGACGCCAGAGTCAGGATTAGTCACGGCTGCTCTCAAGATAAAGCGGGAACAGATAAAGTCCAAGTTTAAGAGTGACCTGGAGAAGTTATACAAGTAATTGTCCTCTACACACTGTTGGTCTCTACTATTCTGCTTGGCTTTTAGAACCTTATTGTTTCCACTTGTTTATTTGTGTTGCTTTGAATACCCAAATATGTGCTTCACGAAATAAATTATGTACTGCATGTAATCATATTGATTGGGAGTTAGATTTGTTTGCTCCTCCTTGTCAATCATCTCTCCAGTGGTTTTCTCGAAGCATTCTTAGGAATACCGGTTTCTTCGTTTTATCCCGCGCATGTTTACTGGTTGGCAGAGTTTCGTTGCTTAATAATTTCCACCTGCAAACGGCAGAATGTTTACGTTTAATCTTTCCAAGGGACCCATGTCTAGAACTGGAATTCGCTGAGTTTTAGTTTTGTTAACAAAAGGGCAGTTTAAAATTTATTTTATTAACTAACATAGTTTATTGTCTAAGGTCTATTTTGTTAATGACTTCGTAGTTCAATTTTTTTTTTTTTGTTATTTACTTTAATTTTAATTATTATAAATATCTATTTTCATAATGAATTCATAGTTGAGGATTAGATGATAGAATTTTAATTATTATATTAATTAATGAGTAACGTTTATGGTGTATATAAATTTATTATTATTTATTTAATTAAAAGATTTAAAATGTCACGAAAACACAATTAACAAATTTAATAGTTTATATTAATATTAGGGATAAAGTGTAATTTGGCCTCTACAACTAGATGAAATTGACAATTTACACCGTAAACTTGAATAATAGGCAATAACAACCTTAATGTATTGATAATGGGCAATATGACACATACCGTCATATTTTCCATAAAAAAGTAACATTTTTTCACTTGTTCATTTTTTTTCCCGAAATGCCCCTCACTGGACCGAACCGGACCATATCGGTTTGGCTAATTTCACTCTTGTTTTTTTTTTTTTAAATCCTATTTTTCGGAAAAGAGAAGATAGAGGAATAAAATTAAAAAATAAATAAAAAATCAGAGTGCAATTAGCCGAACCAGTCCGGTCCGATTTGATCCAGTGAGGGGCATTTCGGGAAAAAAAAAGAACAAGTGAAAAAATTTTACTTTTTGACGAAAATTATGACGGTAGAGGTCATGTTGATTATTATCAATACATTAGATTGTTCTTGACTATTATACAAATTTACGGTGTAAATTACTTATTTCACCTGATTATAATAGCCAAATTACGTTTACCCTAATATTACACGTCTTCAGTTACTGTGTGCTCGAACCGTAGCTGCTTTTCTCTCTCTCTCTCTCTTCTACCTGACGATGGCGTCGTCGGAAAATGATACAGGTGAAGAACTTGAGTTCCTGTCCTTGAATGACGACGCGTGGTATAATGTTAGAGTAGAGCTTACCGGCGGCGATGTTCTGAGGGTTAGGTACTGCGGTTTTCTGGCAGAGCAAGGCGACTTATTTGATGTTAACAACTTCAGGAGCTATGACGAGGTGAACGAATTTGAGGATAGATTTCGGACGTTTTCAGTTACAGTTACAGGACTCCGAGTGCTCTTACGCTTTCCATGGTATGCGTGTGTGCGCTTCTTATTCAGCCAGACAGGACGACGTTCGCTTCTACGATGCATTCATTGAATATGTTGGTAACTTGGTCTCAGTTACTTTTGTAATGTTTTTTTACTTGTTGATTTTTTTTGGTTAGCTAATTGAGGATGAGGGCTATGCTATGCTAATATGAGCATTTGTCCGATAATCGAAATCAAGCTTGTAGAGGAGATATAGAGAAGAGATAGGGTTTTTTTTTTTTTTTTTTTTATTTGTTGTTGGAATGTTTGTTGCAGCGCTATGAGTTACGATATTGGTGCACTTTCTTTCTTCATGGAAAGTTAGCAATGTCCCCTTGAGAATGTTTGGTTGGATAAGAGAGCTCGAATTCTCTATCCAAGAACACAAGATATATAAGAAATATGGGAGGACAAATATTAATATCTTCCTTCGATAAATTATGGCATTCTGTAGACAAGAACATAAGAAGTTAGGGCGGCTTTCTCGAAAGAATGAGTTTGTTCCTCCCTTGCCTTTATGGGTTGGAGGGAGAAGTTTTTTTTTGAGGTGAGTAGATGAGAATCTCTTATTGGGGATGTGTAAATCGCTATAAATGGGCAGCCATGAAGCCCACTTTTATGCTTCATTATTCAGAAAGCAAGGCATACTTTTTTGGATTTTTGCGATTCTCCTTGATTTTCCAAAAGAGGACATCAGATGGCAATTGATAGGGAGAGAAGAGAAGTTAAAGGGAGATTTTCTCTTTTTGTAAAACTGTTATAAGCTATATTGGTTTCTACGTAGTGGATTTATCATGGACTAGTCATTGTTGTTTTTCTCATTTTTAGTTATCTACAATAATTCTCGGCATCAATGTTCAATTATTTTATATCTCAGTATGATTCTATTTAACTTAGTAAGAAAGGGTACTTGAGATTATCAATTTTGTGATAATCTCAAGTAATTGACTTACCTCACAAATCGTTTGAAAAATTAATAGACCATGCATCTCGCTGGGAAAGCCAATTCAGATGGCTCAAGTCTTTCTCGTGTTAACTGAACACTCAAAATCCAAATTATCTAAGAAAGAATATATAAGTTTTTGTAGAACCTGGAGCTAAAATTCAGTTTGTAGCCCTGCTGCTCTGGCAATCACCATTTTTTTTTGTTATGTGAATTAACAGGATCATTCTACATAAACGCAAAATTCATAGATCCTGCATTTTTTTTTTTGTAGAAAACCTTCTTATTTTGGGTTCTTGCAATTTCCTTTTGTATTGATAGGTGGATTATCATGAACATTCTTTTGTAAATGGAGAGGAAGAATGCTTATGTGACTTTATCCTTTGCTGGCTGCACGGTCCAAATGCTGGGAATTTATCATCTGCGAGTATTGCAAACATTTGTAGAGTCCACCATGGTCCACTTAACAATGCAGTAGTGACTTCTTTTCTCAAGAGAGCGAGGGAGAGTGTTACACTACGCTTGACCGGCACACGTGTTGATCAAGAGGAGCTCTTCCAGCTGTCTGACACACGGTGTAATTTAGACATCAAGAAAGAGCAGCATTTTTCTCAATGTGTGAACCAGGTGAGCTCTTTTGGCTATGAAGTTCCATTCTAAATTTAAGCATAAAAATTTGTCTTCAATATTCTTTT
This sequence comes from Begonia masoniana, assembly GCA_022432975.1. Taxonomy (NCBI): domain Eukaryota; kingdom Viridiplantae; phylum Streptophyta; class Magnoliopsida; order Cucurbitales; family Begoniaceae; genus Begonia; species Begonia masoniana. The sequence goes on from CM039504.1 coordinate 5,424,536, forward strand.
CATGAGTTGATGAAAGAATTGTAATTTTCACATAATGTTTTATGTCTTTTAATTTTTTTATGAATTTAAGGTATGTCAGTAATGGGAGTGAGATGCCCTAAAAATATGGTATCATCACCTTGTGAAGTTATGCCCCTCCCTCAACTACTTCACAGTTAAAACATCTAACTTGCCACTTTAACATTGAAATTTAATATGGGATCCAGTAATAACAAGATCTACGTGTCTGTTGTAGATAGTCATGTAGGTTGAATATGTGAAGCATAAGTTTAGCAGCATAATTTTTATTCTTGTATAGAAGTATTGTGGCAGTTAGGGGTTCACATAAGGGCAATGATAATGAAGTATTCTTCAAGGAAGAAGAAGTATACTCAGGTTGATTTTTATTTTACTAACTTTGCAGAATCAAAATTACTAATGTCTATCCCTTTACTTAACTTCTTCCTGAATAAAGAAATCTCTAACGAATTTGATTACCGGGTTTATGGCCCAAATCGACGAGGCTCTAATCCACTAACATAGTAATCATTCTTCTAAAACAGAAAATATTATCTAAAAAATGCTGGGAAACAAGAAGTTGCAAAGCTGGAAAAAAACACGTAGTAAATGACACATGAAGTATATAGACTAAGTGCTGCATCAGAGGGCATGTCCCGAATGTCTTTGTGATTTCTCTTTTACCATTGTGAAACTGGTAATAAAGTGGAGCTCTCGCATTAAAAGCGAATCACCGTGCATTTGTGTTTTTATTATGCTTTTTCCTGGTGCTATTATTTAATTGTTCTCATTTCAATTCGCCTGATATTTTGATTACTCTGATAAGAAGAATCAGGGCTGCAATTTTTGACAATGTGTCTAGCATGTCTTTTTCCTTCCATTTTCTCACCAGATGTTTTATGGAAGACAAGTAAAATTGGAGCATCACTCAAAGAGAACAAGATACAGATGTTGGCGGGATAAAGTATCAGCATATTATTTTTATTGAGAATCTCAATAAAGGTTTGTCTCCCGTAAAGATTCAAGAATTCTTGTTTGATCAAACATCGGTGTCATCTCAAGTGTATGTTTTCCCGAGTTTGTCCTCTGATCCGTATGCACGGGGAGTGATCATAGTGGATTGCAAAAAAAATCTCGAGAAACTATACACCTTCATGGATAACTCTGATCAGATCATCGTATCATCAGAAGCAAGGTATAAAATCGTGTTATGGTTGGTGCTGTTCTATATCCTAATAAATACTGTAAAGCTGATATACGACTGTATAATATTATCTGTTTTGCCCTTCCCTTTTCTTTTGGGTCGTTCTCTAGCAAGTTTGTAGCAGTTTTTTTTTTTGGTCGCAATTTAGACTTGAAAAATGACAATTCTGTTTTGAAAAAGAATTGAAAAATGATAATTCACATTAATTCATTAATCTTTGTAGCGATTGAAGTTAAATCATTTAAAGAATTGATTGATGTTTTGGACATAGATACACAGGTTGCAAGTTCTAAATCCTGTCAAAGATAAAAAAAAAATACATAACTGCTTTTAAAACAAATTAGTAAGCACAGATCTTTTCGTTTGAAGTTCATTTGTTTCTTTATCTCCAGGCCATTGGTTGTAACTGGAAAAATCATATCGTATGATACATTTGGTGGATTAAAGAATGCCTTCATTCCTATTTCTGATGTAAGTTTTACAATTTATTAACCTCGATTAAAATTTTCAAAGTCCCAGAAGATGTTGTCTTGTTTTGAGAAAATATAATGGAGTCATTTATTCATTTCTGATAATAAACAAGCCCAAATTGATCAAGTCATTAGACATGAAAAAGACTTTGATTGTTTTTTATGGAAATACGTCATTGGTCATCATGGATGATGGCCGCTTCTTCATCTTGCTAATAGTCTCTGTTCTTTGTCTGGCATTTTGCAGGAGAAATCACGGAGTAAAATTGCCAAAGTTTGCAGTGATGAGCTGAAGATTCTGAAGTCAAGAACAAAGGAATACAACATTGCCAAGCAATTGAAGGAGTTGTTTATGGAGTTCATTGATCATCAGAGAAAATTATACCAGACTTTGGCTGTGGAAGAGACAACAATATTGAAGCCAACGCGAGGACAGTAAGGAATTATGATCTTTTGACAGTCAAATTGTGATCTTCTGTGCAAATGTGAATATAATAGATATACAAATACTAGGATGGTTAACAACTTGATCGGTTCAACTCATCGACGGAGATAAGAAGGTCGAGCGTTGAAACATACTGAAATAGTCTTCCAATTTCGGTCTAGAAAAAATCAAGGATTGTCTGAATAGTCTTCCAATTTTGGTCTAGAAAAGTTGGAGCTGCTTATATCAATACTTGTGTTCTCGTTGTTTCTTGGTATCATAAACAGCCGAGGCCGAATGACATTTGCAAACAGTTCCATACGAAGTTGACATTTTTCGAATTCCATAATCCGGTAGCATTTTTTTTTTTCGATAACACGGTGTTGTTGTAAGTAGAGTCATCATGAAAGTGGATAGTGGTAGGACAATATTTTCTTAGTTTGAATAGTACAACTCGGTTATTGAGTTGTTCATTCGTGATCGACTCACTTCTACTTTATACATTCTTGCTACTAGATTGATACACTTGTAATAATATTATGTTTGGATAATATTATATGTATTCTTTAATTTTACCTCTTAATTCTTATTATTATGTAAAATTTATTAATAGATGTAATTAATATGATAAATTACAAATAAATTATAAATATTAAATTAAATTGCGTAAGAAGGCAAAAATTAGAATGTAAAATTAAAAGACAAATATAACAAGATCTTGTATTTTTCAGTTCTTCTGTTCAATTTAATTTAGGTTACCCTAAAAGTATTGATTTGCTTGACAAATACCCTATTGTAAAATAAAAAATGTTGAAATCATTTCTTATTAGCGCCATTGTGGTCGATCTGTAATTTGTCTGAATTAGGAATAAATTTAATGGTAATATTCAATTTAAACTCTGAAGTATGTGGTATTGAACAAAAATCATATGCAAATATTTGAACGATTTAAACCTCGAAGTATAAAAATTGTTCGAAATAAACCTTGTCGGCCCCCCCGATATCAACATTAGGGGACAGATCTCGAGATCGGGTGGTGACCCCCCACACTGGAGGTTGTGACCTCTCGTTCGCGACAAAAAACATTGCAAATGATATCAAAATTTCTTAAAATTTTTTACCACATGTTCAGCATATCATTAAAAGATTATATGGAAGGTTTCATAGTTTTTCAACACTTGTACGATATATTATAATTTTTTATGTCTATTTTATAGAATATTGTTTAACAAATTATAATAAATCGTACAAGTGTTGCAAAATCACGAAGCTTTTCAAATTATCTTCTCATTATATGATGAACATATGATAAATTTTTTTAAAAAAACTAGATATCGTTTGCTATGTTTTTTATTGAGAACGGGTGGCATCAATTAAATTTAATTACCCTAAATTAAATTTAAAAAAATTTATGGTGACTATCTCAAAAAATATAACAAATAATATCAGATTTTTTTAGAATTTTTATCACAAGTTCAGCATATTATTAAAATATAATATGAAAATTTTCGTGATTTTACAACACTTGTACGATTTATTATGATGTTTTAAATAATATTCTATAAAATAGACGTAAAAAACTATAATAAATCGTACAAATATTGAACAATTACGAAACCTTTCAGATTATCTTCTAATGATATGCTGAATATGTGATAAAAATTTCAACAAATTTTAATATCATTTGATATGTTTTTTGTCGATAATGTGAGGTCACCACCCCATATGTGAGGGGTCACCACCCGATTTGGAGATCTACCCTCTGATTTCAAACGTTGTTACTTTTTTATGCTTTGAGGTTTAGATCGTTCAAAAATTTACTTGAAAGTATTTTTTGTTCAGTACCTCATACAAAGTCTTTTTTGAATATTAACTTAAATTTAATTATGATTTCTATAAATATTTACGAAAAAGTAAACGTCACCATTTGTACACGCTGGATTTTCTGGTTGGTTTATGCATGTCATATTTGGAAACATGAAGGGGGAAACTGTTGGATTTGATTTTAAGAAATAAAACGACGTCGACTCAAGTTCGTAACCTTGTAATAATCCGAAGTCCAAACACAGAAAAACCGACAGGATAAAACGAGGATCCAAGAAATTCTTGTTTTCTTCGTCTTTCGCCCCAGAATCGAACACCCAAAACAAACCCGATCGTGGAATCACTGGACAATTTGCGTGGGGTCTGTTCGCCAATTGAAGGTAATTTAATGATCCTTGATCTCTCACTTGTTTACTCTTATGGCTCTGCATCAAGCTCTTTTGTTTTTTCGCATTTCAACCATTGTTTTCAGAAGGTCTGTGTTAATTCGTTGATTTTTGTTCTTTGAATCTTAAAACAGATGGAAATTTGGGATATGAAACCATTAGTTGTGCTGACGATTGGTTGGGTACTGCTGTTGAGTCTTAGAGGATCTGAAGGAATAAGATTTGGGATAGACAGGGAAGAATGTCTCTCCCATGATGTTAAATACGAGGGAGACACTGTTCATGTTTCTTTTGTTGTCATAAAATCCGATTCGCCTTGGCATTACGGTGATGATGGCGTTGATCTTGTGGTATCTTTCTTTTGTGCACTCTTTTTGTTGTGTATTTTTTTTCCAGATTAATGTCTGTCTCTAATCCTTGATTTTGTTGGAAACATTGATGTTTTTACTAAATGGTTTGGTCTTTTTTATTGTTTTTGTTTTTCTCCATTTCTGCTTCACTGAAATGATAGGTTGTGAGTTGTTTTGGTTTGAGCTATTTTCTGGCTAATCCCTTTGAAATGATCATCTCTTAGTGTGAATTTTTAATAAGCGATAAACGAAGAAATATGTTTTTATTGGGTTTTTGCTGATTCTCGTTGTAGAAGTTGTCACGATTCATGGCTATTTATTGTAGGAAATGAGACATTGCCTTGTTTTTATTTATACGTCGAAAGAAAACTATGCAATAGGAGATACATTGCTTCATTTGTTTCTATTTTTAGAAATTTTGTGTTGTGCAATAATGATATTTGAAATCAGGATTCCGAAAGTTTCTAGACTCTGTATTGATACGAGGGAGTGATTTTTACAAGATCCAAGTTTATTGAACATGAAGTTTTAATATATTGCTTTGGTTTCTTCTTCTTTCTTCATTTTCCTATGAATTCAATTTGGAAATTTTAAGGTAAAAGGACCATCGGGGGAACAAATTCAAGATTATCGCGACAAGAGTAGTGAAAAGTTTGAGTTTGTGGCGCAACACAAAGGCCTTCATCGCTTCTGCTTCACAAACAAGTCTCCGTATCACGAAACCATCGACTTCGACGTTCATGTTGCTCATTTTTCGTATTACGACGAGCATGCCAAAGACGGTGATTGTTATTTTACGCACACTATTCACACGTTACTTGTATTGTATGAGTGAAATAACGATTAAGCTAAACTTGGTTTTATTGGCAGAGCATTTTGCACCATTGTTGGAACAGATTGCCAAGTTAGAGGAAGCTCTTTACAACATTCAGTTTGAACAGCATTGGTTAGAAGCTCAAACTGATCATCAGGCAGTCGGTACGAGTTTCGGGAACTTTGTTTTTTTTTTTTCTTTTAATTTTCACTTGATTCGTTCTTCAAATTATGAAGCATTTGTTCTGAATGATTTGCTTGATTTTGATGGTGGTCTTGTTCGAGTTGCAGTGAATGATGGAATGAGCAGAAGAGCAATACACAAGGCGATGTTTGAATCAGCTGCACTCGTCGGCGCGAGTGTCCTCCAAGTCTACCTCCTTCAACGTCTCTTCGAGCGCAAGCTAAGGACATCCCGAGTTTAGATAGACATTCATGAACCACCCCCTTTGCGTTCTGCTTTCTTGAATCAAACTTCAAGTATCAGTTTTCTATAAGTTGAAAACTAGTGAATTCCAATCAAAGATTTTACGAATTAATTCCTTTTACCATTACCAGTAACTCTAGACATTGATGTCTTCCCAAATGAGTCCTGTAATATAAATAATATTAAATGATTTTTATAATTTAATGGGAATATAGTGAAAAAAACCTAGTAAAATGCAATTTTACCAACCATGCATGCATGTTACATGAGATTATCATGTTTAGCTGTAAGATGACGACCTCTTGACTTGTATTTATTGATCGAGGTTAACAAAATTTTGAGCTTGACATGCTTGAATATTTCGAGTGAACGAGCTTATAAACATTCATCAATCTTAGGAGTTGTATTATAACGAAGAGAGAGTACGAAATCGGGAAGTAAATGAAAGCAAATGGGAAAGATGGTTGGATAAGAATGAAATTAGGGGTGGAAAAATGAGCATCCTTTAAATCAGTTTACTCAGGCAGCTCACAGCTGTGGTTGATTACAGCTTCAACTGGATTGCTAATATAAAAAAAGGGGATAGAGAGCATTACACGACTAGATAAAACAAGAGACATGCCCACCCATGTTTTTTTCCAAACACTCACTAGCCTTAAAAAAGGAAAAATAGAAATTACAATCGCTAATCTTTAAAAGCTCATTCTTAAAAAGAAGAAACGTACCCCCGCCGCCCCACAAGGCTATCGACCAATCTTGCAACTCTTTTACGGTATGCAAATTGAGCCATGGCCTCCATGAAAAGAGCAAAGGCTTTAAACTTAGACAAGCTCTACTACAAGAGCAGATGCACCGCCGCCGCCATTACAAACACCACCGACTCCGTGTTTTCCGTTTCTTTGCTTTAGTACCTGGAAACCATATCATTTCCATTCAGACTGTGTTTTTTCCCCTCAATTCGTAAATAAGAATAAATGGAGCCAAGTTTTGGATTGTGTTTAGAAGTGATTTAATTGTGTCATACCCCCAAAAGTGTAACCAAGATTCGAGCTCCACTGCAACCTAGGGGATGTCCCAAGGACACAGCTCCACCATTCACGTTAACTTTTTCCTGTGGATGAGGTAATGTAATACTTTGAGCATGGTAATATTGGTCTACTTTCATGAACGGTATTTCAAATTAGACGAGCAAGAGGATCTTAAACGAGATGAAAAGCAAAATCCCACTCATTTCAACCATTAACATACAAGAAATTATTGTAAACACGAGAAATGATACTCACTGAATCAAGACCAAGCAGTTTCTGATTCGCAAGAGCCACAACCTTCACACAAAATATTGAGTAAGATCACTAGTAGTTTCATATTTCATCCTCGATGAAACAAAATGATGTTCAGTATAATATAGAAGATATCTGAAAGCTCTCTGGTGAAAGATTACCGCAAAGGCTTCATTGATTTCATAGAAGTTAATTTGAGAAGCTTCCAAACCAGCATTTGAGATTGCTTTAGGAATCGCAAGAGCAGGAGCAGTTGTGAAAAATTCTGGTTCCTGCAAAGTCAATTTCTTGTCAGACTCTAAAACTGGATATGAATGATGGTGAAAGCATAAGGCTCTCTTATCATGAGTAATTTTGGCATCGGCCTCAATGTTTTTTTAATTATATTTGTGTATTACTACCTGAGCAGCAGTCAGCATATCCAGTGATCTTAGCAATCACTTGAAGACCAAGTTTCAGTGCCTTCTCTCCACTCACAAGAACTAATGCAGCAGCCCCATCACTGTCATTTACAGAGACTGTTAGGTCGGTAGCCTCACAAAGGCCAAAGCAAAAGTTATGTCATTAACTTGTATGAACTAAGAGCTCCAAAAAAGAACCAACAGAATTAACACTAATTCTTTCAGTAGCTCTAAAGTGAAATAAATCGAAGTGAAATAAAATAAAACTGTCATCCATGATCACAAAAGGTGAGAGAAGTATTTACGTTTTGCATCATGCAAAATCTTGTTGAAAATACTTATAACAATATATATATATATATATATATATATATTGCAAAACACAAAACAATGGATGATCATTGGCTCTCTGAGCTATCTAATTAGAACAATTCTAGTAGCTCAAAGCAAAATAATGCAAAGCAAAATAATGCTAAAATTTTTATCAAACACTTGTGAAAACGAATATGGTTTCCATTGCATCCAATTTTTTTTTACTGGTAGAGTGATGCAAGTTTATTGCTTAGTTTCGTTCTTATTTAGTACTATATCCCTAATGTTTGCTGCTCACTAATGTATGAAAGGAAATTATATTGTATGAATGAGATATAAGGATTATGTCTAAAATACAAGAAGCAATATGAAAATTTAAAGTACTAAACCTTATGCTGGAAGCATTGCCAGCAGTAACAGAACCTCCAACATCCTTAAAGCTAGGTCGAAGCTTCCGGAGTTTAGCAGCATCAAACTAGCTTGTCACAAATGCCACAGTAGCAAATATTTTCAGCAGATAAAGACATTACGTATCTCCGTTTTAGGAAGAACAAATAAAATATAAACAAATACATTTCATCTCCGTGTTAGAAAGAAAACTGCAAGAAGAAATAAATAATTTCATGCTTAATTCCATGCCTGTCTTCTCTAAAACACGAAAGTCATGCTTTGAGATCAAGTTTATTATAATCATTAAGGAACTTATGGAGATCATGCTGCATATAAGTATACAAAATCTATAATCGGAAAGCTGCATACCTTTCCTAGACCCTCATCCTTGTCGACTGTGGTAGATGGCCTTCCCTTTCCTCCAGAAACCTCAACCGGAACAATTTCCCATGAAAAGGAACCATTATCTTGGGCAGCAATGCCACGCTCAAAGCTCTGAACAGCAAAATCGTCCTGCAAGGAAGAAGTACGTAATCAAATCTCTGCAGTTATCAACTTTGAAATATGGTCTGAGATTCATTAATCATGGCATAAAATACCTGTTCCTCCCTCGTTATTTTATATTTATCTGCACATAATTCAGCACACACACCCATACCAGAATCAGTATAGACATCCCACAAGCCGTCCTTCAACATTCCATCAACAAGAGAATCGTGTCCAAGTCTAGACCCTTTCCTGTATTTAGCATTGAATTAGCACATGGCAAGAGAAGCTCAGGTGATCATAAATGCACTTGAAGTACCAACCTTGCTTCAGCCAAGTACTTAGGAGCATTGGACATGCTTTCCATGCCACCAGCCACTACAACGTCATTAATTCCTAATTGGATACTTTGTGCCGCCAACATTGTTGCTGCAATAATCCATATAAAGAACATGATAGTTCATCTTCAGAATTTTTTTCCACTTTTTGGGGTAAAAAATAATATTTTAACAAAATGGATCTTGAAAAAGACAAGAGACCTTTCATCCCAGATGCACAAACTTTATTAACTGTAGTACAGATGACTGAACTAGGTATTCCAGCACCCAATGCAGCCTGTCTGGCAGGAGCCTGCCCTAAATTGGCACTTAGAACATTTCCAAAGATAACTTCTTGAACAAGTGATGGATCAACGTTTGCTCTTTTGAGAGCAGCTAAGGTTGAGAAAAGCAAACATTAAAACATAAGCCATAAAAAAGAAAACAGGATTTTACTTCATTCAAGCAGCAGCAACCTAGCATTATGCTTATACCTTCAATAGCTATAGATCCAAGCTTTGTTGCAGGTATCGAAGAAAGGAGACCAAGAAATCCACCCATTGGTGTGCGTGCAACACCAACAATGCAAACATCTGCATGTTAACAAAAAAGACCAGGCATTAAAATAAAACAAGAGAGTAAATAGTGCAGACCCAATAAGATTTTAGTTTAATAGAATAAAATGACATCGGTAAATATTTTGTGAATCAAATAGGCAAGAACAAAATTTTAAGAGAAAAGAAGACATGTTACCTCTAGGCTTTATGGAGTCTGAACATGCTGCTGGAGCCATGGATTGCTGCAAATTGAAAGAATTGAAATTCATATTTTCATACATACTAATCCAGCGAAGTATACGAAGATATAATGTACATCAGGTGAAAATTGTTGTTCCACATCGACAGAACCAAAGCAAATGGTCATGTATAAATATGAGGGGATTCCCTCACTCATTGAGCTAACTTTTGAAATGAGTTCTACCCTATTACTTTCTATCATGGTATTAGAGCTTAATTTGTACGATGTGATGACCGATTAATCACGCTAGATGTGAAGGAAAGAAAAATTTATCACGCTAGACGTGTGGGCGGGTGTTATCCCACATTGACAAAAGCAAAACAAACAATTCTGTATAAATATGAAGGGAATTCTCTCACTCCTTGAGCTAGTTTAGAGTGAGTTCTACCCTCTCATGTTCTATAAAAAATGACACCAATTATATGCATGACTTGTAGCTTTCGCATGACTTGTAGCTTTCGCATGACTTGACCATAAAACATAAAAAAAATAATAATATTAAAGAAACTCAAAAACTTAGGCGTGGAAAAGTTCAATAGCAGTAAAAAATGCGTTGAAAGCTTCAAGCAGACGCAAAGAACTCTCACAGCAATCCTCTCGTTAGGAATCGGGATATAGGCTTAGCTAGAACAGGTTCGTTTCAGCTTTATTGACTTTTGAGAGACAAAGCAACCAAGGAGTGCTTTGTGAGATAGTGAAATTGAACTTTTAACATCCAAGGCGCAGTAATCTTGAAAAATCAATTTCGAACAAACGTCCTTTTCATGGTAAGATTAACGGTGAAGTATAAAACCTTACTCTGCTTTCAAACGATTCAAAACACGGAAAGAACCAAAATGAAAAATAACCGCCAGACAAATAAAAAATTCGCAGCTAGATCTAAAAAACTGCGCAAGGAGTCAAACATGCATCAAACAGCTTAACAATTTGACACCATTCCCCCACTCTTCAAACAACGACAACGACAGATCCAAACGACAACGGAGATCACAACTAGATTCCAGAGCAGAACCTCAGAAAAAATCCAAACGAAACCATAAGACTCACATTAGGCAAACAAAAAACAAAAAAGAAGAACAAGTCGAATCAAATCGTTACTTACATCTCTCACTATCCTTGACGAAGAAGACGACCGGTGATGAGTACAAAAATGGAGCTAATCCTGCACATGAAATTCATTAATCCAAGCTTGTGCTCCTTATATAGGAGACTATGGGGAGCGGTCTAACCAACACAAACAATGAGTCTGTTAATTATTTTTAGTTATTTACAATGAAGTCCTTTTAACATATGTATTTATATACCCCTGGACCACTCCCATTCTCCGCCGTTCATTTTATAATCAACGGTAATGAACAATTAGAGAAAACGTAACAAATAAATACGAGACGCAATTGACTATCATTTTTTTAATTTATTTATTAAAAATAATGTTAATGTACTCTTTTAAAAAATTAGTTGTTACGTCAACTATTTATTACTGATAATTAATTATTTTTTATAATTTATTTAATTAATTACACAAAAAATTAATTGTTTGATAGTTTTAATAAAATGTTAAAATATCATATAATTTTTGATTATTTAGGGGGTACCGAACTTGATCATTACCGACCTTTACCAAATATTTGGCCATTTAACGTGAACCACGTGTTAGAAATATTAATTCTTTTTCTCCAAAATAATCATATAATATGAATTTAACAAATATGTTTTTTTAATAAATAAATTAAATTAATATAAATTGACTAATACTGTAATTTCACCAACTTTTTTTTTTCTGAGTTTTGACTGAGAAAGAGGCAGGTTGGTGGATTCCAATATTCAAATTTATTAAAAACTATATATTATTAAAATAGAAATAAATAATGTTATTATTTGAAGTCAAAATTAGGTGAGAAATTACATGGTGGGTCAAGCAAAACAAATTTAAGAGTTAATTTTCCATTTAATCACAAAATTTGACAAGTTATCCACAGCTTTTTGACACCAGAATAAAATCAAATAATGTTATTTATTAAAATTATTCTTATCCACCAAACATTATACGTGACACAATGATATCATTTTCCTAATTTATTAATTTATTGAATATCGAGCGTCTCTTCTTAATAGAAATAAACATTAGGTGTAATTAAATAATTAAAAAATAGTTAAGTATTAAAAATTAAAAAAAAAAAGAGTTTGGATTAGAATGTTTAATTTTATAAAATCACTTTTAAATGCAATTAATTATTTTAATTAAAAAAATTAGAGGGACAAACTGGGCCTAATGAGCTTTATTTTTCAAGTCCTCCCTCTCGTGGGCCGTGGTACGGGAAAAGAGGGTGTGATTTGCGAAGGAGTTTGTTTCTTCGGGCGCTCAATACGCCGAGAACTGCCTGCCTCCACAGTCCACCTTCATCCTGAACAGCTTCATCGCTGTAAGTTTTCTCAGCAATCTTAGCCTTCTTTTCGATCTCAATACGATGGAGGATTTTAGAATAAAAGAGGAAATGATCAATCTTCATAATCTGGTAGACTTGTTTGCGCAAAATATTGTACTTGGTGGGAGTTGCAAGGTTGGTATCATGGAAAAGGCAACAGAACTAGTCAATGAGATGCTCAGGGCAGGCTTGGAACTGAATGCCGAGCAGGTAATATGATCCGTGCTCTTGAGATTTATGATGAGATGAAGAAGAGGAAGGTAGTACCCACATTACTACTTTTAATGCTATTATTAAAGGATTTTGCTGCTGTGTAAAAATTAAAACAAGAAATTATAGCAGATGCGGATTGCTACCATATTATTATAATTTGGTCTCCTCAAAGCTAAAATACTCGAAGAAGCTAGGCCTTATGTGGTTGAGATGTTAGAAAAAGGATTAAAACCATACAAGTACAAATGGTAATTTCATCTGTGGATATGGTACAGAAGGGAAGATGGATATGGCTGAACGATGTTTCAATGAAATGTTAGACTCTGGCCAATTATTTTATTTACAAAATCTTGATTAATGGACAAATCAAAGAGGGGAACACAGCGGAAGCCCTTTCGACATTTAGACATATGCTTGCACGAGGTTGTCTTCCAGATATTCAAACTTACAGCCTAAAGGGTGGTTATTGATGGTCTCGCAGGGAATGGTAAATTACAAGAAACTTTTCATATCTTTTCTGAGTATTGTGAGAAAGGTTTGGCTCCTGATATTTCAATGTACAACTCTCTTCTGAGTTGTGCAATGTACATGTGGTGATGTAAGGAGGGCGTTACATTTTCATGGAGAGATAATCCAAAAGGGCATAAATCCTGATACCACTACTTATATATATTGATCAAAGGACTATGCAAAGCGGCCGAGCAGGTGAGGTGGAAAAAGCCAGTAACTTGATTAGTGGAATGATGGAGAAAGGCCTGACTCATTCTGGTGGGGCTTTTACTGCCATGATAGATGGTTTCTACAAGTCTGGAAAATTGACCGAAGCAACCGACGAGTATGAGCAGCTGACTTCGATAGGAACTTTCCCCCGTATACTTTTGTCTACAATATCCTTCGGAGTATGTGTTGTATACAAGGATAGTTGGAGAAAGCACAGAAACTAGTTCAAGAAATGTTGCATAAAGTGGTTTGCCTCTACTTTGTCTCTCAACTCATTGGTTGATTTGTCATCGAGCTTGATTTGCTGAAAGCTGTGATAGAGAAACTGATAATTAGATGCGACGTCAAATTCGTGATAAGTTCTTCAATGGAAGAACAAAAATCCCTTTTCTGCAACAAAATTGTGCAACAACGCCCTGATTTGAATGGGTTCAAGAAGGTACGCACACCAGGCCTGAGAGATGATCTGAGATTGCAAATTTAGATGGAGGCTGGCAAAGATTTCATAATCTGTTGAGAAAACCTGCAACTTTGACTCATTTTCCATATCTTCATCAATGACTCAGATTCAAATCACATCACTTTGCCATTAGATTCATATTACAATTTATTGACAGTGATATTCATGGATTTGATCTCAGTCTCTAGTTATTCATTTTTTTAAACTTTCCCAATTCTTGTAGAAAGCTCTTATGCATCTTGACCAATCAATGACTCAGTTTTTCTTTTCAGTTTATTGTGATAGTTTTGAGCAGAATTCCTTGTAAAACGTCTGAAACTCACCTTTGGTTCTCTGTTTTTAATCTGAATTTACTCCTACTTGAGTTTGTCAATGAGGCGGGAAGAATCTTTTCAATTTTTGAAGTTATGAATCTAAAAGTAAATATTATCATCAAGGTTTGAACTGAAGAATTCTGCATTTGTAGACAGAGGATCTATGTGCAGCTGCAGTTAGAGAGGTAAAAGAAGAGACAGAAGTGAGTGATAAGTAGCCAATTCTTGCTTTCACTTTTCTTTTTTCTTCTTCTTCCTCAGCAGCCTTCTTTCTGAAAATCTAACAGCATCTTCGTCTTTCCTTCAGATCGACACAGAATTTGTCGAAGTTCTAGCATTCAGGCGAGGGTCTTTCCCCCATATCCAAAGATAAATCTATGAATTAGTTGATATTCTGATTCTCGTCACCCTTTTCTCTTTATCTCGAGTGAATGAATCGCAGGCGATATCACAAGCCGTTTTTCTCGGAATCGGAAATATCAACCCTTTCGACGTTAAGAGGCAAAATTGGAGATTGAAGCAGCTCTGTCAATTGCTCTGGTTTGTTTTCCAAAAAGATTCAATTTTTACGTATTTTTTTTTTACCATTTCTATGAAGAGAATTTCAGGATTTGTCAGATAATAACGTATGTTGCAGGAGTAGAAGAAGAGAGAATCACATTTCCAAGGAAGACGATAAACTTGGCAACTGTACACCACGCATGAAACCAAGATTGACAACCCAATGGAAAAAAAAAAATCAATGATTTTGTCTATAAGAAGGGGCCCACACAAGCTGGCTAATTATTTACCATCAAACCTCGATAAGAAGAAAGCCACGTGTCGAAATCAGAAGACTCGCAACTTTGATCAAACAAACATTGTCCCCACACACAAGCTTAGAATGACACCCAACAGTCTCCCACCACCATACAGTCTGCTTCCTGCATTGTCGTCGTCGGCCGTCTGATCCGCCGGCTCGCTATCCGGAGAATCCGACGAGTCCGGTGAGTCTGCGGCGACTACCTTATGATGAGCAGCTTTGGGAGATGGTGCCTTTGGTGTCTTCTCAGTCGGTTCGGCCTTGAAAACCTCTATTGGCAACAAGACCTTGTCGATCTTGTAAATCACTAAAGGCTCTTGATCTATCAGTGTTCCTGTTATCAGGGCAGTCGAAGCCCTCGTCTTCAACGTCACGTCCTCGCCGTCGTTTTGGATGGTGAATTCGTATTTGCTCTTTCCGTCCGTCGCTAAGGTGTTGATGGGTCCGTTGTTAGATTTGAGCGTTTGCATGGACTCGTAAACCGGAAAGGCGTGAAACAGCAGTAACGACACCTTCTGAGCCGCCGTTAGGTTTCTGTACTTTGGCATGAAGGCTTTAATTACGTCATCGGAGGGGCAAAACACCGTCAATCCTCCTTCAACATTCGCCTGATATGTAGAGTCGGCTCCGGTAGCTATTAACAAGTCCGAAAAAGCTTGGCAGCCTTGTTTCGCGGCGATAACGGTCAGATTTAGGTCTCCCGGACCTGCAACTGGAGCTTCAGCTTCAGGCGAAGTTAAAACCTGCTCCACATTTGCAAAAAGTTTCATGAAAATTTAGAAAATTCAGTAGAATTTGAATCAAACATCGAAAGAAGCTCGAATCTGAAATTTCTATTCCAATACCTGACTGATTTGTATGACTGAGATATTGTACGGGACTTCATGTACGGACTTGACGAAGAAAGCATTGAGATGACCGTTGTTATCTTCAGCTCCGAAACCGACTTTACCGCCTTTATAATCAGTGATATTGACGTATCCAGAAGTTCCGGTGGCCGAGCCACTGGCTTGATACATGGAGGAGGTCAAGGTGCTTCCATCTGTAATTTGATGGAGCTTTTTAGCGCCGAAGTAGTCGGCGAGGACATGGAGGGAGAGGACATTTCTGATGGTGTAAACGGAGAGGTGTTTAGACAGTAAGGTAGACATTCCGGCATTGTCCACTGCGAGAACAGTGATAGTAAGCCGGCGATTGATGTCGGCAGCAAGATGAGTGATGGTGAGGTAGTGATTGAAGGTTGAAAACTCGGGATGTTTTGCTAGAATGCTAGTGATGTTATGAGCGTAGGCGGTGGAGGACAAAGCAGAACGAAAAGAGGGAGGGCCAGGCCCAGGCCTCCGGCAGAGAGTTGCAGAGCTCGCCGCATCGTGGAGAAGAACATGAAGATGAAATTGCAGAGAGAGAGAGAGAGAGTAGCAGGCTAGTGAGAGAGAGAGAGAGAGAGTAGGGTCTGCTTTAAGTAGTGTGGAAGAGTGGAGACACACTGTCTGCGGTCAGGGAAATAAAGGAAAAAGTAAAATAAAAAATAAATTAATTTTCCATTAATAGAAAGAATAATGGCTCACCAATAATATTAATTATAATTATATTTTTTTATTAAATTAAAATTAAAATATTAATTAATAAATAATGAAAATAAAAAAAAAGGTAGAGGTTACTTGTCACGTTGGTATTAGGTATGCGTACAATAAGATGAAAAAGTATAGCTTAAAAAATAAATAAAATAAAAATAATAATTTAAAAAGGAAAAGCATAATTTAATTGGGAATTAACGTTTCACCAACTATGAAGAAACCCAAACGTGACTTCCTTGACCTTTGCTCCCTCCTTTTCTCACAATTCTTCACTCTTCTCTCTTCACTAGCCCTTTTAATTTTATTTATTTTATTTTATTTTTAGAAAATAAAAATAAAAATCCGGGTAAATGCCTTTTTCAAATAAAACCTAGAACCAAACCATATATTTTGATTTCCTCTACAAGAAGTATATAAGATTCGCGTGACTTTACTTTTGGATTTCAACCCGTAAAAACCTACATTAATTAAAACATTACAGTCTGTTTATAAATCATATCATTCAAACTGATACGATATTAGACTGGTATGACGTCATGCGGGTGAAAAATAGAATGTCGTGATTCCTCTCTTAACGATGAAATGTTTTCACAAAATAAGTTACCGTCTAGTAATTTGTCGCTAAACGTTTAACGTAATCATTTAAAATAAAGATTAAATAAGTGATTAATCTAATAATACAGTCTTTAAAATATATTCGATCAAAGCACATAACGTTTGTTTTGGTCTTAATATGGTTAGATCGTAATCCTAAATGAACACGAAGGTTGCTTTTTTTTTTTTATTGGTGTTATTGTGTTGAGTTGTTGATTACTAGGTTAGACTAGACTAATGACATGGGCCCGCACGTGTCGGTGACAATAAAATCCAACATAGACAGACTGGAATGTGGGCCATGGCCATGTTACCCAACGCCAACCGTTCTTCTTAAATCTAAAAATTATTATTTATTTTCCAAATATTAATTTATGGAACAAAGGGACAACAGTCAACCACTTACATTTATTTTACTTTCCATTTCTTCAATGCTGTTACTTTCTTATTTAGCAAATGAAATAAAGATCGTAATTTATTTATTAATCGTCACATACGATTCCAAAGTTATCTATAAGTTCTTTCCGAGTCCATTGCTCGATAAAGTTGCTAGTGTAATGGTTCGCCATACTTGGATTGGCTAGACTACCCAGTGTAACTAGTCGAGCCAACTCGTTCCATTCCATAACTTTTAGAAACTACGGAACTGAAATTAACGATTCATATTGAAAATGCTTTAGTGGGTTTAAAAAATGTTATGGTAGATGATGATTGACACGATAAAAAATAAAAATATAAAATAAACGTAGCATTATTAAATTTTTTATATTTTTAATAGTTAATTAATGAGCAACAATTTTTAATTTTTAAATTATCAACTAAAATTAAAAAAAAAAAGAGTTTAACTATCAAATAAATATAGAAAATTTTGGAATAAATAACAACGTTCTTAACATAGGTTATTAATTTAATAAATATTAGACAAAAATCATAAATTGGAGATGCTTTCTAAAATCAATATTACTAGCTCGCAAATTTTGTTTGAAGCTTAATTTTTTTTTTAATTTTTTTTTTTTTCATAATTCTACATTTAATTTTTTTAAAAATAAATAATTCGTAGGAACGGGAATATTTGAAGTGACGTCGTTGAGGAAATATCTCGGATTCCAAAATTCAAGCAATGGAGGAGAGAAAAGCGTAATTTAAAGCGGAGTGTAGGTCCCACTGGAAGAGCGTGGCGACGAGTGATTGGGTGAGGAATGGACTACAAAAGAAGCTCCAAGTATTGGAGAAAACAAAGTGGTCATGGCAGTGGCAGTGGTGGCAGTGGGCAGTGGCAGAGCAACATCCCCTTTTAAGCAAGCATCATAATTAGTCCAGTCCATCCCAGATCTTCCAAATTCATTGGAGAATAAAAACTCACTGTTCATTTTTTTAGTTTGGGTTTTTTCATCGCGGCAGCGGGAGAGATTTTGGGGGAGAGAAAAACAAAAAGGAAGAAACGAACAAAACCCGCGAGTTTTCCAGCAGCGAGGAACATGCCCGCTTCTTTCTTTCCGCCGATTTTTTGTTTGGGTTGTCCTGCTTTGTCATTCGATCTGAAGAAATGGGTAAATCTCTGCAAAACTCTTTGATTCTGAAACTCGGGTTGTAGCATATTTTTGCGATGCTTTTATGGGCTTTCGATGAATTGCTTTTCCTGTTGTAGGGGTTTTACCCGAAGTTAATATCGGGGGAAATTTTTTTTTAATTGACGTGTTTGAGGCGATTGATTGTTCTTGTTCTGCTGTTAGTGACTGGCAATGCTGGTAATAGAAAAGAAGGCGCTTCTGAAGTAAAGAAGTTTAAGGGGAATTTTGGTCAGAATATGGAGTTTCCAGAGAGTAGCGCTAGTGACTATTTAAGCTGTCACTCTTTATCCCCAGAGAATATGGTTGGATTTCTTCCACATAGCCAAGGGGCATCCTCACAGCCTTTTATCTCTTCCAAGGTTGATTCATCTGTTATATTCTATTCTTCATTTAATGTTCTAGGATTTCAGCTTTGCTACATTTTTTTTGAATGTGAGACCTTTATCTTAGTACTCGTATGTGGATTTTTATGTCAACAAAAAATAGAGGGCTCCCCTCTTTTTCTATTTGGTCGATGAGTATTGACAAAAATGGTTAGTTGCTGACATTTCCATTCCAAAAGATGGTTTTTAGACACATAGGATAAAGGTTGTTTGTCAACAAAAAATACACTCGAATTGGAGTTCTAGAGCGGAATCTTACTACTTGTCTATTGCTAGGATCCGGTTGAAATAATGGAGCTGCAAGCTCCCGCATTGTCTCAAAATACAAGTCCTATTGAAAATTCGTTAAACGGTGAAAGAACACCAGTAAAAATCTCGTGGAATCATGGTGGCAATCAAGTGGCTCTAGTAGGATCGTGGGACAATTGGGAGACAAGGTAGATTGTTCTTGCGATTAGAGAAAGTTTCTTAGTTATTTTATGCAAAGTTATGAAGTTGGTCTCTTTGTTAGGGAAATCATGCAGAGGATGGGTGCAAGATTCCAGGTTTTAAAGACACTTCCTTCCGGCATCTACCACTACCGATTTGTTGTTGATGGATGGTTGGTGTGTGCTCCAGACTTACCTTGGGTTTCTGATGATTCAGGAAATCCTTACAATATTTTGGATTTGCCGGTAGTTTCATGGCTTATACTCTACTTTGGTTTTTGATTATTATATCACATATTTGGTTTGGAACATTAGATTACACATTTTATTATATTACATATTTGATTATTATACTTTAGTTTGATTTTGAGCATGAATGCAAGGCATCAATATGCATCTTCATAATGTGTGGGTTGTCAAGAAAATGATACTTTGCCGGAATTTTCCATGCTATCATCATCTAACTTCTTTAAACCGAAGGCAATGACACTGCACCTACGAAAATTTAATGCACAGCTGAAAAAGTCGTTCGTATTTTAGGCCGTGTCTAATTATTAGACAAATAAGCTGCTTCTACTACAAAGAAAGCATTTTGAAGAAACAGTTTCGCAAAACTAGAGCAGAAGCCTTAAACTTGATTATTTTTTGGTCTTGCAATGAGTTAATTACATCCGGTTATTTGTTGTCAGCTCTGCTTTGGGTCTCAATAGGAAATAGGAATCCACCTCTTAAGCATTTTAGACATGAAGTTTGAATTATATTATTTCGTCGATTTCAAAAAGTAATCTCGGGCTTATCTTTTATCATGTTGTGCAGGAAAATGAATCAGAAATGCTGGAAAATCTATCAGAGTTTGAATGCCCTCCATCTCCAGAATCAAGCTATGATAATCAAATTTTAAACGAAGACGATTTTTGTAAGCCTCCTCCAGAACTACCGCCACAACTACGAACGACTGTTCTGAATGGGCAATCTCCCTCAGATGATGACCAGTTGCGTCCAATGCCTCTTCACACCGAACTAAATCATCTCTATGTGCAGAGCAACCACGAAGGTCAGTTCATGGCACTTGGTTCAACTCACAGATTTTCCCAAAAATACATTTCTATGCTGCTATACAAGCCCTTTTCGTCCAGAAACAGATGATTAATTTATAAACTCAACAGACCCCATTTGTAGAATTGAAATTAATACATGAAGAATGCTTGGAAAATTAAATATTTATCGATTTTGTAGGTTGAGGAAAGAAACAATGCAGTGAAAAAGTAGGTATTGTTTGTCATATAAACTCTATTTTAAACTGGCTATTCATTTGGTTGTGGCATTTTCTCCTTTCTCAATCCTTCCACTGCATAACAGTTAAATTTGGTGCTTGTGACTTGATGAGAAATTGACAGCAAACATTGAACTTTTCATTTATTTATTTGCTTATAAAGACGACGACAATAATGTCCTGTTAGATTTAACTTAAAACTTGTTTGCTTATAGCCTTAACTTAAACTGTAAAATAAGTTTAGCTTTGATCTTGAAGCTAAAATGAGTAGGACAACTTATTTATGAACCTTTTAAGATACTGAACATTTATGTGTAGAGATCTTTTGGTCTTGCTCGATGTTGTTTTGCTTACCAAACGATGTGCAAATAAGAAGAAAGAGTTCTGCTTTCTGTTTAAACATTTTCATGCTTAATCTGGTGTTGTAATTTTGATCATGAATTCCTATACTGTGTGTGTATACAATATTGCTATCTTCTGTGGGAGAAAGTACTAAAAAATTTGCCTGAAATAAGATGTGCCCTGCTCATTATACAGTACTTGGTTCCACTGTAATTGTTGCAGAAAACATGTGGATTCTTTTTGGGTGTTGAGTTTCAGGTGGGAACTGTTACTGCTGCTGCGCAGAACAACGATGTACGGAAGAGGAGTCATCATTTGATTCTCCCCTCCTCTCTCTCTCTCTCTCTCCTGCTGTCTGCCAAAACCTACATTTCGAACAACCCAGTTTTGGCATGTCACCGAAGTCGTCAAATCATTCTTCATTTTCGACGATTACGTCGAAGCTTCAAAAGCTTACTGTCCTGGTTCTTCATCTCCTGTTATAAATCCTCATTTTTTTTTACTGTCATTGCGATGCATATCTTCATTTGCATGAACTTTCAATGGAAGACACTTTCCCTTGGCTGCAACTAAGCTGTAAGACACAGGACAAAGAAGAGATGGGCCTAAAATCACTGGTGTTTTTACTGTCATCGATGAAAACAGAAGCCAGATCAAGAACATGTCTACCAATATGTACATCATAATTATTGGGCCTAAAATCACCGGTGTTCTGACTATTAAATGAAATATCCTCTCAAATCTGTTAATAAATAATACATCAAAAAAATAGTATAAACTATTCTAATGCCTAGAATGGTCTAGGTGATGGACAAAGAAAGAATCTATACTCATGCCTCCTTCCTTGAATGGCAGTGAGTTCGTCTCCAATGCCACTTAAGTTATCATCCATCATTCTTCAAATATTGTGAAAAACAATGCTCCAATGCTGTATTTACAAAGATAACCATTGGTCCCGTCATCGTACTTATGAATTATTCACATTGTTAACGACCACGTCAAAAGAAAAATCATCAACTGGCATTGTTCGAAGGTGTTCAATGAGGCTCGTAAGTTCTCGGTGAACATAATTTAACCGTCCTTTTGATATGATGGACTCTGTCAAAAGTGTTGCAGCAAGGGAATGAAATTCTTCAGCAGATGCTTCAGAGCTGCACTGAGCAGCTTGATCGTGGGTCGGAGTCAATGAACTTTGTATTCGCCAGCGAAGCAGAATGTATCTCTCCGGGAGTTGAAAGTAGTTCTTTAACAGAAGTACCCGTAGAGAATGCCTGCATAATATTCCAGACCGTTCAAACTCCTTACAGGAACAATGAATTTCCTCGTGATCCGGTATCCAAATCACAAGATATTCTCCATCCAATTTCTTATAGTGACGCACAAGATATGATCCATTTGCCATTTCTGTAGTAAGATACTGCATGGACAACACAATTTCATGCTGTAAGACATTGAAAGCATAAGGGGTAAAAATACTTCTTGCATGCTCTTCAATTGGCATACATGTCTTGATATACATATACTGCATCCCTTCTCTATTTTGATTACCGAACTGGGCAGCAACACCAACCTGCAAACCCCAAAAAGAAAAAAAGCTTTTAATAATTCACATAGAAGAAACCTGTTCTTCATCAGATAAAGGAAAAATCAATTCACTGACCTCCTCAAAGAACACTTGCAAACATGATTGTGCACTCAAGATTCTTTTCAAAAATGATTCCAATGATTGTGAAAACTCAGCTGTTAGAGTACGAGCCAAAAAGTTACTCCTGATAAAGGAAAATGGCCACAGTGCCCGATATGAATACAATAAAGATGCATGCTTGTCTGAAGCAAGTCCAAAGCGACCAACTAAAAGATTCCACTGCTGTTCAAAATCTTCTACACTCTCTAGATTAGACAACATATCAAACTGAACTTTAAAATCTGGATACTGAGATCCAAGAGATAAACAGAACCAACTTGACATCTTGGACAGAATATGCCATATGCATATAACATGTTTGGTGTTCGGCAACTCTCTTGACATAGCATCTCTGAGACCTAAATCTAAGTCTGTAAGAATTGTCTGAGGAGCCTGTCCTCTCATGAATCGTACAAATGTCTGTTCAGAAGAAGAAAATGGTAAACATATATTCGAAGTTACAAGCAGATTGATGAGAAGAATTTGCATCCACAAACCTGTAATGCCCACGAGAATGAATGTGCGTTCTCTTCCTGTAGCAACACACAGCCTAAGAAAATTGCCTTTCCATGATTATCAATACCGAACCACACTCCAAGTAATAACCCATAAGTGACAGAACGATATCTGGTCTCAAAAGAAACCACATCACCAAATATCGAATAAGCTCGAACTGAGTCACCATAGGACCATGCAATATTCTCAACCTTATCGTGTTCATCGCTGACATAATCATAAACAAAATCAGGATCTCTCTCTGCCATAGCCTTGCAGGTCTCAAGAAGTTCCATCATATCACTCTCTCGTTTCTCAGTGAGCAAAGCATCATTTTCCTGAACCGTTTTCTTACAATGTTCGGACAAAGTTCCTAACATCCTTCTCTATGAATGGCAATTGTCCAGGCTGGACTCCCTTTTCTAATTCCAACACTTTAACAATTTTGTTCACGGGAAATCCAGCCTTCGACAGCAAAACAATGCGCTCTTGGTCAGCCTCCTGGATTTTCCGATATGCAGGAAGTAGACGTACCTGGTCGTCTTCCAACAATTCATGATTGTGCACATTACTAAATTGAGAAATATACCATTGAGTAACACCATTCGCAACTTCTTTCGTCAAATACAGTTTAGCATCACATCCACATCTTACAGATTTGCGCTCCCTGGGATGCTCGACATTCGCCTTTTTTCTTGGTTGATTAAATCCTGACCGATAGCAGACAAAATCTCGTCTATATATCCCTAAATTTTGACTTTCGGTCGAACGAGCTTTCCTAATTGAGAACCCATTTTTTCGAGCAAAATTGCTGTAATATTCAAAAGCATCATTATCACTTTTAAATATTTGACCTACATAAGGAGTAAAAACAGCTTCTGATAATGATGATGGTGGCATTGTCTCACACTTAACGAGATGAGAGCTTGATGAAGGTTGATCATCTCCTTCGTATTTGATGTAGCACTTCCAATCTCCACAAGGGCATTGTTGACGACGAATCCAGATGTTGTTAGATGGCTTCATCGACATTTCTGGGATATCCATAAAATATTATATGATAAACATCCTTATCGGAAAGAAAGTAAGGGAAAAACAAAAGCATATATAGTTTGCATTTGAGATTTAATTCACACTAGTTTCCTAAGCAGAATACTTACCACATAAATTTAGATAAAAGAATACTATGGGGTGCTTATCCAAACTGGTTTCAGAGATAGTAAAAAAAGCATTAGTCTTTTTATTTTTTCCATTCAAGTTGAAATATACTAAACATGAATGCAAAATATTTTTAAGCCACCAGAAATTGGAGAAACAAGCAGCTAAACATTTACTTTTCTAACTATATATTATTTTTAGCAAAAGTGATTATGTCATGAATACAGAGAAGAAGCTCTCATGATTTCGACAGCGTCGTTCAGGCTATTAGCTTCTACTGATATAAGGCCTACGTGGTAAGAGTAGTGAGGGAAGAGAAAGTATTAAGCAAGGAGATTTTGAGGGAAGCAAAACGTATTTTTTGGATGTCCCACCCCCGTTTCTCTTACTTCTCTGCTCAGATCTCCTTTCTCTTACTTCTCTCATTCTTCTTCCCCATCTCCCTTCTCTTTTCTCCTTCTTGTTCCTCCTTTAATTTCTTTCTTTAATATTCTGGTTGTAAGTGGAAGAACCCAGGCAATAAAAATCAGTTTCTTATTGATTTTAATTAATTTCGTAGGTTGAAGTTTTTGTAAACTGGTTTAACCATGACACAAGCCAATTATGTTGATTCGAAAATTTGACGATAGAATGTAGCTCTACCTCCTCATTACTGAGTGCTTTGGATTAAAATGGTAGGCAAGCAATCACGGGAAAATCTAAGCAGAGTGGAGTAAAAGAAATCAAAGAAACCAAGAAAATTTACAACACACACGAATTGCAGAAGCAAAAATGAACAAAAAAACTACGGAAAGCGAACCAGAGCTTCAAATTCGCATAAAAATGGAACACAAATGGCAAGCAGCAAGAAAAAAAAAATCCCACAAAACAGAAAAGCCCAATTAAGCGAAACATCTTAAGCATCAGGTTCATGTTGAGCAATTTCACGTGAAAAGGAATGAAAAGACAATAAAGAACCTAATATCTCAGAAAAATAAACAATTCAATCCCATAAAAACAGCTAACCTCGGAGAAGAAATGCTCGAAAAAATACTAAAACCCTTAACAATCCTCGTCACATCTTCATTATTCCGTCGAGCTTCTGCTTCTTCCTCGTCTCACTCAGCTCGGACGTGAGTACGATTCAAAGATCCATTCGAGCCCTAATGGTCATAGCCCAATCCCGCTTCTTCACACATCTGGACTCTTTCAACGACTCTCTCCTCAATCCACTGGACTGTAAGTAAAGATAAAATTAGTTCTTAAATTATGGGAGCTAGTCACTGGGACAGGTCAATCCTTAAATTATATTTGTTAATAATTTAATCGTTAAAACTATTATTCGTTGACAAATTCGCTCTTATCGTTAATATATTTGTTAAATTAGTCATGTGCACAACGCGAATTCAAAATAAATCGGGCTTTTCATCTTTTAAACCGATTTTCTTGAAGCAATCCAAAACACGAGAGATATGCCCCCGAAGGCATATTCTTCCTCTTCCGGCAGAAGGCGAACGCAAAACGCTAACGTCAGCGAACGCAGAGCGCAATGAGGAGAACTCGATTTGAAAACGGTGACTTCAGCGACTCCAACTAAACTTCGATTTTTGATGTTTGAATGGCGTCGACATAGCACATCACGTGTTTTAATACGGTTCAAGAAAACCGGATTAAAACATAAGAAACCCAATTTATTTTGGACAAGTGTCGTGCACGTGATCAATTTAACAAAAATGTTAACTATGATGACAAATTTGTTGACGGATAATAATTTAAGAGTTAAGTGTTAACAAAAATAATTTAAAAGTCAGCTTGTTAATAAAAATAGTTCAAGTATATGGAAACCACAGAACGGCTGGTGTGGATGATTCTTTAGGAAAATCATTCTTTTAATGACATTATCATTATTTTCAAAGTGTTTAGTTGTGAAGTGAGGAGGACAATATTCAGCTGGATGCCTCCAAATACTAACTTGAATTGTCTTGGTATGTATGCATTGATGGTGTTAAGGGAGGATGAGTCGATGCATTTCAGAGTGGATTGCCTCTTTCATTTTGCGGATAAAATCATCACACTTCTTGTTCAACTCCTCCCTGCTCATCATCGCAGCCACATATGGCCCCTCATCCTCCTCTTCTTCTCCATCTTGTTCGATCAACACCTCAATTTCTTCTACTCTTGGAGAACTCGACGGCCCGTTTTCTGTTTCTTCGACGTTTTTAATCTGAAAAACTGCTTTGATCTCTTCCTTCGGTGTTTCCATGAAAACTGCTTTGATCTCTTCCTTCGGTGTTTCCATGGTCTCAAAAGATGGTGGCGTTATTTTATCTCTGTTTTCGTTCATCACCGTCATGGCCTCCCCGTAATCGGAGTCGACCGAAAAGTCACTGATAAGGCCGGAACTCTGTACGAGTAGCAGCAGGATTCCGTTGCAGAGTAAAAACACGTAGTTTTTGTGAAATGTTGAAGAGAAGTAAACGGAGAGCGAGTAAATGAAAGGTGGTGAGAATAAGCAGAACCATATGGCAACAGTTACAGCAGCAGCCGAAAGCAGCAGTTTCATCGTCTTGACAGAAAAAACAAGTCGAAAAGATTAAAACGTCTCTTCGCCGGAGCACTTCCGAAGAAGTTAAGAGAGCCAAAGAGTGGATAAGGTGAGGTTAGTTTGCCCTGCTGCTGCTTATAACAAGAGGGTCAGTCAACGTCCTTCTTCACTGATTATAATACCCTCTAAAGACTTGACTTGGCATCAAAGGGAAGTCATTGGGCATTGTCTGTGTTTAACATGATAGAAAAGATAAACAGACGTTAGGAATTTAATGTGTCAAACTAATGACGACTAAATCTTACCAAATAAATGTGCTTACGTCATAAATTACAAAGGTCAACGTAGAATTATTAAACTATTCATGCATATACCATTAAGTGATGGAGCATCAGGTACGATTGGTTGGTAATATGGGGAATGGCTTAAACTGAATTTCCTTGCAAAAATCAATTCATTCATATACTATTGAGTGATGGAGCATGAGGTACGATTGGTTGGAAATGTGGGGAATGGCTTAACTGAGTTTACATGCAAAAGTCAAGAGGCATCCCAAGTTTCTTTAGCGTGTTCACATTGTGATAGGCATTAGCATTGGCCTACGTAAAATGTGGCAGATTCAAATCTTCATTACACTACCACTCTAATATTTTATCTGTGAAGATCAACGAATGTGGTAATTCCGTGACATAAATAAGATACATTTATTGGGTCGGGATACGGTGTCTTTGAATGATCAAATAAGGTAGCTAGTTGCAATCAAGATCATATTTACCTGCCTAATCAGTGTCCACGCATATATTGATTGTGTAGTCAGTGGAAGCGGAAATCACAAAATCAAGAAATTTGGTAAACAAAACTATACAATTCCCAGAAAAAAAAAAGGATAGTAACAAAAATCACGAGGAAACAATACCTCTTCCAACAAGTATGTCATAAACTCTATCGATTTTGATTGGATCCACCTTAAACAGGCTGTGAGCATCAGATTTCTTGGTTACGCTGCCTTTGACAATCTCTTGTGACATGGTCTGCAGCATGCTGAGGTAGTGTGCAGGCAGTATTTTGATCTCATTACAAAGCTGGATCTCCTGCTCATAATGTGCAAAAATATAAAAATGAGAGAATTTTTCATTTGCGACGTAACGTAGCCGGCAAAAAGCACTTTCCCCCATTCATGAATTTAATAAAAATATACAAAAGGAAACACATTTTATGTGAAAGAAATGAGAGTAGATTCTTACAGTTTCAGAAAGCAATTCAGCTCCTAAAAATCCACTCACGTCCCAATCATCTAAAGAGCTCAAAACTGTTTGAGGGAGCAAAGATGAATGCTTGCTACTGACAGAATCCTTGAGGGTTACCTCACTTTCTATCTTAGGATGACTTGGTCTTTGCAATACTTTACCGCTTGGACCAGCTTGGCTACTGTCCTTGATTCTATTATCACTTTCTAGAGCCTCTTTTCTCTTCTGCTTAAAGAACCTATCAGCCTCAGCTGTTGTTCGACATCCTGCAGCCCGAGCTTCCTGCACATTTGTTATGCTGCTGAGTATATCAAAGTTTGAAGCAAGCATACAGTCTCAAATTACATTATATATACTTGTTTCACTTCACTCCCCCACATCTTCCCTCGTTTTATCATTTATGGATGCTCAAGTTCTTTGCAGATCATTATTCTACCTCAATTAGTCTTCTGAGGTTGTGTTAGAGATGAATATCAGAAACTGATTTAAAGTAAAACAAGCATGCAATATATCTAAATTGACAGTGTGCTTGCCGCAAAATTTGGCGATCAAGTATTGGCCAACTAGAGAAGATTCAAAATCTAGAGATGAGACCAACCCTTGTGAAATCCATAGACAGTAAGCTACAAATTTACCTGGAGATCCTGTACTTTTTTCAACAGACGATATTCCTCAATTATATTTTTGAGAAGCGCCTCATGATCTTCTTTGGAATGGAAACGCATGAAGACCCTGTACTGGCCTACATAATTTTTTTTCTTCAGATGAGAGACTCTCCTCAACTGGGTCTGGATAAAGTAGGTTCCTTTCCAGTATAAAATCCTTCCTGTGTTTCCTCTCATCAAGCCTGCCACGAGATGCCCAAAAATTGGAATAAGTTACTTACTCGCAGTAGATCCTGAATACAAAATCAGGCGCTGTTAAAATAAAGAAATACAGTATGACTTGGTCATTGTGTGTTGTATTCCTGACGATATATACCACAGGGAATCTCTTTGATTGCATAATAGGGTAGGGACGTAAAGAACAAAAGAAATATAGCAGCACAACAAATGGGAAACACTCTAAGAAGCTTTGACTCATATAGCAGGAGACAGATAGATTCGATTTGTTGAAATCATTTAAATCTGCATATTGGCGGTGCCAAAATGAAGGAGCAAAACGAAATTAGTAAACACCATGTAGAATCAAGACATTCCACATCTCTTCCAAAACACTTACTCTAAAAAACACCAATTCTTTTTTTAAGATCGGACATCACATTATCATCCGTAAATTAACTTTTGATCATTTTCACATTTCTGTCCCATAAAGATTTAAAAATTATCAAAAAAATATGGCTAGGCCAATGAAACACGCATCTACACTTGAGACATGATTCTGTAGTTACCTTTTCAAGTAGATGCGCAGAACTGAAAGTTTCATTTCCCGTTCATCGTTTGAATCAGAATCCTTAAACTCCATATCTGCTAGTAATTGCTCTGCATCATTATCATATTCGACTTCAAACTCCTGCCGCTTGAAGTTATAACCACTCAACTCTTTCTTAGAAGGTTCCCCATTGCCAAGAAGCCTAGGTTTTTTCTCTCCAATTCTTCTGTCCGCCTGAGATTCTGCCGACATTTTAAAGTAGAACTTTAAAAAACCAATAAATAAACTCTTTAGTTTAACAAAAAATACAAAAGAAATTATAAGAAACAATAGAAAACCTTTAAAAAAACATTTTAAAGAGTTCTTTTGAGCACGGGGATTCGGAACAATAAGCATGTTGTACAAGAATCATTAACAAGGAGAAGTTATTGAGTTATACAATAACAATTAATGCAGAAGATAAATGCAGCAAACCTTCTACTTTAATTCCATCATTAATCTGAGTTTTACTTGAGGCCTTCTTAAATGCATCTGAGAATGTGCTACCACTGATTGAACCTAAAATCAAGCAATGTCATTAGTTTTAAATGATAAACATATCAAGTTCAAGTGTTTTTGTCAGGTGCGTTTCACACCATAAAATGAAAAAGAAGAGATCAATAATAAACATGACTCAAGGTAAATGACTTCTGTACCTGCAGTTAGGCTCGAGGAAGATTGAGGAGCAGAATCTTCTTTCCTTGATTCTTCATACCTGATGAACGACATCCAGTCAATTACAAAAATAAGAGACCAATCACTGTTTTAAGAAGCACGTGGAAAATGATGAAGAGGCATTACATGGCTTTTGCCGATACAGATGTCGCGTCTTTCAGTGTGAGCTCTTCAATAACAGGAAATTCTGTTGACAATAAAAACATGCAGAGGAATGTCAGTGCCTCTTACGCTTTGTCTAAAAATTCTCTTGGATCTTTAATTTCAATGTGAAAGAAAATGATTGAAACTAAGACCAAGTTTAAACAATGTGAGACAAACAAAATCATATGATCAAAAAGTTCCACCAAATTGGTTTTGTTCACAGGGAATTCGAGTAATTATGGTCTGAGCTCTCATAAGATTTACTAAAACTTCATCATCCAGAAGTCAAAATATTACACAGACTAAAAAAAACCAACAAAACTAAATGATTCACTAACCTTTGTTCATTTCCCCTTGCCCTTTAGCCATGGCCAGAAGCTCCTCTCGACTCTTTCCCATAACATGTGACATGTCCTAAAAAAATATTATCCATCACCACCTTTTAGTCAAGATGTCAAACATGAATAGAAGGCCTCAATGCACACTTCAACAGAAGTTTTAAGTCTTACTGGACGAGGGAAGCACGGGGAGTCCATATACACAGCATTATAGTGATCAATGCATTCCAATTTGCTTTTTGTTCCAACGTGGTCCGCAACTTCTGTCCAATTTCCAAATCCATACATTTCAATTCCCTAAAAAGAGGCATTATTTCACAATTATCAAATAAGAAAATTAATAAACAACAATTAAATACAAAAAGTACTTAGATATAAAAGGAAGATCCAAACCATATAAATACCAGAGGTTATATATTCAATAAAGCTTGTGCTTGATTTTTTCATAAAACTAATACCCATAAATTATCTAAAGTTATAAGTTCCAGAATTCTAGGGGTTTTGTTTATGGATATGTCTGTTCATCTTAGAATATATGATGGATAGACTAAGTGAAGAATGAAAGTGTGGTTAAATAAAATATGGCCAGCTCTGACTTGCATGTGTACATATGACAAAAGGAATCGGTTGAGCATGGTTTGACGAGGATGCTAAGAAGGATGTCCCATACGGTATAAAGGTCGGATAAAGAACAATAATCAAAGGAAGACATAATGGGTCTGTTAAGTGTTTGTCAATTGTCACCAATATTATAATTCACCATGCTTTGAATTATATCAAGTATACAAAAAAAGATGCCTTTGAGAGCTTTTTTTTTTTACGGGAATGAGTGGTATCCTGTCATGGAGTAAGCTGAGAAGACCAAGGCTGGTTCCAATGTAGGATTCACATTGACAAAAAACATATAGAATTCATGTAGCAGATTTCAAATTGCTTGGATGATGAGAGATTATTAACTGATTTTAACTTATAGAGTACCTCTAGAAGTAACATCTCTTCATCTGCATTCCAATCTGGACATATCAGCGGAAACGACAAATTATCCTGTCATCAAATGTATTTTTCTACATGGATGAGGTTTCTGAATAGCAAAACCAAATCAATAGTAAGAATTGTTTTACCCTCTCGCTTCAATTTCAGCGTGAACTAATCATCAGTGACCAACAGTAGAAAATGTAAATAATTATAGACTAATAAGGATCATATATCCAAATAAAAGAATTTTGAACCTTTTCATGTGTGCACTACCCTTGTAAAAAAGTCCACTACCAAACAAAACTCTGGAATGACGTCACAAGATAAATTGTGAAAGTAAGAAGGCCAAATAAATTTGAACCAAATTACTTACCATGACCCTATATGGATGGTTGCTTTTATGGTGTGTGAGCTCAGCTCCAACGGAAAAGCACTCCACGCAGAGGTCAAAATCCAGGCATGCTACACACCTTATACGAACCGTCCCCGAGATATCTTTGTTGCAATAATTACAGTGGTACAAAGTCAATTTTCTTTCACTTATTTCTTGACCTAATGCCAGAAAAAAAAAATAATAAAGTTATAAGTGAACATTAAACAGGAAATCTGAAAGTGTAGAAAAAAGAATAGCAGAACAGTATAACAACTGGCAGAAGCTGCAAAAAGCTACATATGATGCAAGTTTGAGATAAGCGAGCCACACACCAACCTCACCCAATCTCTGCATTTTCTCACCTTCAATTGGTGAATAGAAGTACTCACCACACTCCTTCATCTCTTTCTTTTTCACTCTCATTTTCTCTGTAGTTTTTTAATTTATACATGCTAATAACATGATACCTGTCGATAAAGTCTCCAAGATTTCAACACCAGAGGCCGTTCTTCTCCTCTTATACCTGCTAACGACAAATACATCACAAAAAAGTTGGAGAAAAAAATGCACTTTGTCTTTGTATTGTACAAATAAACATGTAAAGAGTTATAAAGTGAGTAAATGGTAGCAATAACGAATGAAGGAAGCTCCCTAATTTATGCATCACTTTCTGGGAATAGTACTTTTATTTTACTTTTAATGCAATTAAATCGTGTTATGAGCGTGCAATTCAATAACAACATAAAATGTTAACTTGCAACGAATTCTCGAGTAAAAAATGTTTGACGTTGGCAATATATATGGTTTAATTCAGATCACAGTGATTGAACCTCTATCATCAGTACTTACAATTCCTGTAAGAAGATTTCCGGACACTTTCTCATATAGAACACTTAGAAAAGAAAAAATGATGAGAAAAATGTATTGACTGTACACTAAAGCGTCGTTCAAAAAGCGAAGTGACCTAAAATATAATGTCTAAAGTTCCTGGAACAGATTTTGATTAGGCTAAATATTCATTTTTAGTAAGAGTGAAGAAATTTATTTGTATAAGAACGTACTAACTCATAATTATCGAGATATCGTAAATTTTATAAGTAGAAAGCAGCTCAACAACACACAACACTTACAAAAAACACAAACCCACCGTCATTTTCTCTTCGAAATACAAAGAAAATTAAAAATTAACTTCATAATCTTAGAGTTTACTGGAACAAGGAGTGATTTTTTTTTTTTTTTTTTTACCAAATCGCGTGGGGTTGTTTAACACTAAAAAAAGAACTAATGCTGGAAAATATTGAGAAAAAAAGGATTGAACGGACCTGCGAGTCGGATCTTCCTTCGCCGCTCGCGACACTGCTCGAGAGCGGCCCATCTCTGAGAATTACGGACAGTCACAGGGAGAGGAAGAGAGGGCAAAGTTTGGAAACTCCCGTCTCCAAGTCCGAAGCTGCTGGTTCTTCTTCTTCCCTCCCCCAATTTTATAAGCTGCGGGCGTTTAGCGCCTCTTCAATCTCTAACAATGTCGCCGATTTTTGTCACGTCCTCTATCGTTCGTTCGTTCTAAATACAAGGCCAACATCCTCTCACGTATTTTTCAAGCACAATTTTAAGTTTCAATAATGATAAGTTTCTTGTTTTATTCCTCTGTTAAAATATTTATTGATGTATGATTTATATAATTAATATAATAAATTAATTATTTTATAATTTATTACATTAATTATATATTAATTACCTTCATTATTATTTAACATGTTATTAAATATTTTAAAAAAATACAAGTAGCATTACTCTTTAAATTTAAACTATTGTTATAATCTAAAAGGGTATATTTTGATAACAAACAACTTTTTATTTTGAATTGTCTATTTTTTCAAATCCAACAACACAAATATTTCATATCTATTTTTAAATAACCTATAAATATTATGCGAATTAAAAATTCTTTCTTTAACTACAAAGTAGAATGCCGCCATAGTGGGGTCATTGGACTAAAAGATAAAATGACGCCATATTATGCGTCGTTAGATTTGGACACCACCCAAAAATTGGTATAAGAGCTTAGGTTACTAACAAGTCTTCACCCAAGCCGGGAGAAACTGGATTGATGGTTATCCGACTCAAGTCTCGATGTGTGAAATGAGAGATTGTTAGGGTTAATCCCACATCGGTTGTGGAATGGGCTTGGTGGTAGTTTATAAGTGTGAAAGAAAATCTTACTCTTAGAGCTAGCTTTTGGGATTGATAAGGTCCAACGCTACCAACACTGGTTTCAGAGCTCAGGCCACTAATAAGTCTTCATCCAAGCCGGGAGAAACTGGGTCGATGGTTATCCGACTCAAGCGCCGATATGTGAAGGAGAAGATTGTTAGAGTTAATCCTACATCAGTTGCGAAAGAGGCTTGGTGGTAGTTTATAAGTGTGAGGGAAAATCTCACCCTTTGAGTTAACTTTTGAGGTTGAGAAAACCTAACACCACCAAAACTGATATCAAAGCTCAAGTTATTAACAAGTCTTCATTAAAGCCGGGAGAAATTTGGTGGATGGTTATTCGACCCAAAGGCCGATGTATGAAGGAAGAGATTGTTAGGGTTAATCCCATATTGATTGTGGAAGAGGCTTGACGATAGTTTATAAATGTGAGAGAAAACATCACCCTAAGAGTTAATTTTTTGGGTTGAGAAGACCCAAGACCACCACAAATGGGTCTTTAAGACTAAACTAAACCTTGATGGTACAGTAAATAGGTATAAGGATTGTTTAATGGCAAAATGTTATGACCAGATAGAGGGTATTGATTATAATGAAACTTTTAGTCCAGCTGTAAAACCAACATCAGTTCGAACTACCCTTTCCTTAACTATATCCTTTCATTGGATTATCGTGTAACTTGATATAAGCAATGGTTTCCTACATGCCGATCTAACTAAGACAGTTTTTTTGCAACAACCTCCAGGTTTTATAAGCTCTTCTCATCCCTCTGTTGTTTGCTGATTACGCAAAGTTCTCTACGCTCTAAAGCAATCTCTTCGTGCCTGGTACATCAGATTACACAATTATCTACTAGATTGAGGTTTCTCGGCATCAAAGTCAGATGCATCACTCTTCTTTCGGCGCACCTCTTCCTCCATCATTATTGTGTTGGTTTATGTCACGACATTATTCTCACCGATAACTCTGCTTATCTGCTCAATCAACTTCTTACTTATTTACATTCACAGTTCAAAGTTCGGGATCTTGGACTATTGTCCTTCTTTATGGGGATTTTAGTTACCCACACTCCTACTGGTATGCGTTTCTCGCAATCAAGATATATTTCAGAGTTGCTTCATAGGGCTAATATGGATGACTGCAAACTAGTTTCTACTCCAATGGTTTCAGGACCAATTTTATCTAAACATTATGGTACACCACTCCGTGATGAAAATCTTTATTGGAGTATTGTTGGTAGTTTACAATATTGTTGTCTCACTCGCCCAGATATTGCATTCACTGTAAACAAGGTTTCACAATTTATGCATGCTCTTTTAGAAATTCATTGGCAAGCAGAAAAAAGAATTTTGCGATATCTTCAAGGTGCATCTTCTTTGAGTATTCATTCTCGCCATCTCATTGTTGCAATTTGACATGTTATACCGATACCAATTGGGCTTACTGTCCGGATGATCGTAAGAGTATCAGTGAAGTTTGTATTTTATTGAGTACTAACCTTATATCTTGGTCATTTGCTAAACAAAAAGTTGTTTCGCGCTCCAACACCGAATCTGAATATTGTAATATAGCAAATGGCACAATAGAAGTTTTCTGGTTACAATCTCTATAGTACTAAATGAACTGGGTATTGTATCTACCAAGGTACCCATAATAACCTACGATAATATTAGCGCGACGTATCTCGCCTCAAATCCAGTGTTACATTCTAAATTCAAACATGTTGAAATTGATTTTCATTTTGTTCGGGAAAAATTTCTCAAAAAGACATTACTAGTTAAGTTTACACCATCAGAAAATCAATTCGCCAACGCCTTAACAAAGTCTCTTCTGTCGACGCCGTTCTTGTCCTTTCTATTCAAGATCTCCGGCCTTCGACATTGATATTGAAGGGAGATGTTGGTACATGTAACTAAGTTCTAGTTCAGTTTGGTTTATAATTCAATTGTTTTTTGTCATTTTCAATGCTCATCATGAGCCTTATAGCATATACGTGTAACTCGGTTTTACTGAGAAGAGGATAAAAAAATAAAATAGAAAATAATAGAAAGAGCTCTTGTTTTCTCTCAAACTCCGCCCATGTCTTCATCTTGATCTTGATCTTCATCTTTTTCAATTGCAGCTACTATACATGTATTTTAACTACAAGAATTTCAAATTAACACTAATATGAATGTATGATATGATAAATAATTTATCATTTTTAAATCTGTATAATTAATTTATCGTTAATATTTCAATAAATGACCGTCTAATTTTAAAGACTAGGAAAATAAATAATATCTAGTAGAAGGTGCATGCTTCCCTCAAACGGTGCCGTTTAAAGCGTTTGGCTGGTGTTGGCAATGCACTGCAAAACTACTAGTCAATGAGAGGGAGTAAACGTGAACGACTGAAGAAGAAAATGGATCCTCGTCTATGGCATAAAGTTGCAGCGATCTCTGGTAAATCCACTTTCATTCATATCTTGTTCATTTGGACGGAGTCTCCATTGCCACTTGAGTAAAAAAGGTTGATATTTTAGTCTGTTATGCCTGAGAAAAACCTAGATGTCGTAAAACAGGAATGTCAGCGCTTGGATTGGGTACGTATGGAGCACATATGTTCAAACCCCAAAATCCGGCATACAAAGAGGTTAATTTCTCTTGAATTTGTTTACCTGTTTCAAAGACCCCGTTATCCCTCTTTAATTTGTTTTTTCCAATGTTGTAATTTGGGTATTTTTTTTTCGACCATGGAAAGGTCTGGCAAACTGCATCTTTGTACCATTTGGTTCACACCGCAGCATTGGTTGCAGCCCCCATCACCAAAAACCCCAGCGTCGTGAGTTCTTTTTTTCGCTCAATTTACCTTCTAGAGAGTTTCAATTACACTGCGGTTTTGTGTTTAGAAGCTACTAGGTTTTGTGTTTAGAAGCTACTAGGTTTTGTGTTTAGAAGCTACTAGGTTTTGTGTTTAGAAGCTACTAGGTTTTGTGTTTAGAAGCTACTAGGTTTTGTGTTTAGAAGCTACTAGGTTTTGTGTTTAGAAGCTACTAGGTTTTGTGTTTAGAAGCTACTAGGTTTTGTGTTTAGAAGCTACTAGGTTTTGTGTTTAGAAGCTACTAGGTTTTGTGTTTAGAAGCTACTAGGTTTTGTGTTTAGAAGCTACTAGGTTTTGTGTTTAGAAGCTACTAGGTTTTGTGTTTAGAAGCTACTAGGTTTTGTGTTTAGAAGCTACTAGGTTTTGTGTTTAGAAGCTACTAGGTTTTGTGTTTAGAAGCTACTAGGTTTTGTGTTTAGAAGCTACTAGGTTTTGTGTTTAGAAGCTACTAGGTTTTGTGTTTAGAAGCTACTAGGTTTTGTGTTTAGAAGCTACTAGGTTTTGTGTTTAGAAGCTACTGTTTAGAAGCTACTAGGTTTTGTGTTTTACGTTGCTCTTTCTGTTTTGTTTCAGTTTGGAAGCCTTTTAACCGCTGGAATTCTGGCATTTTCTGGGACGTAAGGCTTTTTTTCGTCTGCCATTTGTTTCTATTTGTTGGTCGTCTTTATTATTTGTTACTCTTGACTTTGATTTAAACTTGCTTTTATGGTGGAAATAATCTGTCTGGGTAGCTTTATTTCTTACAAAGACAGTAAATTTAGATAAAGTCCATAATACCTAGGCCGTAGAAGCCTTTAGCTCTGAGTTGGTTTATGCTTCTGGTCTGTTTGGCATTAGTTTCTTGCTTATATTTGTTATCACCAGGAGAAATCTGATATAATGAGAAAGATCTGATTGTGGTTGAAGCTATCTCTCTTGTTAAAAGCAATCTCTGTGAATTTCGTGCTTAATTTATGTTTGATGAGGTGGTTCGATAGATCTCCTTCGCATTATGCAGGTGTTATACGGTGGCCTTTATGGAGGATCGGAAATATGCAACCTTAGCACCATTTGGTGGATTCGCTTTCATATGCGCGTGGGCAAGCTTGCTTTTCTAGCTTCAGCGAGGTTCCTCAATTCTGCTAAAATTATAATATCATCGGTTCATATCTGAATTAGATGTGGATTTTTTGTTTTTACTTTGAAAACACATGTTTCTGTGTGAATGATGGATAGATTTGCCAACAAATATATGTCGGATTTCATGTTCAAATGTACAAACTGTATGGTTGAAGTAAATGTGGGAAATGTTGCTCTATCAGATGTTTGAATTTATGTTGTTCATGGGTCAAATTGTTTTGCTCCATTGTGGTCACTTCCGATCTCTTCTTTACCGTGTCGGATTACCTTGTCAAATCATCTCTGAAACTCCCCTGCAGACTGGTTGCAGAAAAAAAAAAGGAACATCAAACAGACTATAGAATCCTTCTCGTTTTATGGCAGTTTCATCTAAGCTGTTCTTACTTCCAAGCTTTTTAATGGCAGGCCATCCAAGCTTCCTGCTTTCTGCTTCCTCGTGATAAATGACGATGAGGGAGAGGCTCAATGTTCAATTCAGTGGGTAAAACGATGTCGTTTTGACATGTCGAACAAACAACGCCGTTTTATTTTAGTCGTGCTGTGATAGCGTAAATGAACTATCAAGTGTTTTAGGGCAATTAGTGACATCTGGCTTTATGAGGTTTTAATCGACGGCTCAGATGGCTTTTTGTTTTTTCTTTTTGGGAAATTATCGATTTGAACCATGTAATATACACGTTTTTTCAATTCAGCCTCTGTACTAAAAAAATGGGCAAACTGAACCCTGTACTTTGATTCTGTTATAAGTTTTGACATTCTATCAACAATTTCATTAAACCCTCATTGAAAAAACTACCAAACGATCGTAGATTCAGTTGAAAGTTTTACCACAAGTTCATTACTTAATAAGAAAATAATACGAGAATTTTCGTAATTTTTTAACACATCTACGATTTATTGTAATTTTATTTTAATATTTTTAAAAAATATTATAATAAATCATACTAGTTTTAACAAATTACGCAAATTTTTTTATTATATACCCATAATATGGTGAACATCTGGAAAAAGTTTCAAATAAATCTAATTTCTTTTGATATTTTTTTAAATTAATCTCAGTTTTCTCTTTACTTTATAAATTAATTTTTAAAAAAATACCAACAATATTTGATTTATTTGAAAACTTTTTCACATGTTCAACTTATCATGGGTAGATAGTAGAAAAAGTGTCGTGATTTTCTAAAATTTGTATGATTTATTATAATATTTTTATAAAATATTAAAATAAAATTCTAATAAATCGTACATATGTTAAACAATCACGAAAATTTTCAGATTATCTTCTAATTAAGTAGTGACCATGTGATAAAAATTTCAACGGAATTTAATATCGTTTGTTAGTTTTTTCAATGAGGGTTTAATGAAATTGTTGATAGAAAGTCAAAACTGATAACAGAATCAAAGTACAGGGTTCGGTTTACCGGTATTTTTAGTACAAGGGCCGAATTGAAAAAACGTGTATAGTACAGGGTTCAAATCGATAATTACCCTTTTTTTTTTTTCTATTACAGTTTGCACCTGATTTTTCCCACCAAAAGTCTTTTCCCTCTCCTATCTCCTGTTTTCCATTTCCTTAACTCCATAAACCCTAAACCCCGAACTATGATCTGAGGGTTTTCTCAATTCCTGAGCTGAAATGTTCTCTCCCGGAACAAAGAGACACAACTTGGGCAAACGTAATGAGCGAAAGGGGCAGACTGTTCGCGGTTCTCCCATCACACCGCTCTCGGAGATCCGGCAGCCACTTTTCGACAATTCTGTTCCGAATCGGCCCAGCTCCGGCACACCTGCTCCATGGACCCCCCGCTTGTCCGTTCTCGCCAGGTATTGAAGCGAATGCGTACTGTGTGCGAAATAATGGTATATGAGAGCGACGAGTTGCTTAATTCTTGTGGTGTTCGTATTGTGTTAACTGATTGAGACGCTTGCCCCGTGTCTGGGCAAATAGTTGGCATATCTAGCTGGATTTGGTACTTTTGAACTTGGTGCGATCATT
This sequence comes from Begonia masoniana, assembly GCA_022432975.1. NCBI lineage: Eukaryota > Viridiplantae > Streptophyta > Magnoliopsida > Cucurbitales > Begoniaceae > Begonia > Begonia masoniana. Next base: position 5,464,732 of record CM039504.1, read on the forward strand.
TGATTTAATAATGCATACGTGTCTTAAATTGCTGGTTAAGAAGCGAGGAATGGCTCGTATATATAAGGATGCAAAATGGCTATAATTTTTTTAAGTGTCTGTGATTTAGCCTATAGGATGGTATTCCTTGCAGGAGGGTCCTTTCCTTTGAAATGATACACAGTTGTTTCCTTTTGATTTAATGTAAGGACTATGGATTAGTACCTTTTTTTTTCCTTTTATTCTATTATTCTCGCTGGAGATTGTAGGCAACTCAATTTTCTTAATTTAGTTATGATTATGAGAATGAGGAAGGAGACGGAAGAAGAAAGAGAGAGTGAAACGTGAAAGATAGATTTCTCTTCTGTATTTGTCAACATGAATGAAAATCATAATTACAGTGTAAATGTCTATGTATATATACTAACATAATGCCAAGGCTAAATAAGAAAAATGCTATAGTTAAGAATAAACCATAAGTAGAAATAAACTGTAACGCTATATGCTAACAAATTTTATGTGAGTCGGTTTTCTTGGAGTTTTGCCTTTAAAGAGTTAAGGTATGATAAGTGGAAGCTGCTGGACAAATGAGCTGTTTTGAGTGCTGGTCACATAAGTTGTCTTTTATCTTATAACTTCATTCTTCTGAAGTATGTGAATTATACACTAAAATAGATTAGGTTGTCTTTCCTACCAATATCTATTTTTGTATTCTGTTTAACGAGTACTAGAAGTGGAATCATATTTATTTTGTGTATGAATTGTTGATACAACACGATAACTCAAAAAGAAATATACCGATTATAACAGAAACTGGAGAAGCTCCAATCGTGTAGTCCCTATAAATTAGTGTTTGCTCTATGATTATCTATTTTAGGTTGATAAATAATGTAAATTATCCTTATTCTCAATGCTAGTTGGCACTTTATAGAAATATCTTCCGTTGAAGACTTGTTGTGTGCTGAGAACCTTTTGATCTATTTCTAACACCAAAATAAAGAGTCAATAAAGTTTTATCACTTTTTTAAAATTAAAATTTTTTCGTATTTTTCTCTTTTTTCTGGCAGAATTTCACCAGTTAATAGAAGTGATAAGAGAGTTGAGATAGATCCCCTAAAGCCTGTATATGTGGGAGAATTTCCCCAGATTGTGCGTGATGAGCAAGCCAGGCTGCTGCAGAAGTTTTCTTCAGGTTAATATCGTCAGCACCAGTAATGACCACTTCCTACTGATTTTATTTCTTCCTTTCTTTAAGGAAAGATCCCATTGTACCTTGTTTTGAAGAGGGAGGGATGTGAGGGGCTGCGTTTTTTTTTTTCTGATTTGTGGTAATACATATTTAAACTCTAATATTTATCGTGCTTTATTCTCTTGGAAGGTGATACATGCATATCTGGGGGATTGGATAGGGACACATCTCTTGCATGGATTATTTGTGCCAACAAACTCTTCATCTGGAATTATTTGTTACCTATAGGTTCAAACAAATGTGTTGTTCTAAAAATTCCGCCAGAAAAATTCGATAATGAAGAAATTGGTGGAAACAACAGTGACCGTTGGTTGCTTAGTGTCGTCAATTGGAATAGCAAATCTGGGATACTAGTTAAAAATCAAAGTCCTGTTGGCATTGTACTATGTAGGAAAAAAACAAGGGTGGTTTTATTTTGGTTTAATGTCTTCTCTGATAAGACTTCTTCTCCTCTCACATACTGTGCCTCTAGTGATCTCTCAGACTCAACTTCTGATAGTGAGAGCAATCCTCGTTCAACATGTATTTTTAATAGAGACCGAACATTCAACTCCTTGATTGCTACTGCAATCCCTAATTCCCAGAATACTTGCATAGCTTTTGCAAGTAGTTCAAACGGTGAGCTTTGGCAGTTCCATTGCAGCCCATCTGGTATTCACTGTACTAAAGAATTTCCAGACGTACTGAATCAATCACGTCAAGAGGGTGATAACAATCTACATATTGGATATCCCAGGTCATTAATTTGGGGTTTTTCTGGTGACTCCACTAAGGAAGTTGATCGGCAGTTTCTTCTTTTGACAGATCACGAAATACAGTGTTTCAATGCCAGGCTTTCTTCCGACATTCAAGTTTCAAAACTCTGGTCCTATGAAATCATTGGCACAGATAGTGATTTGGGTATCAAAAAGGATCTTGCTGGTCAGAAGAGAATATGGCCTCTTTATATGCAAGCTGATGAAAATGAAAGAGTTATCACCATTTTAGTTGCCACCTTTTGTAAGGATCGTGTCAGTAATTCAAGCTACATACAGTATTCTTTTTTGATTTTTCAATATAAATCTAAGAGAAATGTAGAGCCCAGCAGTGGGAGGGTATTGGAGAAAAAAGCTCCCCTCCAAGTAATTATCCCAAAGGCAAGGTTTGAAGAAGAAGAATTTTTATTCTCTTTGAGACATCGGGTCGGTGGTAAGCCTTTAGGATCAACGATAATACTTTCAGGTGACGGAAAAGCTACAGTCTCTTATTATTTTAGAAACTCTACCCGTCTATATGAATTTGACTTACCTTTTGATGCTGGAAAAGTAGTAGATGCTTCAGTTTTTCCATCTAGTGAGCAAGGGGAAGAGGGAGCTTGGGTTGTAATGACTGAGAAAGCTGGGATATGGACAATACCTGAAAAGGCTGTTGTACTTGGAGGAGTTGAGCCTCCTGAACGAAGCTTGTCACGCAAGGGAAGTTCCAATGATCGATCTTCACTTGAAGAGAAGAAAGATCTCTCTTTTGCTGGCAACAATGCTTTTGGAAATGCTAATACTGGGTCAAGGGGTTTTGGAGAAAAAATAAAGGGATCTGTGGCTGGGAACGCACATCGAGCTGCTAGGGATGAAGAATCAGAAGCTTTACTGCGACAACTATTTCATGATTTTCTGGTGTCTGGGAAAGTTGATGCTTCAATTACGAAGCTATGGTGTTCTGAGGCATTTGACAGGGATGAAGAAACAAATGTTTTTACACGAATAAGCAAATCAATTGTTGATACTTTAGCTAAACATTGGACTATCATGAGAGGTGATGAAATTGTAGCCATGACCATTGTTTCAAATCAACTAATAGATAAGAGACAGAAACATCAGAAATTTCTCCAGTTTCTTGCTCTATCCAAGTGCCATGAGGAGCTTTGTTCTAGACAAAGTAAAATTTAATTTCTAATTCATCGCTCTGTACTTTATGTTGAATTCTTCGCTCTAAGTACAAAACTCATAGTTGATCGTACTGATCTTTTGTGTGTAGGGCATTCCCTACAAATTATACTAGAACATGGAGAAAAGCTTGCTGCTATGATTGAGCTACGAGAACTGCAGAATAAAATCAGCGAGAACCGTTCAGCTGTATTGGGTTCCTTGGCTTCTGCTTCAGAAGGTCAGGCATCTGGTGCTCTCTGGGATGTTGTTCAACTTGTTGGAGACAGAGCCCGACGAAACACTGTTCTTTTGATGGATAGAGATAATGCGGAAGTGTTCTACAGCAAGATTTCTGATCTTGATGAAGTTTTTTATTGTTTGGACAGGCAGCTAGATTATGTATTGAATCTGGGGCAGCCATTTGGGATTCAGAAGCCAAGAGCATGTGAACTCTCAAACATATGCGTCTCCATTATAAACACTGCCATATGCTACAAAAGTGAGCATCAATTATGGTATCCTCCACCTGAGGGATTGACACCGTGGTATAGTCAACCTATGGTGCGAAATGGAATGTGGAACATTGCCTCTTTCATGCTTCAACTGTTAAATGAGGCTCCTGATCTTGATGTGTCTGGAATATCAGATTTGTACTCCCATCTAAAATCATTGGCTGAAGTTCTACTCGAAGCTTATGCTGGTGCTATTACTGCTAAAGCTGAACGTGGGGAAGAACATAAAGCTCTTTTAGATGAGTATTGGAAGAGAAGGGATACACTTCTTAACTCCCTTTATAGACAAATCAAATGTTTTGCCAATTGTGGACATAAGGTACACAATGTTATTTCCTTGTTTGATATTGTCTTTCTTTGATCCTTGTGCTTGATTTGTGAATCTTTTAACTGCTTATTCTTCCAGGGTATGGATGAAGGAATTATAGAGCTCAATGAAGTTCTTAGGAAGCATGCTTCAGAATTGCTGCCTATAGCTAAAAGGCATGAATGCTACTCGATACTGTGGAATATTTGCTGCGACCTGAATGATTTGGTGTTACTTAAAAATCTTATGGTATGGACTTTCTCAACGTTTTTATGTTTCAGTGATATTGATGCTACATCAGATCAGGTGTTTATATGTTGCTCTTATGGCATACGACTGTTGTCTGTTATTGCTGCTGCACTAGTTATATTGCTGTTCCTTGATTTTTTGTTTGATTCTAGCATCTGTATACACGGCTATAGGTTTTATAAAATACACACACACTCACAAAAATATCAAGGAAACAGTAATATATACTCGTGCCTAGTCAGAATCTATGATGGATTGTGTTGAATATTTGTCAAGGGGACATCTAAATTGTTTCTATTCATTTACACGTTAATTAATGTTTCCATTTACTTCCAGAGCAATGTTTGAGTGAAGTTTGTTTCTTTTCTGTGGTATTGCTAGCCCCAATATATTTTTATGATTGTCTTATATGTTAGGCTGCTTTCTACACATGTCAACTTTGTTGGATGTATTTTGGACCACCAGTTCTATTGAGTTCATATTTGCAAAATAGTACCATTTTAGATTATTGCACTTCCTCAAGAAAAAAAAATCATCAGTTGGTTTTTTGCAGCATGAGAGCATGGGTCCAAAAGGAGGGTTTAGTTACTCTGTATTTGAGCAACTGCATAAAAAGAGAGATTTTTCAAAGCTTTTACGACTTGGAGAAGAGTTTCATGAGGAATTATCAATTTACCTCAAGCAACATCCTGATCTTCTTTGGCTCCATGAATTGTTCCTGCACCAATTTTCTTCAGCTTCACATACACTTCATAAATTAGCTCTTTGGAAAGATGAGAAACTTGTCTTCCCTGGTGAAGAGGGGGCAGAACCTGAGGATGCCCATCTAGATTTAAGATTGGCTGACAAGAAGCGCTTTTTATATCTTTCTAAGATAGCTGCATTGGCAGGTTTGACATGCTCCTTTGCTTGGCATTTTCGGTATGTATGGCCATTTTATAAAAAATTACAGAAAAGCTGATCGCTGGAGTTTATAGTAAAACAGACTTGATTACTTCCTAAATGTTTTTTGCCTGTTGTATTCATTTGTAGCGATGCCTCTAGTGATGGTTGTTTGTTATAACTGACCTCATTGTCTTGATTCATTTTCCGTTACTAGCAGGTAATCAGGCTGATTCAGAGAGCAAGTTGGCACGTATTGATGCCGATTTGAAGATTTTGAAACTGCAGGTTTGTTGTGTAAATATGAACTATACTTCGTTGAAACATGTTTCATCTCTCTCAAGTTGGGCTTCAACCAAAACTTCATTGCTACGAATATAATTTCGCAAAATGAGAATTTACAGATTCAAACCACATCCAATTGTAAAAGTAGGCACGATAACTTCTGGTTTTGTGAAATGCTCTCCAAAGAAGAGTTCTAATTTGGACTTGAGGCTTGAAGTTTTAGCTGGGGTAACCAAATGATGCAAATTATGGATTAACTTTCCTCATATCTTACAGGAAGAAATTGTAGATCTCTGCCATGATATTGAAGTCAAGCAAAATGCGGACAAAGAGCTTCTCAGTCCGCAACTCCTCATCAACCTATGTCTCAATGCTCAGGATTCAGGGCTCTTATTGAAGGCTTTTGATGTGTTTGCTTGGACAAGTACTTCATTCCGCGAAAAACATAGAAAGCTTTTGGAGAGTTGCTGGAAAAAAGCTGCCAATCAAGACAATTGGAATGAACTCTATCAAACATTGGTAGCTGAAGGCTGGAGTGACGATGAAACCCTGCAGGCTCTGAGAAAAACAGCTATTTTCATGGCTTCAATCAAGTGCTATGGGCCACATGCCGAATTTTTTGGAGATGGATTTGAGGAAGTGCTCCCTTTGAGACGGGAAAATTCGACTTCTTCGGTCTATCCAGGCGTGTCCGTGGAGGAAATACTAATGCAGCATAAAGATTTTCCCGAAGCAGGGAAATTAATGTTAACTGCCATTGAATTGGGTGGTTTAGAGGCTCACAACGTTGTAGTTTTTCCTAATCTTTGGGTTTGAACCAAACAATAGTCAGGGCGTGAAAATCTTCAAACCATGTTTAGGCATATGCCTGACAAATTCGTTCACATCTACGCTTCAGGGTCTCTCCTTAAAGATTCTGCCAGTCCAATCTTCTTTAATTTCGAAGACTAATCATTGTACAGTGTTCATAAGGTGCCAATGCTATACTCTTTCTCACAAGACTAATTCTTTCCTTAATGCAAGATTTTGGAGGTAGAATAACTCTAGATATGGGTGTTATAAGAAGAGTATTTATGGTTTGTCCTTTTCAACTACTCGTTTTTGGGCTTACCCGAAGAAAGAATTTTTTCAGCTAAACATTAAAAGAAGAATGTTTGAACTCGAGGTGATCCGCAGCTGGATGGTCTAAGCTCAGTGCATCAGGCTGCGCCTTCCCAAAATTCTCTCAAAAAACAGTCACTTTGGTGAAACTGTTTGGTTGCTGGTGCACGAATCTTCTCTGAAGGTGGTCTCGATTATCCCGACAATCTCAGTTTTGTGCACGTACAAAGCATCGATGCAATCTGGGCTTGTCGAGCTGTGCTAATGGGATTTCTTGAAGATTACAAGATTTGGTGGACTTCTAGGCGATGGACTTGACCCGACCGTGGAGCATTTGATCTGAGCTCAAAGTGAATGAGATCAAGAATTGGCGCTTTGCTATGTTCTCCACGTTTGGTTTCTTTGTTCAGGCAATCATCACCGCAAAAGGTCCATTGAGAACATTTCTAATCACACTGCTGGTCTAGTAACCAACAATGCATCTGCATATTCCACAAACTTCGTTCTTCAAAAATGAGGAGAAAAATTAATGGTATATTCTAAACATACCAGTTTTGATGCTGTGCTGTTCTTTATGAATGAACTTTCCTTCAATTTGGAAGCACTTTTCCTGGGAAACTTCTCAATTTCTACCTTGTCTTGTTGGTGGGCACGAATCTTTAAGTTGATTCGAGCTACTCGACCAATTTATCCATTCGACAGCACAAATCAATGTCCTCGTCGCATATGAATTCCAACTCGATAACACAGAAAAACATGTTATCTGTCGTCAGCTCAATCGGCAAACAAAGAATCACCAAAAATTTTTGCAGGAGCAAGACCCGTTTTTAAAATGATGGAAACGACTACTATCCCGGATAACAATCTCCCGACTATAGATCCGAGAGAGGAGCATAGCTACAGAGTGACAATCATTACATATACGAAGATTCTTTATCACTCGAATGGGGCTCCCTGGTTCTACATTGATGAGTCCAAAAGCAATGGCTAGTCTTTCACTATGGTTTTCAAGCTCTGCTTCCTTCTCTCCCTCTCCTTCTATAAACAACAAAACTTGACTTGTATCAGGAACATGCCCATAAATTTTCAGTTTTTCTCCCATTTCCTTCAATTTTGAATAAATCTCTTTGGTCTGGGGATGAGACTGATCACCTACAGTAAACTCGTGAAATGCTCCTCTCCACTCGATTGAACTCCGTCCTGGTTCCTTCCTAATGCCCTTCTTGTTCATCATTTCTCTTACGCATGAAACCTTCTCCCAAAGTCCGGCTGAAGCATACATGTTAGAGAGAAGAACGTAAGATCCAATGGTCTCTGGGGCCAATTCAATCAAATGCTTAGCTGCATATTCACCAAGATTTATATTTTTATGCTTTCTAGACCCACTAAGTAAACTCATCCAAATTACCTTATTCGGCCTCATTGGCATTCCTTCGATGACATTCTTCGCCTCCTCAAGATAACCAGCTCGGCATAGGACATCCACCAAGCAACCATAGTGCTCGATGGCAGGCTCAATTCCGTAATCAGTTGTCATTATTTTGAAGTACAATCGAGCCTCCGTGACTAATCCTGCATGGCTACACGCATTCAACAACCCAACGAAAGTTATAGAATTAGGCTTCAAGCCACTTTTGCACATTTCGAGAAAGAATTGAATAGCTTGATCGGCCATACCGTGTGTTCCTAAACCAACTATTATAGCAGTCCAGTGACCCAACTTCTTTTGAGAAATGGTTTGGAAAACTCGAAGAGCACTCTCAATACTGCCACATTTGAAGTACATTTCAATCAATGATGTGCCTAGAACACCTTCTATTTCAAACCCTTTTTTACAGTAAAAGAATGGATCCCTCTGCCCTTACTGAGACTGGAAAATCCTGAAACAGCAGAGAGAACACTGAGTACTGTGGCCTGAGTTGGAGATATATCTTGTTCCAACATGACTAAAAACCATTTTATAACTTCTTGAAATTTCTTATTGTACTCGAATCCGGCTATGAGCGAATTCCATGTGATGAGATTTTTTGTTGGCATTTGATTAAATAATTCTAATGCCAAGTGAAAATCCCCACATTTCATATGCCCATTGATCATTGCATTCCAAGAAACTATATTTCTGTTTGGCATTTTATCAAACAGCTGTCGTGCAGTTTCGATCCGTCCTTTATTTGAGAACCCGTTGATTAAAACCGTCCATGAAAACGGATCCTTTTCAGGCATGCTCTCAAATAAGTTCATAGCTTCGTCAACTTCTCCAGATCTTGACAAGCCATCAATCAAAGAATTCCAAGCAACTAAATCCCTATCATCCAATCCGTCAAATACTTTCCTGGCCCATGCAATTTGGCCGCATCTCGAATACATACTAACCAAACTACTCTGCACAAACTTCTCCAACCCAAACCCAATTTTCAAAACCAACCCATGAATCTGCTTCCCTTCCTCGATCGCACTTAACCGAGCACAGCCCTTGATCACACAGGGCAAAGTAAAACCATCCGGCTGGAACTGGCCAAGCAATCGGCAAAACAAAATAATAGCTTCATTCGAACGTTGGTTTTCAACATAACACTTGATGATAATGTTCCAAGACACCAGAGTGGGATTTTGCATTTGATTAAAAACTGATCGAGCGTACTGTAAATTATTAATTTCGTGTGATGCATATAGAGCTAAAAGATGAGAAGATATTAACGGATAGCTGAAAGCGCCAGTCTTGAGAGACAAAGCATGTAATTGCCTTGCTTCATTCAGGGTCTCGCAGTTCTGAGAAATGAATGGATACACTGGAGAAGAGAGCGAGAGCAGAGCCATTCTCATCGGCTCCGACACAGAACCAGCCAAAACGAGGGCGAAGCCAACTAGTTGTACAAAAGTTTAAACTCGTTTCCGTATCTTAATTTAGTATTTTATGTGATAATTCAAACCCCAATTTCAAAAAATAAAAAATAATATCAAAATTTACGAAAAAAAAAAATATCGACCTCCATCCGTGACTAATAAAATAATACGTAAACATCACGTTGGATCGTAGTCTTGGGTCAATTGGCTAATTACCTTCGCTATCAGCACACACTGCTCGAAAGTTTTGTCGTATCGCAAGTTTTTTTAATTCAATTGAGACAAAATTCGTGTTATCGAATTCTAACACGTCTAATTTGATCATTTAATTTTTATAAGGTCATTGTTATAATTTTTATTGATGAAAATAAGATGACATAATATTTATATATTAATTCATACAAATTAATTATAATAATATTTAATTAAAATTAACTAATATTATGTTGGAAAAAGAGTGGTTAATGGGCCCATTGGATATAGAAGATGGCCCAGAGAATTGGAGGCCCAGAAGTCCACCGAATCTAGTCGCTAATTTCCTTCTCGCCTCCATCACTCTCTCTCTCTCTCTGCACGTTGCTTGCCAATTGCCATTCGTTTGCAGCCATGGTTCTCCAGGCGACGTTGTACGACGAGCTCTTGAGTTTGTTTCCTTGCACCCGGATCGCTGAAACTGTCAGATGTCTCTAATCTCATGAACCACTTTGGCGAAATGCTTAGGCGCCTCAAAACTCCACCTCCAGTTCAGCTTCATGCCATTCTCTGTTTTTTGGGTTCCCCTCACGCCTTTAAGTTCTCCTCAGAACCTAAATTTTCTTTACCTTCTTCTCCTCCTTCGATGTCGTCCGAAGCTTACCCTGAGCTGGTGGCTAACATTTCCGACATTCTTTGTGATCCCCAATGGGAAAGAAGCTCGAAGCTTCGGTGCTTGAGTACCGAGCTCAGACCGCATCATGTATCCAAAATTATTCAAACTCATAAGAATACGAATTCGGTTTTACGTTTTTTCTTCTGGATTTCGAGTAGGCATTTTTACAAACAAGATATGAGTTGCTTTAAATCGATCTTAAATCGGCTTATTCCTGATAAGTTATTTGCGCCTGCTGATCATATTAGGATTTTGATGATCAAAGCGTGTAGGAACGAGGCAGAGATGGAGCGGGTAATTCAGTTTTTGAACGATATTAATACAAAATATTGTTTTGGGTTAACTTTGTATAGTTTTAATACGCTTCTGATACAGTTGGGAAAGTTTGAGATGGTAGAGGTAGCTCTAATTGTGTATACTCAGATGCTGAATAGCGGAATTAAACCAAGCTTATTAACTTTTAATACTTTGATTAATATGTTGTGTAAGAAAGGGAAGGTTCAAGAGGCAGAACTTTTCTTGAGTAAGATTTTTCAGTATGATATGTATCCGGATGTTTTTACTTATACATCTTTGATTCTTGGGCACTCTAGGAATTATAATATCGATTTAGCATTGAAGGTTTTTGATCAAATGATTAAGGAGGGTTGTGATCCAAACTCAGTTACTTATACGAATCTAATAAATGGACTATGCAATGTGGGAAGGTTAGATGAGGCTCTGGACAGGCTTGAAGAAATGACTGAAAAGGGAATTGGACCAACAGTGTATACATACACCGTTCCGATTGTCTCGTTATGTGAGGCTGGACGTGTAAGTGAGGCAATAAATCTTATGGGTAGGATGAAGACAAGGGGCTGCAGTCCGAATGTTCAGACATTTACAGCATTGGTCAGTGGACTCTCTCGAGTGGGGAAATTACAAGTTTCGATTGGGTTATACCACAAGATGTTGAAGAATGGTTTGACTCCAAGCATTGTCACATACAATGCTTTGATTAATGGGTTGTGTGCAGACGGAAGATTTCAATCTGCTCTTTATATTTTCCATTGGATGGAGAGACATGGGGATATGCCAAATACACAAACATACAATGAAATTACAAAGGTTTTGTGTTTGATGTGTGACATTCAGGAGGCTATGTCGCTCTTTGATAAAATGGTAAAGGTTGGTCCTTCTCCATCTGTGATCACATATAATACCCTCATTTATGGATATATCAAGATTGGAAATTTGAACAACGCAATGAGATTATTTAATATGATGAAGGAAAGTGCATGCAAACCTGATAAATGGACTTACACTGAGCTTATAGCTGGTTTTTCCAAAGGAGGCAGATTGGCTGATTCAGCATCTCTTTTTGATGAAATGGTGCAACAAGGTATTCCTCCTTGTCACATTTCTTACACTGCTATGATTGATGGATATTGCATGGAGGGAAAAATCAATGTTGCCTTATCATTATTTGAGAGGATGAAAGAAAGTGGTTGCTTTGCTGGTATTGAAACCTACAATGCCATTATTAGTGGTTTATCCAAAATGAATCGAATTCCAGAAGCTGCGGAGTTATGTAATGAGATGGGATCAATGGGATTGATTCCCAATGTCATTACCTACACATCTTTTGTCGATGGTTTCTGTAGGAATGGTAGGACAGATCTTGGTCTTAAGATATTCGGTGAAATGGAAAAGCATAATTGCTTGCCAAACTTATATACATATAGCTCCCTTATTTATGGGTTTTGTCTAGAGGGAAAGGTCGATGATGCAGAAAGGTTCCTTGAAGAAATGGAGATAAAAGGATTGACCCCTGATGAGATAACATTCACCTCACTTATTGACGGTTTTGTTATGCTTGGTAGAATTGATCGTGCATTCTTTCTTCTAAGGCGAATGATTGATTTGGGGTGCAGACCCAACTATAGAACTTTCACAGTGTTATTGAAAGGGTTACAAAAGGAAAGTCAATTACTCATGGGAAAGGTTGTGGCCCTAAATGACGTCACATACACTTCCCAGAACGATGAGAGATATAACAATTTTGAATTAGTGTGCAACCTCTTGGATAGAATGTCCCAATATGAAATCAAACCAACCGTTGATACCTACAATACCTTACTGAGAGGCTTGTGTGGAGAAGGAAAATATGATGGGGCTGATCAGCTAGTAGAAAACATGAAAGAGAAAGGCTTGTCTCCTAATGAAGAAATTTACCACTTTTTAATAATATGTAAGTGTAAGAACAATGAAGTGGACTCAGCTTTGAAAGTCTTAGATTCTATGATGGTGAGAGGCTATCGGCCTCAATTGACAGCTTATAAGGCACTTGTTTGTGCGCTGTGCAGGGTAAGTAGGGAGCGAGAAGCAGAAACTTTGTTTCAAAATATGCTTGAACAGCGTTGGAATAACGATGAGATTGTTTGGACAGTGCTTATAGATGGTTTACTGAAAGAAGGGAAGTTAGATATGTGCATGAGGCTTCTTCACATTATGGAATCTAGAAAATGCAAGCCAAATTTCCAGACATATGTAATATTGTCCAAAGAACTGCCAAAACAAGACAAGTCAATAAAAATATCTCAAATTTCTAACAAATTGGTAGGATTAGAGGATAAACATTGGTAAAAGTTTCATACTCAGGACTGCTGGACCGCAGTTTGGTTTCTAGAACGATGGATTCGCCGACCAGAGGTGTTATTTTCCCACCCAGTTGTGTAACACTTGCAGATGCTGCTATTTGGTCTACCCCAAACACCTGATAAGCTGTGAGCAGATGTTCTATTCTCATAATTTCTGCATAGCTTATTATTACCATTTCGTCTTTTCAACTTGCTGGATATTTGTTCTTTTTAAGTTTTTAGTGTGAAATGAGTAATATTGTAATTATTTTACCACATAATCACTGATTGTCTGATACGGACAGGAATAAAAAATTCTCGAGGTGTTTTGGGGAAAGAGATGAAAATACTCATGTAGAGCTGAAGCCAATTTTCTACATGAAGCTGTTTCTAAAGGTTCGCCAATGCATCTAGTTAATTTGGCTTTATAATTTTGAGAAGATATTAATTATTCTTCAATCACTTGCCAAAAATATTTTCTTGATAATTTGAATGTGTGTCATGTCGAAGATTACATGGCATCAAAATTTTATTCACATCAAATTTACTGTGTTCTATGAGTCCAGTCCTCTTTGCTGCAAAAGGAAAGAGGAAATGGTGAAAGTGCCTGCAATTGAAGGTTGATATAGGACATGGCCATCAGTTTGGCCCGAATTGTAACTAGTGAGAGAAAGCATGTGAATTCATTCGACCATTCAGGACAAGATAAGAGCATGCATTCTCCAAGCCTGGTTGTTTAAGGACTTATTTAAAGAAATCCTTTGCAAATGGGGTCCACTTCCATGTCCAAGTGATACTTCTGCCTTTTGCTCTTCTACTTGAGGGAAAATCAACTTCATGGATGCACTTCTGAAGCCTTGAACATGAGATCTTCAATTGAAATACTGACTGATGTAGGACAGTGCTACTAATCCTCTCGAAAGTGTTTCTACTAGTAAAAGAAGAATCTACTAAGCTTACCAACTACCCCAGACCAAGAACAAGAGCACACTTCAAAGACCAACTTATTTGCGCTCTTGGTTCGAGTCTTTTTATGAGCGGCACAACTTAGTGTCCAAGTGATGCTCATGTATTATTGCCTTTTTCATTCACCAATAGAAGCTGCCACAATAAGTATGTTTTATAGCTGTGTAATCATCTGAGATGGAAAGATGTTGACTGATGGAAGGATAAATAGACATATTAGAGAGATCAGTGGAGAAATTAGTAAGACAAGAAAATGCTATTAATCTTACAGTGACGTTTGCTGCATCACAATTGGGATTGGATTTCGATCACCTGCCCTCTTAAAATATTTTTATTTAATGATTCTGTCTTCAGAAGATTTTGATTGTTGAAAAGACATTTACTGAACATTCAACATTTTCATGTAAATACGCAAGTATTATCTTACAAGCTTCTTACTGTTTACCCATACATTTGTGGTGGTTTGCATTTGACAGGAAATACATATCCCTTTCATCACGTGAAGCGAAAGGGAAATTTGAGTTCTAATCTATTGGCTTATTGCTTTTGCAGGATCAAAGATGCAGCTAGAGAGACACAAACAGGGAGCATTATTTGTTCTCATCAAGTACACTTCCTTCTGGCTCCTCTATATTAATCAATATGATGGTCCATGCCTCATCAAATTTTATTGGCTGAACTTTTCATATGAATAAATTTTATCATTGTGATGTTTCTCTTTCAATACTAATACATTTTGATTAATCGATATAGAATAATATTTCTTCCTCATATGGACTTTTCATCTATCCTCAGGCCAGTATGCGCATTTGAACCGATGAGTGGAAGTGAACAATTTTGATGTTATTGCATTTGCAGAGGATTAAATAAGGGTCAGTTTTAGAGAAAGGCGTGACTCCAAGATGGTCTTAATGGCAGTGAACATTGTGTAAAGACCTCCAAAGGTCTTGCCAGGTACTTGATTATTGAACTAAAATGGCTGTAAAAGAGAGAACACTATTTCCTAATTTATTTATTAAGAACTGCTTTTGTTTGAAGAACCTGAATTCTAGTAAAGTGAATCAAAGCAGAGGGTATCTTCCAAACCCGTCTTTTCGAAGCAGTCAGTGTGAAAAAATCATGCATTTTTGTGGGGCCATGGTCAAAATCATCAATACTGCAAAATATTCCTTCTTATCCTTGTCTTTTCTGCTTACTCTCCACCTCCTTTTCTGCTCTATTTCAAAAAGCTTATGCAAAATATGTTGGAAAAGGCTCCCCAAGACCCACAAAAAAATGTGCATTTTCTCCAACGCCAATAGGAGTCTTTAAAAGACAAAATGACACAATCCATTACCTAACCTCTTTATTCCTAAAGCTTTCTTCCAAATGCTACTTTCATTTTCTATTTGGAGTTTCTTTTCACTCTCTTATCCTCCTCTTTATGGTCCTTGCACTGTTAAAATCTACTGTCTCAACTCCAGTTTTTCAAGCTCTATCTCTTTGTATTTTGTTCTAGAGCAGCCGATTCTCTTCTATATCATGTTGTCCAGTATTTACCAGAAAGCTACAAAATCACTTGTTTCAATGCTTAAACAAGAATGCTTTGCCTTTGTCCACTTACACACACCACTGATATTTTATACCTTTGAAATCCCATTTATAACTCGCAGTAGTTAGTGAAAATCATCCACCATAGAAGGCTTTCTGGCACTATGGCTGGTGACTCCATTGCTCTCTTGCAGGAAAGGTTCAGACAATTGCAGAAAGATAAGCAAAGAAGGAAGGAGAAAGAGCTGCTGAGAAAGCTGTCCGGTTCCGAGAAAATTGCGCCGAAAATGCAATTTGAACGAAGAAAAGAGTCTTTCCAATCGGGTTCCAAACGGGCTCAGCTGCCTACGGTCGAGGACTCGCTGTCTCTGGGTCTGAATAACATGAAGCAGCAGGATGAGGAAGCTCGCAGTCGAGCCATGGCAATGTTCGGAAAGTGGAAAAACTTTGAGCATGGCGATTCGTCTGCAGAAAGCGCATCCATTTCTGAAGTCGATACCACCCTTCATCTCTAGCTTACTCTTCTTTTTATCTGTGATTCACCTGTGTTGATAATAATCCTTTTGAATCGAGTCCCTTTCTTTGATTTTTATTTTATTTTGGAATTTCATTTTCATCGAAACTGCTCGATCGACTTTGCTTATGAACACGAGTTTCTGACGAACAACTTGGGTTTCAGATGTTCATGCATAAACACTCCAACGTTTGATTTTACATGTATTTAACTCATTACTTAACAAATGAAAGTCCCGAGAAACTCAAAACTCAAAGCTCGATTTGAACTCTGTTGCTCTCTCGTGCACTGATTTCAAAAACCAATTCTTGGTTAGAAATCGTTAAAATGGAGAGTGATAGAGCTCGAATCATGTTAGAAATCATAGAAAATATTACAAGTTTTAAAAATATTGTATATATATGTTTTATTTAATAATTAATTAAGTGAAAAATTCAAATTGCTAAAATGAAAATTTCGTTGATCAAAAAAATAATTTAAAATTTAATCTGTAAATAATATTAAACATATTATATAAGATGTAATGGGTTTCTCATTGAAGATTTGTCGTCCATGATTAGAGCATCTACAACTTTCCGACGTGTCGTAACGTAATCGCGTGGTGATACTGATGGTGCGTCCCCACTACACGTTTTGTTTTTTTACGGGGAGAAAGGGAGGAAGAAGGCGTCGCGTCGGTCAACTTTAGTCTCCGCAGATCATCATCTTCTCCGCCCCACTGGAGTTTCTTGGAAAGGAGCTGATCCAGGGTTACTCTCTCTCATCCGTAGGCCGTTCTGGTCGGATTTTGTGCTCTGGTGAGTGTCTGTTTGTTCTACCTCTGTTCTCAATGCTTGAACAGGCTTCGATCGGTAAATGTTTCTTTCTTTAGATTTGATTTTTTTTTTCTTTGTATTATAAGAAAAGTAAGACAGGTGCGGGGGACTTGAAATTTTTGTGTTTTATTGTTTTGATCTAACTAAATAGTTGTTGTTGTAGCTTTAATTTTGAATCTCTCCCTTTTAATTACGACAGAGATGGGATAACTCGGAGTTGGAGGTTTGATGAACTCATTTTCTTTGGTCTCAATTTTCCGGTTTCAATTTTAAGTGCTCCGAGCATTTTCCTGATCATCTTTTTCTTTTTCTTCTTTTTTGAAGTTTTTGCGTCGTAGAATAATACATTATCTAGTTTTACTGTGAAATTGATAGCTGTGGGTTACGTTCAATAATAAACCCTATGGTTAACAAATCTTTAAAAAAAGTTTTGTTGCTTGATATTGCGATCTCTTATAAAGAGTTAATGCATGAAATGTTATTTTGGAATCATAGTTCTTCATATCTGGAATTGACACGGTAAGACTGACGAGTTCCTCTTTAAATTTTGTCGATGTGCCATGCAATACTTTCTTATCCTTTGTGTTTTTCGCTTTATAATTAAGATGTCTGTCATTGTTGCTTTTTCATAAGAATGTAGTCACGGAAAGCAATTCGTCTGTTTTCCACAACCCTTTTAAAAAAAAATTTTATGTTCTTTGAAATTAGATTTTTCTAACAATGAAATGGAAACTAGTAGGTGCATCAACCTGTTAAAATGCTACCTCCGCATCAGCTCTCAAGATCTGGGGGGCTACAAACGCCACTTTCTCTGGTTTCATCTGATGTCCCTTTATCCCCTGAGGAACCAAGATCAAATTCTGATCAAAATCGTGAATCTCCTGCTGAGAGTGCCAGTTCTCAGGAAACATGGCCTAATGCTGAGGCTATTGACAGAAAGAAGATGGAGAATGGAAGGGCAGCTGTTGACTGCCCTCGACAATCAGTTGTTCGCCGCCTTTCAAGTGCAGATAAGATATCTCTCCGGGATATTGCAAAGGAAAGGGTTGATGTAATCGCTGAAAAAATGCAATGCCTACCTGAAGAGTACCTTGAAGAATTGAAGAATGGGGTTCGAGCTGTCCTGGATGGCAATGGTACTCAACTGCAAAAAGAAGAATTTTTCGTTTTGCAGAAGCTTGTACAGAACAGAACTGATTTGACAGCAAAGAATTTGGTTGTAGCACACCGAGTGCAGCTTGAAATACTTGTTGCAATAAATTCTGGAATTCAGGCCTTCTTGCACCCAAATATTAGTCTCTCTCAGACAACCCTCATTGAGGTTTTTGTGTATAAGAGATGCAGAAATATAGCATGCCAGAACCAACTTCCAGCTGACGATTGTACTTGTGTAATATGCACTAGCAGAAATGGTTTCTGCAATCTTTGCATGTGTGTAATCTGCAACAAGTTTGATTTTGAAGTTAACACCTGTCGTTGGATTGGCTGTGATTTGTGTTCTCATTGGACACACACTGATTGCGCTATTCGTGAAGGAAAAATTTGCATGGGTCCATCTGTTAAGAACGGAGCTGGCCCAGCTGAAATGCTTTTCAGGTGCCAGGCTTGCAACCATACATCTGAGCTTCTAGGTTGGGTCAAAGATGTTTTCCAGCATTGTGCACCTACCTGGGACCTGGACTGTTTGACGAGGGAATTTGACTTTGTAAGTAGGATCTTTCGTGGAAGTGATGATGCTCGAGGGAGGAA
The DNA here is from genome assembly GCA_022432975.1 of Begonia masoniana. Lineage (NCBI taxonomy): Eukaryota > Viridiplantae > Streptophyta > Magnoliopsida > Cucurbitales > Begoniaceae > Begonia > Begonia masoniana. The sequence goes on from CM039504.1 coordinate 5,483,104, forward strand.
ACTTTTTTGGAAGTGCGAAGATCTCAAAGAAAAATTGAAAAGTGGGGCTATGGAGTCTAAAACTGCTTGCACGGCTATATTGATCTTTTTTCAAGGTACCTAAAAGTGTATGACATATGTTGCATTAACTATGCTGTTGGGATGGTGTCTACAATGCCTGCATTGGTCCCAACTGTGCATGACTATCCACTCATGTGGGTAAAGTTCTTGTTGATGGATTTTCTTAGAATGTTTGGCTATAAAATGAATAACAGAAGTTTATATTATAATGGTTATCCACCTCGCATTTCACTTGGCCCTCTCGCTGGTCATATCCCTCTACCGGTCAGAACCCTCGACCGGAGAGCCGTAACATGGTGGGTTCCATACCCCACTGTGTTATAGATCCTCGATTGAGAGTTCTGATCGGGCGAGAGGTCCGAGTGAAGTGCAGTGTGGAGAATCATAACAGTTTATTGCAAAATGTCTGATTTTTCTCGTGCATAAATTATGCAGGTATAATTAAACCTCTTTTTTCTATAGCTTCTTTAGATTAGTTTCCAGTTCTCATTAAAAAAATCCCTTTGATACTGCATTTAAATAGGAGCATATATATTTCTGTCGTCTGATTTAGTTTCTCTTGTTAAGAGCTTGAAATGGAGTCACCAAATAACTTGGAAAATGGGGAAGTTAGTCGGCTAGTGGCTCCACAGGAAGCGTGCAACAGAATTACAGAGGTGGTGCAGGAGGTCATAAGAAAAATGGAAATGGTGGCGGATGAAAAGATGAGGAGGTATAAGAAAGCCCTCTTGGATGTAGAGGCTTTTGACCGAGAGGTTGAAGATAAGACTAGGGAAGCGGCAGAAATAAAGCAGGACAAACAGAGAAAGAAGCAACAGATTGAAGAACTGGAGAAGATCGTGAGACTTAAGTATGCAGAAGCTGATATGTTCCAACTTAAGGCTAATGAGGCCAAGAGAGAAGCGGAGAGGCTACAGAGAGTTGCTCTTGCAAAGTCAGACAAATCTGAGGAAGACTATGCGAGCAGTTATCTTAAACAACGGTTGAGTGAAGCTGAAGCTGAGAAGCAGTATTTGATTGAAAAGATTAAGCTGCAAGAAAGTTCTCGTGCATCACAGAGCAGTGGTGGAGCTGATCCATCAGAAATGGTAATGTACTCAAAAATTCATGACCTGCTGTACAATGCGTCCTCAAAAGCTGACTACCAGTCGAACGAGCGCTACTCCTTTAGGAGCAATCCTTGATGAATATTTAATAGTATAATATGTGGAGTTGAGATAATGTTATTTAGTGTTTAGTGGTTTGCATCTACGAAATGCTTTTGTCCATACTGGATCTTGGAAGGTATGGTGTCGAAATACTTCCATTGAACTCGTCCTTTGTACTTGAATATGCTAATCCAAGTAGGTTTTTATTGTAGCAAGTCTTGATAAATGTTGATTGTAATCCTACTCTTAGAGTTATTTCTTACAATGATTTGTTCTGCCTTTACAATCATGTTGAATTTGACAACTTAACTCCAAATTATTCTACTTTCTTTATGAAAATAGTTGCTTAAAACAAGATAAAATGAAAACTAGATATCTAAACTACGGTAGCTTTTATTCTAAGTTGAGATTGCTACTAATTAGGTGAATCTTGAGATTTCAGTGTGGTAGGCGTGCTGATTTCTTCAGGACGGCAGACCGATAAGATTTTTGCCTCTTCTTCTCATTCTGGGGAGCCATGCTCTGAACCGCTTGGAGATTGACGGGTAAGCTTTCTGGAGAAGAAAAGGTAGTGTTAAATGCAATAGTTGTACTAATGCCATGGCACCTTATGAAAGAGCTGAAGCACACATTTGGAGTGACAATTCTTGCATTGTTCAAAAGTAAGTCTAATCTTCTGGTATTGGTTATGCTGATCATCCTGTTTGGAATGTTTGATGGAACCATAGTTCCATTAGGGAAATGCAAAAGCTGGTTAAGATGCAATGCCGTAGGGATCGAATGGCTGAGCACAAAATCTGGTAACAGGTCTGGAGTGAGTCGAGTGGCCGATAGCTCTTGGTCATTAGGCATGAAGAATGTTATATCTGTGCTGTCCAAGGAGTTGGGAATGCTGTTGAGGATCTTTAGGAGAATAACAAATCCATGGTATGACTGTACTCTCATGTCTTTCATGGCTGCTTCCAGGTCTGTTTGGTTGATGGGATTTGCAGCGTGAGATTTTCCGAGAAAGAAGAGCAGCAGAATGCAGAGCCATGAAGCCATAAGGGTTTTGAGTTGGATATACAACTTTTGAGAGCTCATGGTGTTAACTGAAATGAGATTTTCTTCGAAATTTATAGCGCCATAGGCCGTCATGCATTACGGGTTCTTCCGCTGCCGAAGGTGAGTATTGCTATGATGCCCCATGCAATTTATACAGGTGGGTTAGTTGGTAAGCAGCTTCTACATGCAATTTCTCATCTTGGGTTCATCCAAACGGTCTAGTATTTCACAACCCTCGTAGATGTTTGAGTTTGGATCTGGCTTCTTAGGGTTGAAATGAACCATGGTGTTAAATTTTTCCTTTTGTTTCTATTATCCTTATGAAACTGAATCTGAAATCTTGTTCTTAACTTAAACATAAATTGAGTGTGGAAGCGTACCTGAATCTTTAGCCATGGTCTTTGGCTTTGATCTTTCAAATGTAGAATTTCCTTAAGTTCTTTATTCTCTCTGTTGATGTGGATACAAAATAGAGATTCTTCTTTCTACAAATGGGACCATAATTCAATAACTGTTTTGTAACCGTTGCAATCTTCAACAGTTACAACCTTTCGTATATTTCTAATTTGGCCCCTCATCAAATTAGAAATTCTGCATATGGTATCCACAATAATATTCATGACAATTATGTCTAGATCACATAATATTGACTTAATATATTTGATGATTATATATACTCACTTGATTGTATAAGTGTCCCAAAATTTTAACACATGTTCTAACAGAATTAATCTTTCACTTTTATATTTTTTATTTAATTAATTTTTAAAATATGGTTTCTCTTAATTATTTTAATGAATTTACATCCAAATATAGTGAATTTTCTGTACCGTTGGATTATGGGCATTGGGCGAGGAGATCTACCTGATAGAGGATTCCTTATTAACCGCCGCGTTTACGTGTTTAAATGTCACGCGCTGCGTTCAGAAGCTTCTTGGCGAATACGAGCAGATTCTAAAACCCTAGCGATCGACATTCTTTGAATTTTCGTCTGATTACAAGATTGGCTTCCTTCTTCCTCCGTTTCTTTGTCTTGTTTTTGTTTCGCTATCCCTGATTCTTCTTGTCTTGGTGATTTCATCAATCTGTGGATTGAGTTTTTCAGTTATGCTTCTCTCTCCCGGTCACTCTCCCCGCCACATCTCTTCTCCTTCGCCATCTGTGGCGTCGGAGAGCTCTGTCCAGAATCGGAGCAGTTCTGCTATTGTCAATCCCCATAACTTTAGAAAGGAGCCGGCTGTTCTCGACGAGGACACCTATGTCGCTGTGATTGAGAAGATTATCGAGCGCGACTTTTTTCCTGATATATCGAAGCTTCGGGACCGTCTGGATTGGCTAGAAGCGATCAAGACGGGGGATCCTGTTCAGATTCGTGATGCTCAGCTGAAGATCATAGAGCGTCGTGGCAAGAAGACGAATGCTTCGACCTCCGACGGTAAAACCCATACACCTGGTTCTACTTTTATGCGAAATTTTACTCCTTTGGGAGAATTTGATGCTAAAACTCCAACCCCTTCTTTTCGAACTGGAGAATATGGGGATGGTCCTGAGGGTGGTGGCGATGACGATACAATTGACAAATCCTTGTCGCTTGATGAGTTTTTTAGACGATATACTAGCGAGGACAATTACGGTTTTTCAAAAATTTTGGAGAAGGTGAATAGGAAAAGAAAGGAGAGGTATGGATATTTGACGGAAGGTGAAAAAGAGGATGTTGAGGGGATTGAGGATGCGAAGAGGGATAGGATTACAGATGGATATGGGACATCTGATCAGCCACCTAGTACATTGAACGGATGGAAATATACTGCAAAAAACTTGTTGATGTATCATCCAGCTGATCAAGGTGAGGCTCCATTGACAGAGGAAGAACGAGTAGTTCGATTGAAAGGCCTGACAAAGGAAATCAACCGCTCCAATACAAGATTTCATGGTAAAATATTGGATTCAGGACCCAAAGATGATGGTGCTGTGGAAGTTCTTTATGGCCCCGTTGCAGGAGCTACACCACTTTCAATGTCAGATAGAAATGGTGATAAAATGAAGAAGTATGATTTGGAGGATCTAAAGAAGACACCAAATCCGTTTTATGTGGAATCAAGTAAGACAGCCAGTAATGGATATAGTTTTGTTAAGACACCATCACCTGCACCTGGTGTTGATGAATCTCCATTCATCACATGGGGTGAAATAGAAGGAACTCCCCTGAGATTGGATTTTGAGGACACACCTCTTGATATTGGTGGTAGCGGTGATGGACCCCAATATAGCATTCCATTTCCTCCAGCTAGGGATGAGAAGGCCCACTCGATGTCAAGAGAAGCGGCACGAAAACTTCGGGAGAAGTCAAAGATGTTTCAGAAGCCACCATTGCCATCACCAGTCAGAGTGGGGACATAGCTTTAGAAGGAGCCGTGCTGTTCTCGACGAGGACACCTATGTCGCTGTGATTGAGAAGATTATCGAGCGCGACTTTTTTCCTGATATATCGAAGCTTCGGGAACCGTCTGGATTGGCTAGAAGCGATCAAGACGGGGGATCATGTTCAGATTCGTGATCTCAGTGAAGATCATAGAGCGTCGTGGCAAGAAGACGAATGCTTCGACCCTCGACGGTAAAACCCATACACCTGGTTCTACTTTTATGCGAAATTTTACTCCTTTGGAGAACTTTGATGCTAAAACTCCAACCCCTTCTTTTCGAACTGGAGAATATGGGGATGGTCCTGAGGGTGGTGGCGATGACGATACAATTGACAAATCCTTGTCGCAGAGCGGCACGAAAACTTCGGGAGAAGTCAAAGATGTTTCAGAAGCCACCATTGCCATCACCAGTCAGAGTGGGGAGTGTAAGTCCGAGTGTGAGGACTCTCTCTCCTGCTGCTCAGAAATTTGTGAGGAATGCAATTGCAAAATCCTCCTCTTCTTTCGATGAAACGCTCCGAGCTAGTTACCGGGGTGCGAGCCCTGGTTTGAGCACACCTAAAAGTGGAAGGAGTCTGTCGAGATTTGGTGGAGACAGGAGTATAGGTGCCAGGTCACCTTCTGTAAGAGAGGGGTCTAATCCTCCCTGGTGATCAACTTTCATTGTTGAACTGTATATAAAATTGATGAATTTGAAGGCGTTTCAGTGGCTTTTTTGCAAACTGTTTCTACGATTTCATAGGATGGAATGGCATGTGTCATGTAGATAATTTAGCTAGCAGAGTTGAAAGTCAGTGACTTTAGATGCCTTTGTAACATTAGTCATCTCACTAACTAATAGATTTGCTTCATTTCAAAGCATTCAAGTTGAATAATTTTGGGTAGGATATATTATTTTCCTACTGATGTTGTACAGAATATGCGATACAAGTGAATCCTCGGCCCAATGCAGTCCTCCTTTTCTGTGGCCGTGCCGTCTTGGATGGTAGCATTGTTGCATGCTTAATGCTCAATCCATCTCTCTTTCTCTATTATCTTATTCAATTTCTTGTTTGTTTTCTTCCTGCCCCTCTCGTTTAATCGACTACATACCTCAAATCAACGGCTGTAATTTCTCGTTGGGTAGTGTAAAAGATGTGTTTTTCTCTGTCATCTCAGGTTGATTAGGAGGATTAAACAGATGATCAACGTAAACTGATCAGCTAGCCTGACTATCATTACCGTTGGAAAATAAATTATTGTACAATCAGATTCATCTCTGAATTCAAAGAGAAAACTTGTTGAGAAAGGCTTCAATGGAGGAAAGAGTGGAAAAGCACAGTTTTTGAAGCCTTGAAGTTGGGAAATTGAGTTGCACTCGTGTGCATTTGACTTTGAACAGAGAACTTAGTCCCAGCACGAATGTATGAGGACAACCTGTCTGCTTTTACTCTTCCTATTTCTTCCTCGTTTGCTTATTTTCTGGATCCTAGAAGCTCTGAAAGTAGTACTTGAATTCCTCGAAACAGGTTTCGAGCTTTTATGGAGCATGGAAAAGGTCATTGTTTTCATCTGCGTTTGCTTTGAGTTTCAACTGTAGTCACATCTTTCACAAACTTTGCTCTCTGAAGCTTCAATGGCGGGTATGAGCCCGAAAGATTCTCCCTTATCGTCGAGTCCACTCTCTTCGCCTAATATCGGGGCGTTGCTAAAGATTAAGATCATTTCATGGTAAGAACTAATGAAGAATCATAGGTTTTCTTTTGTAAATCTTCCTCCATTGCTAATAAGTGGATTTTCATTTTTTCCAGGAGCCAAGAGACTGGTTTTCCTGTTTCTGTTTTTGTTCGAGTGGGTAGCAGAACTTTCAACCTGCACAAGGTAAGATGAAATTGAACCACTAGAATTAAAAACCAGCTCAAGAAAATATAATCAATCTGTAGAAGTAGAAGTAGAAGCCTTTCCTTTTCATCTTCTCACCTTTGGCTTGAAACTTCATTTAAATCTCACCTCAAAGCATCGTCTTCTTCTGGGTTATTTTGCAGCATCCTCTAGTTTCCAAAAGTGGGTACTTCAAGAAAAGATTAGAGGAATCAACTGAAGTAGAGTTACCACCTGAATTTCCCGGAGGATCAGAAACTTTCGGGATGATTGCGTTGTTCTTCTACGGCTCTTTTACTTTGCTCGATCCTTTCAACGTGGCATCGATAAGATGTGCTGCAGAATTTCTCCAAATGACCGAGAATTACACCTCCGGAAATCTCTCCGACCACTCCGATCTCTACCTGAACCAAATCGTCTTGCAAAGTTGGGACGATACTCTAATCGTCCTCCAAAATTGCCAACCTTTACTCCCCTGGTCCGAGGAGCTGCTGATCGTGAGCCGCTGCATCGAGTCCTTGGCCTTCATGGCTTGTATGGAGGCCCTTGATCCAGAGAGAAGAAGGGACCAACCTGTAACCACAGTGGCTGCATTGGCTACCCATGGCTGGAGCTGTGAAATAGCCAAGAATGTAGTTGGCCAAGACCCTTGGATCAAAGATCTCATCGCTTTACCATTTGGATACTTCAAAAGAATTATTATCTCTATGAGAAGACAAGGCATGAGAGAAAAATATGTCTCTCCGATCATCATTTTATACGCAAACAAATGGGTGCTTTCGAAAAAAACTCGACAATTTTTGGAAAATTCGGGTGAGAAAATGTCGGACAATCAGCCCGACGTACGCGTATCGGTAATTTTACGAGGAATTCTCGATCTGCTAATGCTGGGAGGGAGGAGTAGTAGGTTGATACCAGTTGGATTTTACTTTGCTCTTCTTTCAAATTCATTGGAAATCAGTATGGATAGTGAGATTGTAGTGAAATTGCAGGATCAGATTGCATCAATGCTGGATTCTGCAAAAGTGGAAGACTTTCTTCTCCCAAAAACAGGAGTAGATTCAGTTTCTTCAAGCAGAGAGCTGGTCGTTATGGGAAGAATATTTATTACGTATGTTTCCTCGAACATGAAGATGAATCACAGCCCTCCACGAAGAAACTCCATTGTAGCAGAATTATGGGATGAATATCTAATTTACGTTGGATCTGATCCTACGATGCCTTCCTCGAAGTTCGTTGATCTTATTGAAAAAGTTCCATTGCCATACAGAGAGAATCACGATCAACTCTACCGAGCAGTAGATTCTTTTCTCCAGGCAATAATCGCAGTTCAATTCCTCCAAGTTCTTAATTTACTTTCAAAAACTGTTTTTCTTGTTTCAGAAAATGATTTTATCAGTGGGTCTTTTTTTTACAGGCGCATTCGAATCTGTCACAGGAAGAGAAAAGTGAAGTCTGGAAGTATCTGAGCTGCCAGAAGCTATCGCCGGAAGTCTGCACGAAGGCTGTCCAGAATGAGTTAATGCCACTTCGTTTGATCGTTCAGGCACTTTTTGTCCAGCAATTGAACACGCAAAGAGCGTTCAAAGAGTGCTCTGATTATGAGGATTCTTTGTCTGCAAATTTCTCAAGCTCAAACTCGAAAACCCAGCATTTGTGGGAGAGTCCATTTACAGACGAAGGTTCTGACAATGGAGGAAGATCCTTGAGGTTTCTTCTGAGGAAGGAGATGGAAATGAAGAGGAATGAGCTTTCAAGAAAGGAATACGAGTGTACCAGTTTCAGAATTCAGAATCTGGAAGAAGAATTGAATTCTCTGAAGAAGAGGATGATTGACTGCCAGAAAAAATCAAAGAAAACAGAGAGCCCAAATCTGAGCAGTTCTATCAGCAGAAAAACAAACCCACTTGGAAAAATGAGTAGTTGTACCGGATTTATCAACTTCACTTCTCAGAGGAAGAACGCCGGTCGGCTATTTAAGGTCTTTCGCCGAATAATCCCGTTTGGGACTAGAGAAAATCGCAGAGAAAACCAAGTTTCTCAGTTTGAATTCCCAGGTCACTGTCACAGTTGACAGAGTTGTAATGTAGAACCATTATTAGACGGAATAGTTGATCATAAAAAGCACACTTTTTGAAACTCTAGAACGATGAAGAAGAAGAAGAAAGAGAGTTATATATCCATGCTGAAGTGAAACATCTTTCTTGAACTAATTTAGTAGTTCTATTATCTCTGCTTGAAACTGCTAAAAAAGTTGAAGAACATCATTTTCCCCCGTATTCAGGAGAATGGTTGTTTTCCAATCCATCTGGTAAAAACATCATTAATCTCTTCGAAGCCATTTTTGTCAAGTTTCCATTTTTTTTTTCTAGCGAAGAAATGACCTAAGCTTCCATAAGATAGGATGGAATTAGTGAATTAGCAACTCAGAAACTCCATTACAGTCTGGGTCCATATAATTATCAGTACCCATTTGGGTTTCTTAGGTACAGGAGGAACAATTACAGCGCAGAGTTTCCACCAATAAAATAAGACCAAATTAACAGCCAAGTCAGCAGAAGGGGAGGATCACGTTGAGACAAAGTCAGAGGAATCAATGGCTGAAGCTTCACCATCACACCCACAGATCTGGTGATGGAGGGGTGGATGAAAGTGGGTTTAACGCATCCGCGCAGGCTCGTGTTTTTTCCCCAGTAAGTATAAAAGGAAAGAAATGGGAGGTCAAGCTATCTCTCTCTTTTGTCATATTAAAAAAACCAAAACAGGAAGAACACACATTCTTACATTTCGTAGATTATTGCTTTTGTTTCGCTTTTATTTTTATTCTGCTTTCCTTTCTTTCATCGCAAGAACAATCTAGCTGTTTCGATTTTTTTCACCACAGTCGAGATTTAGAAAACCCATGAATCAAACCGATAAAAGAAGGAAAGAGAGATTTTTTTGCTTTCCATTGTAAGAGAACTTCCAAATTTTGCACACGACTGGAGATTTCTCAGTTCCCATCTTTTTCCTTCTGTCTGAAACACCAGTTACTCTCGGATTAGGTGTTTCCAATCTGTTTTGTAACTGAATTTACATTTTTTGATCTATCTTTACACAATCTAAATAATAAAGAGGAGAGTGGGGGGCATAGCGCAGAGGAGGACGAACAAGCCCCCCCTTTTATTGCTCTTATTCTGCCTCCTCAGATCTTACCCTTTTGCTCGATTTTGCATCTGGGTTCCATCAATCGGTGGGTTTTGGGTCAAAAAAAAGTGCGATTTTTTTTCCATCGCTGAAACTATTCTGGATCTCTGGAAAATATAATTCTTGCAAGATGATTAGCTAGTTTTTTTTTTTCTTTTTCAGGTTTGCTCATTTCTGGCCTGTGTTGAGTACTGGTCGGCGGAGGATCCTTCGTTTTTCGATTGAATCAAAGGTTTTCATTTCCTCGGAATCACATAGATCGTGGGTGTTTGATTATTATTCAAGTGAGGTATTGGTTTCCTATATATGTTCATACGAATTTTGTTTGGTTTCTTGGACTCTTGACAATGTTTCAAGCTATCTCGAGATTAGATTTTTAATTTTATTCTGTCTATGGTGTTAGAATTGATTGTTACAGCTGATTTTAATCCTTTAATTTTGAATCCTCAATGTAGATTAGTCACTCAGTCAATTTTACTTCCATAGTAATTTTTTTCGGACTTGGAATTGTGATAATTAAGGTAATGTGTTTTGGCATGCAGATAAAATGCAATCTGATAGTGGCAAGCTTTTTGTTGGGGGAATATCTTGGGATACAAATGAAGAGCGACTCAAGGATTATTTCAGTTTGTTTGGGGAGGTCGTAGAAGCAGTCATTATGAAGGATAGAACCACTGGACGGGCTCGTGGATTTGGGTTCATCGTTTTCGCAGACCCAGCCGTTGCAGATCGAGTTATACAAGACAAACACAACATTGATGGAAGAATGGTGTGTCCCCACATTCTTGTTTAATCGATTAGACAATGTTAAATCCATAATTTGATCTCATTTTGCATTTTTTTTGGGGGTTATGACTAGGTTGAGGCCAAAAAGGCTGTTCCAAGGGATGACCAGAATGTTATAGTCCGAAACAATGGTAGTATCCATGGTTCTCCTGGTCGAAGCCACACCCGAAAGATATTTGTCGGAGGCCTAGCTTCCACTGTCACCGAAACTGATTTCAAGAATTATTTTGATCAGTTTGGTACGATTACAGATGTTGTCGTTATGTACGACCACAACACTCTGAGGCCACGAGGATTCGGATTCATCACTTATGATTCAGAAGAAGCAGTCGAGAGCGTTCTGATGAAAACTTTCCACGAACTTAATGGAAAGTTAGTTGAGGTTAAACGTGCAGTTCCGAAAGAGTTGTTGCCAAGTCCAAGCCGTAGTCCAGTTGGTGGGTACAATCATGGCGTCAATAGGGTCGGTAGCTTCCTCGATGGTTATATTCAAGGGTACAGTCCTAATCTGGTTGGAGGCTATGGACTAGGAAGGGATGGTAGACTTACTCAACTTAGTCAAAGTGTTCTCTCCCCAAATGGTCATGGTTATGACTTGGGCATGAACTTTGAGCCGGGGTTGAGGCCTGGATATTCTTCGAGTGCAAACTTTGATAGTAATTTTAGCTACGGACGTGGATTAAGCCCGTATAATATCGGTAATTCAAATAGGTCAGTTAGTCCTTTACAATACGATAGTGTCAACGAAGGAAACACATCTTTTTTCAGCTCGGCAGCTCAGAATCTATGGGGGAGTGGAGGGCATAACTTTGAAACAAACTCCCCAAGTTCCAATCCGCATAATGGAATAAGAAGCAGGAGCAATGGAAGAAACACAATCATAAATTCTGCGGTTAATTGGGGTTCTTCAGCAATTTCAGCGGAATATTTAGGAACCAATGTTTCTAATGCAAGTGGGAATCTTGGTTTTGGAGTGGGCAGCAATATTAATGTTCTCGAGGGTGGAGGCTATCGAAGAAACACACCTATTAATGCACCGTCATCGTCTTCGTATGCTGCTTCGAATCGTGATTTTAGCGGGGCCCTTGATGGATTCTATAATGCTGGGTCATTTTATAATGACACCCCATGGATTTCCTCAAATTCTGAGAGAGATGGATCTGTCCCCTTTGGTTATGGTATTCGAAACTCTGCTTCAGATGTTTCGGCTGGTTATGTTGACGATTTTACTGTTAACAAGAGCCATTCTAAAGAGGTGAGAGCTACTCAACTTTTACTCTGCAATTATCCTCAATTTCCTTCTTACTATTGGATGAAATGCAAAAAGTTTATGTTAAAATGATCATCAAATTTAATCAAGAAGTTATTGCCAGAGTTCATATCAGTGTCTTGGTTTGGGCTTGATAGCTATACTTGTACATCTTTCTGAAGCTTCTCTAAGTAACAACACATTTGACAGAGTGAAAATGAGGTCTATTTGCTACCTTTACTTAGGTTAATTTGCTTTACTGATAGAGTAGAATTGTTATGAATATGATCAAGGTTAATTCTATATTAAGAACTCGGTTTCGACTTGATTTAATCGTCCACTTGTGGATGGAGTTAGCATATTTTTACTCGGGAAAGTTACCTAATCTTGCAAAATCCGAACGATGACCTCCAAGTTGTATGATCAATGCATCAATTGAAGCTTTCTATGTGTTGGAGAATGCCTGTAATATATAACTATAACTATAGTTTCTGCTATTCCCACTTTTGTGTTTGAATATAAGAACTTATATGCTAACTGCAGGCTTGCTTTTTCTTGAACAGGAGTCTCTGCCGAGGATGATCGGCTTCGACATCACAACATAGTAGGTGAGATTGTGAAGCTTAATCAGTTCTAAACATATTTATAGTAATTTTATGACAGAAAGATTGGCAATATCTAGAGCCAATTTGGATTGCCTGTTTTGAAGAAACAGATTTAGAGATAGAACTTATATCATATGGGACTCTGTTAAAAAGTTTTTTTTTTTTTTTTTTGATTCTTGAGTGAGATGTAAAATAAGATTTGCGGGATAGAGTTAGAAGCGTATCGTGCACACACTCTGATCGACGATACGCGTAGACGACAAGGTGGTGATTCTTCTTCCATAATCCTAAGGTGGTCTAGCAAAAGTGGCAAGACTCTTTATCAAGAACGTTTTTTGTTTGATCATGGGTTGTTGGTGTTCATGTTTTTCTTTTTGTTGTTGTTGGTCTCTAAGACATTCATTTAGCTACCCCCCAAATTTGTACTTCTTTGTACCAAGTTGTAACTTATTTTTTTTTAGAAGGAATTGACTTTGCTTATGAAATATCCCTTGCCAAAACTTTGATACTCCTCTTCTAGTTTTATCCAATTTAACCTCGTTTGATAATAAATGTATCTCGTTTTTTTTTCTTGTAATGGTCATTTTAACTTACTCTGAATACTTTGATTCACTCGATTTTACGAACGCCCTCAATTTTACACTTATTTCGATCATAAATTGCGACTCTGACCGTCTTTTAGTCTTTAAACTTGAACGTAATCGTCTTTTAGTCTTTAAACTTGATCGTAATATGAAATGTGTGCGAAATCAAGATTAAAAATAACCCAAGTCGGATGGCAAATTAAAAATATGAGATATTTGACCAAAATTGAACTTAAATATAAGAGGAAATGAAATTATAACGGCTACAAATCGAGATGAAGCTCCATCTTTAGGTCTCTGGTTAAAAAGGGAGATGAGTGGGAAAGAGTGAACCGATTTGTCAGCTATGGCTTCCGATTCCCTTATCATTGACGAAACCCTGTCTTCTCATCGACTCTTCCTTTGATTTTCTGCAGAATACAACCCATGAGTTGACCTCCAGTGCTATCAAAATCCCCACCAATGTCGACAGTCCTAGGCAGTACGCCAGTTTCGCGTTCGAAGATCCCGCTCCCATCGCTTCGAACCCTAGGAAAACATTCACAACCCCCACCACCACGCACGCGTACCCACCGAAATGGTGATACGATTTCCAGTACTTTCTGTATTTGTTCGTCGTTTTCGGTCTAAACAGCAGGGCCAGAGTCTGCAGCGATCCCAAACAGAACGCTGCGAATCCGAGCTTTCGGTGCAGAGCGTATTCGACTCCGGCGAGAGCTCCCCGAGTTTAATTCCGATAGCGAATCCCACGCCTCCGATTAAGAATCCGGTCAATTGAATGCCTGCATGAGCGTAGAACCACGCCGGGCCAAGGGTTTGAAAGTGACGGAGGTAACGAGCTGTGACGACGCCGCCGGGGAGCATTATTCCCCAGGAGATTGCATTGGAAACGCCATGGATTGTTCTCAGATTTTTGAAATTGGTGTTTTGGCTAGCGGAGGAGCCAGAGGCGACGTCGACGGTGGCGAATGAGGATAAGTCGTCCGCGGTGGTCGGATGAATCGTCGGAGAGTAACCTTGGACGTAGAGCCCGCGGTTCCAGACGAAGTGAACCTTTGTCTTGTTTGCAGCCAACTTCACCGAAGCGTATATTTGAATGCCAGCGCCGTTCCGAATAGTGGCCATTTTGCCGGCATACAGGGTGGCGGAAGAGGATAGCAGGCGGATGTCCAGTGGGCGAGAGAGAAGAGAACCGCGTTGGAGCTTCACAGAGGGGTCGAGAATAAAAGGCAGGAGGACAATTTGGCTGGAGTTAGGGTCACGAAAGGCAATTAAAACTCGAGCTCCGGTCATTTCTGGGGAAGAAGGATTGATACCGAATCCAACCCAACCAGAAGGAGAGATGAAAGTAGAGAAGAAAACGAGGTCTAAGGTGCTGTTGTGGTCGTGAAAGGTCCAGGCAATGGAGTTTGTTGGGTGGGAAGATCGATGCATCTTTCGAAAGTTTTTGTAGGAGTTACAGTCGAACAGTGAGCAGAGAGTGCTGGTTTGCCGATGGAGGAGAGAAGGAGGAAGAAGAGACAGAAACAGAGCATCTTTGACTGCAGAGGAACGTGAAACGAGGATGGTGGTTAAGCTTTTGTTTCCATGGCCATGGAAGTTCTTATGAAGAACAGAGTTTTATGCTTAGCTTTCAAGACAAGACAACTCCACTGAAATGGAGGTTTGGTGGAAGTGAAGATACTTGTATAATTACGCAAAAACTTCAATCAAATACATTATTTTATGAATTAAACAAGATGATTAAACTAAGCGCACTATAGATCATAGCTTACATATCAAGCACACTTCCATTCGTGCATCTAGTGGGTGTGTACTTGTAGAGTGTGATTTGGTCAATTCTTTTGCAAGTAATAATCATTACCCATTCCACATTTCCGCCCCTGTTATTTTCATTCTTAAAATCGAGAATAGTATCGTCAAAATCGTTTTTTGACATGAGTTTTGGCCATAGAAACTGGCATCGGAGCTTTTATAACCTATATCTACTCTGCATTCCCCATATGAAAAGTGCATTAGGGGAGGGATTTATATGTATTTAAACTGAGTTTTCTGCTTCTGTTTTGGACGGATTATGGGTATTGTTTATCGGCCCATGTTGGTAAGTGCATGAGCCCATATCATTGGCAACTTTAACGATGCAGTCGTCATGCCTCCTCGTCTCTCGGGGCAACTTTTTTTCAGCTGGCTATGTTCTGTCCTCTGAAAATTTTGGGGAGAGGGTAGGGAGATTCCGATTGAAATGAACAAGACGACAGTGAGTTTGGAAGGCGAGAGAGTAACGTTGGTGCCGTATATGGATGCGCATGTTTCCAAGTACCATCAATGGATGCTCGACCCAGCTCTGCTACAAGCCACTGGGTCGGAACCACTCACCCTCGACCAGGAATACCAGATGCAGCTCTCCTGGACCCAAGACCCGAATAGTTCTCTCTCTCTCTCTCTCTCTCTCTCTCACACACACACACACACACACACACACACACAAGCACACTCACCCTCTCAATGTGAGGGTTTTGAAAGGGTTTGGCAATTCAATCGATCTTGCACTTTACCATTTAGAGGCTACTTTTGCAGAGCAAACTTTCATTATACTGGATAAGCAACTAATTGAGGGAAATTTCGTTCATGGAGATCCCCACGTCGAAGGTCACACAATTTCTTGACTAAAAGTATTCGTAATTTATTAGAATATCACTGAGAAGTTATACAGTTGATTTGAATTGATCAGAACTTTTAGTTTCAAATTTGTGTCTGACTAAAGTAGTGATTCTACATTCTTTTACAGCTATGATTGGTGATGTCAATCTCTATATGAATGATTTGGATGATCCCCATCTAGCAGAGATTGAAATTATGATAGCTGAGCCAAAAAGGTATTTGCTTTCATCTTAAATAAACGATATTTTGGATTTGTATTAAGCTTTTTCATCGTTTTATGTGAGTTCCGCTTCAGTTATACATACCCACATATTGCCTTGGCGATGTTTTTTAATTCTACGAGTGTCCCTTATCGCATCGTCTACTGATTTATAACTCTGGTAAGACAATGAGAAAGTTCAACTGTGCCGTAAAATGGGAGTATGCTTATCGTGCATGTAGATTGATGCTGGTGAAATTGATTCTTACTCGTTATAATTTTCATTTTTCGACTAAACTAAGATCTACGAATCTTCCACTTATAATTTCATTTTTGTTGGCATAGCCGTGGCAAAGGACTTGGAAAGGAATCAGTGTTGATTATGATGGCCTTTGCAGTTGAGAGCCTCGACATCCATGTCTTCCATGCTAAAATCGGAGAATCAAACGGATCGTCTCTCAACCTTTTCCGGAAATTGGTTTCCTTTTTCCTCTTTTCTTAGTCCATGACTTCACTTTCACATTTAAATTCAATAAACTTTATGATTCTCTTTTTAGTTATATCAATTTAATGACCCAACCGATGCAGGGCTTTGAAGACGTCTCTCGTAGTGAAATTTTCAAAGAGGTGAGCATGTTTTCTGTTCGTGGGTTTGGTCTGAGATAATTGGAGATTCTTTAGTGAATATTAGTTTTTGTAAACGAACTCGATTCCTCATTTTTCGCCCTGGATTTCTTAGGTGACATTGGAGTTGAAGGTGACGAAGGTAAAACAAGAGGAGCTACTGCATTTAATGAAAACTATAATCAGACGTGAGTAAGAAGTTTGGAACTCTGCATTTAATGTACTAATAAGCTCCTAGACGGCTTTGATTATTTAACACATCATGTTATCAAATTTCTTGTTTAAGTAAATTGTTTATGGGAAGCAAAGTGAACATATTTGGAAGAAAAGTGACAGTTTAATCTTCACAGGAAGTTGTGCTTCCCCCATTTGGTCCTGAAAATGGATGAACTTTTGAGTGACATGATCAGGAACAAAATCTACAGCCTGCCAATCGCCATTAATGGATGAATATTACTCTTTAAGCTGGAGGAAGGACTGTAATTTGAGATTTTCCTACCTTTGAAGAGGATACATTATAATCCGATTCGGGTTCGGGATTTGGGAAGGATCATATCGAGAAAACGAATCTTCGGGGTCAAAACAAATCATCTACGCCAAGAGCCAATGAAGAATAGCGGGGACCGGTTGATTTTGACGGAGGAAACACTCGAAGAAATCTTCTGCTTTTTTCTGCTTAGTACCAACGGCATTGACAAAGAAGCCTGGTCACCATAGCTAGTCACGAATCTTTGAATAAAATTTTTCAAACTAAGATTTATTAATTCAAGCAACCCTCCACAACTCCGGTAAATGGTTGGTGAACACTAAACCAATTGTCATTGGCTAAAACGAGGTCGTCTTAACTACACAACAAGAACCCGATGACTAAAGGAATCGGTGGCAGTGTCCCTGATGAGATAAACAAAAGAATTAGTTGTAATTATGACAATTAATCACCGATAATCCTACGTTGTTTTATTTCAATCCTTGCGTAGCAAATGCGTCTTTAACAAATAAAAACAAGTAGAACGTAAAAGAAAGGGCAAGTGGAAAGAAGATCTGAACGGATACGATGACTTAATTATTTTGGGTTTTAGTTAAATCTCCAATTTGCATGCATTTCTTACATTAAAATAAAGAGGAGGCAGTTGGGTTGTTGATGCCGTTGCCACTGCCATTTGCCACCGCCACCCATTGTGCCATTTCTTATGAACTTGCAAACAGAAGGCGGCAAATTGAACCAAACCGGCCGAATTGACCTAAACACGAGAAGACTAATTCTAATAAGAAACTTATTTTTACGGGTTTTGTTCATCTTTGTTAAAATTAAATCGAACCGAACTGAACTGAACTGAACAGAACTGACTAGTTATGCGCAAGTGTTCGGCCCTTCTAAGAAAAGTTTTTTCAAAGTAATAATCATTGTTAAGATGAGTATCTAACATAAACAATCAAGTTTAAGCAATAGTGTTAATTGAGGGGGAACAGGGTTAGTTTGGTAATTAACATTTACATCATGCTTAGTCTAAGCTGACAACTAATATCTGCAAATTGGAAAGGTCGTAAGGCGCCACGTGTGTTTCTCTTAGAGGTTCTCTTTTCCGGAAAGAAAATCACCTCAGTCTACGACGTACGACGTCGTTTGATCGATTTACACGACACGCGAATCTGCGTTTTGGTTTTGCGTTGGTCAAAGGAAAGGTTCCTTCCGACATTCTGGCTGGCTGCTTGTGTTAGCCACGTCAACACGGTGTTTTTAATTTAAATAAAAGATTAATTAAGACCATAAATAATGTCATATTCCAACTTCCGTAGTTTTGGTCAAACATTTTATTTCATTTTCGGTGATTTTTTTTTAAAATAATAGGTAACACCTGTTTTTCATTTAAATGGTTAACCTTGTTAACCCATCAAATAATAACACGTACAATTAATATAATAAATAATAGATAGTAAATAAATATGTTTAGAGTTGATTGAAATAGTCAACGTTTCATTGCTCGTTTTTAAACGGTCGTGTGTTAATTTTTAATTAATAATTAATAGAATACAGTCATATTAATATTATGTTGGATCCAGTGTCCAAGTCATAGTGTAAATTTATTGACAAAAATGATGAAAAGTTAATTAAAAATAAAATAAAAGATTAAAATGGTAAGTAAATGTGATTCGTGAGTGGAGTTTACTATAGTTTTGGAGGGTAGGGTAGGTTTAGGTGGGGGGTTGAATGGCATTCCCAGAATGACGACTGAGGCGTGTAGATGGAGCAGAGACTCTTTCCTGCCATCACTGAGATCCATTTTCTGTTTGTTTCCTCAGAAAACTTGGACTCTGAATAGAAAATTAGGTGTGAACGTGGAGCGGAGTTGTTGAAGGTAGAGAAGCTACCATGGAATTGTCAAAAGCTTGAAACTTTATACAAAAAACTAATATAAAACCGTGTCTGTCTTCCATGCTTCCCTTGCAATTATTAGCACATTCAGGAAAAAGAAGAAGAAGAAGAAGAAAGAAAAGGAGGTCTCCATTTCTCTCCGAACCCAGTAAAGCCTGGGAAATCATTTTACAACTTCGAAGACGGAGGTTTGATTATCTGATCGTCTTCTACGTTGATTTGATCTATCAGTTACCAATCGAGACGCCATGGTAGCATCTTTCAGAAGCTATCTTTTTCCTTTTTTCCTGTTGTCGATCTTTGCTTCTGCTTCGGCTCAGAGCTGCAACTCCTATAGTTTCTCTAACAACGCCGTGTACGCCACGTGTCTTGATCTTCCCTATCTGAACTCGTTTCTTCATTGGACTTACAACGAGTCCACCGGAGCCCTGCAGATCGCGTTCCGGAGACCTGGAACATCTTCTAGTAGATGGGTGGCTTGGGCTCTTAACTTTCAGGGAACGAATATGGCTGGGGCGCAATCCCTAGTCGCCTACCAGAACTCCACCGGAGTCCGGGTTTATCCTTCTCCGCTCAGCGGCCACGGTACGACAATGGCAGAAGGCGATCTGAGCTTCAGGGTTTCCGGATTAACGGGGACGTACGTGAACAACGAGATGGCGATATTTGCTACTTTGGAGCTCGCTAGCGGAGTAACGACGGTGAATCACATATGGCAAGAAGGTCCGCTCTCCGGTGGTGCTCCGTTGCAGCATGCCAGCGACACTGCGAATTTAGGAGCTAGAGGCACCTTGAATTTGCTCACCGGCGTCGGGGTAACAACCAGCGACTCGAGAATAAAAAAGAGAAACGTAAGTGATATTACAGTTTTGCAAATCAATCAATCTTTACGGCCTTCCTGGCTAGATCGACACAATCGCTCGGACTTCTTTTGAAAATATTGATACTTGCAGATTCACGGGGTGTTGAACGCAGTGAGCTGGGGAACGTTGATGCCGATGGGAGCCATAATAGCGAGGTATCTAAAGGTGTTCAAATCGGCAGACCCTGCATGGTTTTACCTTCACGTCGCTTGCCAATCTTCCGCCTACGCCGTCGGTGTTGCCGGTTGGGGCACCGGATTGAAGCTCGGAAGCGACAGTCCCAGTGTAGAGTATACCATCCATAGGAACATCGGCATAACACTCTTCGTCCTCGGCACTCTTCAGGTAACGACTCTTTCTATTACTACTTTTACGAATCACGATTTGTCCAAAAATTGAATTGAGAATCTTGGCTGATTCTGGGTTTGAAAATCTGGTAGGTGTTTGCTCTGCTTTTGAGGCCAAATAAGGATCACAAGTTACAGATTCTATTGGAACATCTACCACCATTCGATTGGGTATATTGTGATCATTCTCAGCATTATTAACGTCTACAAAGGGTTTGAAGCTTTAGATTCTCAGAAAAATTGGAAGACGGCGTACACTGCAATCATCATCGTACTGGGTTGCATTGCTGTCTGTTTGGAAGCTTTTACCTGGTTCATAGTTTTGAAGAGAAAGAGAGCCGCCTCCGATAAATTCCCTCACACTGCTAATGGAGCTAATGGCCATAGCGCCAGATCGCCGCAGATTGCTTAAACTCTATGAAAAAATACACACGTTTGTATTTATAGATCTCTGTTGATGCTACTTTTTGTTGCGATTTGATTCCTCCATTAGAGACGCTTCTTCGTTTGGTTTAGCGGTTTTATCTGCACCTTTTCTTGTAGTTTGCTGTAGAATTTATATATATAGAAGCGATTATTTTTTCTCAATAAACTCTGTCCTCCTCTCCTCTGCTTTTTCATAAAGATTTGGTTGATTTAATCGAATGATTAAGCTCAAGAAATTAGATCTCCTGGTTTAAGATCGGAAATCTCTTGAATGATCGTGGCTACCAGTTCCGCCGGCGACCCAGGCTTTGACTTTGAAAGCCATTTCATCCTTCTCTTTGAATATGATTTTAATGGTGAAAAACAGATCCTGGGTTTCAGACAGCCAAATTAGAATGACATTACTTGTTCAATCATTACCATAAGCAACTACAGCAATCAATTTACATCACTGTAAAAATGTAATGCTAAAAAAAGCTGGAAGTAGATGTAGAAGTAGAACAGAAATACAGGGTCCTTTGGGGAGGGAAGAAAAAAGCCAAAATGATTATTCTTCTTCAAAGACTGGCCTCCACTGCGGCTTTGTTTTCCTCGTTCTTTCTTCTAAATCATTTGAAACCCAATTCTACCCATTTCCCTTCTCCTCTTTGACACTTCCTTCCGGCCCGCTCTTTTTTTCCCCCCTCTGGAATCGAGCTCTGGCATTCATCGCTTCACAATGAAGGCTAATGGGTTTTCGACGTCTTCGGCCATCGCCACCGATTTGATTACTGCACTGGTTGAGTGCTCGGAGGAAATCAAGAAGAAAGTGAGAGAGTCGTTCTTCCGGCCAACGAGTCTTCTGAGAAACTAATCAGGATTCACCACACGGTATGTTGAGTTAAATCTGAGCCTCCATTCAGAAGCGAAAGTGAAGATTTGGCCGTCGATTCGAGGATGAACTTTATCAGCTTTGCCTATTTTCCAATTAGGTTGCGATATGAACTGTCTGGAAGCTTACATGGCCTTTTCTGTGTAAGAGGTTTCCCTCAAGTAAACTATATCTTAGAACTTATGATCTTGATGTACATTGTTTTGCCTTAGTTTTCTTGAAATGAATGAATATTAATGTTTGTCACTCAACAGGATGATGAAATTAGGGGCGTTTGCTATCTTACAGAAGGAATACTACAGCAATTTGGTTTCGATAAATTTGAAGTTAATCTCTCCACAGGGCCGGAAAAAGCTGTTGGAAGTGATGATACAAGGCAGAAAACAACCATACAGGCATGGTAGCTCAACTATCTAAACTTAGCTGTTAGTGTCTATTCGAAGAACTTTATGTAGTTCGAAGAACTTTTTCATGGTATTTACATCGACATGCTGAAGGGTTGTGCTCGAAATGATGAGTATTATTACGTTCCAAATATGAATTAACAAGCTAGACAAAACAATTGGTTGGGAAAGCTTTTCTAGGAGGATTTGGTTATTTAAAGCAATAGATTAGTACTTGTACATGTGAGTGGCTAGAGCCAAAAATGTTGAACAAGCCATGACCCTTAATTTTTTAGGACGAATTTGCTCCAAAGAGAAATTCACCATTAACATAGAGCGGCCTCTAAGATGAAATCCAGGCCTAAAAATTAGGCTTATTTCTCGGGGTGTGTGGCTTTCTCTATCATGGTATATAATAGATGGTTGAAAGTGTGATTCTTTTGTCGTCTCTTGAGTAAAAATTTACAGATCAAAACATGGGTTTGGATATTATTGCCAGAGCAGCAACCTTCTTGCTCCTCCTCTGTTCAATCATACGGGCAGATGGTGCAGATTTTAATGTGAGAAAATACGGTGCGAAGGGGGATGGGAAAACCGATGATGGTCATGTAAGTGCTTGAAAAACATTGTTTTTGATCCTTTTGGATGAATCTACCGAGAAACTTACTTTGGTTGTTGGATTGTTTTGTGTTTGTCTTAGGCTTTTATGAGTGCATGGAGAGGGGCGTGTTCATCTGGATATCCTAGCAAAGTTGTGATAACAAAAGGGACATATTTGGTGGTGGGTCCATTGACCTTTCAAGGACCTTGTAAAGCTTCGATTGGTTTTGTTATTCAAGGGACGTTGCAGGCTTCATCAGACCTCAGAAAGCTTAATTCAAAAGATGATTGGATCGGGTTTCAGAACATCGATAGGCTAATGGTCTCTGGAGGAGGAACATTTGACGGTCAAGGATCGCGTGCTTGGACCCAGAACGATTGTTCAAAATCGCGGAAAAACTGTGGTTCACTTCCGATCGTGAGTTCATCATTTGGATTTACTCTTCCTTTATTTTCTCAAAGACAAAATTGTAATTTTTTTGTTGTTTTTCTAATGAAACAAGCAGAATTTAAGGTTCACCGCCCTCACCAACTCGAGGATCCGAGACATAACTTCGCTAAACAGTAAGCTGTTTCACATGAACATTCTCAACTGCCGGGACGTCACATTGGAAAACATCGTCATCAACGCCCCGGGTGACAGTATAAACACCGACGGGATCCACATCGGACGCTCCATGCGCATCAACATCACTGGTGCCCACATAAAAACCGGGGATGATTGTGTTTCCCTCGGCGACGGAAGTAGACAGATAAATATAGAGAAAGTGACGTGTGGGCCCGGTCATGGGATCAGCGTCGGAAGCCTTGGGAAGCGCAGAAACGAACACCCTGTGGTGGGGGTGAGCGTGAGAAATTGCACCCTCACATCCACCATGTTTGGAGTGAGGGTCAAAACATGGCCGGGCTCTCCCTTTGGCGTTGCATCTGATTTGCACTTCGAAGACATAACTATGAACAACGTTGGAACTCCCATTCTTATAGATCAAAAATATTGCCCATTTGGCCAATGCCAAGACAAGGTACTAAAAAATATGGAACTATTTTTCATTTTGGCTAAAAATGATATTTGATTTACCATGTCTTCTTTGATGCCTTCTAGGTTCCATCTCGGGTTCGGATCAGTAACGTAAGCTTCAAAAACATTCGAGGCACCTCTTCCACTCAGCTTGCGGTGAAACTTGTATGCAGCCAAGGCACACCGTGCCAGAACGTGAAAATATCGGACGTTAACTTGAATTACAACGGAGGTAAAGGCCCGGCCACGTTTGAGTGTGCTAACGTGAAGCCGGCTGTTTCCGGCCGACTGTTTCCTCCTGCATGTGGTGGCTCCAAATAATGTCGGTTTGTGCAGAAGTATGAGGAAGCTTGTAGTAGCACCCCTTCATGTGGTTTAATAAGTAGATGATGAGTGGTGGAAATAAGTTTGTTTTGGCCATTTTGTTGATGTAAAGATGTTTAGCCATGAAAGATGCATAATTCCTTTCATGTCCTTTTCTTTTCAATGAAAAATAGACCTTTCTTTCTACGCAAAACAGACACCACTAACCATGATCATCCATTACACAAACTCGATTAAGATTATTCTAACCAACGTTTGGAATTCTAGCCATTTCATGTCGATGGATGATAGCTATCCGAATCTTAACATTTATGGTCGTTTATGTACCCTTTGTTCTTAATTTAAGTGATATTATTTTAATTATTTATCATCGTTAGAGTTTGGTGTAACTCGAAATCTAGTTGGGCCAGGTTGACTCCATATATCAATATTAAAATTTATGTTTTTTTTATATATTGATGTTTGAGTAGCAAAAATCAATTGTACTCTGATTTTGGATTAGTGAATTTCTTTTATGTCAGTTGTTTTTTCCGAAAGGATTTTCAAAGTGAAAATTTGGTGTCTATGTTTTCTACGTTTATTTTATTTTTCCGATTATTACCATTTGATTATCAAATTCTTTTAATTAATTGAATTGAAACCACTACTAAATAAAAGTCTTTACTTTATAATTTATTATTAATATGTCAATTAATTAAGGACCTATCAAATATAAGATTTAAGTGTGCATCTATCAATAATTAAATTTGAAAATTACAAATTAAGGGGAAACTTGTAATTTATGTTAATTTAAATGATTAAAGTGATGTTAAGAGATAAAATTATGATTATTGAATAAAATTTTCGAAAGGGGAAAAAAAAAAAAGAGAATTAACAGTTCCTCGTAAAATCAGAAATTTGAGTTATTGTCGGAAAACCAGAGCAATTTCACCACTTTCTCTAACGAACGGGCCAAGCTCCCATCCAAATTTAAGAATTCCGTTCGAAAGGTTGAAAATCTCTCCTCCTTTTCTTGCCAATTCATTCGACTGCATTTGGTTTCTGTTTATTTCCTGAGAAAATCTCGGAATATAATATGGGTGGAAGTGAGAGTACGCCGGTAAACCTCCATTAACGTGGAGCACCTGGAAGCTAATAATGGATAAGAAGTTGAAGTGTATTCTCTCACCCATTAACAGACTCGAGCGACGTTGCCCGAAATTCGCTCAGAATTTCAATGGCGAGGATTTCCCGCCATTGCTGTATATAAGTACCTTGGATTGAGGGAAAGAACAGACCAACTCCTCCTCCAAGCAATTCCATCCCCTGAACAGAAAAAAAAAAAAACCGTTGAAATTAGAGGAGGAAGATGGGTTTTAGATTGAACATAGCGGCAATGGCTGTGATATTGGTGCTGGGATCTTCCGCTATGGCCCAAGCTACCGGCGTTTTCGACATTCGGAGTTACGGTGCAAAGGCCAACTCCGACGTCACTCGAGTATGGAAAATCACACCCTTTGTTCCAAAGCTTAAATTCAAAGATAAGATATGATGTATTTGGAATGAGGTTAGTATTAATTTGTTTTTTGTTGTAGGCTTTGTCGGATGCATGGAAGGCGGCATGCGGGACGGCCGGTCCGAGCAGAGTGGTTGTGCCGAATGGTACTTACCGTCTGGGTAAGATAAGCTTTTTTGGGCCATGCAAGGGTCCGATCGAGCTTCAAGTTAAAGGTACGTTGAGGGCTCCGATGAACCCTGCCACCTTGGGCGACGGTTGGGTCATTTTCCAACGTATCGACCGCTTGACCTTATCCGGCGGAGGAACTTTCGACGGCCAAGGCAAAATTGCTTGGGGCAAAAACGATTGCAGCAAGAAAAAATTCTGCAGCCAACTCCCTATCGTAAGATTTCGATCTCTCGTCAATCTTCTATATCTATTGTTGAGTGACGAAACGAGCATAATGTATGGTTTTTTTTTTTTTTTTTTTGCAGAATTTAAGATTCAACTTCATCACTAATTCAATGGTTAGGGACATAACTTCCCTTGATAGTAAACAATTCCACGTCAATGTTCTTGGATGCCAGAACGTGACGTTCTATCACTTCACAGTCACAGCACCGGGAAACAGCGCCAATACCGATGGAATTCACATCGGCCGATCGACTGGAATCAACATCACCGACACCAACATCGCTACCGGCGATGACTGCATCTCTCTCGGCGACGGAAGCCGGCAAGTTTCAGTCACGAGGGTAACTTGCGGTCCCGGACATGGGATCAGTGTTGGAAGTCTAGGAAAGTACGTCGGAGAAGAGCCTGTAGTTGGGCTGACAGTCAAAAACTGCACCATTAAAGGTACTACAAATGGAGTAAGAATCAAGACATGGCCCGATTCTAAAACTGGACTCATCTCCGACATGCACTTCGAAGACATTATCATGGATAATGTGTTGAATCCAGTGCTCATCGACCAAGTTTATTGCCCGTGGAATCAATGCACAGCCAAGGTAAAGCCAAGATCATCAGAGCTCATAACTCGATTCTATCTTAATGTTTTCTATGTTGGTTTTCCAGATTCCGTCGAGAGTCAAGATCAGCAACGTGAGCTTCAAGAAAATCCGAGGAACGTCGGCGTCGCAGGTGGCTGTGAACTTGATCTGCAGCAAAGGAATTCCATGCGAGAAGGTAGAAGTGTCTGATATCGACCTTACCTACCATGGAGCAGGTGGTTCGGCAAAGTCGCTCTGCACAAACGTGAGGCCCAAACTTTCCGGAAAGCAGAACCCACCGGCCTGCACACCTTAGAAGAAACCTGCTTTGAAAAATAAGTTACCAGTTTTGCTGCAAATGGTCGGCAATGGGTGTTCGGATTGTGGAGGGGATGATTCAGTCAATTGTGAAGTTATGACCATAAAATTTTGGGTAAATTCCAAAAACCACCCTCAAGTATGGGTATTTTCCGAAAAAACCCTCTGACTTTAAATCGTCGCAGTCAAAACCTCGTAGTTTTTAAAACTAACAAAAAAACCCCTGGCGGGGGGCCGAATTGCAATTCGGGGGGCCGAATTGCAATTCGGGGGGCCGATAGCCCCCCGATAGCCCCCCGATAGCCCCCGAATCCGAAATTACAAAGGATTCAATTCAATTCACTTAAAATTTTTACCACATATTCATCACATCATGGGAAAATAATGTAAAAAGTTTCGTGATTTTTTTAAATTATTTATGATTTAATATAATTTTTTATAAAATAATGTCATTAAAATTACAATATATCGCACAAGTGTTATAAAATCACGAAACTTTTTACATTATCTTGCCATGATGTAATGAACATGTGGTAAAATTTTCAAATAAATTGAATATGATTTGGTATTTTTTAAAAAATTAAATCTTCATTTCTTCTTCAGACTTCAATTTGAGGCTTTAAACGATATATTTTGAGCCCGAAAAAGGCTGTCATGGGTTGTACCTAATGAATGTGTGTAGATCTCTGAGCGAGATTCAATTTGATATTTTTTCAGCTGCAATCGAATACCCGTAGTAAAAGTTGTCCTCCTTTGAAGTTGAAGAAGTCATTAATTTGTAAAAAAATTCATTAATTTGTATAAAAATGTTAGAAAATCACGAAACTTTTTATATTACATTTTCATAATGTAATGAATATATGGTAAAAATTTCAATTTAATTGAATATGATTTAATATTTTCTTTTATTAAAAATAAAAAAAATAAAAGAAATGAAAATTTAATTTTTTAAAAAATACCAAATCATATTCAATTTATTTGAAATTTTTACCACATGTTCATTCCATCATGGCAAGATAATGTAAAAAGTTTCGTGATTTTATAACACTTGTGCGATATATTGTAATTTTAATGACATTATTTTATAAAAAATTATATTAAATCATAAACAATTTAAAAAAAATCACGAAACTTTTTACATTATTTTCCCATGATGTGATGAATATGTGGTAAAAATTTTAAGTGAATTGAATATAATTTGGTATTTTTTAAAATTATTTAAAAATAATGAAAAAACACTGTTCATGCGGGGGGCCGCACTGTTCATGCGGCCCCCCGCATGAACAGTGCGGCCCCCCGAATTCCTTTGTAATTTCGGATTCGGGGGGCTATCGGGGGGCTATCGGCCCCCCGAATTGCAATTCGGCCCCCCGCCAGGGGTTTTTTTGTTAGTTTTAAAAACTACGAGGTTTTGACTGCGACGACTTAAAGTCAGAGGGTTTTTTCAGGAAATACCCATACTTGAGGGTGGTTTTTGGAATTTACCCTAAAATTTTTCATTGTGGAATAACAGACTGCGATGGGTTTTCGAGAATAGCTTGTCTGAGGACGGCTTAGCTTTTCTTATTTATTTATTTTTAAATTATTTTGGTAGGAGGTGAATATAATAAAGTATGAAACAAACAAAGTTATAAACAATGTAGCACCTTTTATTTATAAGATCTACCTTGTGATGAAACGCTGATTTTATTTTACTTTTTAAGAAGATAAATAGCCATTAATTTATAATAGCTATCTCACGCAATGATAACGTTCAGAATCGAACGATAATAATTAAAAAAAATACAAAAAAATAGAGATTGATATTTACGTAAAAACCCCTTTCGAGAAAAAAGCACGGCTATAAGAAATCTTCTAATGAGAAATCAAGGTACAAATGAATTTTTCTATTCAATCATAGAAAACATAAAACCCTAATATTGATATATGAGTCAGACTTGACCGAGTTAGTATTCGGGTCACAACAAACTCTAACAAGTAACATGTTTGATCAAAAAAATATATGATACACGATAATCATTCTTATTTACAAAAAACACAATAGAAAACACATGATACTTCATTTTAATTCCGAAGTCATCAACCTTGCATGTCCGTGGGTTGAGGAATTGCTCAATACGTCTTCTCATTTATATCCGAAGCTTAAAAGAAATCAAGTTAATTAACATAAATTGATATATAATCTTTAAAAACCTTATAGTTTTAGAAAATTAATTACCGCGACAGCCTTTATTTTGTTCAGCATACTAAGGTCGTAGCGTCAAAAGGAAGCTAAGAACTGTAGGATCGTATTACGGGGATGGATGATCGAGCAAAGGGATAACATAAATAAAAAGAGATACCCTAAAAAAGCTACTTTAATTAATTAATTGAATTCTTAAACTTTGTTAAGTGGTATTCGATTTCCAGACCTTCTACTGCCTCCTCTTTATTCGACCTTTTTATTATTGTAAATTAATTAAATCCTTGTTTAATTAAATATTAAATTATTAAAATGGTTAAATGGGACAAAAATCAATAATAAAGAATGAAAGTTTATGATATTGTAGGGGTGGATTGTCACTACCACGACCACACCAGCGCACGTTTATCTACACTACCTTTCTTCACTTATTATGGCCGAACCCTTTCTCTCATCACTAACATTTTAAAACTTCCACGTTATTATGAAGTTCTGGACAAAACCCTTTCTACCATTATGTATGTATGTATGTATGTATGTATGTATGTATGTATGTATGTATGTATGTATGTATGTATGTATGTATGTATGTATGTATGTATGTATGTATGTATGTATGTATGTATGTATGTATGTATGTATGTATGTATGTATGTATGTATGTATGTATGTATGTATGTATGTATGTATGTATGTATGTATGTATGTATGTATGTATGTATGTATGTATGTATGTATGTATGTATGTATGTATGTATGTATGTATGTATGTATGTATGTATGTATGTATGTATGTATGTATGTATGTATGTATGTATGTATGTATGTATGTATGTATGTATGTATGTATGTATGTATGTATGTATGTATGTATGTATGTATGTATGTATGTATGTATGTATGTATGTATGTATGTATGTATGTATGTATGTATGTATGTATGTATGTATGTATGTATGTATGTATGTATGTATGTATGTATGTATGTATGTATGTATGTATGTATGTATGTATGTATGTATGTATGTATGTATGTATGTATGTATGTATGTATGTATGTATGTATGTATGTATGTATGTATGTATGTATGTATGTATGTATGTATGTATGTATGTATGTATGTATGTATGTATGTATGTATGTATGTATGTATGTATGTATGTATGTATGTATGTATGTATGTATGTATGTATGTATGTATGTATGTATGTATGTATGTATGTATGTATGTATGTATGTATGTATGTATGTATGTATGTATGTATGTATGTATGTATGTATGTATGTATGTATGTATGTATGTATGTATGTATGTATGTATGTATGTATGTATGTATGTATGTATGTATGTATGTATGTATGTATGTATGTATGTATGTATGTATGTATGTATGTATGTATGTATGTATGTATGTATGTATGTATGTATGTATGTATGTATGTATGTATGTATGTATGTATGTATGTATGTATGTATGTATGTATGTATGTATGTATGTATGTATGTATGTATGTATGTATGTATGTATGTATGTATGTATGTATGTATGTATGTATGTATGTATGTATGTATGTATGTATGTATGTATGTATGTATGTATGTATGTATGTATGTATGTATGTATGTATGTATGTATGTATGTATGTATGTATGTATGTATGTATGTATGTATGTATGTATGTATGTATGTATGTATGTATGTATGTATGTATGTATGTATGTATGTATGTATGTATGTATGTATGTATGTATGTATGTATGTATGTATGTATGTATGTATGTATGTATGTATGTATGTATGTATGTATGTATGTATGTATGTATGTATGTATGTATGTATGTATGTATGTATGTATGTATGTATGTATGTATGTATGTATGTATGTATGTATGTATGTATGTATGTATGTATGTATGTATGTATGTATGTATGTATGTATGTATGTATGTATGTATGTATGTATGTATGTATGTATGTATGTATGTATGTATGTATGTATGTATGTATGTATGTATGTATGTATGTATGTATGTATGTATGTATGTATGTATGTATGTATGTATGTATGTATGTATGTATGTATGTATGTATGTATGTATGTATGTATGTATGTATGTATGTATGTATGTATGTATGTATGTATGTATGTATGTATGTATGTATGTATGTATGTATGTATGTATGTATGTATGTATGTATGTATGTATGTATGTATGTATGTATGTATGTATGTATGTATGTATGTATGTATGTATGTATGTATGTATGTATGTATGTATGTATGTATGTATGTATGTATGTATGTATGTATGTATGTATGTATGTATGTATGTATGTATGTATGTATGTATGTATGTATGTATGTATGTATGTATGTATGTATGTATGTATGTATGTATGTATGTATGTATGTATGTATGTATGTATGTATGTATGTATGTATGTATGTATGTATGTATGTATGTATGTATGTATGTATGTATGTATGTATGTATGTATGTATGTATGTATGTATGTATGTATGTATGTATGTATGTATGTATGTATGTATGTATGTATGTATGTATGTATGTATGTATGTATGTATGTATGTATGTATGTATGTATGTATGTATGTATGTATGTATGTATGTATGTATGTATGTATGTATGCATGAATAATATTATGTGTCACAATTAACATATAGGATGTATTAAATGTAACTCAAACTTTATAATTATTTCCCAATTTGTAATTTTATAATTTGATGATGAAGAACAATAGCACGATTATTCGATATAGTACATTATGCATAATCTATTAATTAGAATTAAGTATATGTATGTATTAACTAACCTAATTAATACTATAACAATACTTAAATATTATAGTTCCGGAAATATTTAAATTTTATAAATTATTTTTGAAATTCATTCATCAAACATATCTTGTTGTTATTAAAATACCAAATTAGCCTTTAGAGTGGTGTGATTTTGACAATTGAAAAGTCCATAAATTGTGTGTGGTAGGGGTGGACTTTATTGACGGGCGAAGGCGATATCAGGACGAGTAACGGCAGCCGTACTGCAGCCCACCAACAAGACTCCGATAGAGGAGAACCATCACGAAGAGGGGTTCCGGAGTGTTGGGAAAGAACTGGTCAGCAACCATAGGATGTGGGAACCGGGTTGCAATCTAGCATATTAGCTCGAAGAAGAAGCTCATAGATGTATTTGGACTGGGAAAGGTGCATGCCAGAGGAATCGTGGGTAACAGCGACCCCAAGAAAGAATGATAATTGTCCAAGATCGCGAACTTTAAACTGTGTATGTAAATAAGTCAGTAATGCCTCCATAAGAGATGTAGAGTTACCCGTGAGAATAATATCATCGACATATACGAGCATGACGATAATAGAGGAAGATGTACGACGAACAAAGAGAGATGAATCAGACCGAGAGGCAAGAAAACCCCAATTGAGTAAGGCATGATGGAGCTTGGTGTACCAGGCGCGGGGAGACTGTTTGAGACCATACAGTGCTTTGTGTAGTAGACACACTGCAGACGGTTGAGAAGAGCTAATAAAACCTGGAGGTTGCTGCATAAACACTGTTTCTGTGAGGTCCCCATGGAGGAAAGCATTGCTGATGTCTAATTGTCGGATAGTCCACCCAAATGATACAGCTAAGGAAAGAGTAGTTCGAATTGAAGTAGGTTTAACCACGGGACTGAATGTTTCATCATAGTCGATCCCCTCTGTTTGGTCATAACCTTTGGCCACGAGGCGAGCCTTGTATCTGTTCACTGTGCCATCAGGGTTTAGTTTGGTCTTGAAGACCCATTTACAGCCAATAATTTTTGCTCCAAGCGGGGGTTGAACTAGTTCCCAAGTATTGGTCTCATAGAGGGCAGACATTTCCTGTTGCATAGCATCAAGCCAATGTGGGTATCTGGAAGCTTGGTGAAAGGTTTTGGGTTCAATAGTGGTTATAATGGAAAGGACCTTTGGTTTGAAGATTCCAGCTTTGGCTCGCGTCTGCATGGGGTGGTTATTGGTGGTGGGGGGGAGAGTACGGATAGAAGAGATGGTTGGGGAAGAGATAGTGGGGGAAGAGTGGTCAGGAGGGGTAAGATGTATGGATGGGGTAGGGGAGGATTGGGTTAAAGGAGGAGGAGCAGGTAGTCGGGTGACAGGAGGAGGAAGAGGTGGAATTGGAGTTGTAATAGACGAGATGGGAATTGAGAGGGGAATTATGGGTGAGGTCGAAGGATGAAGGGAAGAGAAAGGAAAATTGGATTCATGGAAAGTGACATGACGAGAGATGTAGACTTTATAGGAGTGTGGATCAAGACATAGATAACCTTTGTGAAGAGGGCTGGGACCGAGAAAGACACAGGGCAGAGAACGGGGCTGGAGTTTGTGTTTGTTGAAAGGACGGAGAAGAGGGAAACATAGGCAGCCAAAGACACGAAGATCGGAATAGGCCGGAGGAGAGTGGAATAGCATTCGAATGGAGATTTGTGATTGAGAATAGGTGTAGGTAAGAGATTGATTAAAGAAATGGCAGTGGTAAAGGCATAGGGCCAGAAGTTTTGAGGAACTGAAGACTGAAAAAGCAAGGCAAGGCCAGTTTCGACAACGTGACGATTTTACGTTCGACACGACCATTTTGATTGGGAGTGTATGGACAAGAGATACGATGGTCGATGCCCAACGATTTAAACAGAGACGAGAGGGATTGAAATTCCCCTCCCCAATCGGATTGAACAACTTTAATTGGAGTACCAAATTGAGTGGAAACCATTTTGTGAAAAGCTAAAAATGTAGAGTAAACTTCACTTTTTAACTTCAAAGGAAACAACCACGAAAAACGAGTACAATCATCAACAAGTAAAAGAAAATAACGTGCACCAGTAATAGAGGTAATAGGAGAAGGACCCCAAACATCAGTATGTATAAGATCAAAAGGTGAACTAGCATGAGAATTTGAGATTGGAAATGGCAAACGATGCGTTTTGCTCATTTTACAAGGAATACAGATTTGAGTCATATCTGTTTTTACAAAAGGAACATTGCTAGATTCTAAAGCATGTTTCAAAATAAAGGAGGAAGGGTGACCTAACCTAAGGTGCCAGATATTTTGAGAAGTGGCAGGAGATACCGGCAGCCGAGCAGTGAGTGAAAATGCCGATGGGATGGACGGAAAACGATAGAGCCCATCATGTAGTGAACCCCGAAGGAGAGTCTGGTGAGTAAGGTGATCCTTAACAAAAAAACAATTGGAATGGAATTCAATATAGACAGCATTATCACGACAAAGTTGAGAGACACTAATCAAATTTTGAGAAAGATTCGGGCTATGACAGACAGAATTTAAATGGAGAGACCGACTGGTAGTAGGAATAGAAACAGAGCCAGTAGAGAGAATAGGGAGAAGGGTACCGTCGGCCGTGGAGATTTGAGTCGGTCCAGAGTAGGGCCGTGGCTGGTTGAGCACTGCCGGTTGGGAGGTAAAATGGTTCGTGGCACCTGAGTCGAGAAGCCAAGGTGAGATGTGGTTGGGAACGGTTGGGTTGGGACGGATACCGGCGAATTGAGCTTGAGGTGCTGGATACCGAGTCGGAGAAGGAGGAGCTGGGAAAATGGTGGGGTTCTGGGTCGAGTGATGGTGAGTGGGGGGCGGGTAGGAAGGTGTTGGGCTGGGAGCTCGGTAGGATAGGTTCAGCCTGTGATAACAGGCTGAAGCAGTGTGGCCGGTTTTAAAACATATTTGGCATTTGGGTTTGGGCCGGTTTGGACGCCAGGACTGCGAATGTGGGAAGGGTGAACCAGTGTTATGCTGAGGCCCGGCAGAATGAGAGGTAGGGCGGGAGACGGCTGGTGATCGAGGATTCCAAGCTGGCCGGAAATGATGCTGAGCAGCGAAGTTGGCCTGGAACTGGTTCGGCAGAGGAAGAGATACTGCAATGTTTTGTTTTTCTAGACGAAAATCATAGCTTTGGAGGAGGCTATGAATTTCCTCTAATGGCGGTTGATCTGGTCGATTTGTAACAGAGGTCACAAAGGGATTATAATCACTGCCTAAACCGTTGAGGAAGTAAATCACCTGGTCCTTGTATGAAACGGGTTCTCCGATGGCTGCCAAGGTATTACAGATATAGGTGATCTTCTGAATGTAGGCAGCGGCAGTGAGACCATCCTTGGACAGGGAGTGCAGTTGGCTTCTAAGGTCGGTGATACGGGCCAGAGAGGACGATGCGAACATCCGAGCTAAGGCATTCCAGATTTGGGATGCTGTTGTGAGAGAGACAATTTGAGGCAGCAGAGTCTCGGAAATGGATGAAAACATCCAGCTCATAATGAGCCGGTTGAACCGTTGCCAGAGAATGAAATCTGGATTTAGTTGGGAGGAGAGGGAATCTAAAAACTGCGAAGGAGCAGTGTATGAACCATCCAAAATATTTTCGATTCCGTTGGCGATGACAATATTGAGCATTTGAGCCTTCCAAATTAAGTAGTTTGTGGTATCAAGTTTGATTGTGAGATTTTGATTCACGGAAGGAAAAGGGGGCAGCGAAGAGGATGGTGAGGGAGAAGGGGAAGACGGTTCTGTAGAACTAGAGGAGGCCATTTTTCTTAGCTCTGATACCAAGTTGGAATTTCTAAGATAACAGTAACTATGATAGCAGCACAGGAGAGGAATGAAGAAGATGAAGTGAGGAATGAAGAAGATGAAGTTGAACCTGGAAGAAGAACGTTCTGTTTCTGTATATTGATTTCAAAACTACAAAACCCATTACAATTGTATATAGAGAAGAGAGTGAATTGATGATTGTAGAAATCGAGAAAGCTAACCTAACTCAACCGTACATGCCTTGTTACTCTAACTCTACTTTCTAACCTAGTTACGCTACCTCTGCTTTCTAACATTTATTTTTCTAACATTTATTTCTCTAACAATTATTAACAATGGTATCTTCACGTAGTGATTTTAAGGTGCACCCTTTTACTTTTTAGAGGGTCCATGACACACACAAAAAGTTATCAACCTTTAGAATTCGGAATTTTCTCCGATGGTCGAGAACATTTGCCTTACCATAACATGATTATCGTATGTATGTATGTATGCATGCATGCATAATCTATGCGTCACAATTAAGCATATAGGATGTATTAAATGTAACTCAAACTTTATAATTATCTCCCAATTTTGTAATTTTATAATTTGATGATTAAGAACAATAGCACGATTATTCTATATTTGTACAAGTATGCATAATCTATTAATTAGAATTAAGTATATATGTGTATTAAACGTAACTCATAATTCATTACTGTAACAATAATTAAATATTATATGTTACATACTTGATTTATTTTGGATATTGAATTTAGTTTCTTAGATTTCATTTTAATGTTTGATAGTTGGATTTATTTTGGATATTGAATTTAGTTTCTTAGATTTCATTTTAATGTTTGATAGTTGGATTTATTTTGGATATTGAATTTAACTTCTTAGATTTCATTTTAATGTTTGATAGTTGGATTTATTTTGGATATTGAATTTAACTTCTTAGATTTCATTTTAATGTTTGATAGTTGGATTTATTTTGGATATTGAATTTAACTTCTTAGATTTCATTTTAATGTTTGATAGTTGGATTTATTTTGGATATTGAATTTAGTTTCTTAGATTTCATTTTAATGTTTGATAGTTGGATTTATTTTGGATATTGAATTTAGTTTCTTAGATTTCATTTTAATGTTTGATAGTTGGATTTAGTTTGTATGTTACATAGTTGAATTTATTTTGGATATTGAATTTAGTTTCTTAGATTTCATTTTAATGTTTGATAGTTGGATTTATTTTGGATATTGAATTTAGTTTCTTAGATTTCATTTTAATGTTTGATAGTTGGATTTATTTTGGATATTGAATTTAGTTTCTTAGATTTCATTTTAATGTTTGATAGTTGGATTTATTTTGGATATTGAATTTAGTTTCTTAGATTTCATTTTAATGTTTGATAGTTGGATTTATTTTGGATATTGAATTTAGTTTCTTAGATTTCATTTTAATGTTTGATAGTTGGATTTATTTTGGATATTGAATTTAACTTCTTAGATTTCATTTTAATGTTTGATAGTTGGATTTATTTTGGATATTGAATTTAGTTTCTTAGATTTCATTTTAATGTTTGATAGTTGGATTTAGTTTGTATGTTACATAGTTGAATTTATTTTGGATATTGAATTTAGTTTCTTAGATTTCATTTTAATGTTTGATAGTTGGATTTATTTTGGATATTGAATTTAGTTTCTTAGATTTCATTTTAATGTTTGATAGTTGGATTTATTTTGGATATTGAATTTAGTTTCTTAGATTTCATTTTAATGTTTGATAGTTGGATTTATTTTGGATATTGAATTTAGTTTCTTAGATTTCATTTTAATGTTTGATAGTTGGATTTATTTTGGATATTGAATTTAGTTTCTTAGATTTCATTTTAATGTTTGATAGTTGGATTTATTTTGGATATTGAATTTAGTTTCTTAGATTTCATTTTAATGTTTGATAGTTGGATTTATTTTGGATATTGAATTTAGTTTCTTAGATTTCATTTTAATGTTTGATAGTTGGATTTATTTTGGATATTGAATTTAGTTTCTTAGATTTCATTTTAATATTTGACAGTTGAATTTAGTTTGTATGTTACATACTTTGATTTATTTTGGATGTTAAATTTAATTTCTTACATTTCATTTTAATGTTTGATAGTTGGATTTAATTTATATGTTACATTGTTGGATTTATTTTGGATGTTTAATTTAACTTCTTAGATTTCATTTTAATGTTTGATAGTTGGATTTAGTTTGTATGTTACATAGTTGAATTTATTTTGGATATTGAATTTAGTTTCTTAGATTTCATTTTAATGTTTGATAATTGGACTTATTTTGGATATTGAATTTAACTTCTTAGATCTGATTTTAATTTTATGGTAGTATCTTTATCTCTTTTTTGTTAAATATAGTTTTAAGGCCTAGGAATTTATATTTTTTAATAAAACAGAATTCTGGATAGTTTGAGGTGAAAATTTTTAATGTTAAAAAATAACAGAATGTTAGTAACATTACGTGAAAAAATTTAATGTTTTAAAAAAAAAGTGTTGGTGGGAGGAACTGGGACCAATCCTGATCCCTTCCAAGGCCGGTTTCAGGATTCGGAAAAAATTCCCGAAACATCAGTTCGAGGTCAGAAGCGTACCGACCTGGACCGAACCTACCTCTATGTGTGAGGGCCAAGGAGTTGCAACCTTTGCAATCTTGGTTTGTAGTGGGGATCGCATATTCATATGCCATTAGGTAGGGCCCACTAACTAATGCCTTAGTAAAAAAATAAAAAAGTGACCAACCGGGTAAGATCAATTTTGTTGGAACTGATCACATACATTGAATCAAGATTGGATTGAACTAAGTTATATTTCATTTCTACGCTTTAATATTAACTGGTGTAATATTTAAGATAATTTATACGTAATTAAAATAATATATTAATTAAATTAAATAATAAGCGTGACATCAACATGTAACAACGTTGAATTAGATATATTATTTTAGAATCTAAAGTCATTCCAAGCCAAAATTGACTAAATAGCAAGACAATTTGACCAAAATTGAACAAAATACGAGGCCAAAATAAAAAAAAAAAACATAGAAACTTAAAAATAAATTAAAACAAAAAAATAAAAATCAATTTAAATTTCGATCATTTCCGACTACGATAGATTCAGTATCGATTCTTAGATTTAAAAAACCAAAGCAATTAGTTCGATTCGGGTTTAGGGAAGAACTGAATCGAATTAGACCGGTCAGGCCAATTGAGAATAGAAAGGTCAAAGCTCGCTTCTTAGATTTAAAATGAATGTATTTTAAATTTAATAAACCACTATTAATCAATAATTAAAAAGAATAGAAATGCTTTAGTACTAAAATTAGTCAACCCTTGTCCGGTGTTGTACTTGCTGCAATGGCACAGGTGGTTCTGTAGTGACTCCCACGTTCCCCGCCTCTCTCTGACATTCATTTCCGATCACCAGTTCACCTGATGACTTGTTCATACGCCTTTTCACAGCCTTTCCGAAACAATCTCTCTCTCTGGTTGAAGATTTCAACCAACCTCTTCTTCTTCTTCTTCTTCTTCTTCTTCTTCTTCTTCTTCTTCTTCTTCTTCTTCTTCTTCTTCTTCTTCTTCTTCTTCTTCTTCTTCTTCTTCTTCTTCTTCTTCTTCTTCTTCTTCTTCTTCTTCTTCTTCTTCTTCTTCTTCTTCTTCTTCTTCTTCTTCTTCTTCTTCTTCTTCTTCTTCTTCTTCTTCTTCTTCTTCTTCTTCTTCTTCTTCTTCTTCTTCTTCTTCTTCTTCTTCTTCTTCTTCTTCTTCTTCTTCTTCTTCTTCTTCTTCTTCTTCTTCTTCTTCTTCTTCTTCTTCTTCTTCTTCTTCTTCTTCTTCTTCTTCTTCTTCTTCTTCTTCTTCTTCTTCTTCTTCTTCTTCTTCTTCTTCTTCTTCTTCTTCTTCTTCTTCTTCTTCTTCTTCTTCTTCTTCTTCTTCTTCTTCTTCTTCTTCTTCTTCTTCTTCTTCTTCTTCTTCTTCTTCTTCTTCTTCTTCTTCTTCTTCTTCTTCTTCTTCTTCTTCTTCCATCTCCGTCACTGTTTTCGAGTTTTTGTCCTTCGCTGTTGGAGCTTTTCCCGACAGTTCCGACAATGGGGTTCGATAAAAACAGTGAGGATGCAGGAGAGAGGAACGCTGCAGAAAAATGGAGGGAGGATCGGGAGATTGAAAACTGAAGAGGGTCTGAGACTTGGAAGGCAAACGAGCGAGACGTCGCTTTATGCTACTGAGGAAGAAACGGACGATGAAGGAAGCAAAATACAGCTCGGTCCTCAGTTTACCCTCAAAGAACAGCTCGAGAAAGATAAGGTTTTTCTCTCGTCAAATACTTAGATCAGAATCTCCAAGAACTTCAATTGATGTTTTTATTTTTTGATTTATTTTTTTGGATTTGTTATTTAGGACGATGAGAGCCTGAGGAGATGGAAGGAGCAGCTTCTTGGGGCCGTGGATTTCGAAAATGGTGGAGGTATCAACACAATTTTCTTTTTTTTTGACACGTCTTTGCATGTTATATGCATTGGAATTCTGCATATTTTATGTGATATCTTTTCAAAGTTCATATCTTTTCTCAATTCTGATTGTTTCCCGAGAAAATTTTGAAAGATTTCGACTCACAATTCCAACAATTTTCTCGGGTGCTTCAAGTAAATGTTTCTGTTATACAGTGGAAAGTCTTGATCCAGAAGTGCAGATCCTTAGTCTTTCAATCCTCTCTCCTGATCGACCTGACATTGTTCTTCCGATTCCGGTAGACGGCAAGCCAAAAGGGTTATGGTTTACGTTGAAGGAAGGTAGCCGATACAGCTTAAAGTTCTCTTTTAAAGTGGGAAATAACATAGTTTCTGGTCTCAAATACACCAACATTGTTTGGAAAGCTGGAATCAAAGGTAAGCTCAATCATCTCTCTCTCACATCTCCTTAATGTTTAAAATGGACTTAGGTTGTAGGATTTGTAGTGATGACGACGTTAATTATTTCAGTGGATAACTCTAAAGAGATGCTCGGCACTTTCAGTCCTCAGCCGGAGCCGTACACTCATGTCATGCCGGAAGAGACTACTCCTTCCGGTATGTTAGCCAGAGGCTCATACTCCGCAAGATCAAAGGTAACTCCTTTTTCTGCTTCTTTTTCTCTTTTGCTGTTTGGCTGACGAGAAAGTTTTCCGGAATTTTCTCGGAAATTTTACTTTTTTATTTTGTAGTTTCTTGACGATGATAACAAGTGCTACTTGGAGATCAACTACACATTTGATATCAGGAAGGAGTGGGCTAAAACTTGAAACAGAGAATTTTTACAGCAAGTTCTAGCAAATCTTCTTCAATCGTCTGTTTGACTTTCGTTGT
This sequence comes from Begonia masoniana, assembly GCA_022432975.1. NCBI lineage: Eukaryota > Viridiplantae > Streptophyta > Magnoliopsida > Cucurbitales > Begoniaceae > Begonia > Begonia masoniana. The sequence continues at coordinate 5,523,704 of CM039504.1, forward strand.
TTCTATTATCAGTTCATTAGTAATCATCGTTGCTAGATTTCTGATTGAGGCGAATGCTACCAGCGCAAATGAGAGACAGGAGACTGGTTGGGTTCGTCTGTTAATGTTCTTTACTACCTTTTAATCCATGGTGTAAACTTAATGGTTTGGATTATTAACAAAAATGGTTTGTAATCTGTAATGCTTTGGATTAGTTGGTCTGTTCAAATAACAGAAGAAATTGCGATGGTTTTGATCTCTCTCTCTCTCTCCTTCTTTGAATCTTAAACTCGGTGTCTATATAGCTTGAAAATATGGAAAATGTCCGGAATGTCATGGTTGTTAATACCCTTCTTCTTCATCTGCATATTCTCAAACAGCATCACCTCCTTGTCCTAGCCCACCGCCATCGCCATGTGAACCTCACGTTCCTGCTGACAGTGGTCGGACCACTCTGAGCCTTCGTCGGCTACCTTGAATCTACCAAAGCCATCGAGGCTTTCCAAACCCAAGGAAACGTTAGATTTTGTATTCTGCCGGAGAAGGTTAAGGGCAATCGGAAAACAGCAGGAAGAAGAAGAAGAGTTAGGTGAGAATTGACGGAAGGAAAAAGTGATTATGTTGTGTGTGTAATATTACATATACATAGACTAAACCGCACAAAACGAAATAGTTACAAACTAAGGGTAACTAAACCATTACATACATTAACATCCTCCCTGGAGAGCAAAGTTGAAAACCGAAGATTTTGGAAGTAAACATATCAAACTTCGACGGAGGAAGAGGTTTTGTAAGCATCGGTGTTTTTTAACCGGGGTCGACGCTGGAATATAACCCCCCGCGCACATGCATTGCACATAAAAAAATACGAGGGGCCGAACTAAAATAACAGCCCCCGTTCTATTCAGTGGTCGATGCTGGGGTAGAATCTCCTCACACGTGTGTTGCACGTGGAAAAACACTGGGGACCGTTCATTTTAGATCAGCCTCCCGTGTTACAGAGCAATTTTAAAACGTTCAAGATGCAGAGGGGCGTGTTCTAGACGCGGGGGTTCGTGTTCTAGACGCGGGGGACCGTGTTCAGCTCTAGAGCTAATAACGAGGGGCGTTCTCCCTCACATGGAGAGCCGATCCCCTGATATTATTTTCTTATTCTACTTTCTAAATATATTTCTTAACGTATTAAATAATTATTATTGTAATTAAGATGCAGTTAATATAATTAATTAACTATTTATAATTTATTATAATTATTTCGCTAAATATTATTGGCGAGTTAACAAATTTATTTAGAAAGTAGAACAAGATAGTGAATCTAATATTTTTTTTATTTTATCAATGTACCACATATTTGAATATAATTAAAAAGTACATATAAGATTTAGTAAAAAATGTTCATTTAATGACAAAGAATTAATTTAATATTGAAAGAAAAATAAGGGAGAGAAAAGGAAAGTATATAAAGCAGGGAGAAGGCAGGAGGTCGTTAGGAAGTTAGGGAAATAAAATAGAGTTGCAGTTGTGGGGAAATCAGCTATTTTGGTTTCAGCTCTCCTCTTCCTCCTCCTTCCTTGCTCTCCGCGCAATCCTCAAACTCAACACGCTTTTCTCTCCCATTCCCCTACCAATTCTTCTTCTTCTCACACAACTCCCTCTCTCTCTCTCTCTCTCTCTCTCTCTCTCCCCCTCTCTGTCTGTGTCTTCTTTTACTGCGCGAAATAGCGGATGCGAAACCATGAGAAAGCCTTCCGATTCTGTTTTCAGCTCCAGTTTCTGAAATTTATTTAAGGTGCTCTTTGTTCGTTCCCTTTTTCTTTCATTCGGCATTGTTCAATCGAGTTTTCCGCATTTTTTGGTTGCATGCATCTCAAATTGCCTTTCTGATCTTAATTTCTCACGCTCTCTTTTTTACTTTTATGATAAAGTCGCCAAAAATATGCTGTTTATGTGGAAGTGTGAATATAGCATTTGAAATAGTCGAATTTATTTGCTTACATTTTTCTTCACGATCGCAGTTTCTTTTCACACTTTCATCGAGATGTAAAGAGCATATTATTATTTGCCTGAGAATAATGTAATGCATATTCAGAATCACAGGCCTCTCAGAAAAATATTGAAGTTATAGATTGGTTAATTTCATAATAAATGAACTGTATAGTTATATCAACTAAGCATGAATCTAGTTTGAGTCAGAGATAAATGAATCATCAATTTCAGTAAAACCTAAGTGTCATGTAATAAGCTACTCTATTTTCTGTGCAGCTAATATTCTTAATCTGTGTGCATCCGTTTTAGACAGACATAGTTGAAATGTCTAGTTTTGTGGGCGTTTTTGTTTCTGATCAATGGCTTCAAAGCCAATTCACTCAAGTGGAGCTTCGCACCCTCAAATCCAGAGTATGAGTTAGCTTTCCTCGAGCGATAGCATTTTAGTTTCACTTAAATCAGGTTGCTTGTTGTGTTTAGCAGAGTTTATGCAATGCCGACTGATGTGCTGCTTTTATGCCAGTTTCTTTCAATAAGAAATCAATCAGGCCGTGTCACCTTGGAAGATTTGCCTCCTGTTTTTGTGAAGCTGAAGTTCTTTAGTGAAATGTTAACTACAGATGAGATTCAGGCCATTTTGGGTGAGTCAAATCAAGATATGAGTGAAGAAATTGAATTCGAATCTTTCCTTCGGGTGAGTTTGCAAAGTATACTATTTCCAAAAAAAACTTGTTATGTGTACCAGTATGGTTCTGTTGATGAGTGCATGAAGGCCATTAACAAGATAATAGTAGATGATCGAGCTACCTGTGTTTTGGAATTCATGGTCTCTATACCTTTATGTACATATAATTTTTACAGTTACAAACTCATTTCCATTTGGTTCAGTATAGTCTCTTATCTTACAGGCCTTTTTAAATATACAAGCCCGAGCAACTGCCAAGTCGGGCGGTTCAAAAAATTCTTCTTCCTTTCTTAAAGCTACAACGACAACTGTTCTCCATGCTATTAATGAATCTGAGAAGTCGTCCTATGTTGCACATATAAACAGTTTTTTGGCAGAAGATCCATTTCTAAAGAAGTATCTTCCTTTAGATCCGTCTACAAATGCTTTGTTTGATTTGGCAACAGATGGAGTTCTTCTCTGGTAGATACTGGAAATAATATGTTTGTTATTATTCAATTGGCAACAGAATCATGGTCCATTTTGTCAATATTGTTTGTTTACTTTGATATTTTTGGATAATATTTGCAGTAAGCTCATCAATGTTGCTGTCCCGGGTACAATAGATGAGCGAGCTATCAACACCAAAAGGGTTCTTAATCCTTGGGAGAGGAATGAAAACCATACCCTTTGTCTTAATTCTGCAAAGGCTATTGGCTGTACAGTTGTTAATATTGGCACACAAGACTTGGTTGAAGCTAGAGTAAGTGATGAAAGCTATACCTAACTGGCTACCGTGATTATGCTCATTGTCTCTTCACTCCTAGCATTCTCAAATTTCTCTGTTTTTTTATTTTGTTTCTCAGCCACATTTGCTACTCGGGTTGATATCTCAAATAATCAAGGTATCTCTAGAGCTACATTCTATTTCGAGTTAAATTATCAGATATTATGGTAAAATCTTATTTCCATGTAAAAAAATGAAAGAAGAAAAAACTTTAATTGGTTTTGAAGGGTCTTAAATTATTGGTTTCTCATGTGGTGATGAATCAGATTCAACTTTTGGCTGATCTGAATTTGAAGAAAACTCCTCAACTTGTGGAATTGGTGGATGATAGCAAGGTCTCCAAGTGTTGATAAGTTTTATTTTCTCTTCAATTATTAATGTTAAAAACTATTTTCTTTATTTTTTTGGATAATATCTCATAAACATGATGAGATTTTGTCTTCTTATTTTCTATTAACTAACAGGATGTGGAAGAGCTTTTAGGATTGTCTCCTGAAAAAGTTTTACTGAAATGGATGAACTTTCATCTCAAGAAAGCTGGCTATGAAAAACAAGTCACAAACTTTTCGTCTGATGTGAAGGTAAAATAGTGCACCACTTTGACTTTGAAAAACACTGCATGCTGTTAACTTTGATAGATATAATTTTTTATGATTTATTGATAATTTTTAGATGAAAGAATACCTATTTAAGTGGAGAAACTGCTTCACTTGTCGCTTTGGGTTATTAAGTGAAAATATGAAAACTTCGGAGGCTTTTGTTTCTCTTGGCATCGTTATGGTAGCTGAGATATTAGTTTTAAGGAAGAAGCATCTGATGTAGTCATACCTCCAATTTCAGTGTCACACAAAGGATTCTATAAGCTATTACATCTCAAGACCACAACAAAATGAAGTTGAATAAAGTACAGGCTGAATGTCGTAACCTCAGGCTGAAGAAAACATTAACTTGGAACTTAAGAAACATAAAACAAAATTATGTTGGATATTTTTGCGCCACTGTAATTCTAGACTCATTGCATTATAGAAGTAACTAGTTTATTTACAGGATGGAGAGGCTTATGCCTACCTACTTAACGCTCTTGCACCTGAACACTCGGGCCCAGTTTCATTGGACTTGAAGGATCCCACGGAAAGAGCCAATATGGTTCTTGAGCATGCAGAGAAATTAGACTGCAAAAGATATCTTACTCCTAAGGACATTGTTGAGGGCTCACCAAATCTAAATCTTGCTTTTGTTGCGCAAATATTCCAGCACAGGTAAAAAGTTACTCTGTTTTTTGTTTTGTTTTGTTTTTAATTTTTTTTTCTACCAAATTTACCAAATTCAAGAGGATTAAGTGCCATTGTTCATAAAATTTTTCAAAAGTAATGAACTTGAGTAACACTAGTTGGTGTGTAGATTTTTAAAAACTGCAACTTATGATATCTTAAGAATAATTTACTTGGTTTTAATTTTTATACTGATTTGTTGAGTAGCTGAGAAATTTGCAAGCAAACGATGAAATAATAATAGCACAACCTTAAAATAGTTCAAGCCTTTAATATTTAAAATTGAATTTTATATCATTTATACAGCTTAAAACTGCCTTTTGGAGTTTCTTTCAATCTTGTCATAACCCCTCTCTTCACCTGAACCAAGTTTCCTAGTAGAATAGCCGTAATTTACAGATTTGACTATGACTATATGTACAAATTTTAACGGAATTTTGATTTTATAATGCAGGAATGGGTTGTCTGTTGACACTAAAAAGATGTCCGTTGCAGAAATGATGAGCGATGATGCACAAACTTCTCGGGAAGAGAGGTGCTTCCGGCTATGGATTAATAGCCTTGGAACTGCCACATATGTCAATAATGTTTTTGAGGATGTCAGAAATGGGTAGCAGTTTCTGTTCTTAACCTTAAATACACCAGCGAAAACCTTATTTCTTTTCTTCCTTGTGGAAGAAAACTTGATTGGATTACATTTTCAGATGGGTTCTCTTGGAAGTTCTTGACAAAATTTCTTCAGGATCAGTCAACTGGAAGCAGGCAACAAAGCCTCCTATAAAGATGCCATTTAGGAAAGTCGAGAATTGCAACCAAGTTGTGAAGATTGGGAAGGAATTAAACTTTTCTCTGGTGAATGTAGCAGGGAATGATATAGTCCAAGGAAATAAGAAGCTAATACTAGGTAACTTGAACTTTTTTCATCTTCTATTCCCGGAAAATTGGGGAAAACTAAACTATCTATATTTTATTCTGCACCATCCAAATCGCACGAGGCAGCATATTTATGGCAACTGATGAGGTTTAGCATGCTTCTAACTTCTAAAAAACTTGAGATCGCACTCGCAAGGTAAAGTAGGTAAAGAAATCACAGATGCTGACATTCGGAGATGGGCAAACAACAAAGTGAAAAAAGCAGGAAGGACCTCTCATATGGAGAGCTTTAAGGTAATCAAGTGAATAACCAAATATAAAAAATAAATTAAATGCAGTGGATACCAATTCTCCTTGTTGTTTTCAGGATAAGAACCTTTCCAATGGACTTTTCTTTCTTGAGCTTCTGAGTGCCGTGGAGCCGAGGGTGGTGAATTGGAGTGTTGTGACAAAAGGAGAAACTGGTGCACTTCATCTTCTTCCTTCTTTAGACTCGGGATGATTTCAATTTTTTAATGTTCTAGATCTAGAAGTCATACTAAATTAAAGTGACACCGAACGAAATTATGATTTAGCAACTTGCTCTGAAAGAAAGCATTTGATTACATCATGCATCACGAGGACAATATCTCACTCCACCATACTTAATTACAGATGAAGACAAGAAGTTGAACGCAACATATATTATCAGCGTTGCCCGTAAACTTGGGTGTGCCATTTTCTTGTTACCGGAGGATATCATAGAGGTAAACTTTATGGCTTAAAACTCTAAGCTGCTTGTTATGCTGTTATTATAGTTAGGATGTCCCCTCCGTTATTATTTATTATCATAGTAATAGGGATTGGGTTTTGCTCTTCTCCTCTCGAAAATATTTTGACATACAACTCCAATTGGCGGGCAAGTTGTTCTGAAATGTGAATTGAAATGACAGGTAAATCAAAAGATGATCCTCATTTTGACTGCTAGCATAATGTATTGGAGCCTTCAGAATTTAGCAGAAGAATCAGAGCCATCGACCCCTGGTGACGGAAATACATCTGATGCATCAACCTCAAATTTGTCAATTGAGGATAATGTTTCTGAATCAGGTACATCTACGCCAGTTGAAATAGACCGACAGTCGTTCCTTAAGGAAGGGATGGAAAGTCCCGACAGAGATTCACCCAAAAATGCAAGTTAACAGCTCTAAACCCTCCTCTATTTTATTGTACTATTTTTTTTTTTCCGAAACAAGCCAGATGCAATTGATCAATGCTAGAGATCTGAAAGAAAGAAAGAAAGAAAAAGTAACCTGTATATGTTTTCCCTCCTGATCACTAATATTCGATTCATGAATAAATGAGATGTGATTACAAACAAGGAAACTCATTCTTCTTCGTCTGCTGGTTAGACAAAATAAAGGTAAAGGTACTCCCAGTGCCCAGCTAATGATACACCAATTTCTTCTAATTGGTACATTGATTGGAACAACTACAATTTCTTGCTCTCTCTCTCTCTCTCTCTCTAATATAACCCAGAAAAGTACGACAGAGAAAATGGTTCAGATTCAGAAGAAAAGAAAACCAACAAAAGAAAAAACACATCAACCATGTTGCATGTATCAATAAAAAAATATGTCAAAAAATAAATAATTTGGAGCTTGAGCCTAAAAATAATGAAAAAAAAAAAAAACACCTCAAATACATTGATGAAACTGACTACAGGCCTTACCAAGTATGCTATCCTAGTTTTTCATTTATGATTCGGGGTTGAAAATGGAAGAAAGAGAGAATCATAGTGATCTTTGCTTGCCAGTAACATCCTCAATAGGAGGAGTGGTACCCGATTTTTCTTCTTCTGCTACCAGCATGAGCATCTCAAGGCGCTTGTCGAAGAGTAATGCACTCTCATCTCTTTCGTCAAGTTCGGCAGCCTCGGCTTCAAGCCATTTTTCTCGTAAGTCATCAAGGAGGTTGCCTTGACCTGTGTTCACCGCAGCTCCGGGAGCGCTTGGAACAGTTGTCCGAAGAGATGAATCCCCAGATGGTGGAGGGAGTGTCAATAGCATTTCTCGAAATTCAAAAGTGTCGGCAAATGTCTCAAAGTTACAAGCCATTGTATCGAGACAGTACTCGCGTATCTTCAAAATGCCATACCTGTTAGCAGCCATAGTGAGAAAAACTGAAAAGTGCTATACTATTATTTGACTTCGAAACAACTAAAGAGGTTCATTCTGTCAAACTAACTAGTCTTCTAACGCTAATAGCACCGAGACCTATCATGAAACGTTTCATGTTATTAGTAGGTATTGTTGTTTCATCAGTAATCATTTAACCAGATCAGACTACCTCAAAACTTTGTGAAAACATATGATGGTTGTTGCAATTTAAAGAAAATCTCAAACAAATGCATAGATGTCTTAGAGAGAGAGAGAGAGAGAGAGAGAGAGAGATGTACAAGTCCGATAACATTAGCCAGTGGCACAAGTCTGCAGGTGGAACCATTTCCAGGTGAGGGAGCAATACATCTGCAACTGCTCGTTTGAGAGGAAAGAGAAGGTATCTCGAAGCAGCATCAAACATTTCTTCGGCCTGTGCTATGACCAACTAGCGTTACAAGTTAGAACCATAAACCAGACAGTAAAAGTATTTTTGAATTCTTCGAACTACACCTGATCCGGTTCTATATCCTTCAATCTATCAGTGTACCTGAAAAAACAAAGAAGAACAGATAAGTTTTCTGGCGAAGATGACTAAAGCTAGTCTCAGTCACTTTAATGATCGTTGTGCAAAGGCGATGATGATTGAGTGAATGTCTTCAATAAAAAACCCAAATACTTACATGTATTCGATCATTTTCTCGAACGCTTCGGTGCTTAACCCATGCTCCTCCAGATACGGAAGAGTATTTACAGAACAACCATCTTTTCCTCCATCAAAATCCTTCAGGCGGGACAATCTTGCTTTGAAGTATTCTGATCTCGATGCTAAAATTACTTGATGGCAACGGAAAATCTTCCTATCAACTCGAACACAAATGTCTGCAAGATCATCGATATAATCCACAATACGTATTATAGGAATTTCCAACGACAAACCATCTAATCCATTCTCTGGATTGCGTTCCATGGAATTGGCCATAACATTCTGAAGAATCCGATGTAAGGCAGAAGGAAGGCGGTCATCATCTGGAAGAGATATGCCTTGTAAGATAAACCTCTTCTGAGAATTATCGGCATCTCTCAATGCTTTGTACTCTGCGAATTTTTGGTGAATCATTTCTTTCTCGATAATCATCTGCAGTGACTCACATTTACATACTTTACAGATTCTCACGAGGTCTTCCATGTCATCCACCCCAATCTCTAGTCTGTCTGAATAAAAGAAATGGATTAGGCTGTACAAAGCCGGGTACGACAACTTCTCCCTAGAGAATCTTACTTCTTTCCGCTCTTTCCAGTCACTTTCGAACTTTCGCTTGAAAAAAGGAGACCGGGCACTTAAAATGACTCTGTGAGCCTCGATCACTCTGCCTTGCACAAAAAATACAATATCGGAAGGGAAGCAGTCGGAGCTGAATCCCCCACTGAGAGAAACACCTAATCAAGAACATCAGCCAGCTGCATCAAGAATCTGAAAATGTGCATATAACAAAAACAAAAACTCCTGCAACCACCCATATTTAAGCTAGATACTCAGCATCTATGGCAGTCAATGGATCAAAGAACAGCAATCTGTTAGGAAACTTGATGGGTTGGAGATGGCCAAATAGTCTGACCGGAAACAGTTTAGCTAAGGAGGAGGAAATGAACTATAATTTTCAGCTACAATGTCTTGGCTGTATCAAAGCAACTAGAACATATTTTGCAACTAATTTCACCTACAGCAGCAGTATTAGCTTACCTGAAATCTGAAATTGGTTCTCCGCCTGCTCCAGATATGCGAGGTTAGCCCCGCAATTTAAGAAAGTCTCCCTAAGGGCTGCCTGTAGTGGCCCTAATGGAGGTGGTCTCGCCTCGAACGCCTTCAAAAGCTTCCGCACCTTCAAATTGAGCGCCGCGTAGTGGCAACGATCGCCATCAAAAGTGTGCTCCGAACAAATGGCGCCACTCTCCAGCAACATTCGAGCAGCATCGAGATGTCCAGCCAAACAGGCGTAGTAGAGAGCTACGGAATCCCACTGGTCCCGCGCGTTGACGTTGACGCCGGACTCGAGAAGGTAGCCGAGACGGTCAACATCCCCGGCGCGAGACGCCTCGAAAACGTCGCCGTTCGGAACCTTCTTGAGAGGAATGGACCGAGCCGAAATCGGAGGGGTCGAGGTCGATACTGTCAAAATCAGGGTCGAGAGTCCAAGCATGGCGCTTCGGGGGCATTGGATTGCTTATGAGTTCCAAATTCGATGTTTCAGATTCAGCTGTATTTGGAAGGGGGAATTAGCATGATTCAGTTTCCAAGGTTTATCGAGGTTTATGAATTTAGGTATTTTTCCTCTTCCTTGCGAAGAACATACGCGTTCATCGTCCATTTTTGAACAGTTGAAGATGGTAAGGTTGATCAGACGAGGCCAGAAAAAGACGAAATTTAGCTCTCACCTTCCGACTTTCTTCGTCACCTTTCAGCATCACGACTTTCCACTGCTCGTGTTTCTTCTTCAGTAAAAGAACAGTGCTTCAGTTCAAACGAAGATAAATTTTTTGTTTGTTCAGACAACATTCATGAAAAACAGTTGAAGAAGTCCAAGCTCCGCTCCATTGATGGTCATCTAAGCTTCCTCAAACACCAATCCAGCCGGGAAAAACTTAGCAGTAGAGGGATATCCATTTAGAGAAGCTCTATCAGAAAACATCTGACCGAATGCCCTTTTTGTCGATCACAAAAGAAAAACGAAAAAAGAAAATCAATATGTACATTATACTTTGCAAGAACAATGGAAAAAAGGGGAATTCTCTTCTTTTTCGTGTATCTTCAACGTCAAATTAAGGGGAAGACATGCCCTAATCTCAGAATTCCACCATTAATGCTAGTTATCATCCTCTTTGGGGGAATTTAACCGCTTTAACCGCTGATCAAGCTCTGCCATAACAGCTGGTTCCTGCTTTTTCCTCTGCTTCGATATAGTATTAGTTGTCACAAATCCAATTTTATCAAATGCCACCTGCAACATTAGTTTCACAGACAGCAATTCGATAAATGAACAACAAAAAGATCGAATCGGGAAATAATTAACAGTACCGTCAATAGTTCATCAGGATCGAAGAGTTGGTGAGACGTTTTCTGCAGAATATCAAGAACATCTCCAATGTGATGGGTTATAAGTAATGTTTCTTCCTTCATCTGCAACGAAAATCAACTTCGCTTTTAAATAGTTTAAACACAGCTTCTAAGCCTTAAAAGGGTGATCGAAAATGAAGAAGCACACCTTGAAGATAGCCAAAGCCACGTGAAATAGAACTTTCGCCCCCTCGTAGAAAAGGACATCCCAGACTCGAAGCGTTGTCTGAAAATAAGCCTCGCAGACGCAGACGTCAAGTCACCAAAACAACACAAGTTTCCAGAGAGAGAGAGAGAGAGAGAGAGAGAGTTCAACCTCTGAAGGCAAGCTCTTGGAGAAGAGACAAAGAAACCACTCAGTGGCAACCAGGGAGATGTCAAATTCTATGCCTTCCAAATGAGTAGATATCCTGCATTATTCTAAAATCAACTCCGTAGACTGGTTCGTGGAAGAGATCTTTGAATCAGGAATACCTGGGGCAGTTTTTAGCGAGCAAGTCTTTGAACACCCTCTGTTCAACATGACATCCTGATAAGTTATTCGAATAGCAGTCACTAACTAAAACATTCTCCAACAGGACAGCCAGCATCCAAAAAGCATCTTCCTCCGTTTTCATAACGAGCAAAAGCAATGCTGCGACAAAATTCAAACCCTGGACCAAAGATCACGAATCTATGCTAAGCTACATTCATTTTATTGTATTATAATCGTGTATAATACTATAAAATGAAAACATTTCTACAATTATGTTCGCAGATCGATTACGAAGCATTTCTACAAACTCACCTGGCAATATCCAACATCAGAGTCACGGAAGGAATACCCTACAAGAACTCGTCTTAGAGCAGCATGACCCTCCACGGTGTCCAGGCACGGATGACCCGGAAAAGTTCGGGGTAAGTCCTGAGTAACAAGGTAAATAAAGGGGGTTTAGACATTTTTTATAGGTTGCATCTGAAGTAGTGTGTATGAAAATAGATGATATAAATGCCAGTACTAGCTGCACTGCTGGTTTATCATTTCTAAAACTGCATTGCATCCATTTGTGGACTATATATTTCGTCGTAATATATTTGAGGTAAGCCGCTTATTATCACTTCTCTCCAATTCATACCCTTAGAAAAGTTGGTATGATCATGCTTTGCAGATTTCATAATCCAATTATTACACATTGTAGAAGTTTTTAGAGAAGAAACCTAACAATAAATATACTCAAATTCTTCAATCGACAATTAGTGGATCCACAGTGACAAACAAAAGTGATCAATCACTCGATGAATCGAAGTCAGCTCGAGATCAGAAAATACTTCGAGACAATCAATAATTATTTGCATTCATGCCAAAGGAAACCAACTTCTCTCTTCTTGAGGTTTCCTCAAATAATAATAGTAATAAATTGCTCAATAAATCTACGCAAAACTTCATCAATCAAAATGGAAGTCAACCTTAAATCTACAAAAACAAGCATTGCAAATCTAAAGAAACTCACATGATCAATCTGCCTAGTTGCAGGCGTGACCTTCCCCTCCACAGCCTTGATCAAATCATCATAGTAACTCTCGGGCACTGTCGACTTCTTCTTCGCTGCACCCGATAAAGAAAACCACACTTTTGGCCGGAGAACCGGCGGAATCCCTTTCCGGATCAGGCTCTTTAAGGTGAAGGAATTTGCAATAGCAGATAACTTAAGCGAGGATTTAAGGACAATCCCTTGAGAAACAGAAGGCTGCAAGTACCAATTCGCACCCTTGCTTTCCTCTAATCCCCACCAAACCTTAACCTGCTGCCTTACCTTTTCTCTTACCTCATTTAATACATTAACATCGTCCACATTTCCTTCCACTGTAAACCCATAAATGTCTTGAAACTTGACCAAAAGATTTGCCCTTCTAGAATGGATGCTGGGTCTCAATATTGGTACATTGGATTGATATTCAGAGGAAATATCTCTTTTTCCTTTTACCCCATACATTTCTTGGGGTATTAGAACAGATCAATACACAAAAGGAGATATTTTCACTTAAATAGCAGAAGCCATCCTGCTCGAGGCCATTGAAATGGTCTATAGCTTTGAAATTTGTTCGAAAAAGGCTGCAGAATTGGCTCTCAGAAAATGGGAAAGTCAAGATTAGATCAAAAACGAGAAATGGATAATCATAAACAATAAATTCCCTTTGCCCGATTCAGATACCACAGACAATGCAAATTTGTTCCCTCGTCTAAATAGCCCATCTTCAGAACATCGCCTAATCCCCAGAGACGAACGTGAAATAGAATACGGAACTAGGGAAAGAAAACGCAGATTATGAAAAAGATTACCCACCCAAATACAAATACGGAAGGAGACGAGATTCAATAATTCAGAGATTTGACATTCATGCGGATAGCATGAGAAAAAAGGGATCTATGAACAACTACGCTCCCGAAAAAAAAAAATTGAAAATAAGTAGTCTTCCCCCCGTTGGGTTTTGTTTAAAGCTTTGTGATGTAATTATGGAGCGTTGCGCCGGCGACTTTCGTGCCGGTGGTTGATAATATTTCATACGAGAATATCGAGTGACCGCTGTTGTCATAAATTTAAGAGATTATGCTTACCATGTCGTCCTCGTGCGTAGGTAATTAAGCTTTCATTTGTTAATTTAATCTTAAATATACGAAAAGACATGAGTTCATTAATAAATTCACCCTTCAAAGATTTTCGTCAATAAAATCACCATTAAATTATACTTCGTCAACCAAACAAACATCACCGTCCAATTTTTCGTTACAAATTTGTTCACGCGATTGTCATTTATATAGTGGACTTTTACAATGGGTGCTCGCGCTGAAGTTGCGGGCTCCTACTACAGAGAACATCTTCAACTAGAGTCTGTGCAAATATGTGAGCTTTCGTAGCAGACAGTCGCGTTAAAAACATGGCGTCAACAATTAATTATTTTGTTAAAGGAGCGTAGTTTAAAATTTTTTTTATTAACGAATATAATTTAAGGGCGAATTTGACATGACCTCATAATCTAAGAGTTTTTTTTTTTTTTTAAAAACTAATTTTTATAATGTTATATAGTATTAGTATATATTAATCAACTGATTAAATTTTACCTTTATTTTATAGTACTAGTACACAACATTATTATAATTGAATTTATTCAAGCTGCTCAAATAGTAGAGTCCACTCATTTAACTCATTTAACTTAGAAGAACTAAACAAGTGGACTTGTTTACTTCATGTGCTCAAAATTTTTTAACTCATTTAAATTAAAGTAGTCTGCTTGTTTAGGTGCAGTAATCTCTCCATTTCAATAATTAATATAATATTATTTATTTTGAGTTGATACTATTGCAATTTTATTTTTGGGTCTATAGTCTCCACAGTAGGCCTTATACTAGTGAGAAATTGAATATCATTTATATAGTGTACGGTAAGACTACAAACAACGCAAAATGTGACTATGATCTTATTATTTGATCTTAAGTCCTGATAAATCCTTGGTACGATAAGCCATGAAAGGTACAATAATGTAACGCTCCAAATTCAAACTCCCCAATTTGATTTCTCTAATTTGAAACTCTAATTTGAAAACCCTAAAATTTATTCCCAAATCGATTTAAGTTAAATTTTGAGCGTTAAAAACCTTAATTAAAAATTTTAATTGAATTCATTAAATGTGTGGAATCTTTAATCAAAATTTAAAACATTAAATAAAATTGTTGAAAATTCGAAATAATTACATAATTAAATAATTCATAAAACTTTAATATCAAAATTTAACACATGTTCTTCAGAGTTTTAATTTTTAAAATAACATTTAAAATACTTAAAACTCAAATACTTTAATTTCATTTATCGAGAAATTCACGGCCTTCTTCTGTATGCTTGCTTGCCCCTGGAAAATTTTCGATTTCAGCCAGTTCTTCCTCAGATAAAAACTCACCTACATCATAAAATTATACAATTTGAGTTTAACTCAGTAAGCAAAAATACGTGCAAGTGTCAAAATTACATTTAACTTTTACCGAATCTTGATTACAGACTGGTTGGAATTCATTTTCCAACCTTAGACTTAGCCATCTCATTGTCGTTCAGGCATAGTCAAACAGACTGGTTGGAACTCTTTTCTCAACCTTAGACTTTAGCCATCGTATTCATACACATACAAAGTGTCCTACCAATTTTATCTTCATACTATCTTATGTCAATGCCTAAACATGCAAACTCATTTATCAAAAACGGATAACAAAATAATTGTAAGAAAATAATATACGTTTTATGATGTAGGGACATAGCCAAAATGTTGAAAACGTGGTATTTTCACTTACCTGATTCCGAGCGAATAGGGTTATCGGGATTTTCGAAAATTCTAAATAATTTCCTGCCTAAAAATATTTAGGTATTAAAATCCTACTTAAATAAATCTAATTATATAATAATTTAGGCAAAATTTCCTTACCGGTAAAATCTTAAATCGGTTCGGGTCAAAATTTGAGTCGGTTCGGGTTCGGGTCAGGTTCAGATGAATAGTGTCGGTTGTGAAAAGTGCCGGTTTGGTCCGGTTTGAACTGTTTTGGTCTAGTTCATCAATTGGGTTGAGTTGGGTTCGGGTTGGCCAGTTCTGTTTGATTGGAAAGAACTGGTTCAATTAAAATAAAAGAACCCCCTCTGTCTCCTTATTCTTCTTCGCGCGAACAGAGAGCAGAGAGAAAGGGAGAGAGTGCTGCAGGGTGAGAGAGAATGAGAGGGAGGGAGTGAGGCCGAGAGAAGTTCGATTCAAAACAAACTTTCCAATAATCCGAGTATAAGAAAATTGAACAACTAACAATAAAATCACACCTACAATTCAAGACAATTTTTAGTATGGAAAACCTCTCAAGAAGAGAGTAAAAACTACGGGACCCGTATAGGTCACTTAACAATCCACTATGATCAATATGAGTATAATCTAAGGTTTTCTCTAGATCATTAAACTAGAGGCATACAACACTTTTATCAAGATTAAATAACAATCTTGGCAAACAACAAGGTACAAGAAAGAGCAAACAAAAAGAAGTTAACAAATGAGTACCCAAATCAATGTAGTCCCGTTTTTCCTCCATCGTTCAAAATGTAGTCCTAGGCGGTCCCTCCCGGATCTTTTCCTTGATTGAGGCCGAAGAAGCGGCTCAGCCATCGGTTGTTACAGGTACTATTCTAGTTTGTGGAAACACGGCTCATGTTCTAATTGATACTGGGGCAACCCATTCCTTCATAGCACAGAATTATGCAGTTAAGTGGAATTTAAATGTCGTCCCAGCTGACCATAGTTATAGTGTTATGTTGCCTTCCGGAGAGTATCTTCACTCAGATCGAGCGATTCTGGGTGAAATCATATCTGTTGGTGGTAGGCAGTTGTATGCGAACCTGATCGTTATATGCATGAAAGGGTATGACGTGATTTTGGGCATGGATTGGTTGTTCAGGCATTACGCCACAATTAATTGCAGGTCGGGAGTAGTAGGTTTTAGACCTCCGAGTGGGGAAAGCTATGATTTTACAGCGACCCTCCGATCAAGCGATATGCCTCTTGTTTTGTCAATGAGTGCCTGGTACTCTACAAAACCTCAATGTTTCAATTTTGTGGCGAGTATTGTGGATGTAAGGAAACGGGAAGAACTAAAGTTGAATGACATTTCAGTAGAGAAAGATAGTGCTGAAGTATTCCTCGACGAGTTACCCAGCTTGCCTGTAAGTGCTTTGAACTCGATGAAGCATGGATGCTTTGGGTTTATAGCGAACGTTGAAGAAGTAAGCATGCAAGAGAAGTTGAAGTTATGTGACATTCCAGTTGTTAAAGACTTCGTGGAGGTATTCCTGGATGAGTTGCCTGGCTTGCCTCCGGATCGAGAAATGGAGTTCACAATAGAGATTATTCCTGGTTCGGCGCCAGTGTCCAAGAATCCTTACAGGATGGCGCCAGTTGAACTTAGGGAGTTGCAAGTCCAGTTGAAAGAACTAACAGATAAGGGCTTTGTCCGACCGAGCGTTTCTCCATGGGGCGCTCCGGTATTGTTTGTGAAGAAGAAAGATGGCTCTTTGCGAATGTGCGTGGATTATCGCGAGTTGAATAAGCTGACTATAAAGAACAAATACCCATTACCAAGAATAGATGATCTATTTGACCAGTTGCAAGGGGCCACGGTATTCTCTAAGATTGATTTACGTTCTGGGTACTATCAGTTGAAGATTAGAGCTGAGGATGTACCAAAGACTGCCTTTAGAACGCGCTACGGGCACTACGAGTTCATGGTTATGTCGTTCGGCTTGACCAATGCCCCGGCCGCGTTTATGGACCTCATGAATAGAGTATTCCTGGGAATTCTTGGATAAATTCGTGATAGTATTCATAGACGACATCTTAGTATATTCCCGAAACGATGGGGAGCATGCAGAGCACTTAAGGGCAGTTATGGACTACCTTGAAGCGACATCAGTTGTATGCTAAACTCTCTAAGTGCGAGTTCTGGTTGAGTCAAGTGAATTTCTTAGGCCATGTGATTTCAAGAGAAGGTGTTTCTGTGGATCCGGCCAAGATTCAAGTGGTAAAGGATTGGCCTCGACCGAGAAATGCAAGCGATGTACGGAGTTTCGTGGGCCTTGCAGGGTATTATCGGAAATTTATCCAAGGGTTTTCGGTAATTGCTAAGCCTCTGAGGAACTTGACAAAGAAAGAAGTGAAGTATGAGTGGACTAAAGCATGCGAAGAAAGCTTTCAGACCTTGAAGCGAAAGTTGACCACAGCGCCTCTGCTGACTCTGCCAGTGGAGAATGGAGTGTATTGTATTTATTGTGACGCATCCAAAGTCGGTTTGGGATGCGTGTTGATGCAGGAAGGAAAGGTTATTGCCTATGCTTCGAGGCAATTGAAAAGTTATGAAGAAAATTACCCAACGCACGATTTAGAATTGGCAGCGGGGGTATTCGCGTTAAAGATATGGAGACACTACCTTTACGGACAGAAATGTGAAGTGTTTTCAGACCACAAAAGTTTAAAATACCTGTTTACACAGAAGGATTTGAATATGAGACAGAGGAGATGGTTAGAATTTGTGAAAGACTATGACTTCGAGATCAAATATCATCCTGGAAAGGCAAATACAGTGGCAGATGCTCTGAGCAGGATGCCTAGAACCGAGGAGTCAGTTGTTTTCAGTATGTCAGCTTCATTGAAAAAGGAGATGCAAGGGTTTGAGCTCGAGTTAGTTCCAGAACTTTCAGCCCTTTTAGCTGACTTGACAATACGGCCTACACTGTTGGATAAGATAAAAGAGGCTTAACAGCTTGATACAGAAGAGAAGATGGCTATAGTAGCAAAGTTATCGATTGTACCTTCTGATTTCAGCTACTCAATGGATGGCCTTCTCAGATTTCGAGATCGCTTGTACGTTCCAAAGGACGAAGAGTTGAGAAAGTTGGTTATGTCAGAGGCACATTCGTCAATGTCCTCAGTGCATCCAGGTAACACTAAGATGTACCGAGACCTGAAAGTGCACTATTGGTGGCTGAATATGAAGCGTGATGTGGCCAATTTTGTACAGTCTTGCCTAGTGTGCCAACAAGTGAAAGCAGAGCACCAAAGACCAGGTGGGATGTTGCAACCACTACCGATTCCCGAGTGGAAGTGGGATCAAATTGCGATGGATTTCGTGGTTGGATTACCAAGGACAGTAAAGGGGCACGACAGTATATGGGTCGTTGTTGATAGATTGACAAAAGCGGCTCATTTCTTGCCAGTAAAGATGACCTACACGATGAATCAATTTGCAGAACTCTATATCCAGGAGATCATTAGATTGCACGGGGTCCCTATGTCGATTGTTTCGGATCGGGATCCCAGATTTACTTCAAGATTTTGGAAGAGTTTGCAAAGCGCTATGGGTACCAAGTTGACTTTCAGCACGACATTCCACCCACAGACTGATGGACAGTCTGAAAGGACGATTCAGATACTCGAGGATATGCTGAGAGCCTACGTGTTAGAGTTTCAGTCGTCGTGGAGCAGATATTTACCTTTGATTGAGTTTGCGTATAATAACAGTTATCAGTCCACGATTGGTATGGCTCCATACGAAGCGCTTTATGGCAGAAAATGTAGGTCGCCGCTGTATTGGGATGAAGTGGGCGAAGCTAGATTGATCGGCCCTGAGATTTTACAACAATTGTCCGAAAAGGTTGCTTTGATTAGACAAAGAATGGAGACCGCACAGAGTCGCCAAAAGAGCTACGCTGATTGAAGAAGACGAGATTTGGAGTTTGCGATTGGTGACGAAGTGTTTTAAAAAGTTTCGCCATTCAAGGGCGTGGTTCGATTTGGTAAAAGAGGGAAGTTAAACCCACGGTTCGTTGGACCGTTTCAGATAACAGAAAGGATTGGAGCTACGACATATAGGCTTCAATTGCCGTTGTCTATGGAGGGCGTACATGATGTGTTCCACGTGTCAATGTTGAGGAAGTGCATACGGGACCCTACGCACGTGGTAGAACCACTGAATCTTGAGATACAGCCAACATTAACCTATGAAGAGAGGCCAATACAGATTTTGGAATCGTCAGTTAAAGTCCTGCGTAATAAGTCCGTCCCTCTTGTTAAAGTATTATGGAGAAATTAAAATGTAGAGGAAGCAACGTGGGAGCGACAACAGGACATGATGGACAGATATCCAGATTTGTTCAGGTACGAAATTTTGGGGACAAAATTTTAAATAAGGAGGGTAGGATGTAACACCCGGAAATTTCGTTTTAGAGATTTCGAGCCATAAGTTAAGAAGTTTAATATTTTGGGCGTTTTAGAGTGATAATTCGTAGAAATAATAAATAAAGTCCAAATGGCCAACGAGAAGTTTCGTTAGAGCCCTAAGAATAGATAGGAATATTTGGAGGAATAAGGGAATTTTAGAAAAGTTGAACCGATTGAGGAAATAACAATTAAAGCTAAGGAAATTGGTTAGGGGCATTTGGGTAAATTCGGAAGTTAAAATTTTAATAAAACCTAAAGCTTTTCTCTCTCCCTCCCCCTCACTTTTCCTCCAACGCACGAAACCCTCCTCTCCTTAGGCGATTTCTTCCTCTTCTCAATCGCCGTCTCCATCGGCTTGATCTCTCCTCCATTTTGGCGATTCTCCTTTCAAGTTTCTTCCCCAACTCGACTCTTAGGGTAAGCTCTACATTTTGGTCAAGTTTATTTGTCGTTTTGGAGTTACTTTGAGTTAGGGTTTGTAAAGAAAATTAGGGGTTTTGTTAGAAATAGTTAGGGTTGTTTAATTATTACTCATTGATGATGTTTAATGTTAAATCTAAGTTGTCGGAGTAGATTAATGGAATTGGATGAAGTTTTATGTGAGATCTAGGTTGTTGGAGGTTGGTGAAACACCATTAATGGAGTTTTAAAGTTAATGAACCCTAAGTGTTCGATGAAATGCCCGAAAGAAAAAGGATTAGAGCTTTTAGAAGGATTGGTCATAACTAGAAAAGTCGTTGTTTGGATTCGATGTTTGAAATCGATATTAATGATGTGATGTTAAATGCTCTAGGTAACCCAAGCTCAAAGGACGGTGCTCGGCATATTTAGGACGCCAGGTAAGTGAGCGTTAGGCTTTCTGGCCCCTAAGGCCCTACGTCGTACGATGTTGATAATGTTTGTCGTGATGAAGGGTTGGTGGAAAGACGGGTAGCTTAAGTAGTGCCTTAGTTATGTAGTTAGTGCTTATATGATAGGTTTTCCTTACGTATATGTCTCCCTATGCATCATGTTTTCTTAAAGTGCATATGAACTGTTTATGAACATGTTTTTATGAAAAGTAAATGAAATAACGATCAGGTGAAAACGAATGTTTCTCACGGGACTATATGAATGTTTCTCACGGGACTATATGAATGTTCTCTGGACTATATGAATGTTTCTCACGGGACGAATGAATGTTTCTCACGGGACTATATAATGTTTCTCACGGGACTAAACGAATGTTTTTCATGGAACGAGAAAAAGGTTTTACGAAACGAAACTGTTTTACAAATGTCATGCATATATGAAATGTTATGTTTAGCACGCTCCTTACTAAGCATTAGGCTTAATGTAGTTATCGTATGATGTAGGTAACGAGAACGAAGGTGAGGAACCACCTTACGATGATCAAGTGTAGCGGTCGATGGTTGGAGCTCGTGGCGGCGGCTTGTGTTCTGGCAGGGTTGGTTTACTCACGGTTAGATGTTTTTGAGAGTTTTTGGGAGAAGTTGGGATAATAATGAACTTGATGGATTTTTAGTACGTTTTGATATGTTTTGGGATGTATGGTGGTTGTATGAAAATGTAAGATGTTTTGCGATGTTTTGAATGTTTTAAAACGAGGGGGGGGGGGGGGGGGGGGGGGGGGGGGGGGGGGGGGGGGGGGGGGGGGGGGGGGGGGGGGGGGGGGGGGGGGGGGGGGGGGGGGGGGGGGGGGGGGGGGGGGGGGGGGGGGGGGGGGGGGGGGGGGGGGGGGGGGGGGGGGGGGGGGGGGGGGGGGGGGGGGGGGGGGGGGGGGGGGGGGGGGGGGGGGGGGGGGGGGGGGGGGGGGGGGGGGGGGGGGGGGGGGGGGGGGGGGGGGGGGGGGGGGGGGGGGGGGGGGGGGGGGGGGGGGGGGGGGGGGGGGGGGGGGGGGGGGGGGGGGGGGGGGGGGGGGGGGGGGGGGGGGGGGGGGGGGGGGGGGGGGGGGGGGGGGGGGGGGGGGGGGGGGGGGGGGGGGGGGGGGGGGGGGGGGGGGGGGGGGGGGGGGGGGGGGGGGGGGGGGGGGGGGGGGGGGGGGGGGGGGGGGGGGGGGGGGGGGGGGGGGGGGGGGGGGGGGGGGGGGGGGGGGGGGGGGGGGGGGAAAATGTAAGATGTTTTGCGATGTTTTGATGTTTTAAAACAGGTAGGATTGTTAAACTTTTAAACGGAACCACGTGGTTCATTTTTATGAAAATCAGTTATATTTTTAAAGTGATTTGTGTTGTGTTTGGGTTTGGATAAAGGTTAAGTTTGAAGTATTTTTATTGATGTATGTAAAGAAAGGTGTGAAAGAAAGTGCGAGAAAGGAGGAAGAATTGATAAGTGTTATGTTTTAGAGTGTTATAGTGTTGTTGGTTTTGTGTTAAAAATCGTGAGGAGTACAGGGGCGAAGGATGAAGAAAAGGAAAGAAGAAGAGGAAGAGGAAGAGCTGGACTCTCTGGAGTCTAGAGAGTCTGGCGATTGCTCGCCTCTTAGAGGCGAGCAATCGCCTCTTCCTCTGGCAATCGCTGGAGAAGCGATTGCCAAGAGGTAATCGCCTTGTGGCGATCGCTCCAGCGAGCAATCGCCTAGGGCGATCACTCGCCAGTTTTCTGGCGAGTGATCGCCACCTCCTCTGCCCATTTAAAAAAAAAAAATGTTTTATTTAATTGTTTTCTTTTATTAATTAATTGTTTTAAATTGTTAAGTTTATTGATTTAGTAATTGTTTAAATGATTTACTAAACGAACTCCGATTTAAATTCCGAATTCGATTTTAATTGAGATTTCCGCTTAAGTACGGTTAAAGTAAAAGTTTAAAAAAAAAAAAAAACGATATCACGGATATGGGTCGTGACAAGCATAATCAGAATCTGAGTATCCTATGAGATCAAAAGAAGTACCCTTCGAATACCATAAACCTAAGTCATAAGTCTCACTCAAATATTTGAAAATTCTTTTATCCGCAGATAAGTTAGATTCCTTAGGTGCAGCTTGAAATCTAGCACATAGACAGACACTAAAGAGAATATCTGGCCTACTAGCAGTCAGATATAACAAAAATCCAATCATTCCAAGATATTTTTTAATATCAACATTCGTTCCATTTTCATCTTTGTCTAATTTGGTAGTGGTACTTATGGGAGTTCTAGAGGACTTAACAGATTCTAAACCAAATTTCTTTAGGAGCTCCTTAATGTATTTTTCTTGACAGAAGAAAATGCCATCAGGAGTTTGATTAATCTGGAATCCTAGGAAGAATTTTAGCTCCCCCATCATATTCATTTCAAATTCACTTTGCATTAGGGAAGAAAATTCATCACACAGAGTGACATTAGTTGATCCAAAAATAATGTCATCGACATAGATGTGAACTATAAGTATGTCATTATCCGATTGCTTGATAAATAGAGTTGAATCTGCAATACCCTTTTTAAATTTCCTTTCCACAAGAAAATTCTTCAACCTATCATACCAAGCCCTAGGGGCTTGTTTTAAACCATAAAGAGCCTTTCTAAGTTTGTATACATGATTGAGTTTATCAAAGGCTTCAAATCCTAAGGGTTGCTCAACATAAACTTCTTCAGTGATGTAACCATTTAAAAATGCACTCTTTACATCCATTTGAAAGAGTGTGAAGTTCTTGTAGCAAGAAAAAGCTAAGAACATTCTAATTGACTTTAATCTAGCTACAGGGGCAAAGGATTCCTCAAAATCAATACCTTCTTCTTGAGATTATCCCTTAGCAACTCGTCTAGCGTTGTTTCTTACAACAATCTCATTTTCATCCATTTTATTCTTGTAAACCCATTTAGTTCCAATGATAGGATGATCTTTAGGCCGTGGAACAAGTTCTCATACCTTGCTCCTTTCAAATTGATTTAACTCTTCTGGCATAGCCAAAATCCAATTATCATCATTCTCGACCTCTTCAAATTTCTTAGGCTCTACTTGAGAAATGAATGCCACATTGGCACAGAGGTTCCTAAGAGAGGATCTAGTCTTTACTCCTAAGGAAGGATCACCTAAGACTTCATCTGAGGGATGATTTTTGACATATTTCCAACTTCTAAGAAGGGCAAAATTTTAATCCTTGATAGGAACAATTTCTAGAGAATTTGAAGAGGGTTCTAGGGATTTTTCTCCTTCAAGGGTGTCTGTGGGCTTATCTAGGGAAAGGGAATCTAGATGCTTTTCTAAAGAAACATCCTCATCCACATTGATTGTGAGCTGAGGGGACTCATCAAAGTTGATATGTACAGATTCTTCTACAACTAGAGTTCTCCGATTGAACACTCTATAAGCTTTACTGGAAAGAGAATAACCCAAAAAAGTTCCAAGATCAGATTTGTAATCGAATTTTCCTAAGTTATCCTTAGTATTAAGAATGAAGCATTTACTACCGAAAGCTCTAAAGTATTTGACAGAAGGAGTTTTTCCATTCCAGAGCTCATAAGGTGTTTTCTCAAGAATTGGTCTTATAGAGACCCGATTGAGTACATAACAAGCTGTTGAAACAGCTTCAGCCTAGAAATACTTAGGAAGAGAGTTTTCATTAAGCATAGTCTTAGCAAGCTCTTGGAGAGATCTATTCTTCCTCTCAACAACACCATTTTGCTGAGGGGTTCTAGGGGAAGAGAAATTGTGCTCAATTCCATATTTGAGACACAAGAGTTCAAATTTCTCATTTTCAAATTCTCTACCAGTGATCACTACGAATAGCAACAATGGTGAGCTCCTTTTCATTTTGAACTCTTTTCCTAAAGCTAGAGAATGTATCAAAAGTTTCTTCCTTTGACTTCAGAAAGAATACCTATGTGAACCTAGAGAAGTCATCTACAATGACAAAAGCATAGAATTTACCTCCTAAGCTGACTATATTAGAAGGACCGAAGAGGTCCATGTGAAGAAGTTGAAGAGGCTTAGAAGTGGAGATTGCATTCTTCGATGCAAAGGAACTTTTGATCTGCTTACCCATTTGGCAGGCTTCACAGACCTTATCCTTCTCAAAGGATATCCTGGGGATCCTTCTAACTAAATTATCCTTAGTAATCTTAGCTAAGGTATCAATACCTACATGTTCTAATCTCCTATGCCAAATCCAACCATCATTCGAGGAATTTACAGCAAAACATTTTTAATCAGTGCAAACAATATTATCTAAGTCAATGATATAAATATTCTCTATCCTATATCCTGTGAACAGAATCTTACTATTTGAGACATCCTTAATTATGCAGGAATTTGATTTAAAGGTTACCTTATATCCCTTATCACACAACTGACTAATACTAAGCAGATTATGCTTTAATCTTTCTACTAACAGCACATTTTCAATAATAGGATTAAAGCTGTTACCTACATTGCCGATGCCAACAATTTTTCCCTTTTGATTTTCACCAAAAGTAACGCTTCCTTTCTTTTTGTTGACCACAACAAATTTTGTTGAGTCTCCCGTCATGTGTCTCGAGCAACCACTATCGAGATACCATTGATTTTTCCCGGGAGAACAGTCAACCTGCAAAACAGTAATCAATTGGTCTTCTTAGGTACCCAAATCTTTTGGGTCCTAGTGTTAGGTCTGGTTCCCTTAGGAACCCATTGAAGTTTAGCCACTTGATTTATTACTAATTTTTAAAGGACATTCATATGATTTATGCTCTACTTCATTGCAAACATGACAAGTAGAAGGTTTAACAAAGAAGTTCTTAAAAGCTTTCCTTTTATTGAATTTATCATAACCTATACCTGCTTTATCATGAGTAGCTCTCTGATTTCCTATCAGCAAGATTAAATTCTTGGTACCATTTGTGAACCAAAGAACAAGATTATTCAATTTTTCATTTCTACACTTAAGGTCCATTATTTCCTTTTCATGCAGATTACATTTCTTAGCATGCTCATCGATCAAGTTTGCATGTCTTCTTTGAATTACAGCGGTGGATATGCAATTTTGTCATGTAGCTGACGGTGGATGTAAACTTTGAATGCCAGCGGTGGATGTACACTATTTTCTGCTAGCGGTGGATGTAGCCTTAGAATGCCAGCAGTGGATGTGGCATTTTTATCATTTTCTGCTAAGTTTTGTTATCATACCCTGAACACTTAACAGAATTGTTAACCAACTAAAATACCCTTTTCAAAGGGCATTTCCACGGAAGATTTCGAGACATATATATGAGGGACAATATTTAACTTATTAATCAATTTATTAATCTCATATAATTAACTTAATCAAATTACACACAATGAAAAACACATCATCAAAAACATCGTTAGACTTAAACATGAGTTAAGTCAACAAAAATCTCAACAGATATATCATCCAATCTCACATACTCAGCACAATATAATATAATGATAAAGCAATCCTCATCAAAATTTTTGGTAATTCATCTTAGCTTGAACAATTCATACTAAAAGCTACCAAGATTAACACTTAGCAAAATAATTTCTCATACTAGCGTATTGACAATCGCTTACTTAGAAATCTTCGTGTGTGTGTGTTCATTCTTATTTTCCTCTAACTGCTAGGTTAACTAACATAGCTACGGAAATGAATACACTCATAGCTCACTTGGGATCACTCCATTCACTCTAATCGTTCATCGGCTTTGCCTACCATCCAACTAATAGCAATTATCAATTAAATAAAATAAAAGTTGATAGGTCTTTAAAAGCTTGTAATGTAAAGGGTAGGAATTTTATGAATACAAACGAGTAATTTGTAGCACCCGGTTCCATTGAACCAAAAGTTTAATTTATTATTTATGATGTACTTTTATAGAAGGGCTGGGGGAGTTATTGATTAGGTTAATAAATGATCAGGCGAGGGCACGATGGTAATTAGAATTTTACATAGTGGATAACGTATTTAAGGAAAGAGTCCAGTGTGAGTAGCCGCCATTGTTTCATTTCTTTTACCTCTCAGCTCGGCAGACTTCCCCTAGACGATTCCCCTCCGATCCTCTCCAACCAAGGTGAGTTTTGATTCGATTACTTGCTGTTTTTAGTGTCTAGATAACTGGTGGATGACAATGTATGCATTTTAGAAGTACAGAGAGTGACAGATGGGATTTGGGGTTTAGCGATGAATCGGGAATGGCGAAGAACAGAACCCCCAGAACTAGCCCCTTTAGATTTCCTAATGTTTAGAATGAAGTTTAGTAATGCTGTGCTTATGTTTTAGGTGAGCCAGCTCTTGGAATATCCTACAACCAGGGACTCTCGGTGAAGCCAGGTAAGTGAAGTATTGTGTGTGCCTTCGGGCCTACATCACAAAACAGTAGGTTTATGCATGTTTGAGTATTTTCTGTATATTATGCATCATGGTTTTGGAAGAATACGAAAATGAACTTTCATGCATCATTATGGGAAGACAAGTACAGATTGAAATGCATTGGCGGTTAAGGGAATTAATCCACCCCTTAACTAATGAAGAGGATTTATACATTGGGAGAACTGATCCCACTCCCAAGGGAACTGAGGGATCATAATAGCTATTAAGGAAATTCATCCACCCCTTAACTGATGAAGATGATGTATAACATTGGGATAATTGAACCCACTCCCAAGGGAATCAAGGGATCAAATCAGTAAATAAACGATGTGTAACTGAGATGAGAAAGTAGAAACTGCATATTCAGGATTCATGTTTCAGCATATCATTTCATTATTGCTTTACTTACTTAGCATTAGGCTAATAGATGAGTTTTGTGATGTAGGTGTTGAGGATACTGCAGGTGAATTCCCTGAGTTTACTGAGGAATAGATGGAG
This sequence comes from Begonia masoniana, assembly GCA_022432975.1. Taxonomy (NCBI): domain Eukaryota; kingdom Viridiplantae; phylum Streptophyta; class Magnoliopsida; order Cucurbitales; family Begoniaceae; genus Begonia; species Begonia masoniana. The sequence goes on from CM039504.1 coordinate 5,551,048, forward strand.
TTGGAGGAGCACTTCTCTTTCTCGAACTGGTATACTGATGAGGCAATTTAGCTGATGTCTGTTGGTGTGAAGGTTTAGCTGACAATGTTTCCATTTAAAATGTTGAGTTATCATGACAGTAGTGGTTTTATTATTTTGAATACGTTTCTTTTAGATTTTCTGATAATGATATTTTGTTGAGTTTTAAGTATTGGTTCTTAATGGATTTGGGTTATACAATGATTCGAATTATTTTGAATGGTTTCAGTGAAGTAAGTCAATTCTTTTCTGCGCTTAGAGTTGTGTTTGCATAGCAGGTAATGGTTGAAATGTCACCCTGTTCTCTATCGGTAGATGATATCTATCGGTAGATGTTGAGTTATAGATATGCTGTCTATCGGAAGATGTCTTCAGTAAAGCCATCGGATGATGTAGGTTTAATTCTATCGGAAGATGTCTTCAGTAAAGCCATCAGATGATATAGGTTTAGTTCTATCGGAAGATGTTTTCAGGAAAGCCATCGGATGATGTAGGTCTAATTCTATCGGAAGATGAAGATTTTGCACTATCGGTATGAGTGGGTATTATGTTTTGTCGTTTAGCGATCGGTGGATGTCGTGTGTTAAATTCATCGGATGATGTAGTATAGGTTTTTGTCGTTTAGTCATCGGTGGATGTAGAATAAAGTCGATCGGATGAAGGAAATCATCTGGTTGACGTCATCGGAAGATGTAGAGTGTATTTTGTCGTTTGTCACCGGAAGAAGCCTTTTGCTATCTGCTTCAGCCTCTTCCGTTGACTTTGTTCAGCGGTAGATGCCCTTGACTTTTGCAACCCTTAAAGTATTTCGCGATTTAAACTTTTATTTCTCTTGCCCGATTATTATTATTTTTTTATATATTCCAACCGATTATCGAAACATTGTTTTTATGGTTTTGTTTAACTCTATATTTGCTTAAATGATTTTCCGCTGCAAGTTTTAAAAATATAGTTGAAATTTTTAGTCATGTACGGGATTTTGTGTGAAAAACCGGGTTCACGAGTATTTGGACAAGTTTGTCATTGTATTCATAGATGACATTCTAATCTATTCTAAAACTAAGGATGAGCATGCAAGGCATTTGAGTTTGGTGTTGGGAGTACTTAGGCAGCACCAACTTTATGCTAAGTTTTCCAAGTGTGAGTTTTGGTTGGACAGAGTTCACTTTCTTGGTCATGTGATCTCTGGAGATGGAATATCCGTTGATCCAGCTAAGGTCCAAGCAGTTAAGGAATGACCCCAACCGAAGAGTGCTACAGACATTAGGAGTTTTCTGGTGTTAGCAGGATATTACAGCAAGTTCATTGAAGGATTTTCAAAGATTGCTACACCCCTTACTAGGTTAACAAGGAAGAATGTGAAGTATATGTGGACTGAAGAATGTGAACGTAGCTTTCAGACCTTGAAACAGAAACTGACCAATGCCCCAATCTTAACCCTTCCAATTGAAGATGGTAAATTTAGTATTTATTGTGATGCTTCCAAAATTGGACTAGGTTGTGTGTTGATGCAAGATGGAAAAGGTTATAGCTTATGCTTCTAGGCAGTTAAAAGTACATGAAAAGAATTACCCCACACATGACTTAGAATTAGCTGCTGTGGTCTTCGCATTAAAGATTTGGAGGCACCATCTGTATGGACAAACTTGTGAGATATTTTCGGATCATAAAAGTCTGAAATACATTTTCACTCAAAAAGAACTGAATATGAGGCAACGTAGGTGGTTAGAGTTTGTCAAAGATTATGATTTCGAGATTAAGTACCACCCTGGCAAGGCGAATGTAGTGGCTGATGCTTTGAGTAGAGTGACTTCCTCAGTCTCTACATTGGTTCTAGACATACCATTAGCTTTAGAGACAGAATTCCAAAGATTTAACCTAGAAGCTGTGTCTAGTGTGTCAGCCATGCTTTCGGCCATATTCTTGAGGCCTACTATTTTGGAGAGAATAAAGGAAATTCAAATGAATGACACTAAATGCAATAAGTATAAGTTGTGCATGGATTCTACTGACAAGTCGGATTTCAACTGCTCAGTTGATGGAATTCTCAAGTTTCGGAACAGATGGTTTGTTCCGGCTGATACTGAACTTAGAAAGGGAATCCTATCTGAGGCACATTCTTCTAGACTCTCTGTTCATCCCGGGAGTACGAAAATGTACAGAGATCTCAAGCAACATTATTGGTGGCCAGGTATGAAAAGAAGTGTGGCGGAGTATGTGGAGTCCTGTCTGATCTGCCAGCAAGTCAAAGCTGAACATCAGAGGCCTGCTGGAACATTACAACCCTTACCAGTTCCCGAATGGAAATGGGAACAAATAACTATGGATTTTGTTATAGGATTACCTAGAACAGCAAAAGGTCACGATGCAATCTGGGTAATAGTTGATCGTTTAACCAAATTTGCTCACTTTCTGCTAATGAAGATAACATACTCGATGGATCAACTGGCTGAGCTATATGTGCACGAAGTTGTTAGACTGCCTGGAGTTCCAAGCACCATAGTTTCAGACCGAGACTCCAGATTTACATCTAAGTTTTGGAAAAATTTGCACAAGGCTATGGGAACACAGCTTAGTTTTAGCACAGCTTTCCACCCTCAAACAGATGGACAATCAGAGGGGACTATTCAAACATTAGAGGATATGCTCCATGCATGTGTGTTAGACTTTCAATGTTCATGGAGCAAATACTTGTCATTGGTGGAATTTTCTTATAACAACAGTTTTCAGGCAACAATATGCATGACACCATACGAGGCATTATATGGACGAAAGTGCAGATCTCCATTATATTGGGATGAGGCTGGAGAAGCACAATTATTGGTCCTGACATTATACAGCAGACAGTGAAGAAAATTGCTCTTATCCGACAAAGAATCTTGACAGCTCAAAGCCGGCAGAAAAGCTATGCAGACAAAAGACGAAGAGAATTAGAATTTGATGTTGGTAATGAAGTTTTCCTCAAGGTATCACCTTTCAAAGGAGTTGTGAGATTTGGAAAGAGAGGCAAGTTGAACCCCAGATTTATTGGACCGTTCACTATTCTGAAGAGAGTTGGGAGAGCAGCCTATCAGTTGCAGCTACGGAATTCTATGGAAGGGATACACAGTGTGTTCCATGTTTCTATGTTGAAGAAGTGTGTACGAGATTCATCACAGATTGTGGAACAGCAGAACATTGAAGTCCTTCCTACTCTTGCATTTGAGGAGAAGCCAGTAAAAATCTTAGATCATGCGGTGAAGGTATTGCGCAACAAAGAAGTTCCACTGGTAAAAGTCTTATGGCGTAACTAGAACATTGAGGAGACAACTTGGGAGGGTCAGCAAGACATGATAGACCAACATCCAGAGCTATTCAGGTACTAAAATTTGAGGACAAAATTCTTTTAAGGAGGGTAGATTGTAGCACCCGGTTCCATTGAACCAAAAGTTTAATTTATTATTTATGATGTACTTTTATAGAAGGGCTGGGGGAGTTATTGATTAGGTTAATAAATGATCAGGCGAGGGCACGATGGTAATTAGAATTTTACATAGTGGATAACGTATTTAAGGAAAGAGTCCAATGTGAGTAGCCGCCACTGTTTCATTTCTTTTACCTCTCAGCTCGGCAGACTTCCCCTAGACGATTCCCCTCCGATCCTCTCCAACCAAGGTGAGTTTTTATTTGATTACTTACTGCTTTTAGTGTCTAGATAACTGGTGGATGGCAATGTATGCATTTTAGAAGTACAGAGAGTGAGAGATGGGATTTGGGGTTTAGCGATGAATCGGGAATGACGAAGAACAGAACTCCCAGAACTAGCCCCTTTAGATTTCCTAATGTTTAGAATGAAGTTTAGTAATGCTGTGCTTATGTTTTAGGTGAGCCAGCTCTTGGAATATCCTACCACCAGGGACTCTCGGTGAAGCCAGGTAAGTGAAGTATTGTGTGTGCCTTCGGGCCTACATCACAAAACACTAGGTTTATGCATGTTTGAGTATTTTCTGTATATTATGCATCATGTTTTTGGAAGAATACGAAAATGAACTTTCATGCATCATTATGGGAAGACAAGTACAGATTGAAATGCATTGGCGGTTAAGGGAATTAATCCACCCCTTAACTGATGAAGAGGATTTATACATTGGGAGAACTGATCCCACTCCCAAGGGAACTGAGGGATCATAATAGCTATTAAGGAAATTCATCCACCCCTTAACTGATGAAGATGATCTATAACATTGGGATAATTGAACCCACTCCCAAGGGAATCAAGGGATCAAATCAGTAAATAAACGATGTGTAACTGAGATGAGAAAGTAGAAACTGCATATTCAGGATTCATGTTTCAGCATATCATTTCATTATTGCTTTACTTACTTAGCATTAGGCTAATAGATGAGTTTTGTGATGTAGGTGTTGAGGATACTGCAGGTGAATTCCTTGAGTTTACTGAGGAATAGATGGAGTTGGAGGAGCCCTTCTCTGTCTCAAACTGGTATACTGATGAGGCAGTTTAGCTGATGTCTGTTGGTGTGAAGGTTTAGCTGACAATGTTTCCATTTAAAATGTTGAGTTATCATGACAGTAGTGGTTTTATTATTTTGAATACGTTTCTTTTAGATTTTTTGATAATGATATTTTGTTGAGTTTTAAGTATTGGTTCTTAATGGATTTGGGTAATACAATGATTCGAATTATTTTGAATGGTTTCAGTGAAGTAAGTCAATTCTTTTCTGCGCTTAGAGTTGTGTTTGCATAGCAGGTAATGGTTGAAATGTCACCCTGTCCTCTATCGGTAGATGATGTCTATGGGTAGATGTTGATTATGATATAGCTGTCTTAATCGGAAGATGTCTTCAGTAAAGCCATCGGATGATGTAGGTTTAATTCTATCGGAAGATGTCTTCAGTAAAGCCATCGGATGATATAGGTTTAGTTCTATCGGAAGATGTCTTCAGTAAAGCCATCAGATGATGTAGGTCTAATTCTATCGGAAGATGAAGATTTTGCACTATCGGTATGAGTGGGTATTATGCTTTGTCGTTTAGCGATCGGTGGATGTCGTGTGTTAAATTCATCGGATGATGTAGTATAGGTTTTTGTCGTTTAGTCATCGGTGGATGTAGAATAAAGTAGATCGGATGAAGGAAATCATCTGGCTGACGTCATCGGAAGATGTAGAGTGTATTTTGTCGTTTGTCACCGGAAGAAGCCTTTTGCTATCTGCTTCAGCCTCTTCCGTTGACTTTGTTCAGCGGTAGATGCCCTTGACTTTTGCAACCCTTAAAAGTATTTCGCGATTTAAACTTTTATTTCTCTTGCCCGATTATTTTTTTTTATATATTCCAACCGATTATCCAAACATTGTTTTTATGGTTTTGTTTAACTCTATATTTGCTTAAATGATTTTCCGCTGCAAGTTTTAGAAATATAGTTGAAATTTTTAGTCATGTACGGGATTTTGTGTGACAAACCGGGTTCAGAAAACTCGGGGCGTTACATAATTAGAGCATAACTCATTCTTCCTTATTTTACCAACTCAATATTTTCTTCTAAGCACTCGCTCACTCATTGAACTCGCTCATGCTTTCCTTTGATCTCTCACCCCCAAATTTATTTCATTCAATATCATTCATATTAACTCCTTTGTCATAATTACAACGTAAAATAAATAAAGAGCCTGAAAATAAAGCTAAACTTTCGAATTTGTCTCTTTTTTTTTTGCAAGTCAGACTAATAATAACAAAGCAATGTAAAAATAAATTAACAGATGACAAATGAGTTTTTATTCATCCTCACTACTACCTTCTCCTACTCTGCTTCAAATATATAAAAAACCCCGTGCTCTTTATAAAAGGCAGGAAAATCTATATGTGGTTAAGCTGAAATAGGTATAATTGAATGGTTAAATCATAAGCTCAAAAAGGGTGACTATGGGTGTTACTAAATGACACAAAAAAAGGGTAAGATAAGAAAGCTCAAACAGTACAATGATGGCCTAAATCATCCTCTTATTTCTGAAAAATTTCAATTCACATTCGAGGATGGTGGGCAAAACCAAGAACGATTTCCCTCAGTAAGCACTCGTTAGCGTTTTATTTGACTGGAGCTTCTCTCCCTCACTATATTTGTGTTTCGATATATGTAGACTACATGAGAATGACACCAACATGTCAAGTTAAATAAGAATGAAATATGTACAAAATTTTTAGGATAACTTCGCAAGCTCAAGTCAATGCTAACTACTACAAGTCATCTTTTACTCAGAGTTTTTCTAGGAATTAAAGCATAAATTTGTTCAACATTTCAATCATTGACACCTAAACTAAGGCTTCAGATTGCAGAACCAAAATATAGCCAAGTACTAAGATACGCTAAAATCACCCCGAAACTTAAAATAAACATTGTCCTCAATGTAGAAAATAAAAAGTAAGGTAAAAGTAACGTACCTCATAACGTCTCGGGTTGGTCGTCAGCGTTGTGGAGCTTCGATCGAAGGAGCAATCTATCAGGAAGCTTTCTCTTTTTTTTTTTCTAAAAAATAATAATAATATTGATAATAATAATAAAATAAAATAAAAAAATAAACAAAATGAATGCAAACAAAAATTGAAATAATGAACTAAAAAAGATACTTGGGTGGGTTGCATCCCACCGAGCGCTTGTTTTAATGTCATCGGCTTGACGTTTGACGATCCTTGCTAGTCGAGTGCACGGTGAGTAATGGTTGTATCACTCTCAAAAATCCCCTTAAAATACGATTTCGCTCTTTTTCCGTTTACTAACTTATCAATTGCTAGAAGCTCTTAGTCTGCAAAATTATCCTCAATTGGCTCATCGCTAGCTGTGGGTAATTCATTGATTTATACACCTTGAATGTCACCTCTTCATCTTGTACCTGCAATTTGAACTCTCTCTTTTTAAGGATCAATTACAACATCTTCTGTTGCTAAGAATGGTCGACCTAATATTATCGGGATGCCACTATCTTTGTCCATATCAAGAATCAAGAAATCAACGGGGAAAATAAACTTGTCAACTTTGACAAGGACATCTTCAATCACCTCATACGGATGCTTTATAGACCGATCAGCCATCTGTAGAAATACACTTGTGGGCTTACCAAGCTTTTGAAAAATAGATAATGGCATTAAGTTGACACTGGCTCCTAAATCACACAGTGCTTGCTCGAAGATGTATTTCCCAATTTCACATGGGACAGTGAAACTTCCTGGACCCAGCTTTAGTGGAAGCTTCTGTTGAATAATAGCATTGCATTCCTCCGTCAAAGGGATCATACTGTCTTCTTCGATCTTATGCTTATGAGATAAAATATCTTTCAGAAACTTTGCATATTTAGGCATTTGCTCGAGGGCCTCTGTGAATGGAATGTTGATGTTAAGCTTTTTGAAGGCATCAAGGAACTTAGAAAATTGATTATCAAGCTTCATATTCTTCAGTCTTTGTGGAAACGGCACTTGAGGTGGAATTGCTTGTATTGGCCAAGGATGATATGGTAAAGACCTTTGAGCTTCATTTTCATTTGAACACCCATTATCAAATTTAGGCACACTTGGCTCTTTTTGCACTGGTTCAATTACTGTTCCATTTTGAGTGGTAATTACATTACAATGCTCTTTCAGATTTATTTATGTATTGCTAGGTAGTGTACTTTGAGATCTTCTATTAATGATACTAGCAAATTGGCCAAGTTGATTCTCAAGACTTCGAATTTGGGCCGATTGATTTTGCATCACTATATGGGTTTCAGCCATAAATTGCATCATAGCTGCCTTTAGATCATTTTTTTGCTCAACTTGTTGAGATGAATCGGGTTGAGATGCTTGAGGCATTTGCATAGCATTTTGGGAATTTCTCCATGAGAAATTAGGATGTTGTCGCCACCCTGGATTATAAGTGTTTGAGTTGGGATTTACTTGCCGATTAAAATTCTCCATGTAGTTAACTTGTTCTGTAGATTTATTCGACATAGGATTTCCCACTTGGCATTCTTCACTCTGATGCGGTCCTTGACACCATTGACAATTAACCATCGGCGCTTTCCCCACACTAGCTGCTATATGGGATTCTTGTAACTGTTTAGCCAATGAGGCAACTTGTAGTGTTAAAGCTTTCATAGCCTCAAGCTCTGGCGTACCAGTTGTACGCTTCATAATTGTGCGTTCCACAGGGCATTGGTCATTATTAAGTACCAATTCCTCCAATAGATCATATACAGCTTCTTCAGTTTTTCTCATTAAGGCACCACCTGCAGCTGCATTTACTAGTGTTTTAGTAGATGATGATAGTCCCACATAGAATGTTTGAATATACATATACTTTGGCAGGCCATGTTTAGCACATTTTCTCAACATTTCTTTGAATCGCGCCCCGGCCTCATATAGAGTTTCCCCATCGAATTGATTGAAATTGATTATATCATTTCGGAGCTTAGCAGTCTTCTCGAACGGAAATAATTTAGAAATGAACTTTTGGCATAATTCTTCCCATGTAGTAATAGAATTTGTTGGCAGAGAGTTTAGCTAATTCTTTGCTCGATCCCGTCATGAGAACGAAAATAAACGCAGCCTAATAGCATCATCCCCCACGTTGTGGAATCTGAAAGCGTCGCAAAATTCCAAAAAATTTGCAATATGATCTTTGGGGTCCTCAGAAGGCTGTCTACTGAACTGAGACTGTTGAATCATATGCAAGGTGCCTGGCTTAATTTCAAAATTTACTGCAATAGCCGGCTTCTGAATAGCTGAATGAATCCCGGATACAGCAGGTATAACGTAGTCCAATAAGGTCCGGTTCTCGGCACTGTCTTCCCCATTATCTCCCATGATGGCACACGCTTGTTGAATAACTTCTCTTCTCTCTCTACGATTTTGTTGACACGTACGCTCGATCTCAAGATTAAGCGGGAGAATATTAGCGTCTCCTTCTTTACGCATACACCTAGAAGTAACACAGAAGAAAAATAAAAATAAAATAAATAGAATTCAAAATAAAACTAAAAATAATTAATTTGATATCAATAATAAAGTCTCCAGCAACGGTGCCAAAAACTTGTTGTGAAAAATAATTCACAAGTGTACGAGTAGTAACAAGTAATAAAGTGGTAAATACAGTTTCGAACCCACGAGGAATTTTTAATTACTAATCAAACAAAATTAATTTCAGTCTAATTTGAATAACGATATTTTACTGAATTTGGATTCAAAATAAAGCAAGAGCAATTTATTAAATAACAGAAAATTAAACAAGTTTTAGAATATAATAAAAAAACTCTAGGGTTTTCGATTTCACCTAAATTAATCCTATTTAGTATTCCTAATCCAATTTATTAATTTCTATTTTTATATGTTGATGGCAATTTCACAAAAGTATTTATCAATCTCTATCGAGTAATGACAAACTTATTCAACTAACGAATTATTACCTCTCGGTCTCTAATCCTGAGAATTAATTGGATACATTAAGAACGAGAAATTAAAATACCACATAAACGCATTAGCTATCTCTAGTCTAAGATCCTTTTCATGGTAAAATATTCAGTGCACGATTATTTATTACCTCTCGGTCTCAAAATAATCCTACGAACATGCTATTGTTGATCAGGCAATCGCAAGCTTTAAGAACATGATAATTTACTCAACACAATATCGAAACAGCAAATTAACCACTTGAATTAAAGGAAAAACTAAATAGTCATAATTCGGCAACATCGTAGCCATAGAAAAGAAAATTAGTTCATGCTAGAATAAATGAAAACACTAAAAGAAATAAAGATAATCATGGTTTTCAAGAAAGAAAAGAAGAAAGAATAAAAACTCGATTCGTCAATCTCGATCCCCTAGCTCAGAACCTTTCTCCACCTCTCTCTCTGTTCTTGCCTCCCCGTTCTTAGGTTAACTTGTAAAACTCCTTATTCACATTCTTCATCGCCCGATCAACTTCAACGGTCCAGATTAAAACAAAATCAAGCAATTAAAATAGCTGATCGATCGATTGAAGTGTGGCCGATCGATCGGCTTAACATCTGCTTCTCATAAAAAATATTTCTTCAGCCGATCGATTGCCAAAATAGCCGATCGATCAACATTCTCTCTGAATTGCTCTTTTTATCATCATTAGCCGATCGATTGCCCAGAATTAGCCGATCGATCGGTAACTCTTCTGGTTTCTTCGATTCTTCTCTTCATTAGCCGATTGATCGGCTATTTTACCGATCAATCGGCTACTCTTTTGCTAAACAATTTTCTTCCTTTTTTCATCTGATTGATCGGCCATGATAACTGTGAGCGCCGATCGATCGAAATTTGCTATGCTTTTCTTCTGGATTGATTTTGATTTCACCGAAACCTGTAATTCTCCAATTTTTCTACACACTTGCAAAAATTATATCAGAAGCTTTCATATACTTGAGTAAAACTCTTCAATTCAAGTATTAAAGAGTACAATAAAGTGTGTAAAATACACATTTATCAGGACATAACTTGGTGTCTTGGTTCAACAAGAAGCAAAACTCAATCTCTCTGTTTACTGCCGAGACAGAATATATTGCAGCTGGTAGTGGTTGCACTCAGCTTCTCTGGATGAAACAAATGCTGAAAGATTACGGTGTCACGCAGGATGTCATGACACTCTATTGTGATAAATTGAGCGCCATCAATAGTTCCAAGAATCCGGTTCAGCATTCTCGGACCAAGCATATAGATATAAGACATCATTTTATTAGATCTCTTGTGGAAGAAAAAATTATTACTTTGGAGCATATGGTGACAGAAAAATAAATTGCGGATATCTTCACCAAAGTTTTGGATGGTGTAAGATTTCAAGAATTAAGGTCTGCCCTAGGCCTCTGTGTCATGTGAAGAAATACTTCTAGTTGTAAGTTTTTTTTGCTTTCATAAAATAGAGATATTGGTGGAATTTGATCTTGTTGCCTCTTGAGTTTATTTATTTGAAGATTTTGGATTTATTTTCCAAATTTTATGGGAATTAGAAGATTTTTCTGGGATTTGAGGATTTATTGTGATTCTTTTCAAATATGGATTTATGGTTTATTTCCATAAACTCTTCAAACGGTATTCTCTCTCTTGACCACTCCTAAGTATTACTCTCAGTTTCTTTCTTACAAAAATTAAGGATTTCGGAACTCTTCTCTGGAAATTCTCGAAGATGTCACAAGGAGAGTCTTCAACGCCAGCACCCATTATTAGGTCTCCTAATTATGAAGCTGACTTCTCAAGATTTGTTGTGGAAGCGGTTCCCATTCAACAAGTGGATCCTTTTGGTGTAAGAACTCGCTTCAATCCTTCAAGTGGTACTAAATCAAATGTCGGTGTTGGCCCTCCTAAAGCACCAGATTCTTCCAAAATCTCTCAAGCTTCAAAGAGAAAAATGCCTCAAATGGAGAAGAAAGTAGAATCCTCTGATGAGAATGGGGAAGAAGAAAAAGTGGAAGCTGTTTCCTCTGATGATGATGATGTTGTTGTTGAAGTTTTAGACCCTGAACCTACGGAAAAGATCATACCCAAACACAGGAAAAAAAAATCAATCCTTGTGTCTAGTCGACTTACTCGCTCTCAAACGATGTCACAAGTGAAGTTGGGTCCCAAAATAACAAAAACTCTTGTTCCCTCTCGGTCAAGATCCAAAAGAAAAACAAGTCTATTGCTCCCTCTCGCACAAGCACCAGAACAAGTAAGTCAGCCGATCATCCTGCTGCATTTGATGATTTTAATTCTGAATATTGTGCTGGACTTTGGAATAGAGTCTCAAAAAGAAATGTTTGGTCTAAAAGAAATATTCATGAAGGTGACTTTAAAAATTGTCATGGTATTGTGGATTTGCTTACCAGTTAGTGGTGAGCATGGTCCGGTGCGGTTCGGTTTCGAGCCGAAATCTGACCGGACCGAAAGATTCGGGATTTTTTTTCCCGAATCCCAGAACCGGACAGTAAGTTTCGATCCGGTCCTGGTTTCTCCCAATAAATTTTTTTTACATTAAATTGCAATACAAAAAATTAAAATTTCCTCCAAGGACAGGTCAAATTGCCTACTTCTCAAATTGGGTGGTATAATTTTTTGTTTTTTTTTGTATCCTCTATTAAATATTTGATTTTTTTTAAAAAAATTATCTACTGTATTATTGAGATCTAAAAAGAACAACAATACTAAGAAAATGTAATTTAATGGTGCAAGGAATTTGTTAGTTCGTGCTGCACATTAACATGAAGAATGATTTTGTGAAGTATGTATATTTTGGTTAATGGAGTTCTTAGTTTCATCATCAAAGATCCTGCGATGGGTAATTTATACACTTCTTTAACACCCCTTTTCTTTTATCTTTTTTGTTTTTAGCTTAGTAATTTCAAAGATAAGAATGCTATTATATTCTTTTCTTATAATCATTTCAGATGGATATTTTGTATTTAATTATAGATCTAAAGCTCATATCAATCTTATTTACGTCTCAAATTCATTTTTTTTAACTATTCTTAACGGTTCATTAAAGATCAATCTAATGTTCAAAAATGAAATTTCATTATTAGTTCACACCTGCTAATGAAAAATTATGAGCTCAAAGTCGTTTAACGATATATATATATATATATATATATATATATATATATATATATATATATATATATATATATATATATATATATATATATATATATATATATATATATATATATATATATATATATATATATATATATATATATATATATATATATATATATATATATATATATATATATATATATATATATATATATATATATATATATATATATATATATATATATATATATATATATATATATATATATATATATATATATATATATATATATATATATATATATATATATATATATATATATATATATATATATATATATATATATATATATATATATATATATATATATATATATATATATATATATATATATATATATATATATATATATATATATATATATATATATATATATATATATATATATATATATATATATATATATATATATATATATATATATATATATATATATATATATATATATATATATATATATATATATATATATATATATATATATATATATATATATATATATATATATATATATATATATATATATATATATATATATATATATATATATATATATATATATATATATATATATATATATATATATATATATATATATATATATATATATATATATATATATATATATATATATATATATATATATATATATATATATATATATATATATATATATATATATATATATATATATATATATATATATATATATATATATATATATATATATATATATATATATATATATATATATATATATATATATATATATATATATATATATATATATATATATATATATATATATATATATATATATATATATATATATATATATATATATATATATATATATATATATATATATATATATATATATATATATATATATATATATATATATATATATATATATATATATATATATATATATATATATATATATATATATATATATATATATATATATATATATAGATAGATATATTAATTTACATTCTTTAATAGAAAGTTTTATCTTTTCAAGAAACTTCATTGATTCACATGTATCAGCGAAGAGTCAAGAATTTTAAACATCATGATTTTAAAAAATAATCAACGTTAATAATGATATTTGTGCATTAGTTAATTTTTATATAATTAAAATAGAAAAAGATGAGAAAAATATTCCAGCCAAAAGATTGCCGTTGAAACTCTAACTAAAACTCTGAACCTTCTCCCCCTTCAGACGAGCCTTAAATGGCTATTGAATTAAAATTTCGGTCCGGTCCGGGATTTCGAGAAATTTTTGACCTGGACCGAGAACCGGACCATTTTCCATGGGAGTTCTATTTTTCGGACCGAAATCGGACCAAAACCAGTGGTCCAGTCCGGTTCTCGGTCCTCGGTCCGGTCCTGCTCACCCTTATTACCAGCCAAGGGTTGGGAAAAACTATTAGAAGTTTAAAACCTTTTGTTTTAAAAGTTGTCCAAGAGTTTTACTGCAACTTAGATTCGCACGTGAATAATCTTGACCACTCAAATTATGGTCATGTGTTTGTAAGGGGACACCTGTTCGAGTTCTCTTCTACAGCAATCAACACTTATTTATGCAGTTATGGAGATGATTCTATGGAGTCTACCCTTGATTTTAACAAAATTATATCTGATGTCACGGGTGGTGTCAGATGTGTATGGCCCCGTGGAGAGGATTTTTCAGCATCTTAACTTACTGTGAAGTATGCTATTTTGCACAAGATAGTCATGTGAAATTGGCTTCCTACATCTCACGGGATTGGGGTCAACAAATCAATGGCGGTCTTGTTATTTAAAATTGGGAACTACATATCCTTTGATGTTGGACAATTTATTTTTGATCAAATTGTGAAGCATGCAGATTGTAAAAATGAAAGGACAGCTCTTCCATTCCCTCGGTTAATCTATGGCTTGCTATCACCTCAAAGATCGGTGATCAGGGGCAAAGAAGTTGTTGATTTTGATAAAGAGAAGATAAGGATTTGCCCCAATCTTTTTGAAGGTGGTCACATTAATGATTTGAAAGGTATTGCTAACAATGTTTCAACTTCAGTTCATGCTGCATTATTTTCTTGCAACATAAAAGTACTTAAAAATGAGTTAAAGTTTTTAAATAATCAGCAAGTGTTAATTGAAAAGAGAAGGAAAGAAGTTATAGGTTTGATTGATGATCTTGAAGGGAAAGTATATGAAGATAATTTTGCTAGTGATATTTTTTAGAAACAAAGGTCAGCTAATAAAGCTCAAGCTGCTGATGATGTGGACACAACCAAAGATGTTGCTGACTCAAATGAAGAAGTTGATGATTCTATTGAAGAATTTGCTGATGTTAAAACTTAGGTTCCTTCTTCACCTTCTGATAATGATCTACCTGGTGTCACTCCTGATGTCACGACTGCAGCAGAAACGGAAACTCCTGTTATTCAAAATGAGTAGTTACCAGCATCTACATCCGGGTTTGTCACTGATTGAATGATGTTTTATGGAATGTGTTTAAACAACTTTCTTTTGTTGCTGGATATTTTTTCATGTGCTACTGGATATTTTTTATGCTATGCTGGATATTTAGTCTTCTTTAATCTTGTTGTCTTTTTATGGCAAAAAGGGGGAGTAATTTCTAAAACTGATTGCTGGGATATGGATATTTTGAGACGTGTCATGAATTGTGTTTTGTGCATTGGTATACTTTTGTAAGTCTTCAGGGGGAGCTTCGATGACCCTACATCCAGCATTCAGGGGGAGTTCTTGATTTTGCCAAAAAATACCAAAGGGGGAGATTGTTAATGTAAATATGTGTTGGCATAGATTTTTTGGTAAATTAATTAAAGTGTTTACTTTATTTATCTTGGAAATAAAATAAAGATTGGATTAACTTCTTATGCAAGGCAGACAGATTTTGTGGAGATTATGGTATCAAATATAAACAGAATATTCTCTTTTAGTAAGCTTGAAAAACAAGGAAAGTTAGTTGCTTGGAAATCAAGTTATCTTTTGAATTTATCTATGGAAGGCCGATTTGAATATTATGAATTCTGTGTACCATAACAGATAGCAAGATTCGTGATCCAATTATTCTGGGATCCGAATCAGTTTTATTCTGGTACTTTCCATAAGTTTCGCAAAGAGTGTCACAACTTCGGATTATGTGGTTTCGGTTTCCTTATATTGTGCATTCTGTTTTGGAACAAAAATCTGTTGCAGAAGATACTTAAGCATCTAACTTTCACAGAATAAGTGCGCAGATTATTGATTACTCTCTCATATCTCTTGTGCCGCAAGCCGCCATTCTTTCTTCCCTCACTCTTCTGCGAGTGGGTGTGTTGTTATTGTTTTGGTCCCTGTGTGACTGTTTCCACACTCTACCTTTGTTGGATTTTATTGTTATACGAGTGTGGTGGTTGGTTGCATCCTAAGACAACGGTTAGTGTCACAAGCGGTGTCATAGGTGCATTCATCTTTATTCTTCATTGAAGCTCGGTCTAGGGAGGAGGCTGCTTTGGAACTCAGGAGGAGTTCTGTTTATTGACAAGGGGAGCTTGTCATTCTGATCGTGGGCAATGGGATCTTGCCATACACGGATTCTGGGAAAAGTCATTCTTGATAAGGGGAGCTTGTCGCATTTAGATCTTGGGAGAGATTATCTCAAAGTCGAGGGGAGCTCGCAAAATCAGTTTCACTAGGGAAGTTAGTGAGAGGCGGCGACAAAGATAAAAGAGAGTCTTTATTTGTATAAGTCCGGTTGTTTTGTAACTTTGTGAACTCCGTAAAATGTTTTTAAATCTGGGCGTGGCCCCACAGACGTAGGCAATTTGCCGAACTGCGTTACCAACCTTGTGTCTCCTTACTTTACGCATTTCATTACTGTTGTTTACTATTGGTGTCACAAGTAGTGTTACGACACCACGTAACTAATCACGATTTTCACAGGTTACCGTATCAAATGTCAAAAAATGACAATTATAGTATAAGTTGAGACTGAGTCCTTGTAAGTTGTAACACAGTGCAATCTGATATATGTGTAATCAAAAAATGACACTTCAGAAATCATGATATCTGCACCCCATGAAAATAGTTGTTTGTGGACCAGTCATTTTGGACCACATAGTACTTGGAGGTCAATAATGTTTCTCCTGTCTATTCTGCCCAACTCAGACTTATCTTCACAATAGTCTAATAGGACAACGACCAAGGTCAAAAATTGGCTTAATCTTATTGGAGGAGATAAGGTAGTGCTGATTTGAGTTCATGGCTTCACTCTTCATCCTTCTGGATTTGGAATCAAACCCTGATGCTTTCCACTGAGCACATTGATAATAACATTAAAGATTTGGAGAAAAAAGAACATAAAAGTTTAGAGTCATAAGCAACAAATGTCTGAGACAGTACAATTTACAGATCTGAAATTGGAAAAACGTAAGAACATTAGAGTTTTCACCTCGAGTCTGTGGGTCTAGGAGAGAAATGCCATTCTTTCTCTCAAGTTTTGCAATCGATCACATCAAAGTTTAGTTTCTGGTAACTTATAGTGTCATAGAAATTCTGGGTTCATTTTTAAATCTCAGTATTGGTATTTGTGAAAGGTGGTAAGGTCCAGCCATGGAGGAAAGTTGATGAAGAAAAGACAATAAGTGTGAGGGAAATTACCAATTCAGACCACAAACTATGAGTATTATTCGTTTCCAACGACGAAGAATTTTTTTTAACAATACAAACCATAACGTATCGAAAACGTGACAAATATGACTACGCCGGACGGACGGACGGACATGGATTGAGTCTGTCCAGACGTAATCTGGCCGCCACCCGGACGGACGGAATATACTAGCGCTCGTCCTCCTTTTTTTGTTCAATCAAAAGCTGCCACGTAGTCCGTTCTGTAACGACCCTAATACTGCACCCGTATTTCCCATACTATTTTTATTATTATTATTTTTATCTCTATACTTTAAATAATCTTTAGACGGAATCTAAACCGAAATCGAAACCAGAATCGAAATCGGAATTCATTTAAAACATATTTCAATTCAATTTATTAAAACTAGAAATAACGTTTAATAAAACAAATAAAACAAATAAAACAATTATCAAAACATGGGAGGGCAAAACTGTCCAAGCCGTGACAAACAGGGGGCAACGATCAATCTCCTAAATCAGGAGATCGATCGCTGAGGGCACTGCAGCATGCAGCGATCAATCGCTCGCATTGCGGCAGCGAGCAGCGATCGATCGCTGCATTGCAGTGAGCAGCGATCGATCACTGCATTGCTACAGCGATCGGTCGCTGCACACTCCGTGCAACGATCGCCTCCTGCGATCATTCGCCACTCCTTCTGGCCACCTGTTTAATTGAATAACATGCTCTCTGGAATTCTAGAGAGCAAACTACGTATACTTTACACCATTTTCACATCCTTTTCATATCTCTTCTATACATTTCTCATTAATAAACACAATGAACTTATAACTTAATCTCAACCAGTTTTCAGCGGACTTTGCGAAATCCAACTGCGTGGATAGCTCTAAAAACCGAGCAGATCCGTAACAATCCTAAAACCATTCAAAACATTTTTATACATTCTAACCAACAGTTAAACAAAGCGTTTTATATACAGTTTAACCAAAAACATTTGAAACATCAAACGATTATCTAACCCCTAACAAGAACAAAGCATCCCCACGGGTCGGTTAAGCATCGACTGCGCCAACACACTCCCGCAAGCATTCCCCGTCAACTGCATCATGCCTCAGGAGGAGGGACATCATCCTCACCTGCCTCGATGTTTAGGTCACCTACACCATACAACACACTATGAGATAAAAATCTCAGTAAGGCTGGTAAATGCAAATGCTATGCTATGCTATGCTATGCAATGCTATGCTATGCAATGCTATGTTATGCACTATAGGTAGGGATGAGCAAAAATCGGATTGGACCGAAGAACCGGACTGGAACCGAAAATTTGGTCCAGTTCTGGTCTGTTTTGCAACTTAAATAACCGAATTTTGGTTTTTTATAAGTAGAACCGAAAAATCCGGTTCGGTTTTCGGGTTTAATGCTGCAAAACCGAAACTTCCCAGAACCGGATTTAATCACTAACCTAGAGCCGACTCTGCTCCAGACTCCAGTGACCAGTGCTCCTCTCCTGCCTCTCAGACTCTCAGTTCACTTCGCTCGCGCAGTTCGCTCCCAAGCTATCGCTCGACTGGCTGTCTCTCGCTGCTCGCGCAGTCGCCGTTCGCCGTCGCCGAAGCTGAACCACTCAGTCTCTGTCTCTCTCTGCTCGCACTCGCAGTTCGCACTCGCAGTCGCCCGACGCCAAACCACAGTCGCCGACTTCCGACTTCTGACTTCGACAAAGCTTCCGACTTCCGACTTCCGACTTCGACGAAGTCACCGCCTTCCGACGAAGGTAAGTACCGTAAGCTGTTGGCCGTTGGACTTGGGGCTAAATTAGAATGTAGCATTACTCCTCCAACTTCACTTCTCTGATTTACGATCCTCATTCGCAGGTAATTGACGATAACGTCAAAATACAAATTGGGATTCAGAGGGGGAATTGAGTACTTCGGCCATTGTGGAAGGTTTTTTTCTTAATTCTTGCTCTGCTTTCTTAAAACTGTTGTGGTTGTCTGGTTGATGTTGGTTTACTGTGGATTGGAGTTTCAAGGATTCATTGTTTCACTAATTATATGATTTCACTAATCTTTATTCATCCTTTCCTCAGTGGAATATTTTCTTGAATGGATAATTTACACCTTATCATAACTCTAGTTAGCTATGACAGCTTCTATGAGGAGTTTAATTAATTTCGAGTCCTTGCCTGATGCATTTCTCACATTACACAAGGAAAAACATTACTTTGGAAAAATGCAGTGGCACGTCTAATTTTATGTTTCATGGTTAAAAAACACAATGATTGGGTTTTGAGGAGAGACACGTACATTTCAATGTTCAAACCGAAATGTGAATTTCTAATAGCTTGGTTGGCAATTCCAAAGGGTTGATATACTACCTATTCTTTTTCCTAACTTCGAATCTGAAAGCTTTAGTATAGATGTAGTAAAAGATGATCCATATACTAATCACCAAGTTCATAGCAAGTTCTTTACTCTTATCTCCAACGAAATGGTTGATTTTCAAGCATTACTATTGTATGCATTGGTTGATTTTGAAACATTGGCGTACGTTGTTTTTGGATAACAGGGTGTAAGTGGATGCGCCAGATATAAAAATGGATCGATGAGGGATGTCATCAGGAGTATAGTTAGCAAGGATGGAACAAGAGGGCTTATGAGGGGATGGATTCCTAGGATGCTTTTCCATGCTCCTGCAGCAGCTATATGCTGGTCTACCTATGAAGCCTCCAAATCATTCTTCCAACAACTCAACCACAATTGATACGCGGAGATCGACCGGTTTAAGGTTGTTTTATCTCTTCTTTTCAGACAGTTGGAGGGTAGATAAACTCAAAAGAGATTTACAGAGAGAGAGAAGAGATACAATTTTTGAAAGGCCAATTTGGTGTAGTTTTGGGATTTGAATCGCGTCGGAGGAGAACATGCCTATGCTTTTAACATGGTTCATTTTTCAGATTTAAAAACATAAAAGAATAAGCATTTTTTTTTTATAAAAAAGTGGGAAAACCGGAACCGGATTAGAACCGGAACCGAAATTCGGGTCCGGTTCTAGTCCGGTCCTTAAAAAAATAAAAACAGTCCCGGTTCTAAAAATTAAAAACCGAATTTTATTATTTCGGTTCTAATCTTCCTTAAAACCGGACCGGACCGGTTTTTGCTCACCCCTAACTATAGGTGTCACCGAGGTCCTATCCCCCTAACCAGAGAGAGCTCATCCAGCGGGTGGACTACTCTTTCCAGCTAGAGGAGGGGGGTGCACGCTTACAACACGTACAGTCGTGCCTGAGCCCCACCTCGCGTGACCTGTAAACTGTATGCTTTTCGGCCTGTAAACTATATGCCTTACGACCCAATTTTATTCTTTGCATTATCTTTAATCATCATGCAGAAATTCATTTTCATGCTTTTCTTTAAAACACGTGATGCGTGAACAATTCTATATCATAAAGTAAACAAGCAATAACGTGTACCATCAAGACTGTAAAGCGTAACCTATAAACCACTAAACCTAGCTACCCAAACCAAACAAAATTAAACAGACGCATCTCCAAAACTCCTCGAGACGACATTCGACGTACGGTGTAGGCCAATCGGCCAGAGAAGATCACGAGAACTTACCTCGTGTCCAAAGCAGCTCAAGCTCCATCCACGAGCGTTGTTTGTCTGAAGCAAAACACAATATCGACGTTAAAACTAATTTAAGCTATCGATCGTCCAAATTTACAAAACCTTAACTAAGGAATCTTCCTAAAGTTCTAATCCAATTTATTGAGCTATCTATTCGAGCAATTTACGCTCGGCACCTCAATTCCCAATTTATGAGTTATTCCTAAAATCTCAAAATTTCACGAATTCTAACATTTTTTCTAAATCAATTAGATTCGTCCAATAATGTCCAACACGTTCAATATATACTTTATTACGGCAAACCTATTAATTACAAACCCTAAATCGCGTTTTTAACGAAAACCTAACGAAAACTCTAAACGTATAACTCTACGAAACTCAAAATTTAATGCTCTAAAACTTTAGAATCATACCTAGAGCGTTGATTGGAGGAGAAAATGTGAAGGAAACGGAATGATCGGAAGAAAGATCGGAGGTCGGATCGTTGAAATCGCCGCGGCAGCCGAGAGGAAAATAGTCTCTGGAAAAGGAGGGAAGTTGAAATTGCAGAACTGTTCTGCTGAATGAAGAGATTTTTGATTTTTATTAAAAATTAACTTGGCAATTTACCTTTTTGCCCTCCTTTAGTTTTTATATTTATTTCGTCTTTCGTTTCATTAATCGTCTAACTATTCGGGTTCACCGAATCTCCTTATTTTACCAATAAGTCCAACTTATTATTTGGGATTTAACAAAGCTGTCCGTTCGCAATTTGGGCCTTGTTTACTATTTTTAATAAAAACGTCCTTTACATTACGATAGAGGTAATTACTCGGAATATAACGTTATAACTCTAAAAATTACCGAAATTCCCTTAAAATCCAAATTAATATTTTGGATTCTAATGACGTTTTCTTTTTGTAAAACGGACCTGATTTGACATATTTACAAAATGTCATCAAATAATATAATATCAATATTCCCGTAAAGCCGGGTATTACACGTTCGGACTCTATAAATCACCGTTCGTCCTGACTAACTTACGAATTTACCAGACGGACGGTGATTTATAGCGTATGAACAGACAAATCGTCTTAAAAGCAGTGAAAAAGCGAAATTTGGACTTTTCACTGGCGACAAAAAACGGCGAAAAGGTGATGAAATTTGACTTTTATCGCGAAATCTTGCAAATTTTTCATAGATTTACGACCAAAAAATGTTTCTGGTAATTGCTTTTTCAATTCTGATTCATTTACTTCAAGTTTTAACATAAATAACGCGATAATCCCGAGCCCTAATTTGAAACTGGGAAGAAGGTAGCATATCGGACGGACTCCATATATAGCATCCGTCCGAGTATCCTTATTCAATGCTAATCGGACGGACGCGGCAAAAGGCGTCCGTCCGGTCGAAACTAAATCGGTTGAAAATGTTATTTTTTTTGTCTTTTTCAATTTATTGCCGAAACTAAATCTGTTCATTTATTGGTGTATTCAATTCATAGGTTATTGTTTAACTTGAATAACATTTTGATATTTGTATAGATAATTGTCGTAAATGGCTGAGAGATTGAATGATGTAAATGAGCCTGCGAACATACACTTGTATATGGAGGAGGACGCTCCCATATACGATGATATTCAAGCATTTGATCACTTATAGGGTGATGGAGAAATACAAGTGTGTTCAATTTCGAAAACTTTAGACGATGAGCAACCAGAACCATTCAATTCTGAGGATGACGAGGTGCAAAGCAGACAAACAAGGGCTGGAGATTCTGGTGATTTTGCTCTGAGTAGACAATATATATCTTTGTAGGCCATTAGAAATGAAATACGAGACTATTCTTTGAAAAAAGGATATGATATCAAGATCATTAAAAGTAGGAGAAACAGACTGACGGCAAAATGTGAAGGAGTAGATTGTCAATGACATCTCCATACGTCGGCCATACAAAATCAGGCCACCTTCCAAATAAAGTCATACTGTAATGATCACAATTGCGTAAGGGTATTGGATAATCGACACGCTACAGGAAAGTGGTTGGCAACAACTTATTCAGATAGGTTCAAAAGTCAACCTGACTGGCCCATTCATGATATTATCGAGACAGTGAGGCGGGAACATAAAGTTAACATTAAACCAAGCCTTGCGAGAAGAGGAAGAACCCAAGCAAAAGAAGTTAATTACGGGAGGAACGAAGAACAACTGAAGATACTTCGTTCTTACTGAGCTGAAATATTAAGATCAAATCCAGGTAGCACACTGGTAATAGATGGTGACCTGGTGGTTGAGGATAGAAAGGAGAAGATGATGTTTAAAAGAATGTACATGTGTATGGCTGCTTGCAAAGCAGGTTTGTTGGATATGGGCAGACCTCTTATTTGTTTAGATGGATGTCATCTGAAGGGAGCTTGCCCCGGCCAATTACTCACGGCCGTGAGTATTGATGGCAACAATGGTATATATCCCATTGTTGTTGCCAACGTGGAATCAGAATCCCAAGTCTCGTGGAAGTGGTTTTTGGAAATATTGCAAAATGACTTAGGCATTGACGAAGGTCGAGGATGGACATTTGTGTCGGATCGACAGAAGGTATATATTGTTATTACTATTATTATTTGGATCGGCAGAAGTTATTGTTTTAATTTAAGCCTGTTTTTCTTTACAATTGTAGGGATTGTTGAATGCTGTGGACGAGATATTTGGTTTAGCCGAACACCGTTTCTGCCAAAGGCATATGTATGCAAACTA
Source organism: Begonia masoniana (assembly GCA_022432975.1). Lineage (NCBI taxonomy): Eukaryota > Viridiplantae > Streptophyta > Magnoliopsida > Cucurbitales > Begoniaceae > Begonia > Begonia masoniana. The sequence continues at coordinate 5,574,703 of CM039504.1, forward strand.
CAAAGGACAATTTCGGGCCTAGCGTATAAAGATGTGATGTGGAATGCAGCCAGGGCAACCACAAGGGAATATTTTGAGCTAGCAATGAGGAAAGTATATGAGCTCAATAAGGATGCCCATGCATGGCTTCGACGAACACCACCTAGATTTTGGGCCAGTCATGCATTTTCGACAATTCCCAAGTGTGACTTGGACTTGAATAATTTATGTGAGTCTTTCAATTCAGTTTTTTTGCCAGCCCGGATCATGCCGATTTTGACGATGTTCGAGATGATTCGAAAGACCATGATGACACGCATTGTCAAAAAACACGAGGAGATGCTCAAGGTAGAAGATGTTCTGTGTCCTAAGATTAGGAATAAGCTAGAGAGGCTGAAAGGGCCAGCTTACGATTGGAGTGCTGAGTTAGCGGGAAATGCACTGTTTCAGGTTTGTTCAACTTGTTCATACTGATATGTTCTTCTTAGTTTGTTCTACTTGTTCATACTGAATTTGTTTATGCACTGTTTCAGGTTAGCAATAGCAACAAACAATATGTCGTTGACCTTAATGAAGGCGAGTGCGCATGTCGGGGGTGGGAGATTTCTGGAATCCCTTGTGTTCACGCCGTTGCATGCATTAATTTGATGAGACAGCCGATGGAAGATTATGTTCATATATATTATCATCGGGACACATATCTGGAGATGTATTCGCACTTCATTTGTCCCATTAATGGGCAACAAATGTGGCCAGAACCAGAGAATAGGACCACAATCATTCCAGGTCAGAGAAGGCCCCAACCTGGTAAGCCAAAGAAGAAAAGAATTCGTGATGTCGATGAGTCTTCTACCGCTTCACGTGGTCCACGTGTTCTGACTTCTAAGAAGAAGTCTACAATGTCGTGTCGTAAATGTGGACGTCAGGGGCATAACAGTCGCACATGTTTCGAGAGGGGATCCACTTCGCGTGCTTCTGCTTCGCGTGACACATTTATAGGTTTCCGAATAGCTAGCGGGATGCATGTACAGTTTTACTATTATTCTCATAAACAAAATTTTGCTATTATGTTCTAATATAACTCTCAATACATGCAGGAATCTAATACAGGTAATTAGGAAAGTGGCCATGAGAGAGAATGATGGAAGACGATGACATAAAGATGGTGGACAGTGGATCATCTTTATTTTATGCATATTTGATGTATCTTATAGTTTGTACAACAAATTGTATTTTATAATTAAAGTGAGAAAAAATTAGAAATTTGGGCAGAGTTTCCTTTCCCCACAGCTAGTATCATCCTGCATATTTGAATATTCAAACAGTTCCAATATTTTGGCTCAGACATCAATTGCATCCAACAAAAATAAATCTAACTACTGTGCATCAAATTAATAAATGTAACTAATGTACATCAAATTAATGAATCTAACTAATGTACATCAAACTAACAACAAATGCATCAAACTAAATCTCTGTGCATCGCCCTCTGTCGTCCCCTATCATCCCCTCTCTGCACGTAATAAAAGAAAGTTAGATTATAATGAGTTGAAATGTAACTAATAATGAGAAAATGGGTTCAAATATACCTAAGCTTGGGCAGTGTCGTCATCTCCAGCCCCCGGCAGCACACCCTCGTCATCTCCACCCCCAGTCAAAACTACCTAATCATCGGCATCATCACCTCTCCCAAGATCGTCGGGATCAAAGGCATGGGCCTCCATCCAATCCTGGAAGATCTATCTCGTCTCTCTTTGGTACTCCATCATACCTCCAAGGTACTCCATAATCTCTGCTCGACCAGACGCCACCTCTGCTCGAACAGCCTGCACCTCCGCTCGAACAGACTCTACCTGCGCCCTAATAGAATCCATATCCGTGGAAGGCATTATATGAAGGGGGGTTGCCCTCGACGAGGATGTTGCAGCACAGGAGGGGCCGAACATCATTCCCCTCTATCAACCTTCCGTCTACCTCATGCAGCCTCATCTTCACCAAATGCAGCCTACCGAATGCATCCTTGGGCCGCTGTGATATAGTCTGTGCCCCTCGCGATAACTGAATCTGAAAATGCTCAATAATCTTCTGAATCAAGACAGTGTACGCGAGGTTCTTGTTGCGTGTGCGTGAGATCTCACTCATGTGAGTCACAATCACAAAGCCGGGGTTGAAGAGGTTACCGCTATACAATTTCTCCATGACATAGAGACACATGTAGCTAATATGATCTCTTTGTCCAACGCGCAGTAGAAGGGTGTGTGCTAGAAGGTTGTGGATGACGCGAGCTTTCACATTCATATCTTTCGCTCCTGGCTTCGCGAAATCCACAATATCAGCGTTCCGATGAATCTGTCTAATGAACGCTGTTCCCTCCGTTGTTGCAAGCACGGGACATTTTTCTGGGCATGGTAGTACCTTTCTGCCTCTTATGCGTGAAAGCCAAGCACCTGATTCACAACCTGTGCCGTCACTTCATACTCTTCACCCATTATGTAGGTCTTTATAGTTCCCGACCTCCTAGAAAATTTCATGTTCGCATAGAATAGGCGAACAATCTTTTCACAGATGACTCCCCGAATAGTGTAGAGTCATTGTAGTCCGATTCTGTCGAACATTTCCTTTATCTCTAAGGACTCCCACCCTAAAAATTTTTAATAACAAATGAATGAGACTAGTTCAACGAAATATTGTAGAAACAATTTGTAAGAATAATTGACTCAACCTGTAAAGTCCACCATCTTCGTCAACGACACCTTTCGGTGTACTGTATCCAGCTGATATTGCTCTCGACAATGGTTTTTGGAAAGTCCTTTGATTGTGAGGCCGAAGAAGCTGGCTGTGAGGAGCTGGGAGCCGAGGAGCTAGGAGGTGGCTGTGAGGCCCTTGGAGGTGCTTGTGGAGCCTGTCGATGTGGCTCTGAGGCCCGTGAAACTGACTGTGGGGCCGGTGGATGTGGCTGTGAGGCCCGTGGAGGTGGAGGTGGCTGTGACATTGTTGGCCGCTTCGATGGTCCACCTTGTGACGTCGAATCCTTCTTTCGTTTATAAGCAATTTTATCTGTCATTTTAGTAAAGGCTGCAAATTAGAAAGTTCCAAGATTAGCAACAATAACTCGACCCGTGGCGAAAATCAGAGCCCGGTGTAAATCTGACTTCACAGCCTTAACCTGGACAGACGCAATATTGGCGTGTCCGTCCTAGGTTAAGGCTGTGATCAGCTGGACGGACGGACTAAAATCGCGTCCGTCCAGGTAATCCTAAAAGAGCCGATTTTGACCTAGGGCTCAGATTTTTGAGTTCTTAACGTTAAAAATTAAACTAAATCAATACAAAAGGAGTAAGATATTACCTGATGCATTTTTCGTTTGAAAATCGTCCAATAAATTTGCAGAGCGTCGAGGGATAAAACGGATTGTGGCCACTGTGAGCTCCGTCCCTGTACGTTTTTAATCGACGGTCCGTTCGGACGCTATAAATCACCGTTCGTCCGGTAAATTCATAAGTTAGTCAGGACGGACGGTGATTTATAGAGTCCGAACGGACTACGTGGCAGCTTTTGATTGAACTAAAAAAGGAGGACGGACTGCTAGTATATTCCGTCCATCCGGGTGGCGGCCTAGATTACGTCTGGACGGACTCAATCCATGTCCGTCTGTCTGGCGTGGTCATATTTGTCACGTTTTTGATACGTTATTGTTTGCATTGTTAAAAAAAATTCTTCGTGGTTGGAAACGAATAATACTCATAGTTTGTTGTCTGAATTGGTAATTTCCCCAAGTGTGAGAAATTATTATCAAAAGCCTCGGCTCAAATATTACCCAAGAAAGATGCCGCATAGTCGAGTAACTGAAGATATCAACATCCGGGAAGAACAAATCCGTAATAGAAATCTCGCATAATAAAAAATGACACTTCAGAAATCATGTAAGCTAACATTCCTTTGATTAAGTTAATTCAACATACAAGAATAGGCATCGTCCTTTATCAAACATCTGAACACACACTTAATAAATCTCAGTTGGAGAGATCTGTTCACCATCGTCAGATCCCATCATGCAAGATTTATTCATCTTATTACACACTATACACCACGAAAGAGAGAAGAGAGAAGAGAGAGAAATTCTAGAGAGGGAAAGCTTAGATATATAATTCATATGGTGATTAAGTAGTGGCGCCCATATCTTAGTTCCCTGGGTTAGCCTGTGCTTATGCAGCAGCAGAAGCCTCGGCCTTTGATTATCATAAATAAGATATACCTTGGTTGCTTCAACTCAAGTTCCATCGTAAACTTTTTCAACCACAACAATTCTTTTGTTGCCTCCACGGCGGCTATAAGCTCGGCTTCGGTAGTAGAAAGTGCAACACACTTTTGCAATTTAGATTGCCATGCCACGGCTCCCCCGGCATAAGTCACCATATGCCCCGAAGTAGATTTTCGATCATCCAAGCTTCCGGCTAAATCTGAATCTGTAAACCCAACCAACATAGGCTTCTCACATCCCAAAGTTAATCTAAGATTCGTCGTTCCCCGGAGATATCTCATAATCCACTTCACGGCCTCCCAATGATGTCTTCCCGGATTTGAAAGATATCTACTCACCATTCCAACGGAGTGCGCTATATCGGGTCTTGTGCAAACCATAGCGTACATCAATATACCAACCGCCGAAGAATACAGAACGTTCTTTATAGACAACTTCTCATCATCGATAGAAGGACAATGATTATGACTAAGCTTAAAGTGGGAAGCAAGAGGAACACTCACTGCTTTAGCTTTATCCATGTTGAAGCTCAATGTACTTTTCTTGTGACAAATGCAATTTCTTGGCATCTCAATCACGGATGACTTGAATCCCAAGGATTTGACGCGCCGGTTCCAAATCTTTCATAGCAAACGACTCACTCAAAGTCCCTTTTAGCTCATTGATTCTTGAAATGTTCCTTCCAACAATCAACATATCATCGACATAGAGCAAAATAATAATAAAATCACCATCAGAGAATTTTCGCACAAAAACACAATGATCGATTTTGTTCATCTTGTACCCATGTTCAAGCATTACCGAACTAAACTTGCGATACCATTGTCGTGGCGCTTGTTTCAAACCGTAAAGGCTCTTTACCAATTTGCAAACATAGCCTTCTTTTTATCTTTTCTTGGAAACCCTCCAGTTGCTCCATGTATATCTCTTCTTGTAAGTCTCCGTGAAGAAAAGCCGTCTTCACATCCATTTGTTCAACCTCTAGGTTAAGACTAGCGGCTAAACCAAGAACAACACGAATGGATTGCATTTGACTACGGGAGCAAAAATCTCACCAAAATCAATACCTTTTCTTTGCGAGAAGCCTCTAACTACCAACCGAGCTTTGTATCGAGGTTGTGAAGTATGTTCATCTTGCTTCACTCGATACACCCATCTATTTTTCAAAGCCTTCTTGCCTTTAGGCAACTTTATTAGCTCGAAAGTGTTATTCTCACGAAGGGATTGCATCTCATCCTCCATGGCATCCATCCATTCCTTTTTGTTTTCATCTTCCAATGCTTCTTGAAAGCTCTCAGGTTCTCCTCCATCGGTGAGAAATACATACTCATGTGACGGGTACCTAATCGAAGGACGTCTCTCACGAGTAGACCGCCTTGGTTCATTAAAAGAAATGAATTCTTTAACATTTTCATTTTCTTGCTCATTGGCATTTTCAACATTAGCTTGAACGCTAGAATCAACATAAACATCAACAAAATTATTAGTATTTAAAGGATTACCCATATGTAAATCCATACCTTGATTCTCAATTGGGACATAGTCAGTGATTATCGGAGTAGGAGCAATTGAAATTGGATCCATGTCAACCATCTCTTCATTTGCTTGAGTAGAATCAACCTTGTCCACCTTGTCGATATATTCAATGGTATAATCCTCCATGAATACAACATCTCGACTACGAACAAGCTTCCTATTAATCGGATCAAAGAATCGACATCCAAACTCATCAAGACCATAGCCAACAAACACACACTTCTTGGTCTTGTCATCCAACTTTGACCTCTCATCTTTGGGAACATGCACGTAAGCCATACACCCAAATACCCGTAGATGATCATAAGAGACATCTTTACCACTCCAAACACGGTTCGGCACATCAAAATTCAAGGGAACACATGGTGTGAGGTTTAACACATGTACCACCGTACTCAATGCTTCACCCCAAAAATATCTCACCCTTTCCACCAATGTCCTATTCATTCTTTCGGCCAACCCATTCAATTGTGGTGTTTTCGGAGGCGACTTTTGATGATGAATACCTTGTTCTTGACAATACTCATCAAAAGGTCCAATGTACTCACCCCCGTTATCCGTTCGAATACACTTCAACTTTTTCCCGATTTCCCTCTCGACCGAAGCTTGAAACACTTTAAAGGTATCTAGCACTTGATCTTTCGTCTTTAATGTATAGGCCCAAACTTTTTGAGAATGATCATCGATAAAGGTTACAAAGTAGTACGCACCACCAACTAATCTTGACTTCATCGGCCTACAGACATCGGAATGTACCAAGTCTAGTAACTCTGACTTTCTGTAATACCCGGCTTTACGGGATTTTGTAAATTATATATATAATGGTATTTTTGTAAATATGTCAAATCAAACCCATTTTACGAAAAGAAAGAGTCATTAGAATCCTAAGTATTAATATGGATTTTAAGGAATTTTCAGGAATTTTCGGAGTTGTAACGCTAATTTCGGGTAATTACGTTTCTCGAAATATAAAGGACGTTTTAGTAAAAATAGTAAACGAGATCCGTTTTGCGAACGAACAGTTTTAATAGAACCCAAATAATAAGTTGGATTTATTGGCGAAATAAGAAAATTTGAAGAAACCGAATAGTTAGCCGATTAACGAAACGAAGGACGAAGTAATTATAAAAATCAAAGAAGAGCAAAACGGTTTTTTGCAAAGTCAATTTTTAATTTAAAAACCAAAACTTCTTTCTTCCTCCAGACTTCACGAAATTTCCTCTCTGTTTTCTTCTTTTCTTTTCTTCCCGCGGCCACAGAACGATTTTCTCTCTGCCATTTCACTCCGACCTCTGATTCGTCCCCCTGTCGTCTCGTTTTCTTTGCAATTTCTCCTCCCCTCTTGACCCTAGGTATGAATCTATAGTCTAGGAGCGTTAAATTTTGGTTTTTGGGTTGTTTAATGTTAGGGTTTTGTTTAGGGTTATCGTAAAAATTATGATTTAAGGTTCGAAATTGATAGGTTTGCCGTGATTAAGGATATAGTGAATGTATTTGACGTTGTTGGACGAATTTAATTGATTTAGGACGAATGTTAAATTTTCTGAAAATTTGAGATTTAGGAAAAACTCGTAATTTGGGATTTGAAGTGCTGAGCATGTATTGCTCAATGAAATAGCTCAATGAATTGAATTAAAACTTTAGGAATTTCCTTAGTTAAGGATTTTGTTAGTTTGAGCATTAAATTGTTTAAGCTCGTTTTAATGACAATTTGGTGAAACTGCTTAGGTGAACAACGTTCGTGGACGGAGCTTGAGCTGCAACGGACACGAGGTAAGTTCTCGTGACTTGCTTTGACCGATTGGTCTACACCGTACGTCGAGGTCGTTTCGAGGAATTTGGTGACGTATTTGTTTAAGTTGTTTCGGTTGGGTAGTTAGGATTAGTTCTTTATAGGTTATGCCTTTTGTAACACCCGACAACTTCAACCAGGTGACTCCCTAACTGTATTAACGGTCATAAATATTCAATCTTCACGGTTTAGAATTTTATACCAAGAATAATTAATTTCATGTGGATTTAAAATAGGTTGAGTGGCAAAGTTGTAATAATGGAGGGTGATGACCAGTATATAAAGAAAAAGGAAATGTTTTAAACCTCACTTAAACCACTGTAGCTGACACCTTCCTTTTTGGCGATTTCTTCTCTCCCGAGCTCTTGCTCTCTGCTTTCAGCATACTCTCTTCGACGATCGGTTTTCTCTGCCACTACTCGACTACTCTGTGCCCGAGGTATGCAATAGACAACGTAGCTATCTGTTAGTTTGTTAGCCCTGTTTTCTACTCGGCATTGGAGTTTTGGATTTTCCAATGGCCGACTAATAATAAGAACATTTGAAATCTGAGAGTGATAATGCTTTTATCAAATCGATTCTGGACACTTAAAACAACCACCCCTGAGTTATCGATAATCGAATCTGTGTGTTTTGGTTTTGGGATTTCAGACCACATTGAGTATTAAACTAAGAATATGGGAATGACTCTTAGCTATTAGACCCTAGGATGACTTGTGAGTAGAACTTTTAGGATTTTGTTTTAACTACTGTAATGTAAATGTTTTAGGTAAAGAAGTCTGAGGAAAAGGAGCTCTCATTGCAAAGGACACCAGGTAAGTGAATGTATTAAGGTTTCTGGCTAATAGAGCCCTACATCGTGGGAGTACTAGGTTGTTTTAGATGTCTGATGTTTACCTTTTGATGATGAGCTTGTCTGCACTTGAAGGATTGATGAATGTTGTGAGTTAAACTATTTGATGACCTGCTAGTGAATGTGAAGTTGTCTGCTCTGGTACGATCCTTGTCATAGTCTGATGGGTTAAAAGTTCTCATGTTCATGCATCATGAATGTTTCTCAAGCATAAGAAAATGTTTTAATGCATGTATTCCATGAACAAGATATGTATGTATATATGTATATATATAAGATTTATGCAACGTGGACTAAGTGAGGGTTGGGGGCGGTTCGGCGTATGTCACAATCCAAAGAGGGACACATGAATACGACCCGCAGTAGGGAACAAGATCAAACTCACTGTCGAACCCCCTTTACCGGCACAAATCCTCTCTTAATCCACACAACTATAAATGAAGAATATGATCAAAGACTATGAATGATGAATACGACCAATGATTATGAATGATGAATATGATCCATGACTATGAATGATGATTACGAGCAAAGATATGAACAAGAAAAGACTTATGACCATGTATTTCTCTGAATTATGCATTCATGCATTCATGTTATTGTTGCATTCCTTACTAAGCATTAGGCTTATAGTTAAACCTTATGATGTAGGTGAAGAGTTAATAGGTGAGGATTCCCAATTCCAAGAGAACGTTTAAAGCTGGTTGCTGGAGGATGATCAGTGTAACAGTGTAAGGCTGGATAGACGATTAAGTTCCCTGGTTATGCTCATAGTAAGTCAGAAAAGTTTATAATGAACAGATGACTAAGTAGAATAGAATTTCTTATAACAGTGAGATTCGGATTTGAATGGTTTGACTTTAGAGTCTGAATATGATTTTAAGGATTATTGAATGGTTTGTTTTGCTTAAGCCTTCCGCTATGCGTATTTTGGATGAGTCTATGATTCCTACTCATTAAGGTTTATAGTTACCAAGATTAAGATTTGGGTGAGTTGTGGTATTTTCTGTTGGGTGAAGTCGTTTGATGATTATAGTGTGTTACTGCTGTATGATAGAAGCTGGATGAGGCAATCATCCGGCTGACGTCATCGGCGGATGTCAATTGATAGAAGTTGAACGATTGAGTCTTTCGGATGACGTCACCGGAAGATGTAGTATGACGTCACCGGAAGATGAAGATGTTATTTTGTCGTCTAGCGTTCGGTGGATGAAGTGTATTTCTTCATCGGATGCTGGGAATGTTATTTTGTCGTCTAGCGTTCGGTGGATGAAGTGTATTTCTTCATCGGATACTGGGAATGTTATTTTGTCGTCTAGCGTTCGGTGGATGAAGTGTATTTCTTCATCGGATGCTGGGAATGTTTTTTGTCGTCTAGCGATCGGTGGATGACGTGTATTTGAGTCACCGGAAGATGAAGATGTATCTTGTCGCCTAGTGACCGGTAGATGTGGTTTATTCCTCTATCGGTAGATGTTTAAAGGGACACGTGAGACGCTCGTGTCCACCGGTAGATGTTCTCTACTGGGCGACGATAACTGAGTCACGCGTATTGCACGTGATGACCGGAAGATGTAATCGCTGCTAGTTTGCATGCAAACCCATGCGAACCCGAGCAGAACTATGGCGAGTGATCCGAAAGCATTCCTTCCTTGCCCGATTATGTCAGGGAACTATTGGTCGAGCTTAGTCGCTCGACTCAGTGAAAGTTGAGCCGACAAGGTGTAGGAGAAGTTGAGTCATGAGAGAGTTCGGTTCCTTTGATGAGATACGTCTCTGTTCTTGGATAAGAATGAGTTAAAAAAAAATATATGTATGACAATTCTAGATTGAAAATAGAGAAGAGGAAATAAAAGTAGCAGTTTAATAATTGATTAATGAATGACTATGCTTATGTGACGGCTCCTGGCCGGGGACGTTACACCTTTAATTGCTTTTATTGTCTCGATGGTATGAATCATGTATGTTTACTTCAAAGCACGTAACTGTTCATGCATCACGATTTTTGATTATGCATAGAAAATGAATTTCCGCACGATGTTTTAAAGAAAATGGCAATGCGGCCCGGAGGGGGGCTATTGATCTATTGTGTAGGCACGAAGAGGTCTGTCACAATACCGCATCTAATATGTACTCATATAGTTACAGGTCATGCGAGGTGGGGCTCAGACACGGCTGTACGTGTTGTAAGCGTGTACCCCCCTCCTCTAGTTGGAAAGAGTAGTCTGACCGCTGGATGTGCTCTCTCCGGTTAGGGGGATGAGATCTCGGTGACACCCACAGAGTAAAGATTAAGAAAATGCTGCATGATTTATGAACTCATATGCACAACATGCATTTACATTTACTAGTCTTGCTGAGATTTTTATCTCATAGGTGTTTGTATGGTGTAGGTGATTTCGACATAGGTGAGGACGAGATCCCTCCACCTAAGGAGTGACGCAGTTGACGGAGGATGGTCGCGGGAGTGTGTTGGCGCAGTCGAGGCGCATTTTGACCTGTGGGATTCATGGTTAGGTGTTTGAGGGTTTTTGGGAATTGTCGAGCTGATGGTTGTATAGTTAAAACATTTTAGGATGTTTGGATCTGATAGTGGATAGGTTTATATTTGACGTTTCAAATGTTTTGGTAAACTGTTTATAAAATGTTTTGTTAAGGTTTTATTTAGATTTTTATGAATTGTTGGTGACTTAAAAATAGGTGGAAATGCTCAGTTTTTAAACATATCCACGCAATTTGTTTTCACGAGAGTTTAATGTGTGTTTCGGTTAAGTGTGTTGTTACTGTTCACCGGTGGATGTGTGTTGTTACTGTTCACCGGTGGATGTGTGTTGTTACTGTTCACCGGTGGATGTGTGTTGTTACTGTTCACCGGTGGATGTGTGTTGTTACTGTTCACCGGTGGATGTGTGTTGTTACTGTGCACCGGTGGATGTGTGTTGTTACTGTCCACCGGTGGATGTGTTCGTTACTGTTCACTGGTGGATATGTTCTGTTACTGTTCACCGGTGGATGTGTTTAATTGTTTTATTAAATGTTTTAAGTTTTATTTAATTGGTTTTGTATTTTGTTTTAAATGGTTTAAAAACTAGATTTCAATTCCGATTTCGATTCTGATTTCGATTTCGATTTGATTTCCGCTTAAAGTTTAATTAAGTTCATTTAAAGTTAAAGATATATTAAAAAAAAAAATTACGGGAAATTGGGTAAAGTGTTAGGGTCGTTACACTTTTTTTTCGATTCAGATGATCTAAACGACACCCGTCTTTATTTTCCGGCCAAATAATGTGAACACCTCTTTAAGTGCACATTTGAAACCCCACATAACACATTCTTCTTAGCCAACATAACCAATCCTTTCTCACTTATATGAGCCAAACGCTTGTGCCACAACTCAGAAGAAGTATCATTTTCACAAGTGTTGATGCAACACTTGGATATCCCAAACCGGATGACATATAAATTCGAACGCCGCTTGCCTTTTGCAACAACCATCAATCTCTTTTTAAGCTTCCATTCATCACTCGAAAAAGAATTGCAAAAGCCTTCATCATCCAACCTTCCAACTGACAAAAGATTGAAGCGAATATCGGGAATATGCTTAACACCTTTGAGAACAAGATTAGTGTCATTAGTTGTCTCAACACAAACGTCACCTATTCCGACTACTTTAGCTTGACCACTATTGCCCATACGAACAACACCAAAATCACCGACCTCATATGTTGAGAAAAGATCTCGTCGTGAAGTAGCATGAGTAGAAGCACCACTATCCACGATCCAATCCATCTCATCACAAGATACATTAACATTCTCAACATTATTATCACAAACAATAAGAAAATCATCTACAATAGCAACATCATCATGATTTTTACCTTCTTTGTTATTGGCGGTGGTGGCGGTGTTGTTGTTTTTCTTCTTGTTCTCATTTTTTAACTTTCGACAATGTTTCTTTATATGACCCTTCAAACCACAATGATGACACTCAATGTTTGCCCACCTATTGGAAGACCCACGTGATGTGCTACGTTCACTCGAATCACGACATTGACTCCTCCCCCTCGATTCTGTAACCAGCACCTCAGATTGTGAAGAAGAACCTTGTGCCTTTCGTCTTATCTCTTCATTCAACACACTGCTCTTGACTAAATCCATCGAGATAACACCATTCGGAGCTGAATTCGACAACGTCGTTCGAAAAGTTTCCCATGAGTTAGGCAAAGTACCAAGGAGCCATAAACCTTGTATCTCGTCATCAAATCCAAGTTTCATTGCGGCCAATTGATTAATGATTCCGTGAAAAGTATTCAAGTGGTCGGTAATCGGAAGACCACCTTGATACCTTAAGGACATCATTTGCTTGATCAAAAATAACTTATTATTTCTCGTCTTCCTCTCATACAATTCTTCAAGTTTGGACCAAAGAGTACGAGCATGAGAAATCGATATCACATGATTCAAAACATTGTCATCAACCCATTGACGAATGTAGCCACATACTTGTCTATGCATCAAATTCCACTCATCATCGCTTTTGTCCTCGGATTTGTCCGTAGAGAACACCGGCAAATGAAAACCTTTAACGTAGAGCAAGTCCTCCATTTTAGCCTTCTAAATATTGTAATTAAATCCATTCAAGCTCACCATTCTAGATGTGTTAGTTTCCATCCTTATACCCAAATCAAAACCTTGCTCTGATACCACTTTGATGGGAAAGTGTTCGTCACAACGGAAGTTCGTATTAAAAATCTTTCCCAATTAACCAAGTATAAGAATTATTGAACAACTAACAATAAGATCACATCCACAATACAAGACACATTTTAGCGTTGAAAACCTCTCAAGACGAGAGTAAAAACCACGGGACCCGTATAGCCCACTTAACAATCCACTATAATCAATATGGATACAATCAATGTTCTCTCTAGATCATCATTCTAGAGGCATACAACACTTTCATCAAGATAATGTAACAATCTTGGCAATCAACAAGGCACAAGAATACCAAACAAGAGAAAATTGAAAATGGTTACCCAAAAATCGTAGTTCTGTTTTTCTCTGTCGGACAGACTTAGAAGCCTCAAAAACCGATCTCCACCGTTCCGAATGTAGCCCCAGTTATCACGAACAAGCTGCCAAACTTTCAAGCCGATCTAACGGTGCAAACTCCAGCAAACGTGATTCTTCTCCAGCTGCTACAGTAAACTCTGAAAATGGAAATAGTTTTCTCTCTTCTATCTTCTCTCTTGTGATGTAAATTAATCCACACACAAACCCTAGATGTCACTAGAGGTTTTAAACATGTCATTCAAGACATGGGCCTAAAATCAAGGCCACGTCAAATTGGGCCCTTCCAACTAGGAGGAAAGAACTCAATAGAAACCACACTTTTGGCCGGAGAACCGGCAGAATCCCTTTCGGGATCAAGCTCTTTAAGGTGAAGGCATTTGCAACAGCAGATAACTTAAGCGAGGATTCAAGGACAATCCCTTGAGAAACAGAAGGCTGCAAGTACCAATTCGCACCCTTGCTTTCCTCTAATGCCCACCAAACCTTAACCTGCTGCCTTACCTTTTCTCTTACCTCATTTAATACATTAACATCGTCCACATTTCCCTCCACTGTAAACCCATAAATGTCTTGAAACTTGACCAAAAGATTTGCCCTTCTAGAATGGATGTTGGGTCTCAATATTGGTACATTGGATTGATATTCAGAGGAAATATCTCTTTTGCCTTTTACCCCATACATTTCTTGGGGTATTAGAGCAGATCAATACACGAAAGGAGATATTTTCACTTAAATAGCAAAAGCCATCCTGCTCGAGGCCATTGAAATGGTCTATTTTGAACCCCTGTAGCTTTGAAATTTGTTAGAAAAAGGCTGCAGAATTGGCTCTCAGAAAATGGGAAAGTCAAGATTAGATCAAAAACGAGAAATGGATAAGCATAAACAATAAATCCCCTTTTCCCGATTCAGATACCACAGACAAAGCAAATTTGTTCCCTCGTCTAAATAGCCCATCTTCAGAACACCCCCTAATCCCCAGAGACGAACGTGAAATAGAATACGGAATTAGGGAAAGAAAACGCAGATTATGAAAAAGATTACCCACCCAAATACAAGTACGGAGGGAGACGAGATTCTATAATTCAGAGATTTGACATATTCATGCGGATAATAGCATGAGAAAAAAGGGACCTATGAACAACTACGCTCCCGACAAAAAAAATTGAAAATATGTAGTCTTCCGCCGTTGCGTTTTGTTTAAAGCTTTGTGACGTAATTATGGAGCGTTGCGCCGGCCACTTTTGAGCCGGCGGTTGATAATATTTCATACGAGAATAACGAGTGACCGCTGTTGTCATAAATTTAAGCGGTTATGCTTACCATGTCGCCCTCGTGTGTAGGTAATTAAGCTTTCATTTGTTAATTTAATCTTAAATATACGAAAATACATCATATCATTAATAAACTCACCCTTAAAATATTTTCGTTAATAAAATCACCATTAAATTATACTTCGTCAACAAAACAAATATCACTGTTCAATTTTTCGTTGCAAATCTGTTCATGTGATTGTCATTTATACGGTGGACTTTTGCTATGGGTGCTCGCACTGAAGTTGCGGGCTCCTGCTACAGAGAGCATCTTCAACTAGAGTCTATTCAAATGATTATTTTGTTAACGAAACATAGTTTAAAGAAAATTTTATTAACGAATATAATTTAAAGACAAATTTGATAATGCCCTTATAGTTTAAGAGTTCTTGTTTTTGTTAAAGTCCCTTATTTTTATAATGTTATATAGTATTAGTATATATTAATCAAACTGATTAAATTTAACCATGCATATTTTATAATACTAGTACACAACATTATTATAATTGGATTTATTCAAGCTAGGCTCAAATATTAGAGTCCACTCATTTAACTTTAGAAGAACTAAACAAGTGGACTCGTTTATTTCGTGTGCTAAAAAATTTTCAAACTGATTAAATTTTACCATGCATATTTTATAATACTAGTACACAAAGTTATTATAATTGGATTTATTCAAGCTAGGCTCAAATATTAGAGTCCACTCATTTAACTTTAGAAGAACTAAACAAGTGGACTCGTTTATTTCGTGTGCTAAAAAATTTTCAATTCGAACCGACTCATTTAAATTAAAGTAGTATTGATTAGTTAGGGTAACCTGTCAATTTCAACAATTAATATAATATTGACTACAAACAACGCAAAATGTGACAGTGATCTTATTATTTGATCTTAGGTCCCGATAAATCCTTGGTTCGATAAGCCAACAAAGGTACAATAACGACTGAACGAAGGAGTCTATCCAATGCAGCTCATTTGACTATTCAACCTACTGCATTTTTCAGCAAAAGAAAAAAGAAAGAAAGAAACCTGGTGAATACACTGTATGCGACCCACAAGTGTAAGCTATCTAATCGTGTTAAACTTGAATGATTAGAACAAATGCGGAATTAACGATCAAACATACTTCCAGCCATTCTCTCTGAAGCTTTCGGTTTTGGTTCTTCTAAACCAACTTCTCTTTATGTCGATGGTGATTTTTCAGAATGATTGAGAGTGTGGCTTAGGGAAATCATGTAAGCTAACATACCTTTGATTAAGTTTGTTCGACATACAAAAACAGGCATCGTCCTTTATCAAACACCTGAACACACTTAATAAATCTCAGCTGGAGAGATCTGTTCACCATCGTCAGATCCCGCCATGCAGGATTTATTCATCTTATTACACTATACACCACGAAAGAGAGAAGAGAGAAGAGAGAGAAATTCTAGAGAGGGAAAGCTTAGATATATAATTCATATGGTGATTAAGTAGTGGCGGCGCCCATATCTTAGTTCCCTGGGTTAGCCTGTGCTTGTGCAGCAGCATAAGCCTCGGCCTGAGCAGCGGAACCGCAGCACCTGTAGCGGCAACGGTAGCAACTGCAATATCCGCCTCCTCCTCCTCCTCCTCCATATTGCTTTGAGTCCTCCAGTCCATTCGTCTCATCTGCAGCAGCATAAGCCTCGGCCTGAGCAGCGGAACCGCAGCACCTGTAGCGGCAACGGTAGCAACTGCAATATCCGCCTCCTCCTCCTCCTCCTCCATATTGCTTTGAGTCCTCCAGTCCATTCGTCTCATCTGCACATTTCGCAAAACATTTTACGTTAGTGTTTGAAGAGTGTCTTTAAGAGAAGCATGGAGTTAAAATAAAGACGAGTGCTTAAGTAACTACCGATTTGTTCAGTTTCCGCTAGGTCTTTAGCCGAGACATGTGAGGCAATGACAACAATGGCGAACAGAAGACCTACGAAAAGAAGAGCTTTGGATGCCATTTTCGGAACTATGAGCTGAATACACTTGAAATTTGTTTGAGAGGGGGATGAGGAAATGCGATGTATTTATAGGCGAGAAGAACGAGACCAATAATGGATAATCTGATCAGTAGAATTAGAGGATCACCACATAAATCTAGTGAGGTTTTGAGTGATTTTATTATATTTTTTTTCCTCAACGAAAAAGTTGATCTGATGTTAGAGCGACCGACGAATAGACAACTCTTTGTCGGATCCGCCATGAGGTCTGAAAACCACCCCACTTGGAACTTTGAAGGGTGTAAATATATCGCAGGCTTAAAATTAATTTAAATCTTAAATTATGAATTTTTTTTTTTAAATTCTTAAATTAAAAAATTTAACAAATAAAACCTTAATCTGTGAAAAATTAACAAATCAAATTCTGACAGTGTGATGATCCTCCGAGCACCCCCTGGTTCACTATTCACGTAGAGAACGGGGGCCGACTCTCTATTTACCTCTGTTTTATAAATTAATTTTAAAAAACTATCAAACGATATTTGATTTATTTGAAAATTTTACCACATGTTCACCATAATATGAGAAGATAATCTGAAATTTTTCGTGGTTTTCTAACACTTGTACGAGTTATTGTAATTTTAGTAAATTATCTTATAAAATATACGTAAAATAATTATAATAAATTATACAAGTGTAGAAAATCACGAAAAGTTTTAGATTATCTTCACGTAATGTAGTGAACATATTATAAGATTTTCAAATAAATATAATGTTATTTAATATTTTTTAAAATAATCATCGTTCATTCTTCATTTTATAAATCAAATTTAAAAAAATAATTATATGAGTGTCATGATGTAACGCCCCGAGTTATCTGAACCCGGTTCGTTACACCATGCCCGTACATGACTAACAATTTCAACCGTATTATTATTATTTTTTTTTGAAAACTAAAAAAAAACTTACAGTGGAAATCGTTTAAGCAAAAATAGAATTAGACAAAGCTATGAAAACAATGTTAAAATAATCGTTGGGAATATTAAGAAGTAATCGGCCAATGGGAAATAGAAGTTTAAATTGAAATACTTGAGATGTCACAGGGGTCAAACGGATATGCCGATTGATAAAGTCAACGGAAGAAGCAGAAACAGAAAATAGAAGGCTCCTGCCGATGACGTCAGCCAAATGAAAAACAAAGGACATCTCTCGGTAGACTGTATCTACCGGTGACTAAACGACAAAATACACTCTACATCTTCCGATGACGTCAGCCAGATGATTTCCTTCATCCGATTGACTTTGTTCTACACCCACCGATGACTAAACGACAAAAATCCTCCTACATCTGCCGATGAGTTTACTGAGACATCATCCGATAGACTTAAACCTACACCTTCCGATTGAGTAAACTGCATACACCGATCACTAAACGACAAACTCTCTACTTATATCTTCCGATAGGCACATAACTATAACCCGACATCTACCGATAGACTTCATCTGCCGATAGTGAACAAGACAACATCATCCGATAAAACAAGCCACATACACCGATCACTAAACGACATACTTCGTCCAATATCATCCGATGGCTTCCACTGAAGACATTTTCCGATTGACAACAGAACAGCAACTCAACCCCTGCCGTTAGACTTCATCTAACGATAGAGAACAGAACCACATCTCATCTACTCCTGGTATACCAACACGACTCTAACTACAGAAAGGAATTTACTCACATTACTGAAATCATTCAAATGCCATTCTAACAAACGCATTACTTAAAACAATCCAGCAAGTGCCAACGTCAAATCTCAGCAGAATACTATTATCAGAAAAACTCAAAACATTTTCAAAACATTGAAACAACTACTGTCTTGAGGACTCAACCTATTCAAATCGAAACATTGTCAACTACACCTTCACTCCAATAGACAACAGTTAATCCGCCTCATCAGTATACCAGTTCGTGGCAGAGAAGTGCTCCTCCAACTCCATCTATTCGTCAGTAAACTCAGGGAATTCACCTGCAGTTTCCTCAACACCTACATCACAAAACTCATCTATTAGCCTATTGCTAAGTAAGTAAAGCAATAATGAAATGAATTGCTGAAACATAAATTCCTAAACATGGAATTTCTACTTTCTCATTTCAGTTGCATACACATATGTTCATAAACTGATCTGATCCCTTGGTTCCCTTGGGAGTGGGATCAATTCTCCCAATGTCATACATCCTCTACTCGATTAAGGGGCGGATGAATTCCCTTAATAGCTGATCTGATCCCTCAGTTCCCTTGGGAGTGGGATCAATCCTCCCAATGTCATACATCCTCTACTCGATTAAGGGGCGGATTAGTTCCCTTAATAGTTTATCTGTCACATTCAGTTCATACCTTACCATTCTTACATGGAAATTCATTTTCGTAATCTTTCAAAAACATGATGCATGACATGCAAAATCATTCACAAAATGCATAACCCTACTGTTTTGTGATGTATGCCCGAAGACACATGCATACTTTACTTACCTGGCTCTCCTGGAAATGCTCGGTTACAACTACTCCAGAAGCTCGCTCACCTAAGGTCATGACAGTACATTAATCCAACTCTTACTAAACCTTACCAAAAATCAATAATATGTTTGAGGAAATCGATTTGAAACTCTGCTACCCGTGCATTCCCATTTATCACCAAGAACCTGAACCCACCCTCAATCACAGAAACCTCGAAATTTTCACATTGTATTCTCTCAGTAAACTAATCACTAGAATGCAAGAAAACAAGACTTACCTAGGTTGAAGGAGGATCGGGCGAGAGGATCGCCTAGAGAGTTCTACTGCTTGAGCTGAAAACCGAAAGAGGGAAATAGGGAACAGTGGCAGCTACTCTCACTGGACTTTTCCTTAAATAGGTTATCCACTATGTAAAATCCTAATTACCATCATGCCCTCGCCTGATCATTTATTTACCTAATCAATAACTCCCCCAACCCTTCTATAAAAGTAGATCATTAATAATAAATTAAATTTTGGTTCAATGGAACCGGGTGCTACACATGACCGGGGTGGCGGTCCCTGAGAACGGGGGGCGGGGGACGGTATGGGAGAACGACCCCCTATTATTTACTCCCGTTTTATAAATTAATTTTAAACAATACCAAATAATATTGGATTTACTTGAAACTTTTATCACGTCATCATGTGAAGATAATCTATAAATTTTTATAATTTTCTAATATTTGTATGATTTATTATAATTTTGTTAATTCTGTTTTATAAAATAATTCATTAAAATTACAATAAATCTTACCGGTGTTAGAAAATTATAAAAATTTGCATCTTATCTTAGTATAATGTGGTGAACATGTGACAATATTTTTAAATAAATATAATATCGTTTGATATTTTTTTAAATTAATTTATAAAAACAGGGGTAAATAGCGAATGAGGCCATTTATTTTAGATCGACCTTTCGTTCTCTATGTGAATGGTAAACCAGGGGTGCTCCGAAGGTCATCACCCTCCGTCAGGGTTTGATTTATTAGTTTTTGATAGTTTAAAGTTTGATTGGTTATATTTTTTAATTGAAAGATATTTTGGTATTAAATTAGTTTTAACCCGTTGATAAATTATGTAGTTGTTAATACACTAATTCGAATTCTAGTTTTTGCGAACCACCTGCTACGATAAATGGAAGGAGTTGCAGGTCAAAGACGATTCCTACCGATAGAGACTTGTTAAAAAGAAACGTTCAAGAACAGTCCAGTGGATTCTGGAAGAACAAGACAAAGATTGAGGTGGCTTATTCGGTGACACCCGGCATTTTTGCCATGTAATTATTTCCCGAATTATTATGTGGGATTAATTCAATATTAATACAATGTATGTTTTGTAGGAAACCAAAACGAATGAGTTCATATTGAATTGGATAATGAGATGAAAACCAAACAAAAGTATAACTAAACAAACAAGCTAGTTGGTAATGGATGGAAGGGTAAATTGGGAAGAAATTAAGGTTGGTGGGAGATAACCAATGGATGATTGCCAAGTGGCAATAACTTGCTGAGAAACCTACCTATTCCCCTTCCTTCTACGTAAACATTCATATACATTTCTCATTCTCTGTATTCCTCTCTACATTCTTCCTTCCAGTCGACAAAACAACCATCGAAGCTACTTCGATCTCCTCAGTTCCTTTCTGTTTCTTCGCTAGGGTAAGCATCTTTTAATGCTAACAAGTTTGGACAAGTTAAATGTGAGTTTTTACCGAGGTTTAGGGTTATGGTATTCGATGAAAACTCGCTATTTTTGGATGAAAACACACAGGGTTGTTTTCTAAGGGTTTGAATAAGTTTGGAACAGATTCTATTCACTTATTAGTTAGCATTTGCAGCTATTTAATACCTCTTCATGCATATTACAGATCCGAGCATTTCAGGGACATTCGAGCATCTGACGCCGCAGCAAACATGTAAGTTCATAACCGTAGGTTGGCCCTTAAGGCCCTACATCACAGAGGTACTAGGGTTCCTGTTCTGTCGGGTAGTTTTGGGTAGAAATGTTATAGCTTCTGTTCAGTTTGTGTTCTGTGTTGTCTGTTCAGTTCACGTTCTGAGTTGTCTGTTTTCTGTCTCACAATATGCCCTGTTATTTCTAATGTCTGCTGTTATAGGTTCAGGCACTGAGAATGTCATGCATACACGTTTTACTGAAAATCCATGCAAAACCGATTTCTGTACACCGTTTGAAACTAATAAGATAAAATCCGACTGAAATGTACCAGGTTAAGTGCGGGACGGGGACTGGCCCCATAACTGTTTACTGATTACTGTTTACTGTACTGTACCCCTGAATGTGCCTGATAGTGCACCCTCCCCCTCCCCCACAGTACTGTACCCCTGAATGTGCCTGATAGTGCACCCTCCCCCTCCCCCTCCCCCACTGTTTGCCAGTTCCCCTATAAGCTCCACTTAATTCTACTGCCACTGTAACTAAATGCTCTGTACTGTTACCGTATTCTGAAAAACTGCATGCATAGCATTTTGCATCACTGCATACCGATTATGTCTTACTGAGTTTTAGACTCATAGGTGAACTCTCTGATGTAGGTACTGAACCCGAAACCGAGGATCTTGTCCCTCAAAATGATGATCTAATGTAGAGGGTGGATCGAGCTCATGGGGTGGTTGCCGCAGCCAGACATATATCTGCTCTGAGGTTTAAGTTTTTGAAAGAGAAAATACTGCCTGTGAATTTTAATTAGATTCTGATGTTTTGGCTTTAGAAAAACTCTGTCAAAACTCAGTAATGTATTGAACCTGTCTTGATGTCTAAAACCTCTGTATTCGACAGTTGTATTTATGTCTTGAAATGTATTGAAATTATTCTGAAACTGCTGGGATGCTTTTATTTGTTTGCGCATGGATGACTTCTAGTTTTGGGAAATATCCATGCAGTCTGTTTCTTGAACCTGTCATTTGCAAAGTATGTCCCACAACCTTGTTTAGAGTCGGGTATTGAAGGTCTATAGCTTTCATGCCTTCTGTTTGTACTGTATTTGACAGTTAAATTAGGTTCTGAAGTATTCTGAATTCGTTTGGAATATCCCCTGAAAATCTGTGCATAGATTGTCTCTGGTTATGGAGTAATCCATGCAGTTGTTTTCCTGAATTTCCGTTAGGTTTTCTAGCTTCTGTCATGCTTCAAAACTGTGTTTGGAATCGGGTTTGGAGGCTTGAAGCCTTTATGCCCTTTTTTTTTGAAGTTTTCTGTTGGCATGTCTTTCTGTTAAAATTTGTCAAGTTTCTGCCTTAAAAACCAAGTCTTCCGCCCAGTCTATTTACATCCACCGTCTGACGTCACCCATCTTCCGGCTGACGTCAGTATAAGTCTTCCACCCAGTTTAAAACCCCGTCTTCCGGTTGACGTCACCCAAGTCTTCCGCCAGTGTAATTACATCTTCCGGTGACATCATCTGTCTTGTCTTATTCGACATCCACCGCCGGCTAATCTCCTCCGCCCAGTTTAAAACTCCGTCTTCCGGCTGACGTCACCCAAGTCTTCTGCTCAGTGTAAATATGTCTTACGGCTGACGTCATTCCAGTTTTTCCACCAGTATAATGCTCATATCTTCCGATTGACGTCATCCATCTTTCGGCTGACGTCATCTCCTCATCCGATCTCAGTTACTGTCTGTGTCTTCCGCTTGACGTCACCCATCTTCCGGTTGACGTCACCACCTCTTCTGTCCAGTTTTACTCAGCCTCTTCCGCTGAATACTGTTCGTCTTTTGTCGTATCCAAACCCACCGATAGCTCTAGTCTCCCGGTTGACGTCATCTCCGCTTCTGTCTTTGCATTTACATCTTCCGGCTGACGTCATTTAAGTCTGCTGCCCAGTTTTAAACTAAGTCTTCCGCCAGCTTTCCACCTAAGCCTTCCGACTCCAGGGGATGTTTTTCCCTTCCTCTGAAAAGTTTATGAGTTTATTTCTATAAGCTCATTCTGTTTAAGTTAAAAAAAAAATAGTCACCATTTTCCGTTGACTGTCCCGGAGTGACGGCTCCGATCCTGGACCCCGTTCGGGATCCGGTTTCAGGCTGTCACATATTCAGGTTGGAGATTGGGTTGCGGATGAACTGCATTCAATGAGTTCACACCTTTTGGACTTCGAAAAGATGGCTTAAAATAATACACTTATAATGTCTCACATGCACACTACTGTTACAGCTAAATCAAATTATATCATTTGAGCCAGAAAAAATAAAGATATTAAGATTCACTCGAAAAATTATGAACATAGAAAAATTTATTATTCATAAATCAAGGCGACTCAAACATTAATATAAAAAAATATATATAATTCTAATATTGATATCCATATATGATCAAATCAAATTGAACTCTAATAACGATGATCAGAGAAACAATGAGAAGACAATCCACTTCATAAAACATGCTATCTTATTATGCCTTGTTTTTTTGTTAGAAAAATGGTGCTTGTGTTGAATATAAATGAATTAAAACTGGAGTAGGAACTGAAGCGACGTAAAGGAGTATGTATCAAATAGGGGTGGGCACGGGCCAGTTCGGTCAGGTCCCAAGCTCGGATCGAGTCTTCAAGATTTTTTTTTCTAAGACCGTAACCGACCCTAGGAGGAATCGGGACCGGACCAAAATTTTCGATCCGGTCTCGATTCCTTCCAACCTATTTTTTTTTAACATAAAAAATATTCAAATAAAAAAATTCTACAATAAACACATACAGTTTCGACTTTTGAAGGGTCTGTGAGTGACAGAGTGAGGAGTCCTCAGTGAAAACAGAGGAGAGACGAGACGAGACGAGGAGGAGGACCAGGAGTCCGGAGTCGCGAGTCGTAAGACGTCAGCCGTCGGGTGCGTTCTACGACTGCGAGTGCGTTCTGCGTGAGTGGCTGAGTGCGTTTCTGCTTTCTAGTTCAGTTCTGCGAAGTGTGACTGAAGAGTGAAGAGTGAAACCCTGATTTTTTTTAACATTCGTTCCGGTTTCAGTTTTTCAGAATTTTTTACTATGGATCGAGGACCGGACAAAAACCAGTGGGATTTTAAGCTTTGGACCGAGAACTAGACCGTTGTCCAGCGACTTGGGACCGAAACCGTTGATTCAATCCGATTCACGAGACACGGTCCGGTCTGCCCAACCCTAGTATCAAAGATGAGTGAGTGATGGCTGGGATAGACAAGAAGTGGAAGAGATAGAAATCTGAGCTTTAGGCCTCTACAATGCCAACTCAGCTGTAGTCATAGACTTGGCACTCTCTCTCTCTCTCTCTCTCGACAATCTAAAATCATTGCAATGAAAAACTTTAGTTAATAAAATTTTTATAATATAAATTAAGTTTTATAACATAACCTCTTTAATATCTTTGTCGCTATGCTCACATGGATGCATGCATCCATACAAGGAGCTAGGCCACGTGTTCGACCCCTCATTGATAGATAATGTTAATCTCATCAATAGCCGCTTTAACCGCTGATCAAGCTCGGCCATAACAGCCGGTTCCTGCTTTTTCCTCTGCTTCGATATAGTATTAGTTGTCACAAATCCAATTTTATCAAATGCCACCTGCAACATCAGTTTCACAGACAGAAATTCGATAAATGAACAACAAGAAGATCGAATCGGGAAACAATTAACAGTTCCGTCAATAGTTCATCAGGATCGAAGAGTTGGTGAGACTTTTTCTGCAGAATATCAAGAACATCTCCATAAGTAATGTTTCTTCCTTCATCTCCAACGAAAATCAACTTCGCTTTTAAACAGCTTAAACACAGAGCTTGCAAGCCTTAAAAGGGTGATCGAAAATGAGGAAGCACACCTTGAAGATAGCCAAAGCCACGTGAAATAGAACTTTCGCCCCCTCGTAGAAAAGGACATCCCATACTCGAAGCGTTGTCTGAAAATAAGCCTCGCAGACGTCAGTCACCAAAACAACACAAGTTTCCAGAGAGAGAGCGAGAGAGAGAGAGAGAGAGTTCAACCTCTGAAGGTAAGCTCTTGGAGAAGAGACAAAGAAACCACTCAGTGGCAACCAGGGAGAGGTCAAATTCTATGCCTTCCAAATGAGTAGATATCCTGCATTATTCTAAAATCAACTCCGTAGACTGGTTCGTGGAAGAGATCTTTGAATCAGGAATACCTGGGGCAGTTTTTAGCGAGCAAGTCTTTGAACACCCTCTGTTCAACATGACATCCTGATAAGTTATTCGAATAGCAGTCACTAACTAAAACATTCTCCAACAGGACAGCCAGCATCCAAAAAGCATCTTCCTCCGTTTTCATAACGAGCAAAAGCAATGCTGCCACAAAATTCAAACCCTGGACCAAAGATCACGAATCCATGCTAAGTTACATTCATTTTATGGTATTATAATCATGTATAATACTATAAAATGAAAACATTTCTACAATTATGTTCGCAGATCGATTAAGAAGCATTTCTACAAACTCACCTGGCAATATCCAACATCAGAGTCACGGAAGGAATACCCGACAAGAACTCGTCTTAGAGCAGCATGACCCTCCACGGTGTCCAGGCATGGATGACCCGGAAAAGTTCGGGGTAAGTCCTGAGTAAGAAGGTAAATAAAGGGGGATTTAGACATTTTTTATAAGTTGCATCTGAAGTAGTGTGTATGAAAATAGATGATATAAATGCCAGAACTAGGTGCACTGCTGGTTTATCATTTCTAAAACTGCATGTGGACTATATCTTTCGTCGTAATATATTTCAGGTAAGCCACTTATTATCTTTTGTTTTCTTGTCAAATATTACCCAAGAAAGATGCCGCATAGTCGAGTAACTGAAGATATCAACATCCGGGAAGAACGAATCCGTAATAGAAATCTCGCATAATTACTTCTCTCCAATTCATACCCTTAAAAAAGTTGGCATGATCATGTTTTGCAGATTTCATAATCCAATTATTACACATTGGAGAAGTTTTTAGAGAAGCCACCTAACAATAAATATACTCAAATTCTACAATCGACACTTAGTGGATCCTCAAAAGTGATCAATCACTCGATGAATAGAAGTCAGCTCGAGATCAGAGAATAAATTGTTCAATAAATCTACGCAAAACTTCATCAATCAAAATGGAAGTCAAACTTAAATCTACAAAAACAAGCATTGCAAATCTAAAGAAACTCACATGATCAATCTGCCTAGTTGCAGGCGTGACCTTCCCCTCCACAGCCTTGATCAAATCATCATAGTAACTCTCGGGCACTGTCGACTTCTTCTTCGCTGCACCCGATAAAGAAAACCACACTTTTGGCCGGAGAACCGGCGGAATCCCTTTCCGGATCAAGCTCTTTAAGGTGAAGGCATTTGCAATAGCAGATAACTTAAGCGAGGATTTAAGGACAATCCCTTGAGAAACAGAAGGCTGCAAGTACCAATTCGCACCCTTGCTTTCCTCTAATGCCCACCAAACCTTAACCTGCTGCCTTACCTTTTCTCTTACCTCATTTAATACATTAACATCGTCCACATTTCCTTCCACTGTAAACCCATAAATGTCTTGAAACTTGACCAAAAGATTTGCCCTTCTAGAATGGATGCTGGGTCTCAATATTGGTACATTGGATTGATATTCAGAGGAAATATCTCTTTTTCCTTTTACCCCATACATTTCTTGGGGTATTATAACAGATCAATAAACGAAAGGAGATATTTTCACTTAAATAGCAGAAGCCATCCTGCTCGAGGCCATTGAAATGGTCTATTTTGAACCCTATAGCTTTGAAATTTGTTCGGAAAAGGCTGCAGAATTGGCTCTCAGAAAATGGGAAAGTCAAGATTAGATCAAAAACGAGAAATGGATAATCATAAACAATAAATACCCTTTTCCCGATTCAGATACCACAGACAAATCAAATTCGTTCCCTCGTCTAAATAGCCCATCTTCAGAACATCCCCTAATCCCCAAAGACGAACGTTAAATAGAATACGGAACTAGGGAAAGAAAACGCATATTATGAAAAAGATTACCCACCCACATACAAATACGGAAGGAGACGAAATTCTATAATTCAGAGATTTGATATATTCATGCGGATAATAGCATGAGAAAAAAGGGATCTATGAACAACTATGCTCCCGAAAAAAAAACATGAAAATAAGTAGTCTTCCCCCGCTGGGTTTTGTTTAAAACTGTGTGACGTAATTATGGAGCGCTGCGCCGGCGACTTTTGAGCCCGCGGTCGATAATATTTCATATGAGAACAACGAATGACCGCTGTTGTCATAAATTTAAGAGGTTATGCTTATCATGTCGTCCTCGTGTGTAGGTAATTAAGCTTTCATTTGTTAATTTAATATTAAATATAAGAAAATACATGAGATCATTAATAAATTCACCCTTAAAATATTTTCATCAATAAAATCACTATTAAATTATATTTTGTCAACAAAACAAACACAACTGTCCAATTTTTCGTTGCAAATCTGTTCATGTGATTGTCATTTACACGGTGAACTTTTGTAATGGGTGCTCGCACTGAAGTTGCGGTCTCCTGCTACAGAGAGCATCTTCGACTAGAGTCTGTGCAAATCTGTGAGCTTTCGTAGCAGACAGTCGCGTTAAAAACATGACGTCCGCAAATGATTATTCTGTTAACGAAACGTAATTTAAAGAAAATTTTATTAACAAATATAATTTAAGGGCAAATTTGATAATGACCTCATAATCTAAGAGTTTTTTTTTTTTTGGTTAGAGATCGTAATTTTTATCATGTTATATAGTATTAGTATATATTAATCAAGTGATTACATTTTACCTTGCATATTTTATAGTACTCGTACACAACATTAACTTAGAAGAACTAAGCAAATGGACTTGTTTACTTCATGTGCTCAAAAATTTTCAACTCGAATCGACTCATTTAACTTAGAAGAACTAAGCAAATGGACTTGTTTACTTCATGTGCTCAAAAATTTTCAACTCGAATCGACTCATTTAACTTAGAAGAACTAAGCAAATGGACTTGTTTACTTCATGTGCTCAAAAATTTTCAACTCGAATCGACTCATTTAACTTAGAAGAACTAAGCAAATGGACTTGTTTACTTCATGTGCTCAAAAATTTTCAACTCGAATCGACTCATTTAACTTAGAAGAACTAAGCAAATGGACTTGTTTACTTCATGTGCTCAAAAATTTTCAACTCGAATCGACTCATTTAACTTAGAAGAACTAAGCAAATGGACTTGTTTACTTCATGTGCTCAAAAATTTTCAACTCGAATCGACTCATTTAACTTAGAAGAACTAAGCAAATGGACTTGTTTACTTCATGTGCTCAAAAATTTTCAACTCGAATCGACTCATTTAACTTAGAAGAACTAAGCAAATGGACTTGTTTACTTCATGTGCTCAAAAATTTTCAACTCGAATCGACTCATTTAACTTAGAAGAACTAAGCAAATGGACTTGTTTACTTCATGTGCTCAAAAATTTTCAACTCGAATCGACTCATTTAACTTAGAAGAACTAAGCAAATGGACTTGTTTACTTCATGTGCTCAAAAATTTTCAACTCGAATCGACTCATTTAACTTAGAAGAACTAAGCAAATGGACTTGTTTACTTCATGTGCTCAAAAATTTTCAACTCGAATCGACTCATTTAACTTAGAAGAACTAAGCAAATGGACTTGTTTACTTCATGTGCTCAAAAATTTTCAACTCGAATCGACTCATTTAACTTAGAAGAACTAAGCAAATGGACTTGTTTACTTCATGTGCTCAAAAATTTTCAACTCGAATCGACTCATTTAACTTAGAAGAACTAAGCAAATGGACTTGTTTACTTCATAACTTAGAAGAACTAAGCAAATGGACTTGTTTACTTCATGTGCTCAAAAATTTTCAACTCGAATCGACTCATTTAAATTAAAATAGTCTGCTTGTTTAGGTGCAATAACCTCTCAATTTCAACAATTAATATAATATTATTTATTTTGAGTTGATGCTATTGCAATTTTATTTTTGGGTCTACGGTATCCACAGTAGGCCTTATACTGGTGAGAAATTGAATATCATTTATATAGTGTACGGTAAGACTACAAAAAACGCAAAATGTGACTATGATCTTATTATTTGATCTTAGGCCCTGATAAATCCTTGGTTCGATAAGCCATGAAAGGTACAATAACGACTAAATGAAGGAGTCTAGCAAGCCATCACAGCTCATGTTGATTGGAAAGTGTTCGTTGCAACAAAAGTTCGATTCAAAACAAACTTTCCAATAATCTGAGTATAAAAAAATTGAACAACTAACAATAAAATTACACTCACAATGCAAAATAATTTTTAGTATGAAAAACCTCTTAAGACGAGAGTAAAAACCATGGACCCGTATAGGCCACTTAACAATCCACTATGATCAATATGTGTATAATCTAAGATTCTCTCTAGATCATTAAATTAGAGGCATACAACACTTTTATCAAGATCAAATAACAATCTTGGCAAACAAGAAGGCACAAGAAAGAGCAAACAAAAAGAAGTTAACAAATGAGTACCCAAATCAATGCAGTCCCGTTTTCTTCCATCGTTCATAATGTAGTCCTAGATGTCACGAATAAGCTACCAAAGTTATAGGCCGATCCAACGGTTTAAATTCTGGCTAGTTCAATTCTCCTCCGACTGTTGCAATGAACTCTGAAAAAGAGCTTTGTTTTCCCTTTTTTCTCTTCTCTTGTTGTTTTTTTTTTTTTAATGAATGAATACATCCACAAAGTGAGACTAGATCTTTTAAACATATCATTCAAGACATAAGCATAAAATTAAGTTCTGATCAAGTTGAGCTCCTCCAACTAAGAGGAAAAAATCCAACACATTTGACTATTCAACCTGCTACATTTTTCAAGAAAAGAAAAAAGAAAGAAAGAAACCTGGTGAAGTAAGGCTATGAAGCTAACATTCTTATTAGAGATCAGCTGGTGTGCAGGTTTGGAACCCTATACATATTGGGAATGAAAAAATAAAATTAGTGGGAACAATAATAATGTCGCCGCTGTAAAATGTAGAAAGTACTGATCAGGATAATTCCCAAGAAAGACTGCTCTTGACAGTCTTCTTAGACAGAATTACCTTTCCAAGTAAGTTTCCAAAAAAGGCTGAAGAAGTCATAAATGGTCTCACTTTAAATCTAGTATCCTAGACAGAACTCACTTACACAGTACAATTACACCACTAAAAAAGTGGTATGAGAAACGATAGCAAATGAGATCCAAAAAATACCAGGAATATTTTTTTCACGTCGTTAAATATAACGGCCAAGAAGTCAGAGAAATAATGGCTAAAATGAACACCGAGAAATTTTTTGTGAAAACCCAAATCGAGAAAAAACACGGGAATGAGTCCAGAAAGATCTCACTATGGAAAATAAGGTTTACAATATTTTTCTAGATATCGAATATTCTAAAAAATGTTCACTAAGAGAAACCACCTCTCTTACATTCTCATTGTATTCAAAAGTTCCTCACTTATTTTTCCTCACCCTTTTTCTTTTCTCTCACTCCAAAATAATCCTCACTATTTTCTTTATTTTCTTCACAAAAGATTTTTTCTTCTTCTTCTTCTTCGAATACTGGATTATCTCCTTGAAGCCTCTATTTATTGAGGGCTTCATGTAGCAACCCCTGCCCCGAGGGCCGCCACGGGACGTGATATAGTTGACTTGACTTGACTTAGACTTTATTTAAGACTTTTTCTCCGTAAAATTTTTTGCAAACTTTTAAAACTCTAAATCAAAGACTAAAAGCGTTTTCGACAAAACGTTGACTCAGTTTTTGGGTCGTATAAATCATTTGAAATACATGGGAGCTGCTAAAAAATAACTACGTTATTATTTAAAATCGTTTAAAACATTTAAACCTTTGCAGCGAAAACTGACATTGCGTGAAAAGCTCGTTGTAAAATAAAGCTAAACAAAGTTTCGAGGTTTAAAACATTAAAATGGGAATCCCGGTCGATCACTATAAGTTTCGGTCGACACTTTGGTTTAGTCTGCGACCAAGGGTCGACACCTTTAGACACAGATCGACACTTCTATGAATTTTTACACTAACTGGTCGACACCTGTATGCACAGGTCGACACCTTGTTATTCTCTATTTTCATCGGTCGATCTTTGGGGTCGACTCCTCTATCAGTTTTTACACTAACCGGTCCACACCTGTATGCACAGGTCGACACCTTGTTATTCTCTGTTCTCACAGGTCGATCCTTGGGGTCGACACTTTGCACACCTTTGTACAGACCGGTCGACACCTGCATAGACAGGTCGACACCTTAATCGCTTTGTTCTCGCAGGTCGATCCTTGGGGTCGACACCTACCAAGTGTGGTCGACACCTGAGGATTTCGGTTGACACTTGCAGGTAGAATGTCGTCCTTATTACGCCTACCACTTCCTGACACCTGAGGATTTCGGTTGACACTTGCAGGTAGAATGTCGTCCTTATTACGCCTACCACTTCCTTTTTCACTCACACTTACCCATTTTTACTTTCAATTCATCTTCCAATCACATCCTTTCATCTCTAAACATCTCCCAACATCTCCCAACATCCAAACATCATTGAAACACTACAGACCTATCATTTACACTTTAAAACATAGCGACATTATCACTGTATCGACATAACGAGTGTTTAACTAGATTTGTGAAAACAAACTGCATGGATACGTCTAAAAATTGAACATATCCATACAGAACCTAAAATCTCAAAACAGTTCCAGTATTTTTTTTTTTGAATTCTAAACTATCAAAACATCCTACTCAAAAGACTACAACCATGTACACAAGACCTTAAACTTTACCCACGGGTCAAAAGGGTCGCCCGACTGCCGCAACACACCCAATGAAATAGTTCCTCCAACTGCTCCTAAACGTTAGCTTGAGGCTCATCGTCTTCATCTGTACGATCCGCACCTACATCATAGAGTTTAACTAATGAGCCTAACGCTCAGTAAGATCATATAAATGCGATAAAATGCACGTGCTATGCATAGGGGAGTGGGAGACTTTACATACATGACGTGATTTAGTAATTTTGCCTTGTCCCAGGGAGGGATAAAATAACATATTGTCCCCGGTGAGGACTGTTTTACATTAGTCCTAGAGAAGGACAAGAACATATATGTCAGTGACACGATTTCGCCTTCAAAGGGGTCGTGTTTCTACCCACAACAACCGATTAGCAAAGAAACAGAAAAACCAGCAAATACAAACATCAATTTCACTAACCAAACGATATCCAAATTCAACGAAATTTTAAGGGATTCTTCGAATATGAGTTAAGATAATGTCCTTAAATTTTCAGGTCCAGATGATGATTAAATTGGAAGTTACAAGAAGAACACCAGATACTGTCTGATAAGCAATATTTTGTAAGCTTTCGGCATACACTCTTCCGTAGAAGAATGACAGCAAATGGAACGGGTTAATGGCCACCTTCTTCGTGTATCCTACTCTGAAAAGAGAAGGAAGAAGCGTGGAACAATAGCTATTCAAGCAACCGTGGGCTTGAAAGCGTAAAGGAGAGAATTTCTCTATGTTCTTGACCGAACCGAGCCTTACCGTTCACCGGTCTTCAAGCTCCAAGCATTCAGCCGAAATTAGGTTATTCTCATAGCATCAACAACCATTACAAGCACCAATAACCATGCTTTTATAGACTTAGTGTGGCTGGAAAAGTGGGTTTCGAAATGGGCTTCAAAGGGGCTTTAAAATGAGCCAAAACTTTGGCCTAGTGTAACAACACACTCTTCATTTGATCCATCTTCCAAACCACCATCTAAACTAGCATACATCTAATCCTAATGCCTAAGGATGCATGCAACTATAAAATATTACATGAAAGGCCAATGTTTGCCAACAAAATAGAAGGCTAAAAGTTTGCCAAAACAACAAGAAAAAAGATAAGCGCTCGGTTACAATTTTAATCCCAAGGGAGACAAATCCCTTCTTCAAGTGCGTCCGTCTTCAAGTGCCTCTGTTGTTGTTTCCCAAGTTAGCAAGTGCACGGGTTGATCAAGGTTCCTTGTGCTCGGCTCCCAATCCAAATCCGTGAAGAGGCCTTCAAGTCCTGCAAAAGAATTGGGCTTGTTAGTAAATAGATTAGATAATGCTTGGGCCTTGGTTTGTGATTGAGTGACGGCCCTCCTGGGCACATCAGTCAGTCCCCGTCCCACACTTAACCGTACTTTATATTTACATTTTTATCTTTCTTACTTCAAAACATGTACATAAAACATTTTGCATGACTTTCTTGAAAATGTGATGCATAAACATACATTTTGCATAAACATAACATAAATGGTAGACATGTCTTCGAAGTATAAATAAAGACAGTTCATTAAGACATTAACATAAAACAAACATTATTGACCTAAGACGCATTCGATAACCTATCTACCCGTCAACATACCCCATAAAGCGTAAAAACCTAGTGCCTCTGTGATGTAGGTCTTAAGGGCCAAACACATATATACGAACTTACCTGAGGTCCTTTGAAATTGCAAACCTTGAACGTTTTTCCTCGGTGTCTCACGAACCTATATTATGCACATTCGAACCATTATTCACATTACATCGGTACTAGCTAATAAACTAAGCAAAACGTAATCCAACTCCATTCGAATAACCAATTTCACATTAGGAAAACTCGATAACACAAACCGAAAATCGGATTTCACAACCGTTTAGGTCCAATTTTGAACGGTTGTAACTTCCTCGATTCTTATCCATTTTTGATGATTCAACATGTTTCAGAAAGCTTATTATGTCAAGATTAATATGGAATTGTCAATTTATAAAAAGAAGACTAGAAATGATAGCAGAATTCCAAAATTCAAAGGTTGCCCTGTTTAGTGCCGATTTTCAAACCGAAAATCCATTTTTCATCGAACGTGCTTAGTTTTCCTTTGGTTTACCCATTCAAACCCTTAAACAACGTTCCAACATACATTAGCATCAATTACAATGAATTTCCAAAACCCTAACCCTAAACCTATCTACCGAAATCAATATCTAAATAACCAGAATCCATAAACTAACGTATAGGCTTACCTTTTATGAAGAAATCAGAAGAAACAGAGCGAAGCGAGGGTTCCGTCGTCGTCGTCGGCGTCGGCGTGGAGAAATCGCCTGGTTCGTCGCCTGCGTGAAGAAGAAATAGAGGAGAGAAAGGATAGGAGTGAAAATAAAAGAAAGGGGGAAGGGGGCTTCTGTTGATAACCCACGTAGAGAGAGAGAGAGAGAGAGAGAGAGAGAGAGAGAGAGAGAGAGAGAGAGAGAGAGAGAGAGCTGTTTGGTTACAAGCTCAGTGTAGCTTCTCAGAGAAGCTTCGTAATTTGATTCGAATTCTGCTTAGCTCGTACGTTTTAACTCCCTTTTTTCGCTCTATTTTCTTAAACTCTTAAATTTTTGGCGTCCAAATTCTAATGAAATAGTCATTGCATTTATAGTAAATTTCTTTTGTACAATGAATTTTTGGAACGATTTCATGATCGAAATTGTCGGGTGTTACATCCCACCCACCTTAATAAAATTTTGTCCCCAAAATTTGCTTAGTCAAATAGTTCAGGATATTTATTCATTATATCCTGTTGTCTTTCTCAAGTGGCTTCCTCTACATTGTGATTACGCCATAGAACCTTTACCAGTGAAATCTCCTTGTTGCGTAGTACTTTGATTGAAGACTCCAGGATCCTTACTGGTCTTTCCTCATACGTCAACGTCGGTTGGATCTTTATGTTCACTGGTTCCACAATCTGTGTAGGGTCACGTACACATTTCCTCAGCATGGATACGTGAAAGACGCTGTGAACTCCATCCATGGAGGTAGGTAGCTGCAGTCTGTAAGTTGTGCTTCTTATTCTCTTCAAGATAAGAAACGGTCCTACGAACCTTGGACTGAGCTTCCATTTCTTATCGAACCTCATAAGGCCTTTGAACGGCGACACTTTCAGTAATACTTCATCGCCCTCTGCAAACTCTAGGTCTCTTCTTCTTTTATCTGCATAACTTTTCTGTCGACTCTGAACGGTTTTAATTCGTTGTCTGATAATAGCCACTTTCTCAGACATCTGCTGTAATATCTCGGGGCCGACAAGTCTTGCTTCTCCAACTTCATCCCAACATAAGAGAAATCTTCACTTTCTACCATAAAAAGTTACATACGGAACCATACCAATCGCAGATTGATAGCTATTGTTGTAAGAAAACTCCACTAATGGTAGGAACTTGCTCCATGAAGCCTAAAATTCCAACACGCACTATCTCAACATATCATTCAGTATCTGAATTGTTCTCTCAGATTGTTCATCGGTCTGTGGATGAAATGCCATGCTGAAATTCAACTTGGTACCCAATAAAATTTGCAGGATTTTTCAAAATCTTGAAGTAAATCTAGGGTCTCAGTCAGAAACAATTGACACCGGTACTCCATGCAACTTGATAATCTCTCTCATATACAACTCCGCGTATTGATCTATAGAGAAAATTGTCTTCACAGGCAGTGTAACGACCCCTTTTCCCAGCAAGATATTGTCCGCTCTGGAGATTGGGCGTGCAGCCGATCGATCGCCCCTTACATTTTTGGGACAATTGTCCCTTTTGCCCTCAAGTTGTTGGCCGATTGTTTTGTTAGTTTTAATTGTTTTAAATAATTGTTTTAAGTTTTATTTCAATTGTTTTAAGTTTTGTTTAAGTGGTTTTAAGAATAATTTTTGAATGGTTTTAACAATTTAGTCTACGATTTAAATTCCGCTCAAACGTTACAAAGTTTATAAGAATAAAAAAAATAATACGAAAAAATACGGGTACAGTGTTAGGGTCGCTACAGGCAGAAAATGGGCAGATTTTGTTAATCTGTCCATGATGACCCATATATTATTATGGTCTCTAACTGTTCTCAGCAAGCCGACAACAAAATCCATGGTAATATTTTCTTATTTCCATTCGGGAATTAATATAGGCTTAAGAGTTCCATCTGGTTTTTAGTGTTCCGCTTTCACTTGTTGGCATACCATACATGATTCGACATATTTAGCGACTTCGTTTTTCATATTTGGCCACCAGAAGTGCAATGTCAAATCTCGATACATCTTTGTGCTTCCTGGATGTACAAAGAAAGAAGACGAGTGAGCTTCTGATAAAATTTTTTTCCGTAGCTCTTCGTCTGTCGGAACGTACCACCTATCCCTGAACTTCAGAATACTCTCTGCCGAATAGCTAAAATCAAAAGAGGCATCAGCTAACTTGCTCAACATCTCAGTTTTTTCTTTTGAATCTATCTTTTGAGCTTCCTTTATTCGATCCAAGATGGTTCGCCGTATCGTTAGATCCACCAATACTGTTGATAGTTCTGAAACCATCTCCAACTCGAACTTCTGAATTTCTATTCTTAAAGGCGTTGACATAGCTGACATCGCTGGCTGCATCGAACTTGACATTCTGCTCAATGCGTCCGTAACAACGTTAACTTTTCCAGGATGGTATTTAATCTCGATGTTATAATCCTTCACGAATTTCAGCCACTGCCTTTACCTCATGTTTAACTCCTTCTGAGTAAAGATGTATTTCAGACTCTTGTGATCCGAAAATACCTCGCATTGTTGTCCATATAAATGGTGTCTCTATATTTTCAGTGGGAAAATAACTGCCACTAACTCGAGGTAATGAGTGGGATAATTCTGCTCATAACTCTTTACTTGTCTGGAAGCGTAAGCTATCACCTTTCCATCTTGCATTAATACGCATCCCAAACCTATCTTTGAAGCGTCGCAGTATACACTGAATTTGCCATCCTCCATCGGCAATATTAACAATGGAGCCGTAGTCAACTTCTGTTTCAGTGTCTGAAAACTCTCTTTGCAAGCTTCAGACCACTTGTACTTGGTATCCTTCTTCGTTAAGCTTGTCAAAGGCTTTGCTATCACAAAAAATCCTTTAATAAATTTTCTGTAATAGCCAGCTAGCCCAATAAAACACCGTACTTCGCTGGCATTCTTTGGCCGTGGCTATTCCTTCAAAGCTTGGATCTTAGCTGGGTCTACTGAAACACCCTCTTCAAAAACAACATGGCCCAGAAAATTAATTATGTACAGCTAGAATCCACACTTCGACAGCTTGGCATACAACTGGTGCTGCTTCAAAGTACATAGTACTACATTTAGGTGCTCCTTATGATCCTCTTCATTTCAAGAGTAGACCAGGATATCGTCAATAAAAACAATTACAAACTTGTCAAAAAAATTCTGAAATATCTTGTTCACAAAGTCCCTAAACGCCACTGGGGCATTCGTCAATCCAAAAGATATCACCAAAAATTCATAATGCCCACAGCGGGTCCTAAAGGCAGTCTTTGAAATATCTTCTGTTTTGACCTTCAATTAATAATAGCCCGAGTACAAGTCAATTTTAGAAAATACCCAAGCTCCTTGAAGTTGATCAAACAAGTCGTCGATCCTCGACAACGGGTACTTATTCTTGATAGTCAATTTGTTCAGCTCTCGGTAGTCAATACACATGCACAGAGATCCATCATTCTTCTTAACGAATATGACTGGTGCGCCCCACGGCGAGAAACTAGGGCGTATAAAGCCCTTGTCCACTAATTCCTTTAACTGAGTTTTTAACTCCTTCAGTTCTATAGGCGCCATACGGTACGGGTTCTTAGATACCGGTTTAGCACTAAGACATATCTCAATTTCGAATTCTATTTCGCCATTCGGTGGTAATCCCGACAAGTCATCTAAGAAAACCTCTAGGAAGTTTCGAACTACCGGAATATCTTGAAGTCCTACCTCATCTTGCTTTTGTGCATCCACTATGTAGGCTAAAAACTCTATACATCCTGATCTCATCAGTTGTTGAGCTTCTATGGAGGATACGATAGACATTTTATTTTTCTTCGGTATCGCTTGATAAGAAAACTCCTCATTCGGGCGTTTAAACTGTACAAGTCCTGATCTGCAGTCAATGATGGCGTGGTGTCTAAACAGCCAGTCCATTCCTAGAATTACATCATATCCATTTATACCGATGATGATAAGATTTACATATAATTGCCAGTCTCCTACAGATACTATATTGCCTGCACTGCTTGTTCGGAGTGCATAAACTCTCTGGACGGTAGTATGACACTATAAGGTTGGTCTGCCGGCACAAACCATAAATTCTCTCTAGCCACAAAATCCTTTGCTATAAACGTGGCCCTTGTGTCTAACAACGTATAGGCAGGTGCATTATAGATCATAATGGTACCTGTGATAACTGTATGCTGCGCGTTTTTGTCATCCTCGATCATCGCAGATACCCTTGGGGTAGCCCTATTCGATCTCCTGTCAGGCATTGGGCAATCCTTAATGTGATGGCCTTCCTTGTCGCATCTGAAGCAATGACTGGTGTAAAGCTTGTAGTCCCGAATATGACTTCTCTGGCACAATGGACATACAGGAAGTTGAGGAGCTCCTTGTGGTCTCTTTCCCTTGCCTTGGTCTGCAACTGCTTCATTAGGCCTCTTCACGCCCCTGTTCTATTACGACATTGGTTGCCAACCACGATTTCGTTGTTGTTGTTGTTGGAGAACTTCTCGAAAGAACCTCTTTGGTGGCTCCCTCTGTTTCTGAAATTTTATCTCTAAGGCTTCTAATTGTAAAGTCTTGGCCACTACTTTGGTAAGCACGTCGTCAAATCCTTTCGTCGTAACCCCTCGCAAAATATCCATCTTCAGACCCTGGACGAACTTGTGTACCTTATTCTCCTCAGTGTCCACCAAATGGGTTGCATAGCGAGAAAGGGACTCAAATTTACGGACATACTCGGCCACTGATCCATATTGTCGTAGATGAGAGAATTCGATCAATTTGCTCTTCCTCACACTACGGTCGAAATACTTCTCTTAAAAAACCATTTTGAATCTGTCCCAGGTCATCTCCACTGCCGCAGTAGTCGTCAGAATAGTGTCCCACCAAAACCTTGCATCCTTGGTGAGATGGAATACGGCACATGTAACCTTCCTGCTTTCCTCTACTTCCGCATAATTGAATATTCTTTCAATCGTCCGGATCTAATCCTCAGTGTGAGTTGGGTCCGTCGATTGTCCGTCGAACATTGGCGATTGAAGCCGTCGGAACTTCTCTTCAATGGTGTCACGTGGAGCATTTGTGTGGTTGTTGTTGTTTCCGTTATCCTTTCTTGCCATCATACATTCTACCATACGAAACTGGACACCAACTAACTTGGTTAGTTGTCGGATTGCGTCGTCCCTGATGTTAGCTTCTCTTTGACATCTTTTCACCATTATAAGAAAATCCTATCCATAGTAATAAACTCAACTTAATAAACTAAAACTTGTATGGAAACTTAAACACTTACAGTTCATGGAGCGATCTCACATGGCGGATTGCGAAGTCAGACAGTCTACAGAACCGATTTTAAAACCCGAGTGCTCTGATACCACTGCTATAGCAACCACCGCCCCAAGGTTCGCCACGGGACGTGACATAATTGACTTGACTTTACTTAGACTTTATTTAATACTTTTTCCCCGTAAATTTTTTTGCAAACTTTTAAAACTCTAAACCAAAGACTAAAAGCGTTTTCAACAAAACGTTGACTCGGTTTTTCGGTCGTTTAAATAATTTGAAATACATGGGAAATGCTCAAAAATAACTACGTTATTACTTAAAATCATTTAAAACATTTAAACCTTTGCTGTGGAAACTAACATTGCATGAAAGGCTCGTTGTAAAATAAAACTAAACAAAGTTTCAAGGTTTAAAACATTAAAAAGGGAATCCCGGTCAACCCCTATAAGGTTCGGTCGACACTTTGGTTCATTCTGCAACCAAGGGTCGACACCTTTAGACACAGGTCGACACTTCTATCGGTTTTTACACTAATCGGTCGACA
The DNA here is from genome assembly GCA_022432975.1 of Begonia masoniana. Lineage (NCBI taxonomy): Eukaryota > Viridiplantae > Streptophyta > Magnoliopsida > Cucurbitales > Begoniaceae > Begonia > Begonia masoniana. The sequence continues at coordinate 5,614,936 of CM039504.1, forward strand.
CCAATATGCACAAGTCGACACCTTGTTATTCTCTATTTTCAACGGTCAATCTTTGGGGTCGACTCCTCTATCAGTTTTACACTAACCGGTCGACATTTGTATGCACAGGTCGACATCTTGTTATTCTCTGTTCTTATAGGTCGATCCTTGGGGTCGACACTTTGCACACCTTTGTATAGACCGGTCGATACCTGCATAGACAGGTTGACACCTTAATCGGCTCTGTTCTCGCAGGTCGACACCTACCAAGTGTGGTCGACACCTGAGGATTTCAGTCGACACTTGCAGGCAGAATGTCGTCCTTATTACGTCTACCACTTCCTTTTTCTCTCACATTTACTATTTTTACTTTCAATTCATCTTCCAATCACACCCTTTCATCTCTAAAATTGCAATTATTCTATTTTTTTATTTTATTTTTATAACCCACAAACTTATTATTTATGATGTTATTAATTAAATTTTTTTAAAGAACTTTCTATCTCTAATTTTCTTCGGTCAACATTAAATCGTTCTCATCTAAATAAAACTATGAAGTCTAATTAGCATAATCTTCCTAAGCAACTAAAAAGGAGTTTGTGTGTTATGAAGAAAATTTATACTAAAGGGAATAATTCTTAGTTAAATGCTATTAATATATGATAATGAAATGTTTCGACATAATTGCAAAGTTAGGAAAATTAATTAATTTTTTTTTATCATATTACAATTTTTTCCATTACCATTTTCTACTCAATCCTAGTACATCCCTACCCCCAAACTCAAACTTGACAGTGTTCCCACTGTCAAACAAAATACAGTTCAAAATTCAAACAAAACAAAGCAAAACTAGGGGGTAAGTACTTCCCTGGAGTCTCATTCGTCGTTCCATTAGATGCAAGGTTTCGTGTTGCTTGTCATTTTATTTTGCAGAAACGGCAAGCCTTCCATGATTTATTGTTGAAATATGATGCTCTCGACTGATGCTACAGCTCCACTTGCAGCATTTGGATTGTATGATGGCTTTCTTTTCGGTGCTTCCTCTTCATCAGCTTCTTCTTCCCCTGATTTGTGCAGACCTAAGTTTTTTTTTTTTATTACTACAGCAAACATTGCAGCATTAACATTATTTTTAGCAAAAACTAAAAAAATAATCAAAAACCAACATAAAAGGATATAAAAAATTAAGTTGCCTCCAAATAAACGCTTGATGTTTTAAGTCTTCAGCCTGACTTCACGTTTCTATGCTTCACGTTTCTATGCTTCGTGGCCATTGCTTTGTGGATGATATGCTATGGTCACTTTATGTTTGAAGCGAGAGGGCATCTGTTTATGATTCAGTGTTGGTGCGTCTTCAACAGATAGCTTTAAAATTTCTGGGTTATCTTTCGTTCGAACTAATGCCTCAAACTGTTTCCTGTGGCTCCTAGAAAATTGCTTCGTGTCTTCCATTTTCATCTTTTTAGATATGTTGAAGCAATCTTTTTTATCCTACGGGCACTTCATAGCTTTCAATACATTAAAAGTAATCTGCTGGTCATTCACCCTCATGGTGAGTTCTTCTCTCTAGACATCAATAAATGTTCTCCCCGTAGCCAGAAAAGGTCGTCCCAAAATAATGGGCACTTCATGGTCTGCTTCGTAATCCAAAATAATGAAGTCTACTGGGAAAATGAACTTTTCTACCTTCACGAGCACGTCTTCTATCTTCCCTTGAGGATAAGTCAGTGAGCGATCAGCAAGTTGCGAAGTTACAGTGGTGGGTTGAGCTTCTCCTATTCCCAAATTCTTGAAAATTGACATGGGCATTAGGTTAATACTTGCTCCTAGGTCGCATAGAGCTTTTCCAAAATAATTATTGCCGATCGTGCATGGAATGGTGAAGCTGCTAGTATCTTTCAGTTTCGGCGGAATCTTGTTCTATAGGATGTAGCTCGTCTCTTCAGTCATGGCTACCATCTTATATTCTCCCAACCTTTTTTTTTTGATAAAATATCTTTCATAAATTTTGTATAATTTGGCATTTGTTCTAGAGCTTCCACCAAAGACACATTGATGTGTAGCTGCTTTAGAACATCTAGGAATTTTTTAAACTGCTTGTCCTGGGTGTGTTTCTTTAGTCTTTGAGGAAATGGTGGTGGTGGCTTCTGGATTCTTAACTTATCAAGCTACTGCTGTGGTGTTGCTGTAGCATCAGTCAATAGATTGTATTTTTCTGTTTCGTATGATTCTTCTTGTTTAGCCAACTCATCATGTTTCTTTAAATTTTCTGCTTTCTGTTGCTTCTTTGAATTTCTAGTTTCCTTCCATTCCTCAATACTATGGCCTTGCAATGCTCTTTTCCTGGTCTCTGTGGAATTTCCGTGTCACTTGGTAGTTGCCCCAAATTCTTTAAATTTATAGATTGAGCTAGCTGTCTCATTTGAGTATCAATATTTTTTATAGAAGAGGATAGATTCTGCAAAATTATATCTGTCTTTGAAGCATACTCCCTTGCAAAACTTTCTGATTTTTCTTGAGGCATTGGTTTCTGATTTGGCTGTGAGAAACCTTGAGTGTAATTTTCAGCTGGTCTGGTTGGTGCTGTAGCATTCTGCTGCTGCGAATTCCATTGAAAATTTGGATGCTGTCTCCAGCCAGGACTGTATGTTTTCGAGAAAGGATTATTATTTCCATTAAACCCCACATAATTTGCAGATTCTAGGTTAGTAGGGCATGAGTTGTCATTGTGATTCTCTCTACAAAAAATGCATGAAACTTCTCTGGTAATTGGCTTAGGTGGTTTGTTCATCGCCTTGATCGTATTTTCCAGCATAACAATCTTTGCATTTAAAGTAGCAACTTCATTTAAATCATAAACCCCACATGCACACCTTGTAGAGTGGTTTCTATCCGACGGTCACTGATAGTTGTTCACTACCATTCTCTCCAGCAAATCATAGGCTTCATTGAAGGATTTAGAAAGAAGTGTTTTGTTTGTTACAGCATCAATAATTGATATTGTCTGACCATTTAGTTCATTATAAAATGTCTTCAGCTGAATCCATTGTGGTATCCCATGATTAAGACATTGCATCAATAGTTCTTTAAACCTGTCCCAAGCCTCGTAAAGCGATTCGCCATCCTTATGTTGAAAGCTGATGATTTCGTTCCTCATTCTCGCATTCCTTACTGGTGGATGATATTTCATAATAAACTTCTTGGTGAGATCTCCCCACGTAGTAATGGTGTCTGATGGAATGCTGTTCAACCAGTCTCTTGCTCTGTCTCTTAAAGAGTATGAGAAAAGCTTGAGCCTCAATGCTTTAGTAGAAACTCCAAAAAAGTGAAACGAGTCGCTCACTTCTCCAAATACTTTGAGATGACGATGAGGATTGTATGTGACCATTCCACTAAATTATCCAACAGTTTGAAGCATCTGAAACATGATCGGTTTAAGCTCGAATATGGTGGCATTTAATTCTGGTCTCACAATACCGGGATTCAAATCGTCGAGCGTGAGAATGACGAAGTCCTGAATAGGTTGATCTCGGTCATCAATAATATGTTCGGCATTGTTTCTTTCTTCCTCTAGATTAGCCATATTATCCCCTCCAATAAATGGTTGTTGTTGTTGCCTCCTTCTAGCTCGAACGTTCGTTCGATCTCTGGATCTATTGGTACAATATCTTGGTCAGTTTCTTCGTCAAGCATCAAGCAAGGATACCTGAAAAAGAAGAATTAAAATAAAATTAAATAATTATAGCAAAATAACACAATTAAGAAGTATCTCCGGCAATGGCGCCAAAAACTTGTTAGTGATTTTATACACCTTAACGCAAGTGCACGTATCGCTAATGAAGTAATAAAGTAAGTAAAAGTCGATCCCACGAGGATATTCTTAATCAAATTAAATTGCTATAAAACTTATGTAAAAATAAAAATGAGAATATTGAAAACGGATGAGTAGCAAAGAATGATAAAATAAAATTACTCAGAATTAATAAAGACTCAAATTGAAAGGAATTAAGAAGATAAATATTTTGAAAACCTTGGTTAGGGTTAATTTTCTCATTACATGCATTTGACCACTGCTACTACAGAAATGCTACAACATTTATCACAGAACAACAAGAATTCATAATTTCTAGGGTTCTATCGAATTGTCTAGTTAAATTCGTTTCAGAATTTCTTTTCGACTTTGAAAATGCAAAACTTAATCTGAACTTTCTTGTAATCTCATTCGCAATACCAAATAAATTAATGTTAGCGACTTTGCAACAATTTTAATTTATTTAATCAATCATGAATCTTAAAATTTCTATCTACCTATCGATACAATAGGAACATGTGACATCAAATCTGCATATCGACACAATTCGAATTACGCAATCAGCATCATGAAAGATTGTTTGGTGAATAATACGTAACATTCATAGATCAAAGTAAAAACATATAATGAGTACTTTCTTTCCTGACCAAGATAAAAGCTTTAGCCTAAAATCATGATAAAAATATCTAAAGTAAAAATATTCATCAAAAGAAAGAAAATAAAAAGTAGAAGGAGAGAAGTTGAAATCAAATCTAGACGCATGCAGAATCGCCCTCTAGGTCTTCGTCCCCAGGGTGATGTCCTTCAAGTTCCGTCTTCGTCATGAGTTTTCGTCCTCTAGTAGTGGTCTCTATCTTCTGTCTTGCGTGAGGGTTTGCCTCCCTTGGTCTTTGTCCCAGGTTTGCTTCCCTCTCCCAATCATTTCTTCCTTTTCTGCGTCGTTCTGTGTTCTCCCTTCTCTTGCCTAGGGTTTATTCTTTTATATCTCCCTTTTAAGGTTGCCTCGTTAGCTTTTTTTTCTTCAAATCATTGAAGTCTTCTTTTTATATTTTCCTCCTTGATTCTCGCTATTTCTCAATTGCCAAAATCTCCTCTTTATTGTCTTGTTCTTTTTTTTTTTCATCAGCCCCCCAAAAATCTTCTTTTTCCTTGATTATAGGAATTTCTCCAATATTTGCTCCTTCTCTTTTGTTATTCAAATAAAGAAAATCCAATCTTCCTTGATTATGTGGCCAAAGATAATAACAAATATTCAAATTAATGTTAATAATCTGATTTATTCAAAAATATGCATAAAAATCATTAATTTCCTAAAATCTTTCCATACTTAGTAACCTATAACAATTTCTATAATTTTGATCCAAATCATTTTATATTCACTCAAATCACATGAGTTTTATTAAATAAAAACAATATAAAATAACTCTAATTTAAGAGTTTTCACATGGCAAAAGACTTGTTAAGCTCATTCTTTACATTAACAATCTTTTCTGTCTGGACTCACAATCAACATTAAGTAGAAGGATTATAAATAAACCATCTATGAATTCTTTCACGAACACACAATGGTCTGAGGAAGTTTTTATGTATCCTTGATTTCCCATAAAGAAATCAAACTTTTTGTACCATTGTCTTATTGATTGCTTTAATCCATACATACTCTTCTTCAATCTACATATCAGATGTTCTTTTTCCTTGACAACGAACTCTTCTGACTGTTCCATGTAAATCTCTTCTTCTAATTCACCATGCAAAAAAGACTGTCTTTATATCAAGCTGCTCGATCTCCAAATTGAGACTTGAGGTTAATCCAAGTACCACTCGTATGGATGACATTTTCACGACAGGTGAAAAAATTCCTCAAAGTCAACCCCTTCTTTTGACCAAAGCCTTTCACGATCAGTCGTGCCTTATACTTTAGTTACGAATTTTCTTCTTTGAGTCTGTATACCCATTTGTTCTTCAGTGCTTTTCTCCCCTTTGGAAACTGAATCAACTCATAAGTATGATTCTCATGCAATGATCTCATCTCATCTTGCATTGCATTCAACGAGTTCTTCTTTTGTTGATGCTCCATAGTTTCCTCATAGCACTTAGATTTATCGCCATCAATGATCATTACGTACTCATTTACAGAGTATCTTCTCGATGGTCAATCTTTTGTTGACCTTCTTAACTTTGGTTCTGCAACTTGTGCAAGAGAAGTCTCTGTTTCTCCATGGTCAACATCAACAGTTGCTTGATCACTAGATTCTCCAACATCTCCCCCGTCAAAAGTTGATTTCACCATATCAACTTTTACTAAATGCTCATCAGTGATCGTCTTATCTTTCTTCTTGTCGTCAATGGTCTGATCTTCAAAGAAGACAACATCTCGACTTTTGACAATCTTCTTGTCAATCGGATCCCAAAGCCTATATATGAATGCATCACTTCTGTATCCGAGGAATATACATTTCTTAGCTTTGCTGTCTAGCTTGGACCTCTCATCTTTGGGAATATGAACGAACGCTCTACATCCAAACACCTTTAGATGTTGATAAGAGACGTCTTTTCTTGTCCATAGTCTGTTTGACACTTCTCCACTCAGAGGTGCTGATAGAGACAAATTGATGACATATATTGCAGTATTCATTGTTTCTCCCCATAATGTTTTGGGAAGTTTTGAATGTGATAACATGCATCTTATCTTCTCCACAATAGTTCTGTTCATTCTTTCTGCAACGCCATTTTGTTGAAGAGTCTTTGGAACAAATTTTTCGTGTCTGATCCCGTGCATTTTGCAGTATTCGTCAAATGATCTCATATATTTATTGTCTGTGTGAATTCATTTTAACTTCTTTCCAGTTTCTCACTCTGTGAGAGCATGAAACTGTTTGAAAACGTTAAACACCTCATCTTTGGTCTTGAGTGCATAAGCCCAAACTTTCCTTGAGTAATCATCAATAGATGTGAGCATGTATTAGGCACCTCTTAATGTTTTCGTTGACATGGGATCGCAAACATCTGAATAATAACTTCTAACGCGTCTAGTTTTTTTGATGCAGAATTCTTCTGAAAGAAAACTCTGTATTGTTTTCCTGCCAAACAATGAAATCAACTTGACAGAAGTTCATTTCTGAAATGTGGCAAATAATCTCTTTTGTCAAGCAATTGGAGTCTTTTTTTGCTCATGTGACCAAGCCGTTTGTGTCATAACTCAATGGACGAGTCATCTTGTGCAGCATTTACTAATTTTTGCTTCACAGTCACTTGAGTCACATACAAACTAGACACTTTAATTCCTCTCGCTACAACTAGCGAGCCTTTGCTGAGCTCCCATTTCCTATCAGAAAATTTGCTCTTGTAACCAGCCTCATCAATAACACCGATTGATATTAGATTTAGTCATGTTTGACATCTTTAAGCACTAACTCACATCATGTGTTGGTCTGAATACAAATATCTCATTTTCCAATTATTCTGGAAACATGACTATTCCCCATTTTAACAGTGTCAAAATCACAGCTGGTGTAAGATGAAAAATATTTCACTTTTGAAGTAACATGATAAGAAACTTCAGAGTCACATACCCAACGCAATTTATTCATCATGAGATTGACAGCATCTTCGCATATAATGACATCTTCACCTTCAGAGGCAGTTGCAGTTGTACTCTTCGTTTCTCCTTTAGCACCTTTTGTGTCTAGTTCTTTCTTCAACTTCCAGTAATTCTTTTTCATGTGGCCAAGCTTACCACAATGATAGCACTTAATGCTTTTTTTTTTTTTACTTTTTGACTTTGATCTTCCTGATGTGTTGTCTCAAGAAGCCTCACGTTCTTTTGATCTCCCTCTCATTACTAATAAAGCCTCCACAAAAGAGTACTCCTTGTTTTTTTGCCTACTTTCTTCGTCAAGAACTGTAGCTGTAATATCATTGAACATCAATGTTGTTTTTGCAGTACTGTTGAACAAATTTATAATGAGGTGATCATATGAATCTAGAAAACTTTGTAGTAAAAATTCAACTATTTTATTTTCGTCGATTTTGTGCTCCATGGTTGTAAGTTGAGAAAATAATGTGTTGAGAGTATTGATGTGGTCAGTCATTGTTGTCGATTCTGACATCCGAAGAGTATACAATTTTCTTTTTAAAAAATTTTTATTATACCATGACTTCTTCTCATATAGTTTTGTCAGCGTATCCCAGATTTGTTTGGCAGTTACCATTTTTGAGATACTTGACAAAATTCCATTTGCTAGAGTAAGATGCAAATTGGCTATAGCATTATCATATTCTTTGTTCCATTTCTCATCTTCAACGTTCGTCGGTCTGTCGTCGATGGCCATAGCACAACCATCTCTCCACAACAAATCCTTCATTTTTAATTTCGACAGTAAGAAATTATTTTCGTTGAATTTTTCGATTTTAATCTTTCCTGCTATAATCACGAGGCTTTGATACCACTTGTTGGGAATGAAAAATAAAATTGGTGGGAACAATAATAATGTCGCCGCTGTAAAACGTAGAGAGTACTTATCAGGATAATTTGCAAGAAAGGCTGCTCTTGACATTCTCTTTAGACAGAATTACATTTCCAAGTAAGTCCACAGGAAAGGCTGGAGGGTCACAAACGGTCCCACTTAAAATCCATTCTCCTAGACAGAACTCACTTACACATTACAATTACACCACTAAATAAGCAGTACGATAAACGATAGCAGATGCGATCCAAAAAATACCGTGAATATTTTTTTCGCGCCATTAAATATAACGGCCAAGAAGTAAGAGAAATAATGGCTAAAATGAACACCAAAAATTTTTACGTGAAAACCCGAATCAGGAAAAAATCACGGGGACTGAGTCTAGAAAGAATTCACTATGAAAAATAGGGTTTACAATATTTTTCTATATATCAAATATTTTAAAAAATATTTACCGAGAGAAACCACCTCTCAGCAGAAAATATTCACAAAAGATTTCTTCTTCTCTTCTTCTTAGGATATTGGATCATCTCCTTAAAGCCTCTATTTATGGAGGGCTTCAAGGAGACACTTTTCTCTTTGAGGTAGGCGTATACCTTTATCACAAATGGATATTTTAAAGTCTCCATTCACACACTCAATTGTGAACGCAATAAGAAAAAGTAACCTCCATTTATTGCACGAGTCTCTCATCTTTAAGGAGAGACCCTACAAAACAATACAAGGGGCAGGCAGCACAACCATTTCAAAATAAAAACAACCCCAGTTTTCTCAAAATACTCAAGCTGCTTGGGCGCGGTAATAAAGGTACTCGTGAACCTCGTAGCAAAGAGGCATTGTAGTGCATCAATTTGAATCAGTAATCATCAATGTATTAAGGGAAGAGCACGAAGCGATGATATGCTTTGCAAGCAAATGGATCTATGACTAGATAGCCCTATATATAAAGTCAAGAAAGATGGAAGGCCGTGCTAATGCTCTTAGAGTCGCCTTATGTGATATGTGAATTACCGATCAATCTGAGTCATACACTTTATGCGACTCACAAGGACACGCATCATCCTTTATAAAACTGCTGAATACGCGTAATAAATTCAGCAGAAGAGATCTGTTTTATCATCGAGAGATTTATTCATAATATTCCACCATTCACCTCGAAGAAGAGATGAGAGAGAAATTCTAGAGAGGGAAAGCTTAGACATATAATTCCCTTGGTGATTGAGTAGTGGCCCATATCTTAGTTCTTTGGTTTACCCTGTGCTTGTGCAGCAGCATAAGCCTCGGCCTCAGCAGCAGAAGCGCAGCACCTGCAGCCGTAGCCGTGTCCAATATAGCAACCATGGCGGCAGCCTGCGAAATCTGGGTATTTCCAGTCCTCTACTCCATTTGTCTCGTCTGCACATTTCACAAAACATTTGGTTTAAGGAGTTTGGAAAGTGGGTTGAAAAGAAGCATGGAGTTGAAATGAAAACGAGTGCTTATGTAGTTACCTATTTGCTCAGTTTCAGCCAGGTCTCTAGCTGAGACCTGTGAGGCGATGAGAACAATGGCAAAAAGAAGACCTACAAAAAGGAGAGCCTTGGAACCTGTTAATGTATATTTGTTGGCATATATTTGTTTGGCAAAATTATTTGATCTTGGAAATTAAATTTAGATTGCTATATTATTCAGTTGCAAAGCAGTCAGATTTATTGGAAATTATGTTACCAAAAACTATGCAGAATATTTGTTTTTGGTAATCTTGAAAAATAAGGAAAATTACTTGGAAATCAAGTTATCAATTATATTTATCTGTGGAAGGTTGATTTAAAGTTTATGAATTATGGATATCATTACGGTGAAGTATGCTATTTTACATAAGATTGCCATGAGAAATTGGCTCCCCACCTCTCATCGGACTGGAGTCAACAAAACAATGGCCACTTTGTTGTTTAAAATTGGAAACAATATTTCCTTCGATGTTGGTCAATTTATTTTTGAACAAATAGTGAAGCATGCTAACTGCAAGCATGAAAGGACTATCCTTCCATTTCCTCGATTAATCTATGGATTGATTTCATCTCAAAAGTCAGTCATCAGGGGCAAAGAAGTTTTGGATTTAGATAAAGAGGAGATCCGAATTCGTCCAAGTTTGTTTGAAGGTGCTCACATCAATGATTTGAAAGATTCAGCTACTTGTGTTTCAACACTAGTACATGCTGCTCTATTTTCTCGAAATTTGAAGGTACTCAAAGATGAATTAAAATTCCTAAGTGATCAGCAGGTACTGATTGAAAAACGAAGAAAAGAAGTTCTCGGTCTGATTGATGATCTTGAAGGAACAACATCAAAAGATCCTTCTCTTGGTGATATTTTTGAACAACATCGACCTACTTCTAATGTTCCAGCTGCTGTTGTTTCACCTGGCTCAAGTGATGAATCGATAGATGAGTTTATTGATGTGGAAATTCAGGGTCCTCCTACAATTTCAGAGCCTAATTTACCTGGTGTCACCTCGGATGTCATGTCTGCAGAAACAGGAACTCAAGATTTTCAAGATGAAGTGTTACCAGCATCCGGGTTTGTTAGTGATTAATTGATGATTTTACTAATTTGTATTTTTCTGCTACCTATTTCTCCTTTACTGCTGGATACTGTTATTATCTTGCTGGATGTTTTACATACGCTGCTGCTTCTTGTTCTGTTTTGATGCCTTCTTTCCATGCTCTGATGGATTTCTTCGTCTACTTTTCTATTTTTGTCCTTTTATGGCAAAAAAGGGGAGTAATTTTGTGACTTGTGCTTTCACTGCTCGCTGGAATATGAATATTTTGTGCATGTCATGAATAGTGTTTTGTTCGTTGTTCTACTGGTGTTAGTATTTAGGGGGAGCCTTGATGACCCTACTTCCAGCATTCAGGAGGAGTTTTTGATTTTGCCAAAAATGCCAAAGGGGGAGATTGTTAATGTATATTTGTTGGCATATATTTGTTTGACAAAATTATTTGATCTTGGAAATTAAATTTAGATTGCTATATTATTCAGTTGCAAAGCAGTCAGATTTATTGGAAATTATGTTACCAAAAACTATGCAGAATATTTGTTTTTGGTAATTTTGAAAAATAAGGAAAATTACTTGGAAATCAAATTATCAATTATATTTATCTGTGGAAGGTTGATTTAAAGTTTATGAATTCTGGATATCATTACATAGAGCAAGAATCGTGATCCAACTATTCTGGGTTCCAAATATGTTTTTATTTTGGTACTTTCCATATGTGTCACAAAGGGTGTCACGAGTTTGACTTTTCAGATTGTGTTTCCTTTTGCTATGCTTGCTGTTCTTGAACGCCAATCTGCTGCAAATACATTTAAACATCTACTCTTCACAGAATAGGTAAGCGGTTGATTATTATTCTCTGAGATTTTTTCTTGTGTCGTGAGCCTCCGATTTTCTTTCCTCTTTTGCTTCTGCAAGTGTGTGTGTTTTTGGTTGTTTCGATCTCTGTGAGATTGTTGTCTACACTCTACCTCTGTTGCTGTTGAATTTCATTGTTATACGAGTGTGGTGGTTGGTTGCGTCCTATAATAACGGTTGGTGTCACAAGCGGTGTCATAGGCGCAATCCTATTTTATTCTTCATTAAAGATCAGTCTCAGGAGGAGACAGCACTGGGACTCGGGAGGAGTTCTATTAATTGACAAGGGGAGCTTGTCACTCTGATCGTGGGCAAGGGGATCTTGCGATACACGGATTCCGGGAGGAGTCAATATCGACAAGGGGAGCTTGTCGCATTTAGATCTCGGGAGAGGTCGATCTAAAGTCGAGGGGATCTCGCAAAAACAGTTTCCTTGAGGAAGTTGGCTAGAGACGGCGACAAAGATAAGAGGGAGTCTTTATTTGTATAAGTCCGGTTGTCTTGCAATTTTGTAAACTCATTGAAATGTTTTTAATTCTAGGCGTGGCTCCGCAGACGTAGGCTGGTTGCCGAACTGCGTTAACAATTTTGTGTCTCCTTACTTTACGCATTTTATTTTGTCCATTATTGCTGTTTACTATTGGTGTCACGATCAGTGTTATGACACCAACGTAACTAATCACGATTTCAGAACCCATTTCTGTAACTCAGAGCACAATACACTCGAGCTGAAAGTCGTTTGAGAGAGGGATGAGGAAATGGGATCTATTTATAGGCTAGAAGAAGAAGAACAATGGTGGAAAATCTGATTAGTAGAACTAAAATCCAATTCCTCATACAAATGTAGCTAGGAATCCCAGTGCCCACTCCAAAAAAGAGCATTTATTTCTTTAATCAATTCTTAAAATTATCAAATAAATCAGTAAAATTAATTATGTCATCAGTATGGCGTGCTGGACGTTTGTGAATAGAAAAATAATGACAAAACTGTACCCGTCCAATAACCTACTCATGTGAGGCCACCAGGTACAAAAACAGGTTACTGTATCAAATGTCAAAAAATGACAATTATAATATACGTGGAGACTTGAGTCCTTGTAAGTTGTAACACAGACAAATGCGCCAAATGCAATCTGATACGTGTGTGAAAATCGTGATTAGTTGTGTGGTGTCATGACACTATTTGTGACACTAATAGTGAACAATAGTAATAGACGGTAATAAAATACGTAAAGTTAGGAGACACGAGGTTGGTAATACAGTTCCGCAAATTACCTATGTCTGTGGGTCACGCCCTGATTTAAAAACATTTCACAGAGTTCACAAAGTTACAAGACAACTGGACTTATACAAATAAAGACTTCCTCTTATCTTTGTCGTCGTCTCTTCCTAACTTCCCCAATAAAATTGTTGTTGCGAGCTCCCCTCGACTTTGAGACGATCTCTCTCGAGATCTAAATGTGACAAGCTCCCCTTGTCGATAATGACTCCTTTTGGAATCCGTGTATGGCACGATCCCCTTACTCACGATCAGAATGACAAGCTCCCCTTGTCAATAAACAGAACTCCTCTTGAGTTTCAGTATAGCCTCCTTCTGAGAGTGAGCTTCAATGAAGAATAAAGAGGAATGCACCTATGACACCGCTTGTGACATCAATCGTTGTCTTACGATGCAACCAACTACCACACTCATATAACAATGAAATCCAACAGAGCTAGAGTGTGGAAACAGTTACACAAGGACCGAAACAAACAATAACGCATCCCACTCGCAGAAGTAAGAGTGAGGAAAAAACGGCGGCTTGCGGCACAAGTAATATGAATGAATAATCAATAATCTGCGAACACTATTCTGTGAAAGGAAGATGCTTAAGTATCGTCTGCAACAAATTTTTGTTCAAATATTTTATCCAAAATAAAATGCACGATATAAGGAAACTAAAACCACATAATCCTGAGTTATGACACTCTTTGCGATACTTATGAAAAGTCCACCAAAACAAATCTGAAACGAATCCCAAAATATTAAGAACGAATCCTAATAATACTGTGATCTTGTATCGCCAGCTTAACAACACCGCAATATTCAAAACTGTTTTCTAAAATACTATTTTCATCTTCAAATCAACTTTTCAAATATTATTTCCAATAAAACTACATTTCCAAATATTTAAGAATTAATCCCAACAAATTAGGAATGGATCTCTTAATTGTTGTGATCCTATATCTTGTTATAATCCAGCATACAAGTATAAATTCGACTTTCCAAAAAATGGTTTTCACAAATAACTTGTTCTCTAAGTAATAACTTTCCTTGATTCACAAGCTTCATTATTTGAACTTCTATAACTACTAGATTTTCAAAAATCTACCTTCCAAAATTCAAATTGATTTATTTTTGATTTCCAAGAAACAACCATGATACTATAATCTTCAATAACCAACTTTCCAAAAAAAAAAAAAAAAATCAAAAATCAATCTTTCGTGCATAGATTGATTTTGCTAATTACCAAATCAAGTGCAATCTTCATTAATTTTTTAAATCTCACTTAATTACCTGTTGCGAAAAATCGTGATACGCAAGTGTACGTGTCGCACAAGTAATATAGTTTTTAAGTAAGAGTCGAACCCACGATGAATAGTTTTACTAAAATATTAAATTAAGTTAATTTTAAATTAATTGGACTAAAACACTTTAATTGTTATTAAAAAGATTTGATTTTTATTTGATTTTAAATTAAACAATTAAATAACTAAAATAATTGAAATAAACGAATTAGGAAACTAAAATAAATGGCAGGAAAATAATTAAAGATTTGGTAAATATTAAGAAAGAATCTAGGGATTCTGATTTCACATTCACTTTCCTATTTAATATCCCTAATTTAGTTAATATTTCCTAATCCTACGTGTTGATAGCGATTTTTCTATTTTAATTATTATTCTCTCCCGAGCTATAATAATATTATCCAACTAACAGGTTATCACCTCCCGGTCTCAAACTCAAATCAGTTGAATACATTAAGTGCAGAAAATCATAAAACTACATAAAAGTTCTAGCTATCCATAGTCTAGAATCAGTTTATGGTAAACTAATCAATGCCCAGTTATTTCGCAACTTCCTTCTTTTGAAACAACCCTAAAAATCTTAACTTTGGTGATCAGGCAAAATTAAACATGAAGAACAGACAAGAATACTCAAGACAATATCGAAAAAGGAAAATAAAAATAAATTAGAAATATTAAACAGTCGAGTTTCAGTTACATCATAACCCTAGAAAATAAATTTAGTTCATACTAAAATAAAGAAAAACAACAAGAATAATAAAGAAGTTCATAGTTTAGAAGAGAAAGGGAAAGAAAAATTATGCTGAAAATCAATTCTCGAAGCTCTCGCTCCGTTCCGGTCTCTCGCTAGGGCTGCTCTCCCTCTTTTCTGAATGAATCCCCAATTAGGTTAACATATAACCTATTTATCAATTAATTTGAAACCCAGCCCACAATCATCTTCGACGGCTAAGATTAAAACAAGTTTCACCGGTCCAGATTCAAACACCTCCATCAATTAAAATAGCCGATTGATCAACGGTTGAGATTAAAACAATTAAAATATCCGATCGATCGACAATTGCTCGCTTTTCTTCTGGAATGATTTCACCGAAACCTGTAATTCTCCAATTTTTCTACACACTCACCAAATACATCAGAATTTTTATATACTTTGAGTAAAACTTATCAATTCAAGTATTAAAGAGTACAATAAAGTGTGTAAAATACACACTTATCATTACCAAATCTCCATTAATTGTAAAAAAATCAATGACAACTCTATCTTGCATTTATACAAAACAATGGCACTTCAGAAATCATGATATCTGCACCCGATGAAAATAGTTGTTTGTGGACCAGTCTTTTTGGACCACGTAGTACGTGGAGGTCAATAATGTTTCCCCTGGCTAATCTGCCCAACTCAGACTTATCTTCGCAAGAGTCTAATAGGACAACGACCAAGGTCAAAAACTGGCTTAATCTTATTGGAGGAGATAAGAGGAGACAAGGGAGTGCTGAATTGAGTCCATGGCTTCACTCTTCATCTTTCTGGATTTGGTGCTCTCCACTGAGCACACTGATAATACCATTAAAGATTTGGAGAAAAAAGAACATAAAAGTTCAGAGTCATAAGCAACAAATGTCTGAGATAGTACAATTTACAGATCTGAAATTGAAAAAACGTAAGAACATTAGAGTTTTCATCACGAGTCTGTGGGTCTAGGAGAAAAATGCCATTCTTTCTCTCAAGTTTTTGAAGTTGCAATCGATCACATCAAAGTTTAGTTTCTGGTAACTATAGTATCACAGAAATTCTGGGTTCATTTTTTAAATCTCAGTATTGGCATTTATGAAAGGTGGTAAGGTCCGGCCATAGAGAAAAGTGGATGAAGAAAAGACAATAAGTGTGAGAAATTATTATCAAATGAACAAGAGTTGCCTTTGATAAAGTTTATTCGACATACAAGAACAGGCATCGTCCTTTATCAAACACCTGAACACACACTTAATAAATCTCAGCTGGAGAGATCTGTTCACCATCGTCAGATCCCGCCATGCAAGATTTATTCATCTTATTACACTATACACCACGAAAGAGAGAAGAGAGAAGAGAGAAATTCTAGAGAGGGAAAGCTTAGATATATAATTCATATGGTGATTAAGTAGTGGCGCCCATATCTTAGTTCCCTGGGTTAGCCTGTGCTTGTGCAGCAGCATAAGCCTCGGCCTCAGCAGCGGAAGCGCAGCACCTGTAGCCGCAACGGTAGCGGCATCCGCCTCCTCCTCCGCCATATCTGCCTCCTCCGCCATATCTGCCTCCTCCTCCGCCATATCTGCCTCCTCCTCCTCCATATCTGCCTCCTCCTCCGCCATATCTGCCTCCTCCTCCGCCATATCTGCCTCCTCCTCCGCCATATCTGCCTCCTCCTCCGCCATATCTGCCTCCTCCTCCGCCATATCTGCCTCCTCCTCCGCCATATCTGCCTCCTCCTCCGCCATATCTGCCTCCTCCTCCGCCATATCTGCCTCCTCCTCCGCCATATCTGCCTCCTCCTCCGCCATATCTGCCTCCTCCTCCGCCATATCTGCCTCCTCCTCCGCCATATCTGCCTCCTCCTCCGCCATATCTGCCTCCTCCTCCGCCATATCTGCCTCCTCCTCCGCCATATCTGCCTCCTCCTCCGCCATATCTGCCTCCTCCTCCGCCATATCTGCCTCCTCCTCCGCCATATCTGCCTCCTCCTCCGCCATATCTGCCTCCTCCTCCGCCATATCTGCCTCCTCCTCCGCCATATCTGCCTCCTCCTCCGCCATATCTGCCTCCTCCTCCGCCATATCTGCCTCCTCCTCCGCCATATCTGCCTCCTCCTCCGCCATATCTGCCTCCTCCTCCGCCATATCTGCCTCCTCCTCCGCCATATCTGCCTCCTCCTCCGCCATATCTGCCTCCTCCTCCGCCATATCTGCCTCCTCCTCCGCCATATCTGCCTCCTCCTCCGCCATATCTGCCTCCTCCTCCGCCATATCTGCCTCCTCCTCCGCCATATCTGCCTCCTCCTCCGCCATATCTGCCTCCTCCTCCGCCATATCTGCCTCCTCCTCCGCCATATCTGCCTCCTCCTCCGCCATATCTGCCTCCTCCTCCGCCATATCTGCCTCCTCCTCCGCCATATCTGCCTCCTCCTCCGCCATATCTGCCTCCTCCTCCGCCATATCTGCCTCCTCCTCCGCCATATCTGCCTCCTCCTCCGCCATATCTGCCTCCTCCTCCGCCATATCTGCCTCCTCCGCCATATCTGCCTCCTCCTCCGCCATATCTGCCTCCTCCTCCTCCATATCTGCCTCCTCCTCCGCCATATTGCTTCGAGTCCTCCAGTCCATTCGTCTCATCTGCACATTTCGCAAAACATTTTACGTTAGTGTTTGAAGAGTGTCTTTAAGAGAAGCATGGAGTTAAAATGAAGACGAGTGCTTAAGTAATTACCGATTTGTTCAGTTTCCGCTAAGTCTCTAGCCGAGACATGGGAGGCAATGACAACAATGGCGAACAGAAGACCTACGAAAAGAAGAGCTTTGGGTGCCATTTTCGGAACTTAGAGCTCAATACACTAAATATTTGTTTGAGAGAAGGATGAGGAAATGCGATGTATTTATAGGCGAGAAGAAGGAGAACAATCATGGATAATCTGATTAGTAGGATTGGAGAGATCACCGCATAAATCTAGTGGGGTTTTGAGTGATTTTATTGTAATTTTTTTTTTCAACGAAAAGTTTGATCTGATGTTACACCGACCGACAAATAGACAACTCTTTGTCGGATCCGCCATGAGCTCTGAAAACCACCCCACTTGGAACTTTGAAGGGTGTAAATATATCGCAGGCTTAAAATTAATTTAAATCTTAAATTATGATTTTTTTTTTAAATCTTAAATTTACGAAAATTTCAGATTATTTTCCGATAATGTACTGAATATTTAATAAAATTTTTAAATAAATCTAATATTTTTTAATATTTTTTAAAATAATCATCGTTTATTCTTCATTTTATAAATCAGACTGGGGTGGCAGTCCTTGAGAACGGAGGGCCGTTCTCCGAGTGCCAAGATCGGGGGACGGTATGAGAGAACGACCTCCTATTATTTATCCCTGTTTTATAAATTGATTTTTAAACAATACCAAATAATATTAGATTTACTTGAAAATTTTACCACATATTTACCACATCATCATGGGAAGATAATTTATAAATTTTTATGATTTTCTAACATCGGTATGATTTATTATAATTTTGTTAATTCTGTTTTATAAAATAATTCACTAAAATTATAATAAATCTTATCGAGGTTAGAAAATCAAAAAAAATTCAGATTATCTTAACATAATGTAGTAAACGTGTGATAATATTTTTAAATAAATCTAATATCGTTTGATATTTTTTTAAAATTAATTTATAAAACGAGGGTAAATAGCCGAGGTCGTTCATTTTAGATCGACCCCCATTAATTCCACTAAACCCCACATTCTCTACTTAAAATTTTGTTAATTTATGAACCGGGGGTGCTCGGAGGGTCATCACCTTCCATCAGGTTTGATTTGTTAGCTTGTGATAATTTAAATTTTGATTTGTTAGAATTTTTTAGTTTTAAATTTTTTTTAGTATATTTAATCGGTAGATAAATTACGTAGTTAATACACTAATTGAATTCTAGTTTTTGCGAACCACCTGCTACGAGCATAATAAATGGAAGGAGTTGCAGGTCAAAGACGATTCCTACCGATAGAGACTTGTTCAGAAGAAACGTTCAAGAACAGTCCAGTGGATTCTGGAAGAACAAGACAAAGATTGAGGTGGCTTATTCAGGTTGGAGATTGGGTTGCGGATGAACTGCATTCAATGAGTTCACACCTTTTGGACTTCGAAAAGATGGCTTAAATTAATACACTTATAATGTCTCACATGCTTACTACTGTTACAGCTAAATCAAATTACATCACATTTGAGCCAAAAATAAATAAAGATATTAAGATTCACGGAAAAAATTATTTCAAAAAAAAAATTATGAATATGGAATAAATTTATTATTAGTAAATCAAGCGACTCAATCATTAATATAAAAATATATATATATAATTCTAATATTGATATCAAGTTAATATAAAAAAATATATATATATAATTGTAATATTGATGTCAAGTCAAATCGAATTTTAATAATTATGATTTGAAAAATATGGATAAAAAGACAATCCACTTCATAAAATATGTTATCTTATTCCTGCATTTTTTTTTTCTTAGAAAAATGGAGCTGGTGGTGAATATAAATTAATTAAAACTGGAGTAGTAACTGAAGCGACATAAAGGAGTATGTATCAAATAGGGGTGAGCGCAGACTAGTTCGGTCCAATCCAGAGCTCATCTCGAGTCTTCAAGATTTTTTTTTTAAAGATCGAAACTGGCCCTGGGAGGAATCGGGATAGAACCGGGACCAAACCAAAATTTTTGGTCCGATCTCGATTCCTTCCAACCTATTTTTTTTTTAACATAAAAAATATTCAAATAAAAAAAATCCACAATAAACACATACAATTTCGACTTTCCAAGGGTCTGTGAGTGACAGAGTGAGGAGTCCTCGGCAAAGACAGAGGAGAGGCGAGGCGAGAAGGACTGGGAGTAAGGAGTCGCGAGTCGCGAGTCGCGACTTGTCGGACGTCAGCGGTCGGGTGTGTTTTGCAACTGCGAGTTCGTTATGCGTGAGTGGCTGAGTGCGTTTCTACCTTCTAGTTCAGTTCTGCGAAGTGCGACTAAAGAGTGAAGCCCTAGTTTTGTTTCGATTTTTTCAGAATTTTTAACTTTGGATCGAGGACCGGACCAAAACTGATAGAATTTTGAGCTTTGAAACGAGAACTAGACCGTGGTCTAGCGAGTTGGGACATAAACTGTTGATCCGATTCGATTTTTGAGACACGATCCGGTCCTGCCCTACACTAGTATCAAAGATGAGTGAGTGATGGCTGAGATAAACTAGAAGTGGAGGAGATAGAAATCTGAGCTTTATGGCCTCTACAATGCCAACTCAGCTGTAGTCATAGACTTGGCATTCTCTCTCTCTCTCGTGACAATCTAAAATCATTGCAATGAAAAATTTTATTTAATAAAATTTTTATAATATAAATTAAGTTTTATAACATAACCTCTTTAATATCTTTGTCGCTATGCTCACATGGATGCATGCATCCATACAAGGAGCTAGGCCACGTGTTCGACCCCTCATTGATAGATAATGTTAATCTCATCAATAGCCGCTTTAACCGCTGATCAAGCTCGGCCATAACAGCCGGTTCCTGCTTTTTCCTCTGCTTCGATATAGTATTAGTTGTCACAAATCCAATTTTATCAAATGCCACCTGCAACATTAGTTTCATAGACAGAAATTCGATAAATGAACAACAAAAAGATCGAATTGGGAAATAATTAACAGTACCGTCAATAGTTCATTAGGATCGAAGAGTTGGTGAGACGTTTTCTGCAGAATATCAAGAACATCTCCAATGTGATGGGTTATAAGTAATGTTTCTTCCTTCATCTGCAACGAAAATCAACTTCGCTTTTAAACAGTTTACCCACAGAGCTTGTAAGCCTTAAAAGGGTGATCGAAAATGAGGAAGCACACCTTGAAGATAGCCAAAGCCACGTGAAATAGAACTTTCGCCCCCTCGTAGAAAAGGACATCCCATACTCGAAGCGTTGTCTGAAAATAAGCCTCGCAGACGTCAGTCACCAAAACAACACAAGTTTCTATAGAGAGAGAGAGAGAGAGAGAGTTCAACCTCTGAAGGTAAGCTCTTGGAGAAGAGACAAAGAAACCACTCAGTGGCAACCAGGGAGATGTCAAATTCTATGCCTTCCAAATGAGTAGATATCCTGCATTATTCTAAAATCAATTCCGTAGAATGGTTCGTGGAAAAGATCTTTGAATCAGGAATACCTGGGGCAGTTTTTAGAGAGCAAGTCTTTGAACACCCTCTGTTCAACGTGACATCCTGATAAGTTATTCGAATAGCAGTCACTAACTAAAACATTCTCCAACAGGACAGCCAGCATCCAAAAAGCATCTTCCTCCGTTTTCATAACGAGCAAAAGCAATGCTGCCACAAAATTCAAACCCTGGACCAAAGATCACCAATCTATGCTAAGCTACATTCATTTTATAGTATTATAATCGTGTATAATACTATAAGATGAAAACATTTCTACAATTATGTTCGCAGATCGATTAAGAAGCATTTCTACAAACTCGCCTGGTAATATCCTGTTGGAATTTAAGTTCCCTCATACGGCAGAATTACTGGTGTTCATAACACTCATACGTGCGCAACTTAAATATTATGAAAAATAATTTTTCACAATAATAGTAGAATCGTTATTTATGATATATAAATAATTATATACAATAAACAAATAAGTTAGACTTAAAGAAATTACTTTTGAAGAAAAATTTCTTAATTTGAAGAGCCTTCGATCTGCTTTATCAATCCTCCTCACCTCGAATAAGCACGTGTGGGCGTGATGAACACAAAAAAGAATCACACTCAATTTGTGAAAGATCGTATTCTCAACACATCAAACGATCTATATGGATATAGAGAATAATTCTCTAAACCACCACAGAAATGCTCTTAAAATAGATTGCTTCTCAAAATGAATTCTCTCACACTCTATTTTGCAAATGAGGTCTTAACCTCTATTTATAGTGTAAGAATTTTGTAACGATTATCATAACATTTAAAAGAAACAAACATTACAAAATTTAATTTACCATTAAGTTAGAATTGATTTCTTAATAACATTTATAACAAAAGATGTTATAGAAATCAAAACAAATTCTCATCATGGCCTTACACTTGGCACTATGATTTGGCAAAATCCATTTTAAAAAACTATTTTAAAAAACAACATTATGTTTGTTAATTAATTGAACAATTCAATTATTTCATTTAATGAAACATAATAAACATATTAATTATGACAACTTTTGTCATGTGTCTTATAAGTTGATTATTCAACTATTTCATTTAATGAAATATAATAAACTTATTATTGAGTGTATTAAACAATTAACTCATAGTTAATTATTTAATCTTCTTTGTTCATTTTTCTATTATTCGAATAATGATAGAAGGTGACAAAAGGACCGATGGACCTATAATTTTAAGCTTCAATAATTTTTCTGTTAACTAATATAAACTCTTGATATCAATTAACGTAATTATTAACTCTATAGTAAGTCCATTAAATACTTCGAGTTGCACTCTTAAAATTATAGATTATGTTTACTCAAAGTAATGTCCATTGATATAGTCATTACATATGTACTAACCTTCCATTTAGATTTGTAATAAAGCTAGGTTTATGATCCGTTAACCTCTCATATTACATCTTTATCCTTAACTACCATTAGTCCTTGATTGAATAATTAATTCATAACGATTTATGAATTTGGGCACTAATTATTCAATCTTTTAACTAACAAAAAAAGGAATCCAATAAAATGAATTTCATTGTATCGATATTAACATTCCCAGCTATTCATTTTAATTTATTCCTAATATACAAGGTGTGTGAATGGTAACTTATACAAAACTTTAACAAGTAAATTAAAGAATAAATTAAAATAAAATAGGAGTTTGGTAAATACAATAAATTAAGATTACACACATATGACCATCATTATGATAAAGTTATTTGTTCTAGGTTTAACGGAAATTATAAGAACAATATAATTTTATCTGGTCCAGTCCTATATAATCATATTATATAAAACTTATTTACCTTATGCCACTACATATATAGTCGGGATATAACTATACATTTTTAATGAGATAAATTAAGTTTATGACTATGATTTATTTGAAGATTTCATACTTCAAATATAAGTCATGGACTTGTTTTGGTTATTACTCTTTATATTATATCCCTTATATATACAATATATATGTCAATATAAAGTTTGCACAAATAACCAAGGAATTTTCTCTGAATTTTATAAAACACGATCTTTAAATGCAAGCATAATATTAATAAATTTAAATAATATAACTGTTCTATGATATTTGCTTGTTTGGGCACATAATTCCCAACAAACTCTCACTTGCCCTAAAGCAAATGAGACATGTCTCTAATTCCTAAGCCCTCCAGATGTTCCTCAAAACGATTTCTAGGTAACGTCTTGGTGAAGGGATCAGTAAGATTCTCAGCTGATGAAGTCTTCAAAACAGTCACGTCTCCACGCTGCACAATATCTCTTATCACATGATATTTTCTCTCTACATGCTTTGTTCGCTTGTGACTTCTAGATTCTTTAGAATTTTCCACTGCACCACTGTTGTCACAGTACAAAGTCAGTGGCTTATTCATATTTGGAATTACTTCCAAATCAATAAAGAATTTTCTAAGCCACACAGCTTCTTTTGATGCTTCACAAGCAGCAATGTATTCTGCTTTCATAGTAGAATCTGAAATACCACCTTGTTTCACGCTTCTCCAAACTATTGCTCCATCCTCAAGGGTGAAGATCGATCCAGATATCGACTTTCGATCGTCTGTATCACTTTGAAAATCAGAATCTGCATATCCAGTTGGAATCAAATCCCCACCAGAATATACAAGCATATAGTTTCTCGTTCTCCGTAGATACTTGAGAATATGTTTGACTGCTATCAAGTGATCTAATTTTGGATTTGACTGGAATCGACTGACTATCCATATTGCATAACATATGTCGGGCCTCGTGCACAACATAGCATACATCAAGCTTCCAACAGCAGATGCATAGGGGTAGCGTCTCATATCTTCCATGTTTTAAGGTGTGTCAGGACACATTCTTTTAGAAAGAATAACTCCATGTCTAGAAGGTAAATAACCCTTCTTGGAGTTTTGCATTGAATATTTGACAACTATTTTGTCAATGTACAACGCTTGAGACAAAGCTAACATTCTATTTTTGTGATCTCTTATTAGACGAATCCCTAGAATGTAGCTTGCATTTCCTAAATCTTTCATTTGGAATTGCTTAGCCAACCATGTTTTTATATCTGATAATAATTCTACATTATTCCTAATAAGTAGAATATCATCAACGTATAGAACTAAAAAGACCACACGCTTGTCATTAATGAGCTTGTATACACAAGAATCATCAAGGCACTGCGTGAACCTATAAGTTTTGATTGCTACATCAAATCTTATATACCATGACCTGAATACTTGTTTGAGTCCATAAATAGACCTATTTAACTTGCAAATCTTTTGCTTTGCATTTTTATCTATGAAACATTCTGGTTGCTCCATATAAATGGTTTCCTCAAGATTTCCATTTAGAAAGGCCGTCTTGACATCCATCTGTCAAATCTCATAATCATAATGAGCTGCAATAGAAAGGAAGATACGAATGGACTTAAGCATAGCTACAGAAGAGAAAGTCTCTTCATAGTCAATTCCTTCCCTTTGGGTATAACCCTTAGCTACAAACTTAGCTTTGAATGTCTCCACATTTCCGTCCATTCCACTTTTTTCTCTTATAGATCTATTTACACCTTATAGGTTTTACCCCTTCAGGTAGATCTACAAGATCCCAGACAGAGTTGGAATACATCAATTACATCTCAATTTTCATAGCTTCAAGCCATGTTTCTTTGTCAGTGTCTTCCATTGCATATCTAAATGATAATGGATCATTTTTTTCATTATCAGTGACAGCAACTTGTGCTTCACCCACCTGTCTGTATCGAACTGGTAGTCGTACTACCATTTCGCTACGTCTAGGTGGCATGATGATCTGACTAGAAGTAGTGGTCTCCCGAGTACCACGTGGAATAACAACTTTTGTCATTTCACATCTCATCTCATTATCATGAATCTCTTCCAAGACAATCTTGCTTTGAGGTTTGAAGTTTGTCATATAGTCGTGTTTAAGAAATGTGGTATTTGTCGATACAATTACCTTGTTATCTTTGAAACTATAAAACAAACCTCCTCTTGTGTCTTTTGCATACCCGACAAAAATGCAAACCTCTGATCAAGGTTTTAATTTTTCAATCTTACCTACCAACACATGTGCTAGACACCCCATATGCGAAAGTGTCTCAAACTAGGTTTGTGACCATTCCACAACTCTAAAGGTGTCTTGGAAGTAGACTTAGATGAGACCACATTTAAAATGTAAGTCGCTGTCTGAATGACATATCCCCAAAATGATTTTGGAAGTACAGAGTAACTCATCATGGATCGAGTCATGTTAAGTAAAGTCCTATTTCTCCTCTCAGCAACACCATTTTGCTGAGGAGTGCCCGGTGTTGTTAGTTGAGATATAATCTTATGTTCTAACAAGTAATCCTCGAATTGATAATCAAGGTATTCACCTCCTCGATCTGATTGAAGACACTTGACCGTTTTACCCAACTGTTTTTCAACTTCAGCTTTAAACTCAAGAAACTTTCCAAAAGTTTCTAATTTAAATTGAATTAGATAAGTATAACCATATCTTGAGTAATTATCAACAAAAGTGATAAAGCACTCATAACCACCTCTTGCTCGAGTAGTCATTGGGCCATACACATCTGAATGTATGAGTTCAAGTGGCTCTTGGGCCCTTTGACCCTTAGCAGAAAAAGGTTTCTTGATCATTTTTCCCTCTAGACATAATTCACAGACCGGCAGAAAACCAACATTTAGATTTCTTAAAGAACCTTCCTTTATAATTCTAATAATTCTATTTTGATTAATATGACCTAGACGAAGGTGCCAAAGATATGTGTTATTGTCATGAGAAATTTTAAGCTTTTTGGACTTAGGCAATTCCACTTTAAATATTTCAGTATTCAACAGTATTTTATTGGTGGGCCTTATCATATAAAGTCCATTTTCAATAAAATCAGAACAAATATCTAAACCATTTCTAAAAATAACAACAATATTATTATTAAAAGAAATTAAGTAACATTGTTCAAATAAGAGAGAAACTGAAATGAGGTTTCTAGTAAACCCCGGTACAAAATAAACATTATTTAGTAATAAAAATTTATTTTGAAAATGTAATTTAGTTTCTCCCACTGCTGAAGCTGAAACAAGTGCTTCATTTCCCACTCTCATAGTGAACTCCCCATCAGCTAGCTTCCGATAGGAATTAAGCATCTGTAAAGAACAAAAAACATGATTAGTCGCACCTGAATCAATTATCCAAGGTGATAAATCACTTTCAACTAAATAAGATTCAATAACAAGTAAATCATATTCACCTGTCTTCTTTTGTTTTAGCTCATCGAGATACTTTTTACAGTTTCTCTTCCAATGACCATCAACTCTACAATGGAAACATTTTCCTTTGTGCTTTTTCTAACTTGAGCTATTATTGTTTTCCTTATTTGACTTGTTCTTTTTGTTGGGGTTGTCCTTCCTGCCCCCTGCTTGATACGCTCCTTGACCTCTGGCCTGTTGACTTAAATTATATTTAAGTCTAACGATGTTTTTAATGATGTGTTTTTAAGTAGTGTAATTTGATTGAGATTATGTTGATGAGAATAATAAGCTGATTATTGAATTCAATATATGAGATTAATGAATAAATAAATAATTATTTACATTTATCTGGAGATGTTCTTTGAAAAGGGTATTTTAGTTGTCTAATAAATCTGGTTAAGTATTCAGAGAAACAGGGCTAAAATTGATTATATACTGCATATCCACCGATGGCAAAGAAAAGATTACATCTTCCGCTAGCTAAACGACAAGAACTACATCTACCGCTGGCTCTTCAAAGTTTACTTCTTCCGTCAGCTAAACGACAAAATTCACATCTACCGCTGGCTCTTCAAAGAAGACTTCTACCGCCAGCAAAACGACAAAAGTCTACATCCACCGCTGGCTCTACTGAAGACTTCTACTGATGGTATTTTGAAGACTTCTACCGCTGAACAGTACCGGTTCGAGCAGTGTAAAGTAGCATCTACCGATGACGGTTCAGTTTTTTAAAGATACATCTACCTATGGCGGTTCAAGCATTGTAAAGAACAACATCTACCGGTGAACAGTATCTTCCGCCAGATTTTAAAAATACCGCGAAGCTACAGTCATTGTCGCCCAGAGCTTTAACTCCAGACTATTGATGGCGATAAACGAAAGCGACTCCAGAATGCAACGGCTAGCTGTCTATGTACGGATACTTCTCCAACGGTAATATATTTCCATATCCAGAAAGAAGCATTCAATTATGAGAGCCGATTACAGACAGAGTATTTAAGGAAAAAAAAAGCTCGGGAGAAATAACTTTTGCGGAAATCAATCTTCGAACCCTAACGAGCAATTTACTTCGAATACTCTTTCAGAACTTGAGATTCATCTGTGTGAGAGACTGTAGTTTGTGCTGTAAATTTTTATCTCTACTGTAAAAGTGTAAAGGCAGTGGATTGTCGCCCGTGAAGAACAATCCAGGATTGTAAGGCTGTAGATCGACGCCCGTGAAGCTCGATCTGGTATTCTCGTTAAGGAGAAGTTAAGAATCTTCAAGGGGGAGCCTTGAAGTGTGGACGTAGGCAAGCTTAGCCGAACCACGTTAAAAACTGTGGTGTCAATTTCTCTCTCTCTCATTTTTATTGTTTGATTATTTGTTGTTTTCTTATCAGTTGAAGATAAGAGAGAAATTGATTAGATTAACAAATTAAGTTTAAAAAGTCTAATTCACCCCCCTCTTAGACAAATACGATCCTACATGGCCTTCTTTTGAAATTTCTTCTACTTTTTGAGGGAAGAATAAGAAGAGGAGGGTTCAACACATTAATCTCTCCTCTTTCTTAACGGAAGAAATGGACTCATAGGTCGTAAGCTCGTTGAGCAACTGGGTCATATTATAACTCAGTTTGTTCATGAAGTAGTTGCTCTTGAACTGTAAGAATTGTTGCTTAAACTTTCTAAAATCATGCCCACTTAGGTAGCATCATCAATATGGGCCCCATTTATCTCAGCTTCATGAATTGTGCTGATCATCATCAACACATGTTCTCGAACAGAGGTACCAGCTCGCATCTTGCTATTCATGACCTTCTTGATAGCTTCATGACGAGCTTGGTCGATGTTGACCAAACATGTTTTAAAGAGACTCCATTATCTCATAAGCAGTCTCTGTGTTCTCAAACTTTGTGTTGAGAACATCAGTCATTGAAGCAAGTAAATAATAACGAGCTTTGTCATTTACTCGTTTCATGTTTCATACAGTTCTTTCTCTTCTTTCGTTGCATTTTCAGCAGGGACTAGAGGACACTCCTCGGTCAGACAATAACGTTGTTGGTCCAGTTGACGAAATTATCGCCAGTCAAACTTTTCAGTCGCGAGTAAATTAATCATAAAAGAAGACATTATGTTGTAATGAATAAATAAATAATTATTTACATTATCTGGAGATGTTCTTTGAAAAGGGTATTTTAGTTGTCTAATAAATCTGGTTAAGTATTCAGAGAAACAGGGCTAAAATTGATTATATACTGCATATCCACCGATGGCAAAGAAAAGATTACATCTTCCGCTAGCTAAACGACAAAATTCACATCTACCGCTGGCTCTTCAAAGTTGACTTCTTCCGCCAGCTAAACGACAAAATTCACATCTACCGCTGGCTCTTCAAAGAAGACTTCTACCGCCAGCAAAACGACAAAAGTCTACATCCACCGCTGGCTCTACTGAAGACTTCTACGATGGTATTTTGAAGACTTCTACCGCTGAACAGTACCGGTTCAAGCAGTGTAAAGTAGCATCTACCGATGACGGTTCAGTTTTTTAAAGATACATCTACCTATGGCGGTTCAAGCATTGTAAAGAACAACATCTACCGGTGAACAGTATCTTCCGCCAGATTTTAAAAATACCGCGAAGCTACAGTCATTGTCGCCCAGAGCTTTAACTCCAGACTATTGATGGCGATAAACGAAAGCGACTCCAGAATGCAACGGCTAGCTGTCTATGTACGGATACTTCTCCAACGGTAATATATTTCCATATCCAGAAAGAAGCATTCAATTATGAGAGCCGATTACAGACAGAGTATTTAAGGAAAAAAAAGCTCGGGAGAAATAACTTTTGCGGAAATCAATCTTCGAACCCTAACGAGCAATTTACTTCGAATACTCTTTCAGAACTTGAGATTCATCTGTGTGAGAGACTGTAGTTTGTGCTGTAAATTTTTATCTCTACTGTAAAAGTGTAAAGGCAGTGGATTGTCGCCCGTGAAGAACAATCCAGGATTGTAAGGCTGTAGATCGACGCCCGTGAAGCTCGATCTGGTATTCTCGTTAAGGAGAAGTTAAGAATCTTCAAGGGGGAGCCTTGAAGTGTGGACGTAGGCAAGCTTAGCCGAACCACGTTAAAAACTGTGGTGTCAATTTCTCTCTCTCTCATTTTTATTGTTTGATTATTTGTTGTTTTCTTATCAGTTGAAGATAAGAGAGAAATTGATTAGATTAACAAATTAAGTTTAAAAAGTCTAATTCACCCCCCTCTTAGACAAATACGATCCTACATGGCCTTCTTTTGAAATTTCTTCTACTTTTTGAGGGAAGAATAAGAAGAGGAGGGTTCAACAACATTAATCTCTCCTCTTTTCTTAACGGAAGAAATGGACTCATAGGTCGTAAGCTCGTTGAGCAACTGGGTCATATTATAACTCAGTTTGTTCATGAAGTAGTTGCTCTTGAACTGTAAGAATTGTTGCTTAAACTTTCTAAAATCATGCCCACTTAGGTAGCATCATCAATATGGGCCCCATTTATCTCAGCTTCATGAATTGTGCTGATCATCATCAACACATGTTCTCGAACAGAGGTACCAGCTCGCATCTTGCTATTCATGACCTTCTTGATAGCTTCATGACGAGCTTGGTCAGATGTTTGACCAAACATGTTTTAAAGAGACTCCATTATCTCATAAGCAGTCTCTGTGTTCTCAAACTTTGTGTTGAGAACATCAGTCATTGAAGCAAGTAAATAATAACGAGCTTTGTCATTTACTCGTTTTCATGTTTCATACAGTTCTTTCTCTTCTTTCGTTGCATTTTCAGCAGGGACTAGAGGACACTCCTCGGTCAGAACAAACTTCAGGTTGTCATGCACAAGAATCATATTCATGTTCTTTTTCCAGTTGACGAAATTATCGCCAGTCAACTTTTCAGTCGCGAGTAAATTAATCATAAAAGAAGACATTATGTTGTAATGAATAAATAAATAAAGATTAATATCATGCTTAAAATTCATAACATATGGCATGATAAAATGATGCATGAGTATTTTAAATCACTAAATGAAATACAAATGCTTTTACAGCCTCGATACATAATATTTCTCCTTTGGGTAAAAATATTATCTATCAATAATTTTATTTTAAAATATCTCATATTTTCAAAATTTATTAACTATCGATTTATTTAGTCAAAATGTGAATAACACTTTTAATCACATTTTTATGAGTGTATACCATCGTTTTAATCTTATAAAATTTAACTTATAATTGTCGCCTTAGAGACAAACAATCATAAGATATATTTTATAAAACCTATCTCTAGGAGATCTGTAACACCAGGTTCTTCAAGTTTTCAGATTTTGCTGAAAGTGGTATTTTTGTAAATAAGTGAAATAAACCCGTTTTGTGAATGGAGAGCTTTATTAGGACCCTGATGATTTATGTGAATTTTAGGAGAAATATGAGAATTTTAGAAATCCAAATCGAAGGTATAACAGTCAAGTTTCTGTTTTTAATCCTGTAACGGTTTAACTCGTAAAAATAGTAAATTAAATCCGTTTGACGAACAGAAAGTTTTATTGGAGCCCTTGTAATAAATCAGAATTATTGGTGAAATAAGAAAATTTTGAAGAAACCGAATTGATGGCTAAATAACGAAATGAGGAGAAAATTGAATGGAGGGCAAAATTGTAATTTTGCAACATTAAAAATTTTAATAAAAACAAATTTCCTCCCCCTCCATCGTGGTTCGTTTTGCAGAAAGGGAAGGGAGAGCTTCTCCCTTGGCAATTTTCACTTCCATCGCCGTTTCTTCCTCCACGTCGGCGACCCGTTCCTCTGATCAACCGAATCCTTCACATTTTCTTCTCCTATCGACGTCCTAGGTAAGAATCTATAGTTTTGGAGCTTTAGTTCTCGATTTCTAGGTTGATTAACGGTTAGAGTTTCATAGAATTTTTGTCAAATTAGTCGGGTTATGTTAGAAATAGTTAAGTATAGTTGTATTTACGATTATTGAACGTTATTGGGCGAAATAATGGATGTATTTGGCGTTTGGATGAAAATCGGGTAATTGGAGCTTTGGAAAACTCCATTAATGGAGGCTAGTGATCTGTGAGCGTAAGTTGTTCGATAAAATGCCCGAGAGAGGTTTATTAGAATTTTAAGAAATTTTCTTTAGTTAGGAGTTTCGTTAGTTTACAAAATTGCATGGTTTAGGCTCGATTTTAACAAAGGACATTGTGAAATGTTCTAGGTGAACAAAGCCCGCAGGGGAGCTCGGTGCGCTAAGGATGACAGGTAAGTTCTCGTGACTTACTGTGGCCGATTGGCCTACACCATATGTCTAGTTTTGTTTGTTGAGGATTGTTGGAGCATTTTATGTTTATATGTTTTGGTTGGGTAGTTAGGTTTAGTTGTTTTATGGGTTATGTTTTTGTGTTGTTTTGATGGTATACACGTGCTTTGTGTTTATGTTACGTATTAAATTGTCATGCATCATCGTTTTACAAATGTCATGAAAAATGGATTTATGCATGAAGTTCATGAACGAAAATGAAATGAGATGACTTAAATAGACGACTGAAATGGGATGACTAAGACGACTGAAATGAGATGACTAAGACGACTGAAATGAGATGACTGAGACGACTGAGACGACTGATATGGAACGATAAATGAAATGAATGGACTGAATTAACAAAAATTGCATATACATGTTCATGCACTGTCATTTACGTAGAATTTACTGAGATTTATCTCATAGGTGTCTTTATGGTGTAGGTGAACTTGAGACAGGTGAGGACGATGCCCCCCTACAAGATGAACGAGAAAGTTGAAGAAGAGTGCCCGTGGAAGTGCATTGTGCAGTAGGTGCCTTTTGACCCATGGGAGCCAAGGATAAGTATTTTGGGTATTTTGGGATGTGTTTGGGCTGAGGGGTGTTTAGTTAGGAAAAATGTATAGACGTTCATTTTAGGATGCTCGGTACTGTTTAATTCACGTATATTGCATGTATGATGATGTTTAAAAAGGCTTTCTGGATAGTCATTGATGAATTGTGTCTGTTTTTATGAGTATAGGATGTCAACCGAAATGATGAAGTGAATTTCCTGAGAGGAAGTTAAGCTCTCTGGAAATCTGTTAAGTTTTTGGTAAAGGAACGTCGATCGATTAAAAGGAATAAAGTCCAGAGAGTGTTAAGTTCTCTGGAAAATGGGGTTGAGAAGTCGACCCCTGAAAGTAAGTAATTCGGTCGAGTTGTCGTCCAAAGTATGGATATCGTCCAAAGTGGTGACATCGTCCAAAGTGGTGACATCGTCTAGAGTATGGACGTCGTCCGATTATGTGGACGATAACGTCGTCCGATTATTTGGACAAATGAGTTTCAACCCGAGTGAAATTAATTCCCGTCTGTTTTATAGATATCGACCGATCTCCTTACAGAGGCCATGTCGACTCCCACTGTACCATTCGTCCAAACCCGATAGAAAGAATTGTCAATTCATACTGTTCATTCGATGAAACTCGAGAGGAAAAATATTGTTCCTTCGATGAAACCCGAGAGGAAAAACTTAATTTTCTGCCTGTCTTTATTGTTTTAGCATTGACGCCTAAGTTTAAATTTTTACTGAGGTTTCCACAATTAGATAGACTTCCACTGAATGAGTTAATTGATTTTAAATGAGAAGATTAAATGAATGAAATGGATTATATGAAAAGTTCAAATTTTTATGACATTTATAGGCTTAATATTTCGGTTAAATTAAGGGTCGTTACAAGATCAACCTTGGTATTGATTTAAGTGAATACTCTCCTTGGGGAGGACGATAACAAAATCGTCTCGGAATCCCACTCAAATTTCACGTTGTTGATCAAATATGGAGACCATGGAAAGTTACGCCTAACTCCCCGCTCCCATTCTTTTAATTAGAATCATAGAGATTTATGGAATATCTTATATTCCATTAAGTTTTAATAAATTAATCAAATTAATTTCTTCTAAATAAACAATTTATTTGGAAATGATAAAATAACATAAATTTTAACAATTAAAATTTCATACTACTCTCTTTTCTCACATAATTCATAAATTTAGTTTTAATCAAATTAAAATCATTTAATTTAATAAACTAATTTATTAAAAAAAAAATAAAGTTTAAAAAGCATACATTTAAATGCATGTCAATGTGAGAAAACTATAAAACATGAGTATGCTCTACATGCAAATTCTATATGACGTGCGAATGCATTATAAAAAAAATATATCCAACATAAAAGTAAATAAAATAATGACCGGATCGATTTGGATATTTCTAAAATTACATGTTACAAATAAATCTTGATAGAGCACCTTCATCAAATGATTATTTTAGCCTCCATCTTTATGTGTCATACAACATGGTGTCAACATACGCATCGTAGTCACGAACCCACCGATCTTTGATCTCCACCAATATTTCATAAATAATCATTTACCCAAGACAAATTGGGTTTACAAAAAAAAAAAAAATCCTAACCCGAATCGGCCACATGAAATTACGATCATTATTTCAATATTGCAATTCATTCATTCAACGTTTGAAAATATATGATATTAAAATGCATGAGCCTACTCATTATCACATATCATGATTTTCATAAAATCACATTATTAATATATCATAAAAGTATTGATACTCTGATACTGACGCAGCGGGATGCGGGAACGAACGAAAAAACTCTCTCGCAAGAGAAACCAAGAGAAACCCTAATTTTCTGAATCTTGAATAATAATTGAATAATCACGAATTCGGAATACAACCTTAAATAAAATAGTCAACTAATTAAAGAAATTAAAATAAAATCAAATAATGCATAAAATAATTCATAAAATCTTTTAATGTTGATTTGAAGCTGATTTGAAAGATTTCGGGCCTGATTTAGGGGATCACCACATCATTCTCCCCCACTGTAGAAAAACTCGACCCCGAGTTTTTCGGGTATGCCAATTCATCGTCCGGAAAGAATGGAAAGATATGGTGCTGAATGTCCCTCATAGGTGGCAAACCACTGGGCAGCTCTTCAGGAACAATGTCAGCAAACTCTTCCAATAGCAGGTTGACTTCTCGGGGTAGTTCGGTTGTCGAATACTCTTCACCAACTACTACAATCTGCCGCATGATTAGTGCATAAGCTTCCCAATATTCTTGTAACGCCCCAAGTTATCTGAACCCGATCCGTTACTCAAGACTAAAAACCTCATTCGTATATTTTAAAACTTCACTTTTGACATAAACTAAAATCTCAAAATATTTAAATCTTACAGCGGAAATCATTTTATTAGCAATGGAGTTAAAACAAAACTATAAATCATCGTTTGGAGGGTTAAAAGGCAATCGACAAATAGAGAATAAAGTTTCAAACCATGGGATACTGGAGAAGTCGCAGAAGTCAAGCGCTTCTGCCGATGGATAAAGTCAACGGAAGGAGCAGTAACATGCTTCTACCGATGACGTGTGCAAACAAGGACTCCACTCGGTAGACTGCATCTACCGATGACGTCGACACGACTCAATCTGCCGATGAAGTCAACACAACTTCATCTGCCGATGAGGTCAACACAAATAACGCGTCTCCATCTTCCGATAGACAAACACGCGACATCTACCGATAACAACAATACGACTCCTTCCGATAGAATTAAAGTGTACTCTAATCTGCCGATGGACTATATCTGCCAACAGAATGACAAAACACGCTACATCTGCCGATAGACAGCATCTACCGGTAGATTCAAAGTAATCACCCTAAACAAGGGACATCACTACTTACCGGAAGGACTCGTAAAATCGACTGAAAACCTTCAGACAACCAAATTTTCATGAAAACACTAATCAAATCAGCAAAACACAGTTAAACCATCAATTCGTCATTTCCAGTAAAATCTTAAAAAAAATCATTTTTAACCAAACTCAAACCATAGTCACTAAAATACTCAGAAATTGCTAATCTGAAACCAGTATTCTCAACCTAACACATACAACCATTGATTAAACCGCCTCAACAGATTGCCCAACCGATGCATGGATGTGCTTCCCCCAACCAGCCTAGTCTTCAAACTGTTCTGTAAACACACCTTCGGTAACTTCTTCACCTACATCACAAAACTCATCTATTAGCCTAATGCTAAGCAAGTAAAGCAATGGATGAAATGAATCGATGACACAATAATTTTCCCTAAACATGCAATTTCTACTTTCTCATCTCAGTTGCATTCAAATTTGTTCTCTGTTGATCCCTCTGTACGATGGGAAAGTGGATCAGTCATCCCCCAAAGCATACATCCTCTGATCTCAATTAAGGGGCGGATTAATTCCCTTAACAGTTAACTGATCTGATCCCCCTGTAGGATTGGGAAGTGGATCATTTTTCCCAAAACCTCAATCCTCTGTTCTCAGTTAAGGGGCGGATTAATCCCCCTTAACAGTTGTTCTGTTCATCCTGCTCACACATGCCATACCGTTTCATGAAAATACATTTTCGTAGTCTTTCAAAAACATGATGCATGACAACTGAAAATAAGCATACAAACATGCATGACACCTATTGTTTTGTGATGTAGGCCCGAAGGCACAAACAAACTTTACTTACCTGGATTCTTGGCGGGTGCTCGGCTAGGAGCTTCTTCGGGACCTTTCTCACCTAGAACATAAACAGAACATTAAGCCAGTCCTTTCTACACCTCATTCTACAGCATTCAAAGAAACCTAAGGGATAGTTGGGAGTTCTAATCGCTCGGCATTCATGGTTCTATGCTAAACTCGGAACCACTCACATTCAGAATAAAATACGAAATACACAACTACAATCCTCCACGCTATTGTCTTCAGATACTAAATCAGTAGAAATCGAGGTAGAAACTCACCTAGATCCGCGAATGGGATCGGAGAGAAATCGCTGGGAGAGCTCTGGTGACTTGAGCTAAAATCCGAGAGTGAGAGTGAGAGTGAATAGTGGCGGCTACTTCCATAAATTCTTCATTAAATAGGTTATCCACTAATAAATTCTAATTACCATATTACCCTTACTTACTCACTCATTAACCTAATAATTTTTCACTCAAACTCAACCACGAAATGCACTTAATTGATTGATCAGTCATTTGATTTAAATAAAGTCGGGTGCTACAATTCTTTAATCGCCTCCTCCATTTCATGACCAGTTTGAGTATTATTAAGAAAAGATCGACCCTCTACTTTAGAAGTTTTAGGATGGTGCTTTGCTTTCAGAGGAAGTAATGTGAACTTCATCCTGTCCTTCGTCAAATTATAAATGTTATCCCTGCCTACGTGTTGAGCGTCCACGTCAAATTGCCACGGTCTACCAAATAGAATGTGTCATGCATCCATATCTACGATGTCACAGTACACTTCATCTGTATATTTGTCAATAGAAAATGGTACCTTGCATCATTCTTTCACTTGAATCTCCTCAGCTGCCTTGATCCATCCAATTGAGTACAGAGTAGGGTGCTTCTCTATTGGTAATTGTAAAATCTCTATAGTTTTTCTGCCGATAATATTCTCGCAACTACCACTGTCGATGATCAAATCAAAGAGTCGACCATTAATAGTGCATCTAGTGCGAAATAATTGATGTCTCTGGGAGCAATCTTCTTGCTTAGGAGTGAGAATCAATTTTCGAATTATGAATGCCTCTTCTCCCCTCTCTCCGTCCCCTTCTTCAAACGCCTCCTCGTCGCCATCGGGTTCACAACAAATTTCTTGCTCATGTTTATCTCTATCAACAATATTGATTGTTCTCCGATTCGGACACTCGTTTGACCGATGACCAGGCTGATTGCATCGGAAACATTTGCCAAGGATAGGTCTCGCATAGGGGTTGGTTGATTTTGGCGCTTCTTTATTTTCGGCTACCACTCGCTTCCCAATCGATTTATCTTCTGCCTGTTCTGAGCGAGCTGGGATGTTAGAAATTGACTTTTCTTTCTCCATATTATTTCTCTGAAATCTTTCATTCTCGTAAGTATGCCTGCTCGAGTCAAACCAACTATTGTTGCCCTGTTTCTCTTGGATCATCAGTTCAGCCTTTATCGCCATGTTCTTCACTTCATTCAGATTTCGTAAAACATGAACTCCGATTTTGTCTCAAATATAGGGTTTCAACCCATCCAAATATCGAGCTACTTGTTGCCCTTCACTTTCTCGCAAGTCATTCCTTTCTGCCAATCTCATAAATTCGGCTGTATAATCATACACAGTTCTCATACCTTGATGGCAACGCTGATATTGTTGGAAGAGAATTTGTTCATAATCAGGGGGCAAGAAATCCGCCCGTAATAATTGCTTCATCCGAGTCCAGGTTCTAACAGGTTGTTTGCCTTCCCGATAGCGCCTGTTTTGTAGCCTCTCCCACCATGCAGAAGCTCCGCCTTTCAATCGACACGACACCAATTTCACCCTTTTTTTCTGACGGAATCTCCATGTATTCGAAGAATCGATCAACCTCAGCAATCTAATCGATGAAATCTTCAATTTTTAAATTTCCGTTGAGGATCTCATATCTATCGCCATGTTCTTCACTTCATTCAGATTTCGTAAAACATGAACTCCGATTTTGTCTCAAATATAGGGTTTCAACCCATCCAAATATCGAGCTACTTGTTGCCCTTCACTTTCTCGCAAGTCATTCCTTTCTGCCAATCTCATAAATTCGGCTGTATAATCATACACAGTTCTCATACCTTGATGGCAACGCTGATATTGTTGGAAGAGAATTTGTTCATAATCAGGGGGCAAGAAATCCGCCCGTAATAATTGCTTCATCCGAGTCCAGGTTCTAACAGGTTGTTTGCCTTCCCGATAGCGCCTGTTTTGTAGCCTCTCCCACCATGCAGAAGCTCCGCCTTTCAATCGACACGACACCAATTTCACCCTTTTTTTCTGACGGAATCTCCATGTATTCGAAGAATCGATCAACCTCAGCAATCTAATCGATGAAATCTTCAATTTTTAAATTTCCGTTGAAGCTAAGGATGTCCACCTTCAATTTAAACTCGTTTTCGACAGCATGATAGTCATGATTATTAAATCTGCCGTTACCGCCACCAAATCTCCCATGACCGCCGCCGAATCTACCATAACCGCCGCCAAATCGGCCAAAACCACCGCCGCCAAATCGGCCGAAACTGCCGCTGCCGCCATCTCCTTCACGACGACCGAAGCAATTTTCTATTGTCTCCACCTCTTCTTCTTCTTCATCTGAATCAACCTCATAATTGAGTATAGGTCGTCTTAGATTATTCGCAGGAACAGGTAGTTCATAGCGTTCGCCTTGAGCAGTCTCATGTCTCGGACGAACCCTCTCACCATCTCTGTTTCTGTTGGCATCAAACCTTAGGGTGTCAAAACAACCAATCAAGTCTTCAAGGCGCTGCTCGATACGCCGAAAATTTTGATCGACATTTTTTCCCAAGTTTTTGAATGCCGCCTCTTGAGCCTCTAATCCGGCTCGTATGACTTCCACTTCTTGAACGACGTTCGGGACGTGATTGCTTCCTGAACTGGCCATCGCAGGCTGAACTGAAAACAGCTTTGATACCATCTGACGTAGCGGGATGCGGGAACGAACGAAAAAACTCTCTCGCAAGAGAAACCCTAATTTTCTGAATCTTGAATAATAATTGAATAATCACGAATTCGGAATACAACCTTAAATAAAATAGTCAACTAATTAAAGAAATTAAAATAAATCAAATAATGCATAAAATAATTCATAAAATCTTTTAATGTTGATTTGAAGCTCATTTGAAAGATTTCGGGCCTGATTTAGGGGATCACCACATCAGATACTAATTGTTGGAATTTAAGTTCCTTCACACGGCAGAATTACTAGTGTTCATAACACTCATACGTGCACAACTTAAATATTATGAAAAATAATTTTTTACAATA
The DNA here is from genome assembly GCA_022432975.1 of Begonia masoniana. Taxonomy (NCBI): domain Eukaryota; kingdom Viridiplantae; phylum Streptophyta; class Magnoliopsida; order Cucurbitales; family Begoniaceae; genus Begonia; species Begonia masoniana. The sequence continues at coordinate 5,654,372 of CM039504.1, forward strand.
ATAATAGGATCGTCATTTATGATATATAGATAATTATATGTAATAAACAAATAAGTTAGATTTAAAGAAATTACCTTTGAAGAAAAATTTCTTAATATCGAAGAGCCTTCGATCTTCTTTATCAATCCTCCTCACCTCGAATAAGCACGTGTGGGCGTGATGAACACAAAAAAGGATCACACTCAATTTGTGATAGATCGTATTCTCAACACATGAGACGATCTATATGGATATAGAGAACAATTCTCCAAACCACCACGAAAATGCTCTTAAAATAGATTGCTTCTCAAAATGAATTCTCTCACACTCTATTTTGCAAATGAGGTCTTAACCTCTATTTATAGTGTAAGAATTTTGTAACGATTATCATAACATTTAAAAGAAACAAACATTACAAAATTTAATCTACTATAAAGTTAGAATTGATTTCTTAATAACATTTATAATAAAAGATGTTATAGAAATCAAAATAACTTCTCATCATGGCCTTACACTTGGCACCATGATTTGACAAAATCTATTTTAAAAAACTATTTTCAAAAACAACATTATGTTTGTTAATTAATTGAACAATTCAATTATTTCATTTAATGAAACATAACATACATATTAATTATGACAACTTTTGTCATGTGTCTTATAAGTTGATTATTCAACTATTTCATCTAATGAAATATAATAAATTTATTATTGAGTGTATTAAATAATTAACTCATAGTTAATTATTTAATCTTCTTTGTCATTTTTCTATTATTCGAATAATGATAGAAAGTGACAAAGGGACCGATGGACCTATAATTTTAAGCTTCAATAATTTTTTCGTTAACTAATATAAACTCTTTATATCAATTAACGTAATTATTAACCTAAAATAAGTCCACTAAATACTTCGAGTTGCACTCTTAAAACTATATATTATGTTTACTCAAAGTAATGTTCATTGATATAGTCATTACATATGTACTAACCCTTCATTTAGATTTGTAATAGAACAAGGTTTATGATCCGTTAACCTCTCATATTACATCTTTATCCTTAACTACCATTAGTTCTTGATTGAATAATTAATTCATAACGATTTATGAATTTGCGAGATAATTATTCCATCTTTTAACTAACAAAAAAAGGGAATCCAATAAAATGAATTTCATTGTATTGATATTAACATTCCCAGCTGTAACGACCCCATTCCCAGCAAGATATTGTCCGCTCTGGGGATTGGGCCGCAGCCCAATATCCTCCCCTCACGGCTTTGTATGGCGAGAACTTCCCGGAAGATCACCCAACCTGGAATTGCTCTCGCCGAAACACTTTTAACTTCGGAGTTCTTATGGGATCCGTCGCCAATCGTGCTCCAAAACGCGTCTTACTATGTTGGGAGGGTCTCTTTACATATGTTTCATTTTCACATACTTCCCCAAGCGATGTGGGATTGTGACGACCCCCTTTTTACGACCTGTCACCTTCCGGTTCGCCCGCGCGGACGTACCGCCATCTGGGTTCTGGTTCGTGCAGCCATCGTACACTTACTTGCACATTCGGGTCATCACACCAGCTATTCATTTTAATTTATTCTCAATATACAAGGTGTGTGAATGGTAACTCATACAAATTTTTACCAAGTAAATTAAAGTATAAATTAAAATAAAATAGGAGTTTGTTAAATACAATGAATTAAGATTACACACATATAACCATCATTATGATAAATTTATTTGTTCTAGGTTTAACGGAGATTATAAGAACAATATAATTTTATCTGGTCTAGTCCTATATAATCATATTATATAAAACTTATTTACCTTATATCACTACATATATAGTTGGGATATAACTATACATTCTTAATGAGATAAACTAAGTTTATGACTGATTTATTTGAAAATTCCATGCTTCAAATATAAGTCATGGACTTGTTTTGGTTATTACTCTTTATATTATATCCCTCATATATACAATATATATGTCAATATAAAGTTTGCACAAATAACCAAGGAATTTTCTCTGAATTTTATAAAGCATGATTTTAAATGCAAGAATAATATTAATCAATTTAAATAATATAACTATTCTATTACATTTGCTTGTTTGGGTATATAATTTTCAACATATCCAACATTAGAGTCACGGAAGGAATACCCTACAAGAACTCGTCTTAGAGCAGCATGACCCTCCACAGTGTCCAGGCATGGATGAGCCGAAAAAGTTCGGGGTAAGTCCTGAGTAACAGGTAAATAAAAGGGGGTTTGGACATTTTTTATAGGTTGCGTCTGATGTAGTATGTATGAAAATAGATGATATAAATGCCACTACTAGGTGCACTGCTGGTTTATCATTTCTAAAACTGAATGTGGACTGTATCTTTCGTCGTAATATATTTCAGGTAAGCCACTTATCATCTTTCGTGTTCTTGTCAAATATTACCCAAGAAAGATGTCGCATAGTCGAGTAACTGAAGATATCAACATCCGTGAAGAACGAATCCATAATAGAAATCTCACATAATTACTTCTGTCCAATTCATACCCTTAAAAAAGTTGGCATGATCATGTTTGGCAGATTTCATAATCCAATTATTACACATTGGGGAAGTATTTAGAGACGACACCTAACAATAAATTGATCATGTGTCGACACCTAACAATCGACATTTAGTGGATCCACAGTGACGAACAAAAGTGATCAATCACTCGATGAATAGAAGTCAGCTCGAGATCATAGAATAAATTGTTCAATAAATCTAGGAAAAAATGCAAAATAAATCTTAATGTTTAGCAAATAGGCAAAAAAAGAAAAGAAGTTTGGTTTTAGGCAAAAAAAAAAAGGAAAAGAAATTTAGAAAATAGCCAAAAAAAATACTTTGGGCGATTTTTTTTTAAAAATGGCGGATTAATTTTAACAAAATAGCAAACGATATTCAATTTACTTTTTACCACATGTTTTCCATAGTGTGAGAAGATAATCTAGAAAATTGCGTGATTTTTGAACTTTCGTACGATTTATTGTAATTTTATTTATTTATTTGATAAACAAATTATAATAAATCGTAAAAATGTTAAAAAATAACGAAACTTTTCACATAATCTTATCATAATGTGGTGAATATGTGATAAATATTGCCAGTATATTAAATATCGTTTGCTATTTTTTTAAAATTAATTTTAGTTTCTTCTTCACTTTATAAATTAATTTAAAAATAAATAGCAAACAATATGTAATATACTTGAAATGTTTACCACGTATTCATCACATTATGATAAGATTATGTGAAAAGTTTCGTTATTGTTTAACGCTTGTACGATTTATTATAATTATTTTATCAAATAAATAAATAAAATTACAATAAATCGTACGAGTGTCCGTTTGTTATTTTTTTAAAATTAATCCGTCGTGTTTAAAAAAAAAATTGTCCAAAGTCTTTTTTTTTTTTTGGCTATTTTACTTTTTTTTTATTTCCTAAACATTAAGGTTTATTTTGCATTTTTCCCATAAATCTACGCAAAACTGCATCAATCAAAATGGAAGTCAAACTTAAATCTACAAAAACAAGCATTGCAAATCTAAAGAAACTCACATGATCAATCTGCCTAGTTGCAGGCGTGACCTTCCCCTCCACAGCCTTGATCAAATCATCATAGTAACTCTCCGGCACTGTCGACTTCTTCTTCGTTGCACCCGATAAAGAAACCACACTTTTGGTCGCAGAACCGGCGGAATCCCTTTCTGGATCAAGCTCTTTAAGGTGAAGGCATTTGCAATAGCAGATAACTTAAGCGAGGATTTAAGGACAATCCCTTGAGAAACAGAAGGCTGCAAGTACCAATTCGCACCCTTGCTTTCCTCTAATGGCCACCAAACCTTAACCTGCTGCCTTACCTTTTCTCTTATCTCATTTAATACATTAACATCGTCGACATTTCCCTCCACTGTAAACCCATAAATGTCATGAAACTTGACCAAAAGATTTGCCATTATAGAATGGATGCTGGGTCTCAATATTGGTACATTGGATTGATATTCAGAGGAAATATCTCTTTTTCCTTTTACCCCACACATTTCTTGGGGTATTAGAACAGATCAATACACGAAAGGAGATATTTTCACTTAAATAGCAGAAGCCATCCTGCTCGAGGCCATTGAAATGGTCTATTTTGAACCCCTATAGCTTTGAAATTTGTTCGAAAAAGGCAGCAGAATTGGCTCTCAGAAAATGGGAAAGTCAAGATTAGATCAAAAACGAGAAATGGATAAGCATAAACAATAAATCCCCATTGTTGGGAAAAATAATAAAGAAATCCGATAGGAATCTCCAATTAAATAAGCGGTACGAGAAACGATAGCAGATGCGATCCGAAAATACCAGGAATATTTTCCCACTACCGTAAAATAATAACGGCCAAGAAGTAAGAGAAAATTGAACACCGAGAATTTTACGTGGAAATCCGAATCGGGAAAAAACCAGGGAGACCGAATCCAGAAAGATCTCACTATGAAAAATAAGATTTATAATATTTTTCTAGATATCGAATATCCTAGAAAATATTCACTAAGAGAAATCACCACTCTTAGAATTCTCACCGTGTACAAAAGCACCACACCTATTTTTCTCTCACACCTTTCTTTTCTCTCCCTCCAAAAATCCTCACCATCTCTCCCTCTTCGCAGAGAAGAACTCTTCTTTATTGAGTTGTTCTGCTGCTTTTGGATGCTGAAGGATGAACAAATCTTCCCTATTTATAGGAAAAATCGTAAGTGAGAACATAGAAAAGTAGGTGCTTGCAAAGTTTGGAGGCGCCGAAGGAAAGAAGGAAATGTTTCCTTCTTTCTTCTTTTTTCAAACTTCTCATTCAATTCAGTGGGTCCCTCATCATAATGGAGGGACTCCACAAATCTCCCCCTCCCGACTTATGATGAGATATCTTCAATCCTGCTGAGCCTCTACAGAATTCATGCTTATTCCTTTGCAGAGTCTTCGTCATCATGTCAGAGCCATTGTCATATGTGTGGATCTTCTCAAGATACACTTGCTTGTTGTTCAACACATCCTGTATCCAATGATACTTGATATCTATGTGCTTTGATTTCGAATGAAAGCTCGGGTTCTTGCTCAAATGAATAGCACTTTGACTGTCGCAATACAAGATATACTTATCTTGTTTGTAGCCCAATTCTGTCAGAAATTTTTGCATCCATAAAATTTCTTTACAAGCTTCTGTAGCCGCCATAAACTCAGCTTCTGTCGTAGACAATGCCACTGATTTTTGCCGCTTAGATTGCCATAAAACTGCTCCCCTTCTAAATGTAATCAAGTACCCTGATGTTGATCTTCTGAAGTCGATGTCTCCAGCCATGTCTGCATCAGTATAGCCTACCAACGAAGGCTTCTCACTTCCAAAACACAAACTGAATTCAGAAGTACCTTTAAGATACCTAAAAATTCACTTCACCGCATTCCAATGCTCTATGCCTGGATTTGTTAGAAATTGACTGACTACTCCAACAGAATGTGAAATATCAGGTCTCGTACAAACCATGGCATACATCAAGCTGCCAACTGCTGAGGCATATGGAATTCTCTGCATTTCTGCTTTTCCTTCTTCAGTGGAAGGACTTTGTTCGGAAGTAAGTTTGAACTGTTTTGCAAGAGGAGTACTGACCGGCTTCGCTTTATCCATATTGAATCGGCTGAGAACTTTCTGGATATACTTCTCCTGTGATAGCCATAATTTTTCATTCTTCCTATCACGAGTGATTCTCATCCCAAGTATCTGTTTCGCCGGTGCGAAGTCTTTCATGGCAAAAGACTTGTTAAGTTCATTCTTCAACTTAACAATCTTTTCTCTATCTGGGCCCACAATCAGCATGTCATCGACATAAAAGAGGAGGATTATGAACGTACCGTCCGCGAACTTTTTTACGAACACACAATGGTCTGATGAAGTTTTCCTATATCCATGACTTATCATAAAGGAATCGAACTTCTTATACCATTGTCGCGGAGCTTGCTTCAATCTATACAGACTCTTCTTCAATTTACATACCAGATGTTCCTTTCCCTTGACAACGAACCCTTCTGGTTGCTCCATGTAAATTTCTTCTTCTAATTCACCATGCAAGAAGGCAGTTTTCACATCGAGCTGCTCGATCTCCAAATTGAGACTTGAGGCTAATCCAAGTACCACTGGTATGGATGACATTTTCACTACCGATGAAAAAATTTCCTCAAAGTCAATCCCCTTCTTCTGTCCAAAGCCTTTTACGACCAATCGTGCCTTGTACTTTGGTTGTGAATTTTCGTCTTGTACTTTGGTTGTGAATTTTCGTCTTTGAGTCTGTATACCCATTTGTTCTTGAGTGCCTTTCTCCCTTTTGGAAGCTGAACCAATTCATAAGTATGGTTCTTATGCAATGATCTCATCTCATCTTGCATCGCATCCAACCAGTTCTTCTTTTGTTGATGCTCCATAGCTTCCTTATAGTACTCAGGTTCATCGCCGTCAGTTATCATTACATACTCATTCACAGAGTATTTCCTCGATGGTCGACGATCTCTTGTTGACCTCCTTAACTCTGGTTCTGCAACTGATTCAGGAGAAGTCTCTGTTTCTCTATGGTCAACATCATCAGCTGTTTGATCACTGGATTCTCCAGCATCTCCCCCGTCAAGAGTTGATTTCTCCAGACCAACTCTTACTAGATGCTCTTCATTGATCTCCAAATATTTCTTCTTGTCTTCAATGATCTCCAAATATTTCTTCTTGTCTTCAATGGTCTGATCTTCAAAGAAGACAACATCTCGACTTCTGACAATCTTCTTGTCAACCGGATCCCAAAGCCTATGTCCGAATGCATCACTTCCGTATCTGAGGAATATGCATTCTTTATCTTTGCTGTCTAGCTTGGACCTCTCATCTTTAGGAATATGTACGAATGCTCTGCATCTAAACACCTTTAGATGTTTATACGAGACATCCTTCCCTGTCCATAATCTGTTTGGCACTTCTCCACTTAGAGGTGTTGACAGAGACAAGTTAATGACATTTACTGCGGTATTCATCGCTTCTCCCCAGAATGTTTTGGGAAGCTTTGAATGTGATAGCATGCACCTTATCTTCTCCACGATAGTTCAGTTCATTCTTTCCGCAACGCTATTTTGTTGAGGAGTCTTTGGAACAGATCTTTCATGTCTGATCCCGTGCAATTTGCAGTAATCGTCAAATGATCCCATATATTCACCACCATTGTCAGTGTGAATGCATTTTAGCTTCTTTCCAGTTTCTCGTTCTGTGAAGGCATGAAATTGTTTGAAAATGTTAACACTTCATCTTTGGTCTTGAGTGCATAAGCTCAAACCTTCCTTGAGTGATCATCAATAAATGTGACCATATATTGGGCACCACCTAACGTTTTCGTGGACATGGGACCGCAGACATCTGAGTAGACAACTTGTAGCACGTCTGGTTTCCTTGATGCAGAATTCTTCTGAAAGGAAACTCTGTGTTGTTTTCCTGCCAAACAATGAACACAACTTGACAGAGGTTCATTTCTGAGATGTGACAAACAACCTCTTTTGCCAAGCAATTGAAGTCTCTTTTCGCTCATGTGACCAAGCCGTCTATGCCATAACTCAATGGATGAGTCATCTTGTAACACCCGGCTTTTTTGTATGTAATTTTTTTTTCCCGAACCATTTCTCGGGATTAATTTAACATAAATGCAATATGTGTTTTGTTGGAAAACCAAACTAATGTTTAACTAAGCATTTCACTAAGTTAAAATGCATGGAAGGGTAAATTGGGGAGAAATTAAGGTTGGTGGGAGATAGCCAATGGTTGAGTGACATCTGGCGACTTGGTGAAGAAGCTAAGTTCTTCCTCCTACGTGAAACCCTCTTCACTTCTCTTCTCTGCTCTCTCTCCTTTCTCCTCTCTGCATTCTCTCTTCCAGTCGATAAAACAACCATCGAAGCTACTTCGATCTCCTCGGTTCCTTTCTGTTTCTCCGCTAAGGTAAGCATCTACTAATGCTAACAAGTTTGGACAAGTTTAATGTGAGTTTTTACTGAAGTTTAGGGTTATGGTATTTGGAGAAAACTCACTGTTCTTGGATGAAAACACACTGGTTTGTTTTCTAAGGGTTTGAATGAACTTCGAACAAATTCTTCCAACTTATTTGTTAGCATTTGCAGCTTGTTTAATTTCTCTACATTTCAGCAACAGATCCGAGCGCTCCAGGGACATTCGAGCATTCTACACTGCAGCAAACAGGTAAGTTCATACCCGTAGGTTGGCCCTTAAGGCCCTACATCCCGGAGGTACTAGGTTTTCTGTTCTGTCGGGTTGTTTTGGGTAGAAAGGTTATAGTTATGTTCTGAGTTGTCTATGTTCTGTTTCACCGTATGTTCTGTTATTTCTGTCATCTGCTCTCCGCCTGTTTAAGTTCAAGCACTGTTCATGCATACATGTTTTCTCTGAAAGCCATGCAAATATTTTCTGTACACGGTTTGAAACTAAGAAAGATAAAATCTGACTGTCTGTAATATACCGATTAAGTGCGGGACGGGGACTGGCCCTCTGGTTTTATCCCTCCCTGGGAATCTGAAAATTTATTGTCCCTAGCAAGGACCCTCTGGTTTTATCCCTCCCTGGGATTTTGAAAACTGCTGTACCTGATAGTGCACCTTCTGTTTGCCAGTTCCCCTATAAGCCTCACTTATACCCCTCTGCCACTGAAACGTAATGTTCTGTACTGTCACTGTATTTCTGAAAACCGCATGCATAGCATTTTGCATCACTGCATATCTGTTATGTTCTTACTGAGTTTTAGACTCATAGGTGAACTCCCTGATGTAGGTACCGAATCTGAAAATGAGGACTTTGTGCCTCAGTCTGATGAATAGGTGGCTGGTGAATCGAGCTCATGGGGGTGTGGTTGCTGCAGCCAGACAAATTCTGTCCCGAGGTTTAAATTTTTAAAGTATAGTCTATATCTGTAAAGTTTTCTGAAAATTCTGGCTTTGTTGTAAAAACTCTGTAAAAACTTCCGTTTTGGGAAAGTCTGCAAATATATGTTAGGTTATGTACTGATCCTCAGATTTTAAAACAATGTACAGATTCTGATGTCTAAGTTTTTAAAACTACTGTATTTGACAGTTAAATTCATGTTCTGAATATTCTGGAATTGTTTGGGATATTATCTGTCAGCTTGTGTATGGATGACTTCTGGTTTTAGAGTTATCCATGCGGTCTGTTTTCTTGAAAACCCTGTCGTGTTCCTTTAAACATGTGTTCAAGTTATGTTTTTAAATTAGTCTCTAAAGTCTGAAGTTTTCATGCCTTCTGTTGTGCTCGAGAACCACATTTTGAATTGGTTTGAGAATCTGAGTCTTTCATGTTTTATGTTTATCTGCTCTCTGTTGGTAAGTCTTCCTGTTAAAAGCTGTCAAACTTTGTCTTTCAAACTATATCTTCCGATTACATCCGCCGGTGAACTCAATTCTGTTTGTGGTTCACATCCACCGGTTATCACTGTTCATCTTTTGTCGTATCTGCATCTTCCGCCAAACAGTAATTCTGTTTAGGTTTTGCACCTGCCGATTCCGTTTATTGCATTCATCTTCCGATGACGTCATCTCCTCTTCCGATGACGTCACCATAGCTTTTCTTCTGCCGATTTCGACTGCATCTTTTCGGTGACGTCTCCATCTTCCGGCTGATGTCATCACCTTCTGCCGATTACGTTTACCATCTGTATCTGCCGATGACGTCATCACATCTTCCGATGACGTCATCACACATTCCGATCCCATCTGCTGCCTACATCTTCCGATGACGTCATCTCCTCTTCCGGCTGACGTCACCCACTGTTTACTTCTTCCGATTTCAGAGCATCATCTCGGTTTAATTTCATCTACAGCCCAACAGTATTCTGCTTCTTTTAAAACTAAGTCTTCCGCCAGATTTCTGCCTATGCCTCCCGACTTCATTCCCTGTTTTCTGCTGTTATTGATACTCTGTTACTCACTGTAGTTTCTCCCCTCTGTAAAGCTATGCTCTTTTAGGGTTTGCATTGCCAGTGCATGTTTTCTGTCATTCGGTTCTTTTTTCCGTTAAAGTTTTAAAAGTTCAGTTGGCTTCCATAAGTTGTTCCAGTAACGCTGTCTGTTCTGTTTATGTTCAAAAAAAAGAATTAGTCACCGTTTTCCGATAACTGTCCCGGAGTGACGGCTCCGATCGCGGACCCCGATCGGGTTCGGTTTCGGGCTGTCATACATCTTGTGCAGCATTTACTGATGCTTCCTTCACAATCACTTGCGTCACATACAAGCTAGACTCTTTGAACCATTTCGCTATGATGAGCTCCCATTTTTCGCCAGCAAACTTTCTCTTGAAACCAGCTTCATCAAGAGCACCGACTGATATTAAATTCAGTCTAATATCTGGAACATGCCTGACATCTTTAAGCACCAACTCACATCCTGTGTTGGTCTGGATACAGATGTCCCATTTTCTAATTATTTGGAAACGTGACTGTTCTCCATTCTGACAATGCCAAAATCACCACCGGTGTAAGATGAAAAATACTCCACTTTTGAAGTAACATGGTAAGATGCTCCAGAGTCACACACCCAACATGATTCATTCATCGTAAGGTTGACAGCATCTTCGCATACAATCACATATTCACCCTCAGAGACAGCTCCAGTCGTACTTTTCATTTCTTCTTTAGCACCTCCTGTGCCTTGTTCTTTCTTCAGTTTCCAGCAATCATTTTTCAAGTGGCCTGTCTTGCCACAATGATAGCACTTGACGCCCCTTTTACTTCTCGATTTTGATCTCTTTGACGTGCTGGCTCCGGAGGCCCCACGTTCCATTGATCTCCCTCTAGTTACTGATAAAGCCTCCATAGAGGATTGCTCCTTGTTTTTCCGCCTACTTTCTTCGTCAAGAACGACGGCTGCAATATCATTGAACACCAATGTAGTTTTTTTACTACCATTGAGTAGATTTACGATGAGGTGATCGTATGAATCTGGAAAACTTTGAAGTAAAAGTTCAGCTCTTTCATTTTTGTCAATTTTGTGCTCCATTGCTGTAAGTTGAGAAAATAATGTATTCAGAGTATTGACGTGGTCTGTCACTGTTGTAGATTCTGGCATCCGAAGAGTATATAATTTCCTTTTTAAGAAAATTTTATTATACCACGACTTTTTCTCGTACAATTTTATCAGCATATCCCAGATCTGTTTTGCCGTTACTATTTCTTAGATACTTGACAAAATTCTATCTGCTAGAGTGAGATGCAAAATGGCCATTGCATCCTCATCAGCTTTACTCTATTTCTCATCTTCAACGTTCGTAGGCCTATCGCCGATGGCCATAGCACAACCATCTCTCCGCAATAGCGCCTTCATTTTTAATTTCCATAAAGAGAAATTATTTCTGTTGAATTTTTCAATTTCGATCTTTCCCGCCATAATAACTTCTAAAAAATTTTATGATGTGGAAGATCAGTTTAAAAACCGCAACCACAGAGCATACTAAATTTAAAGAAATTACACAGGCTTTGATATCACTTGTTGGGAAAAATAATAAAGAAATCCGACGGGAACCTCCACTTAAATAAGTGGTACGAGAAACGATAGCAGATGCGATCCGAAAATACCAGGAATATTTTCCCACTACCGTAAAATAATAACGGCCAAGAAGTAAGAGAAAATTGAACACCGAGAATTTTACGTAGAAACCCAAATCGGGAAAAAACCACTGGGACCGAGTCTAGAAAGATCTCATTATGAAAAATAGGATTTACAATATTTTTTTAGATATCGAATATGCTAGAAAATATTCACTAAGAGAAATCACCACTCTTAGAATTCTCATCGTGTACAAAAGCACCACACCTATTTTTCTCTCACACCTTTCTTTTCTCTCCCTCCAAAAATCCTCACCCTCTCTCCCTCCTCGCAGAGAAGAACTCTTCTTTATTGAGTTGTTCTGCTACTTTCGGATGCTGAAAGGATGAACAAATCTTCCCTATTTATAGGGAAAATCGTAAATGAGAACATAGAAAAGTAGGTGCCTGCAAAGTTTGGAGGCGCAGAAGGAAAGAAGGAAATGTTTCCTTCTTTCTTCTTTTTTCAAACTTCTCATTCAATTCAGTGGGTCCCTCATCATAATGGAGGGACTCCACACCCATTTCCCGATTCAAATACCACAGACAAAGCAAATTTGTTCCCTCGTCTAAATAGCCCATCTTCAGAACACCCCCTAATCCCCAGAGACGAACGTGAAATAGAATACGGAACTAGGGAAAGAAAACGCAGATTATGAAAAACCCACCCAAATACAAATACGGAAGGAGACGAGATTCTATAATTTAGAGATTTGATATATTCATGCGGATAATAGCTTGAGAAAAAAGGGATCTATGAACAACTACGGTCCCGAAAAAAAAAATTGAAAATAAGTAGTCTTCCGCCGTTGCGTTTTGTTTAAAGCATTGTGACGTAATTATGGAGCATTGCGCCGACGCTTTTGAGCCGACGGTTTATAATATTTCATACGAGAATAACGAGTGACCGCTGTTGTCATAAATTTAAGAGGTTATGCTTACCATGTCGTCCTCGTGTGTAGGTAATTAAGCTTTCATTTGTTAATGTAATCTTAAATATACAAAAATACATCGTATCATTAATAAACTCACCCTTAAAAGATTTTCGTCAATAAAATCACCATTAAATTATACTTCGTCAACAAAACAAACATCACCGTCCAATTTTTCGTTGCAAATCTGTTCATGTGATTGTCATTTATACGGTGGACTTTTGCTATGGGTGCTCGCATTGAAGTTGCGGGCTCCTGCTACAAAGAGCATCTTCAACTCGAGACTATGCAAATGATTATTTTGTTAACGAAACATAGTTTAAAGAAAATTTTATTAACGAATATAATTTAAAGACGAATTTGATAATGCCCTCATAGTTTAAGAGTCCTTTTTTTGTTAAAGTTCCTTATTTTTATAATGTTATATAGTATTAGTATATATTAATCAAACTGATTAAATTTTACCATGCATATATTATAATACTAGTACACAACATTATTATAATTGGATTTATTACTAGGCTCAAATATTAGAGTCGACTCATTTAACTTTAGAAGAACTAAACAAGTGGACTCGTTTATTTCAGTGTGCTAAAAAAATTTCAATTCGAACCGACTCATTTAAATTAAAGTAGTATTGATTAGTTAGGGTAACCTGTCAATTTCAACAATTAATATAATATTGACTACAAACAACACAAAATGTGACAGTGATCTTATTATTTGATCTTAGGTCCCGATAAATCTTGGTTCGATCAGCCAACAAAGGTACAATAACGACTAAACGAAGGAGTCTATCCATTACAGCTCATTTGACTATTCAACCTGCTGCATTTTTCAAAAAAAGAAAAAAAGAAAGAAAGAAACCTGGTGAATACACTGTATGCGACCCACAAGGACACACGTAATCCTCGTAATAAATTCAGCAGAAGAGATCTGTTTTATCACGAGAGACTGTGCCAAAAAATTACAATTATAATATACGTGGGGACTGAGTCCTTGTAACACAGACAAATTGGCCAATTGCAATCTGATACGTGTATAATCAAAAAATGACACTTCAGAAATCATGTAAGCTAACATACCTTTGATTAAGTTTATTCGACATACAAGAACAGGCATCGTCCTTTATCAAACACCTGAACACACTTAATAAATCTCAGCTGGAGAGATCTGTTCACCATCGTCAGATCCCGCCATGCAGGATTTATTCATCTTATTAGACTATACACCACGAAAGAGAGAAGAGAGAAGAGAGAAGAGAGAAGAGAGAGAAATTCTAGAGAGGGAAAGCTTATATATATAATTCATATGGTAATTCAGTAGTGGCGCCCATATCTTAGTTCCCTGGGTTAGCCTGTGCTTGTGCAGCAGCATAAGCCTCGGCCTCAGCAGCGGAAGCGCAGCACCTGTAGCCGCAACGGTAGCATCCGCCTCCTCCTCCGCCATATCTGCCTCCTCCGCCATATCTGCCTCCGCCATATCTGCCTCCGCCATATCTACCTCCGCGATATCCGCCTCCTCCGCCATATCTGCCTCCTCCTCCTCCATATTGCTTCGAGTCCTCCAGTCCATTCGTCTCATCTGCACATTTCGCAAAACATTTTACGTTAGTGTTTGAAGAGTGTCATAAAGAGAAGCATGGAGTTAAAATGAAGACGAGTGCTTAAGTAACTACCGATTTGTTCAGTTTCCGCTAGGTCTCTAGCCGAGACATGTGAGGCAATGACAACAATGGCGAACAGAAGACCTACGAAAAGAAGAGCTTTGGATGCCATTTTCGGAACCTTGAGCTGAATACACTAGAAATTTGTTTGAGAGAGGGATGAGGAAATGCGATGTATTTATAGGCGAGAAGAACGAGACCAATAATGGATAATCTGATTAGTACGATTGGAGGATCACCACATAAATCTAGTGAGGTTTTGAGTGATTTTATTATTATTTTTTTGGGAAATTATCAATTTTAACCTTGTACTATACGCGTTATTTCAGTTAGACCCCTGTACTATAAAAACCGACAAATCGAACCTTGTACAATTATTCTGTTATCGTTTTAAACCTTTTTAAAATTTCTGTTAAAACTCTCTGTTAGTGCACGTGAAAATCCAAATTTCTTTAAAAAAAACAAACTTTTTCAATGTTCCTTTTTTCACTTGTTCCTCTAGCCCTAAATCCCTAAATCGCGAGCTTCCATTCTTCAGAGTCTCCAGCTCGAAATCGCGAGCTTCCTTCCTCTCCGATTTTCCATTCTGCAGAGTATCCAGCTCGAAATCGGGAGGACGAGCTTCCTCCCTCTCCGATTTTCCATTCTGCAGAGTCTCCAGCTCGAAATCGCGAGCTTCCTCCCTCTCCGATTTTCCAGAGTCGTCAGCCCGTCAACTTCCTCCCTGTCTCGTCTCTTCTCGGTAAGTCTCTTCTCTGGCTGTCGTCTGGTGCTTGCCGTTGGAATTAAAATAAGGGTTTCGTCTTCCTTCTCTCCGTCTTTTGCATTTCGGTTGCCGGCTTTAACTATTTACTTATCGTCGCTTCTGAATCATCTGATCTGCCATAATTTATCATGTAATGATATTTATTCAATAGTTAATTTATTGTTAAAAGGAGCGTACATGGTTATATAATTGCCTCGGAAGTTTGTGCGCCTCCTTCCCTATTTACTGCCATGGTTTTTGTTTTTGTTGTCATTGGCCTTTTTTGATGTCATTACTGCCATCATTTTGGTTTTTGTTTTGAACGTGCTTAGTTGTAAATGAGGCTCTTCACTGGTTCGGGAGTGTGTAGTAGTTTGATGATTAACAACTAGTTGTTGGAAAATTGGATGACATGCAAAATCCTTCTCCACAGCATGTTTTCTGCCACGTTCTTCTTTCTATCAAAGCTGTTTTTTGATGATTCAAAGCATATTGGAACTTGTTGCTCTCATTGCGATAATGGTTTTTAAATAAAAAGTGTACATTTGAAAAGTAGCATTCACATAGTTTTCAGATCTATCGGTACTTTAATAACTTGTCCATTCATTCTTTATTCTGGTAGGCTAGAGCTCGAGGTGTAGGTGTTGTTAAGATAATTTGATTGACAATGACTTCGCGTGCATCACAAATGAATGAAGGTGCTATCGGTATAATTTCTCATTATTCTTGAAAAGTGTTTGTAATTATACAATATTCATTGTTTAATTTTGTAGGTGAATCAGAGGTTTTGTCAAATGTTAAATGTTTTTGCAATGCAAGAGCTTATCTTCGTACATCATGGACACCGAAGAATCCTGGTAGAAGATTTTTGGCTGTCAATATTATGCGGTAATATAATGTTAATATCTAGCTTACATTATTTTGTAATGTGACAATATTGCACCTGTATGAAGTTGAAATTGTGCGCTTTGTTACAGAGAGAATCAGGAGGATGCAATTTTTTTTTATGGTACGATGCAGCCATGGGATTGAGGGAGAAAGATATAATTAATGGGTTACAAGCAAAAATAGAAAGCATGGAGCAGATCCAAGAATTTATGTTAGATAAGTGGAGGAAAAAGAATTTTATGTATTTACGGTTGTGGCTACTCACAATTGTATTGTTTATTGCTTATGTTTATATCACTTTGTAACTTAGTGTATGTTTGTTTGTAGTTTATGAATTTAGTGTATGTAGCTTATGTTTAACAATCAAGTCGGATGCTGAAGTACTAAGTTCCAGTTGGATGTAGCTTATTTTTGATGATTTCCCTGTAAATCATCAAAAAATTTGAATATATAAGTTTGTTTAGCTTATAATGTGCATCCAGACAAGAATTAATGCTGTTGTTGATTGACTCTCTAGCTGTACACCTTATTCAACTAATGCTCAAGGGTCTCATTAAATGTGGTTTCTATTACAACGATGTAATTTATCACGAGTTGCTTAACTATTGGCACTTTCTACCCGTTGAATTCTCCAACTTTTTACTCTGTAAAAAAAAGTTTTGAGAGATGTACTTTAACTGCCAAGCATGTGAGTTCTGAGCCTAGTTATTGGGTGCACACGACTAGCCATTTCTTTTGGTTCAGCATTTGCAGACTGGAACATCTTTAATCATAGAAACCAAACAATCCACAATTCTCCTGCAAAAGTGCAAGTAGCAAAGACCTCTTCCTACATTTCATGTCCAAGTAACTAAGCAGAAACCAAAAAAACACAAATTTCATTCCAAATCATCCACAATTTTACTGCAAAAGTGCAAATAGCAAAGACAAAATTACAATTCATGTCCGAGGTAACCAAGCAGAAACAAACAACACAATACCATTCCAAATCAGCCACAATTTTACTGCAAAAGTGCAAATAGCAAAGACAAAATTACAATTCATGTCCGAGGTAACCAAGCAGAAACAAACAACACAAATTCCATTCCAAATCAGCCACTTTGATGAAGCTAGCTTATTACCATTGCAAGTATATCTTCGTCGGTTCTCAAATTTCTCAACCCTTTTTTCAGCTCATACCCTGGCACACAATAATGCAACTCCTTCCATGCAGGTATCTCTAACTCTTTCAGCATATCTTCGATCTCAAATATGGACAATAAGTCTCCATCACATTTGTCAAAAACTTCTTTTTTGCCTCCCACATATTGTGTGCCTTTGCTTACCACAAATTTACCACCATAATTGATTTCTAGTGAAAATTCACCCATGGAATTTCCTGTTAGACAACATACAAGTTAAAAATTACACTGAGAAAAAGAGTAGACATCCATAAGTAATAAAAAAAATGGGTTTGAATAATATATGCTTTGAATCATAAAAAAAACAGCTTTGACAGAAAGAAGAACGTGGCAGAAAACATGCTGTGCTTTACAACTAAGCACATTCAAAACAAAAACCAAAATGATGGCAGTAATGACATCAAAAAAGGCCAATGACAACAAAAACAAAAACCATGGCAGTAAATAGGGAAGGAGGCGCACAAACTTCCGAGGCAATTATATAACCATGTACGCTCCTTTTAACAATAAATTAACTATTGAATAAATATCATTACATGTTAAATTATGGCAGATCAGATGATTCAGAAGCGACGATAAGTAAATAGTTAAAGCCGGCAACCGAAATGCAAAAGACGGAGAGAAGGAAGACGAAACCCTTATTTTAATTCCAACGGCAAGCACCAGACGACAGCCAGAGAAGAGACTTACCGAGAAGAGACGAGACAGGGAGGAAGTTGACGGGCTGACGACTCTGGAAAATCGGAGAGGGAGGAAGCTCGCGATTTCGAGCTGGAGACTCTGCAGAATGGAAAATCGGAGAGGGAGGAAGCTCGTCCTCCCGATTTCGAGCTGGATACTCTGCAGAATGGAAAATCGGAGAGGAAGGAAGCTCGCGATTTCGAGCTGGAGAAGCTCGCGATTTCGAGCTGGAGACTCTGAAGAATGGAAGCTCGCGATTTAGGGATTTAGGGCTAGAGGAACAAGTGAAAAAAGGAACATTGAAAAAGTTTGTTTTTTTTAAAGAAATTTGGATTTTCACGTGCACTAACAGAGGGTTTTAACAGAAATTTTAAAAAGGTTTAAAACGATAACAGAATAATTGTACAAGGTTCGATTTGTCGGTTTTTATAGTACAGGGGTCTAACTGAAATAACGCGTATAGTACAGGGTTAAAATTGATAATTTCCCTATTTTTTTTTTCAACGAAAAGTTGATCTGATGTTACACCAGCCGACAAATAGACAACTCTTTGTCGGATCCGCCATGAGGTCTGAAAACCACCCCACTTGGAACTTTGAAGGGTGTAAATATATCGCAGGCTTAAAATTAATTTAAACTCTAAATTACGAATTTGTTTTAAAAAAATCCTTAAATTAAAAAATTTAATAAATCAAACGTTAGACTATAAAAAATTAACACATCAAAGCATGGCTTGGTCAGTTCACTATTCACGTAGAGATCGGGGGACGAACTAAATGAACAGCCCCTGTTCTATATTTACTCCTGTTTTATAAATTAATTTTTAAAAAATATCAAACGATATTAAATTTATTTGAAAATTTTACCACGTGTTCACCACAATATAAGATTGAAACTTTTCGTAATTTTCTAATACTTGTACGATTTATTATAATTTTAGTAAATTATTTTATAAAACAGATGTAAAATAATTATAATAAATTATACGGATGTTAGAAATAATTTTCTAACACTTGTACGATTTATTGTAATTTTAGTTAATTATTTTATAAAACAGATGTAAAATAATTATAATAAATTATACGGATCTTAGAAAATGTAGTAAACATGTGGTAAAATTTTTAAGTAAATTTAATATTTTTTTAAAATAATTATCGTTCCTTCTTCATTTTATAAATCAAATTAAAAAAAATAATTATATGTGTGTCAGGATTAGGGGGCCTGTCCCTGAGAACGGGGGGCCGTTCTCCGAGTGCCAAAATCGGGGGACGGTATGGGAGAACGACCCCTCATTATTTATCCCGTTTTATAAATTAATTTTTAAACAATACCAAATAATATTGGATTTACTTAAAAATTTTACAACATATTTATCATATTATGTGAAGATAATCAATAAATTTTCATGATTTTCTAACATTTATATGATTTATTATAATTTTATTAATTCTGTTTTATAAAATAATTCACTAAAAATTACGATAAATCTTACAAGTGTTAGAAAATTACAAAAATTTTCATATTATCTTCTCATAATAGGGTGAAAATATGATAAAAATTTCAAGTAAATTTAATATCGTTTAATATTTTTTTTAAATTAATTTATAAAATTAGGTAAATAAAGAACGGGCGTTCATTTTAGATTGGCCATCCTTTCTCTAAGTGAATTGAATAGCGAAGGGGGTGCTAGGAGGGTCATCACTCTCCGTCAAAGTTTTATTTTTTAATTTTTCATTGTTTAAATTTTTCATTGTTAGATTTTTTAATTTAAAGGTATTTTAGTATAGGATTTAAATTTTTTTTAATTTTTAATAGTTTAAAATTTAATTTGTTAAATTTTTTTAATTTAAAGGTATTTTAGTATAGTGCTTAAATTAGTTTTAACTCGTAGATAAATTATGTAGTTTAATACACTAATTCGAATTCGAGTTTTTGCGAACCACCTGCTTCGAGCATAATAAATGGAAGGAGTTGCAGGTCAAAGACGATTCCTACCGATAGAGACTTTTATTCAGAAGAAACGGTCAAGAACAGTCCACTGGATTCTGGAAGAACAAGACAAAGATTGAGGTGGCTTATTCTGGTTGGAGATTGGGTTTCCGATGAACTGCATTCAATGAGTTCACACCTTTTGGACTTCGAAAAGATGGCTTAAATTAATTCACTTATAATGTCTCACATGCATACTACTGTTACAGCTAAATCAAATTATATCACATTTGAGCCAGAAAAAATAAAGATATTAAGATTCACGAGAAAAATTATTTTTAAAAAAATTATGAACATAAAATAAATTTATTATTCATAAATCAAGGCGACTCAAGCATTAATATAAAAATATATATATAATTTTAATATTGATATACATATATGATCAAATCAAATCAAACTCTAATAATGATGATTAGAGAAACATAGATAAGAAGACAATCCACTTCATAAAACATGCTATCTTGTTATGCCTTGTTTTTTTGTTAGAAAAATGGAGCTTGTGTTGACTACAAATGAATTAAAACTCTAGGAACTGAAGCGACATAAAGATGAGTGAGTGATGGCTGGGATAGATGAGAAGTGGAGGAGAGAGAAATCTGAGCTTTAGGCCTCTACAATGCCAACTCAGCTGTAGTCATAGACTTGGCTCTCTCTCTCTCTCTCTCGTGACAATCTAAAATCATTGCAATGAAAAACTTAGTCAATAAAATTTTTATAATATAAATTAAGTTTTATAACATAACCTCTTTAATATCTTTGTCGCTATGCTCACATGGATGCATGCATCCATACAAGGAGCTAGGCCACGTGTTCGACCCCTCATTGATAGATGATGTTAATCTCATCAATAGCCGCTTTAACCGCTGATCAAGCTCGGCCATAACAGCCGGTTCCTGCTTTTTCCTCTGCTTCAATATAGTATTAGTTGTCACAAATCCAATTTTATCAAATGCCACCTGCAACATTAGTTTCACAGACTGAAATTCGATAAATGAACAAGAAGAAGATCGAATCGGGAAACAATTAACAGTACCGTCAATAGTTCATCAGGATCGAAGAGTTGGTGAGACGTTTTCTGCAGAATCTCAAAAACATCTCCAATGTGATGGGTTATAAGTAATGTTTCTTCCTTCATCTGCAACGAAAATCAACTTCGCTTTTAAACAGTTTACGCACAGAGCTTGTAAGCCTTAAAAGGGTGATCGAAAATGAGGAAGCACACCTTGAAGATAGCCAAAGCCACGTGAAATAGAACTTTCGCCCCCTCGTAGAAAAGGACATCCCATACACGAAGCGTTGTCTGAAAATAAGCCTCGCAGACGTCAAGTCACCAAAACAAAACAAGTTTCCAGAGAGAGAGAGAGAGAGTTCCACCTCTGAAGTCAAGCTCTTGTAGAAGAGACAAAGATACCACTAAGTGGCAACAGGGAGACATCAAATTCTCTGTCTTCCAAATGAGTAGTGAACGAATAAGATAAGTTATGCGATGTTATACAAGGTATTTCGTGTGATACTAATAATTAATATAATTATGGACAATATAAATATATAGAAATAAATTAGACAGGAGGTTGGTAACGCAATTCGGCAAATTGCCTTACAGATGTTAAACGAGCGATTTGAGCCGAGCTAAGCTGAGAAAGTCCCAGCTCACCGAGCCTGCCAAGCCAAACGAGCTGATCAAAAAAATTTCCGACCCGAGCAGGCTCGCGAGCCGCGAGCCACGAGCCTAACGAGCCGAGCCGAGCAGGCCCAACGAGCATAACGAGCCGAGCTTAATGAGTCTAACATACAGAAATAAAGATACTAAATACCAAAACAAAATTAAGTGCACACTAGTAATTTGTGTACAAGAAGTTTCAACTCACAAAATATAAGGAAAATTATCAATTTTTAAAACTTAGAATTCTCATAGACATTTCATCGAACAAGTGGTATGCACAGTTATAAAACTTCACTCACAATTGTTTTTGTATCCCAAACAAATCTCAGCAATCAAAATCAAACAATGCACACCAAATTCGACAACAAAAGTAAAAAAAAAAAAAATCATTTCAATATAAAGTAAATTTTAAATAATATTAAATTATCAAATTGGCTTTAATAGTCTCCCAAATCAAACTATTAAAATTAAAGCAACGTTAAAAATTGAATATTTTATTTTAGTCAATATCTAAAGACTAAAAGTCTAAAACGTCTGAAGAAGCGACTGAAGACCAACAGGCGATGGCGATGGCGATGGCGAGGCAACGCGTTCTCTATCGGTCAGTGGGTGAAGACTGAAGAACGAGGAACGATAGCTGGGCATGCGGCGACGGAGTGTAAATGGAGGTTTGGATCTGTCGGTGATCTCTTCTTCACGGTCAGAGAAAGCAGATCGGTGAACAGTGCGAGGTAGAGACTTTGAGGTTCAGCGATCTGTGAATGGAAGACGACTGTCTTCACCGGAGAAGGCTGAGACGCGATTGGTCAGCACCTTCTGCGCAGACGAACGGCGACGCGCGACGGTCTCTTCTCCATTCGTCGACGGTCAGGCCGTGGGTGAGGTAGGGCTGGGGGGGAACTGGGAAGGGGAGGGGCGGGCTGGGGGGAGGGCTGGCTCGGCGAGCTAACGAGCCGACTCGTTAGCCCGCTCATTTGGCCCGGTTCCTGGCGGGCTCGCGAGCTGAAATTTTGGGCTCAACTCGGCCCGCCTAACAGGACCGAGCCAGACTCAGCCCTCTACAGTAGCGAGCCGAGGGCGGGCTGGCTCTCTAAATTGCTTGCGTTTGCGGGGTCATGCCCAGATATAAAAATATTTCACGAGTTCACAAAGTTACAAGACAATCGGATTTATACAAATAAAGACTCCCTCTTATCTTTGTCTCCGTTTCTTCCTAACTTCCCAAATGAAACTGTTTTTTCGAGCTCCCCTCGACTTTAGATCGATCTCTCCCGAGATCTAGAAAGCAACAAGATCTCCTTGTTGTTGACGACTCCTCCCGGAATCCTTGTTATGACAAAATCCCCTCGTCCACGATCAAATTGACAAGCTCCCCTTGTAGATAAACAGAACTCCTCCCGAGTTCGAATGCAGCCTCCTCCCGATACTGAGCTTCAATGAAGAATAAAGAAGATTGTCTCCTACGACACCGTCTGTAACACCAGGGCGTTGTCTTCGGATGCAATAAATCAACACACTCCAATAATCGATGAATTCCACAGCATAAGTAGAGTGTGTAAAATAATCATTTACGAACTGAATAAACACAGATCCATACGCAGAAGCATTGGGAAAGAAAGAAAAGCGACGGCTTGCAAAACGAAAACTTAAATATGATTGGTAACTTCCATATCTTCAATTTAATTCAGTTACCAAATCAGTTTTAACGTCGCAAGGAATAAGGAAACCAAATCTCAACAAATCGGTTGAGTGACACCACGTATGACATTTTAAGAAAGTTCCTCCAACAGCTTGGATATAGATCCAAAAATTTAGGAAAGCATCCCACAATTCACGTGATCTCGAAGCCTAACATATTTCAACAAATCTTTATCAAATCGGCTTACCAAAACAAAGTTTACCAAAAAATAAGTGTCTTTAGATTTTTCAACAACTTTCTTAATATTCATGTTTCCTTATTTTTCTCTTCCACAAAATCTTCATGATCTTCAATATGCATCCATCCAATAATCTGAATATAATATTTCTTGATTACCAAGAAATAAACTATCACTTTGAAAAATAGTGGAATAAAATATTATCTCCATAAATATAATTTGTCAAAAAATCAATGCCAACATATTTGCAATATATTTGCATTTACAATATCCCCATTTGGTATTTTTTGGCAAAATCAATCAAACCAATAACTCATCAATAACTCTCCCTGAATTAACTCCTCTTGGATAGTGGTTTTAGTCATCATAAAAATACTTCAATCATCATCATATCAAAATATAAGATATCCAGAGCATACTCCCCAAAATACTTCCCCTTTTTGCCATAAAAAGACAAAAATATATAGAAGAGAATATCAATCACTATAAAAGCATCATAATCATCATAACATAATCGCCAAATAACCAACATAATCACCATGATCACCATATAGAGATAACCAATATCACGGAAAAATATAATATCAAGAAGCAATAGATCATCCATAGATATAATATCTAGAGGCAAGAGATCATTTTAGAAGTTCATAAGAAATCCATCATTAAGTAGAAATATCATCAGAAAAAAGACCAACCCGATTGTAGTTGTTGGCAACTGCTCACTAGTATCATTTTCCTTGGACATATTCTCCTTCAACATGAAATACTGAAGCATCCTCCTCTGCTTCTTTAGTGACAT
This sequence comes from Begonia masoniana, assembly GCA_022432975.1. Lineage (NCBI taxonomy): Eukaryota > Viridiplantae > Streptophyta > Magnoliopsida > Cucurbitales > Begoniaceae > Begonia > Begonia masoniana. The sequence goes on from CM039504.1 coordinate 5,678,469, forward strand.
TCTCAGTGACATCAATTGAAACTCCTGACTTTTCAACAATTTTGGTCTCCTTAACCTGATCCTTAGCAACTTTTTTTCTCTCAAAAATATCACCAGCAGCTTCCTTAGCAGACATTTTTTCAACAAGAACATCAAGCATCCAATAACTACTATCTTTCCATTTTCTATTTTCAATTACCATTTGCTGATTAGTCAAAAAATTTCATCTCACCTTCAAGTATCTTGATAAAACAAGATAACAATGCAGAATCAGAAGCATTGTCAGAATTAGAAACATTGTCGAGAGATGAAACATCCTCGGGAACACCATCCAGAATATTAACCTGATCACCTGCCAGAAGCTTGTAGCTATTCTTAATCGCCTCTATATCCATATCAATAATTTGTTATCCCAAATCACAGCTTGTTGAGAATACAGAATACCCTAATTCAAATAAGGAAACGGAAGAGCTAACCTTTCATTCTTGCAATCGACATGATTCACAATCAATTCTCAGAGAAGTAAGAAGACAGTTTCTTATAGCAATTTTGTGCATGATAGCATACTTGACAGTAAGTTTCAAGGCAGGAAAATTTTTACCACGAGGCCACACTCTTCTGACACTACAAGAGACATCAGTAATTATCTTGATTAAATTGGGAGAAAAACTTCACAGAATCAACCTAGTGGCAGCACAGATGTGTGTTGATCACAATAGGGAAGAACTAGAACAAATAACCCTTGAACTGGTCGAGAGAGATGGATAGAAAAATAGTTGTTGGAGTATATGGAAATAAACCATAAATACTCACTCAAATTGAAAATAAATCCAAAATTTCACAAATATTTCTTCAACTTCTCATAAACTTTGGAAAATAAATCCAAAGTCTTCAAATAAGTTGGGAAATAAACCCAATGATATATCTATGATCAAATCCCATAAAACCGCCATCAATATATTTGAGATTAACTCTAAATTTCCATAAAAATCGCCGAAAGCTTCATAGAACCCCTTGTATCATGCAGGAAGTTACAGACCAAAAATCTCAAAAGAAATATTAGCAATAAAAGAAATCTCTTCTTTTTCTTTTTTCTTTTCCCCTTTTTTTTTATATTTATTTTTTTTATTTTTATGAAAGAAAATAAAAAAACTTACAACACAGAAGAATCTCTTCACATGACACATAGACCTAAGGCAGACCTCAATTCTTCAAATCTCACACCATCCAACGTCTTGGTGAAAATATTGGCAATTTGTTTTTCAGTCACCATATGCTCTAAATTAATAATTTTGTTCTCCACTAGAGATTGAATAAAATGATGTCGTATATCTATATGCTTGGTCCGAGAATGCTGAACAGGATTTTTAGAAATATTGATAGCACTCAAATTATCACAATAGAGTGTCATGACACCATGTGTGACACCATAGTCTTTTATCATTTGTTTAATCCAGAGAAGCTGAGTACAGCTGCTACCTGTTGCAATATACTCTGCCTCGATAGTAGACAAAGAGATTGAGTTTTGCTTCTTGCTGAACCAATGTAGCAACTGGTAAATTTCCAGCCTTGATTTTTATTAGTAACATTTTGTGATTCTTATTTTTATAGAATTAAGTAAATTTGATTGGTTGCTTAAATAGGTTAAAGTTGGTTAACCAAGGGCATTTGGGTAATGTGAAGCAAGTGTTATAAATGGAGAGTTTAATGAAGGTTTAGCCGCCACTGTTTCTCATTTTCTCATTCAGCATTCAACTCAGCTCAGCAGAGCAGATTCTTCTCCATCATTTACTCCTTCGATTCTTCTTCGACTTAGGTGAGTTTTACTTCGATCTCTCGTTGTTTTAGTGATTATAGGTAATAGAAAGGGTTGTAGATGCGTATTTTGAGAATACTGGGAGTAGGAGTTGAGTTCGAGTTTTGATGATGAATCGAGAATGCTCGAGGAACTGAGCTTCCAATTAGTTTCTTTAGATTTCTGTATAGTTTAGAATGAAGTTATGTAATGTTGTTCTTATGTTTTAGGTGAGCCAACTCTTGAAGTAGTTTACAACCAGGAATCTCTCAGGAAACCAGGTAAGTAGAGTATGCGTGTGCCTTCGGGTTTGTAACGACCCTTACCCGTATCCTAATTTTTACCGTATAAATTTTTCATTTTATACTTAAAATCTTTAAACCTAACGTTCGAGCGGAAATAAAACTTTTAAAATCGGAATCGTTGAAGTCTATGTTTTCAAACCATTTAACTAGACTTAAAACAATTTAAATAAAACTTAAAACAATTAATTAAAATAATTTAAAACAATTTAAAATCACAGAAAACATTTTGAGGGACAAAAGGGACATTTGTCCCTAAAAACGTGGTGGCGATCGATCGCCCGTCGGCGATCGCGTATCGTTACAGCGATCGCCTCACACGCAACCCCCAGCGATCGCTACCAGAGAAGAGGGGCGATCGATCGCCCAAAATAGGCGATCGATCGCCCTAGCGATCGCCAGGTTTTTGCCTAGCGATTGCCTTCTCCAGCGACCATTCGCCACACGCTCTGGAATTTCTCCAGAGCGTGACCAATAGAGGGGAGATCGATCGCCCTCCCTGGCGATCGATCGCCAAGTCCTCTGGAATTTCGATTCAGAGGACTTGCCTCCTCTTTCTCTCCTCCTTTTTTCCCTTCACGCCCTGCACACAACATTTACACGCACACCACATAAACTTCACCCCATTTTCCTCATCAAATTACTTTTAACATTTCATAAAAACTCCTACAAAATAATGCTACCGCCCGCATACATCGCTATCTATTACCCGTTCATCGACTCAAAACACATTTAAATTTAAACCAGATTTCATAAAAACGAACCGCGTGGTTTCGTTTAAAAGTTTAACATTTCCTCCTGTTTGAAAATAGCAAAACATTACAAAATCCTTTCAATTTCCCAAAAACACTATATATTATCTATCCAGATCCAAACATCCTAAAATGTTTAACTATACAAATTTCCTATATTCTATCTATCAATTCCCAAAACGTTTACCTACGTCCTCACGGGTCAAAATTACGCATCGACTGCCAGCGCACACCCACGAGCCACCCTCCTTCAACGTGTTCATACTTCAGGCGGAGGGACGTCTTCCTCACCTGTCTCAAAATCACCTACACCATAGAATTAAACATGTGAGCTAGAGACTCAGTAAATCTAAGTGAATGCACGTGAATGCTAATGCTATGCATGTATAGTTCATAAATCATGCTTCCTACCTTTTCGCTATTCATTTCATTTACGTCACCAGGGCTTCTCTCTCGCTAGATAGGAGCGGCACATCCGGCGATTGGATAGCCCCTCGTATCTAACTGGGGGGAAGAAATACTTCATCCGATAGCCATGTCTGAACCACCGCCACCGACGTGACCATCATTACATTCATTACCTTTTCGTTATCGTTTTTCTTTTCGTGAAAATATGCATAGAAACTCATTTTCATGTCGTTCGAAAACAATGATGCGTGAACAAATGTCATGCCATGAGCGAAAAAGAAACGAACAGAAACATACAAACAATAAACTTAACAATTAACAATCTAATCATAATTAAAACTAACTACCCGTTCTAATTACTCGAAACACACAAACGTCTCCAATTTCCTCGATCAACACAAATCTTATGGTGTAGGCCAAGACGGCCAAACAAATCACGAAGACTTACCTCGCGTCCGTTGAAGTTCAAGCTCCGTCCACGAGCGTTGTTCACCTAAGGCAATTTACAACAAATCGCGATTAGACTAGAAGAATAGGCGAAGTTGATAGAGCACATCTATGCCGCGGTTTGGTGCACTGATGAGGCGGTTTAACAAATGTCAGTATGTGAAGTCTTAGTGGACAAGTGTGTTGTTGAAATGTGCTGAAGATTTTAATGACAGTAGTAGTTTTAATGTTTTGGGATTATCCTAACTATGAAAACACGATTGGTTTATTTGTAGCTTGCTATTCTGTATTTTTAGAAAGTTGTGGTTTTAAGTTGTTTTGAATGATTGCAGTAAAATTTATAAGTTCTTTTAGTAGGCAGAGTTGTCCGATGGTTTAGAGTGTAAATACTAATGTGGTTCTGCGTCGTTCGACAGATGTCGAATGACAGAGATCAATCGGTAGATGTCGAGTGTTACTGTTGAGTGGTAGATGTGGGTAGTAAATTTTGTCGTTTTGTGATCTGTGGATGTGAGCGGTAGATGTGGGTAGTAGATTTTCTCGTTTTGTGATCGGTGGATGTGAGCGGTAGATGTGTGTAGTAAATTTTGTCGTTTTGTGATCGGTGGATGTGAGCGGTAGATGTGGGTAGTAGATTTTGTCGTTTTGTGATTGGTGGATGTGAGCGGTAGATGTGAGTAGTAGATTTTGTCGTTTTGTGATCGGTGGATGCGAGCGGTGGATGTATTTTGTTCAGCTTCTACCGTTGAGACTCTTTTGTCTCTACTTCTACCGTTGGAACTATTTAGCGGAAGATGTCTTCTGTTTCTTCTCTTACCGCTGAGACTATTTGGCGGAAGAAGTGTTCGAATTTAAGACATTTAAATATTCAACACATTTATGTCCTCGGTTCTTTTGATCGATTATTTCTATTATTTTAATCGTTACACAAGTATTATTTTAGTGTTTTGTTTTAACCCTATTTTATACAAATGAATTTCCGCTGCAAGTTTTCTTGATGTTTTTTTTAAATAAAGGTCAAATTTTGACCGTCGTGTGAAGTTTTTAAAATCTTCCCAGATTGTCTTAGTTTTATTCAGCGTTATGAGTAGCGAATCAAATTTATAAAATTTGGGGCGTTACAACCAAGACACCAAATTATGTCCCAAATAAAAACATCCACCAGAAGTACTTTTTCGATCATCCGAACTCCCAGCCCAATCAGCATCACAATAACCAACAAGATTTGCATTAGTATCAAATGAATACCAAATGCCATAGTCTGCTGTCCCGTTAATATATTTAAGTATCCGCTTGACAGATATTAAATGTGATTCTCAAGGATTCGCTTGAAAATGAGCACTCCAACACTATAGCAAATATCCGGCCGACTAGCAGTTAAATATAGAAGACTGCCAATCATGCTTCTATATAATCTAGCATCAACAGAAATTCCCTTCTCGTCTTTGGAAATTTTCTCATGTGTCCCAAGGAGTGTTCTACTCGGTCGTGCATTTTCAAGCTTAAACTTCTTCAATAAATTCTTGGCATATTTGGCTTGAGAAATAAAAATATCATTCTTTCCTTGCTGAATTTGAAGTCCAAGGAAATAATTGAGTTCTCCAACCATACTCATTTTGAATTCTCCAGTCATTTGAGCTACAAATTCATCCACCATCACCTGTGACACCGAGCCAAACACTATGTCATCAACATAAATTTGAGCGAGTAAGAACTGACTTTCGTAACGGCGAACGAAAAGGGTTTTATCTACTCCCCCTCGCTCATATCTCTTGGTTAATAGATATTGCGTGAGTCATTCATATCACGCACGAGGAGCTTGTTTAAGCCCATATAACGCCTTCTTCAATTTATAAACATACTCGGGATGATGAGGGTCTTCAAAACCCTTTGGTTGAGCAACATAGACCTCTTCATTAAGAAAACCATTGAGAAAGACACTCTTCACATCCATTTGAAATAGCTTGAACCGCTTAACACAAGCAATAGCCAATAACAGACGAATAGATTCAATACGAGCAACCAGAGCGAATGTTTCATCAAAATCAATTCCTTCAATTTGACAATACCCTTGAGCAACTAGCCGAGCTTTGTTGCAAGTGATGTTGCCATGCTCATCAGTCTTGTTCTTGTAAATCCACTTAGTACCAATAACATTCACATCGGGAGATCACAATACTAAGTCCCAAACTTGATTTCGAAAAAATTGACTGAGTTCTTCTTGCATAGCTCCTATCCAGTATTCATCTAGTAAAGCTTCTTTCACATTCTTGGGCTCGATAGTTGATGCGAAGCACGCCATTTGAATCATTTCTCGATAATTCACCCTCGACTTATCTCTAGTTCGTATGCCATCATTCAGACCACCAATAACCTTATATGTAGGATGATTCTTCTGAACACGTGTGGATGGTCGCCTGTTGTGTGAGGTGGTCACTTCTACTTCATCAACTGTCTCTGTTTGATCTGTGACACCGCCTGAGACATTATCTGTGACACCGATTGGAACACTAGTGCCTTCATTATTTGAAATCTGGTTTTCATCTTCTTTTGGATTATATACTGTGTCCAGAGAATCGTCTACTTGAACGTTTGCAGATTCGATGACAGTTCGAGTTCTTTTGTTGTAAACTCGATAAGCACGGCTATTAGTAGCATAACCGAGAAAGATAGCCTCATCACTTTTGGGATCAAGCTTCCCCTTGTGTTGCCTGTCATTCAACACAAAGCAGATGCTGCCAACCGGATGAAAATAATTAAGATTCGGAGTTTTACCTTTCCATATCTCATAGGGTGTCATAGGAGTTTTGCCACGTAGATACACCTGATTTATGGTATAACAAGCTGTGTTCATAACTTCAGCCCAGAATTTTTGAGGAACATCCTTTTCATGTAGCATTACTCGAGTCATCTCTGCCAATGTACGGTTCTTTCTTTCAACGACTCCATTTTGTTGAGGAGTCTTAAGTGCCGAGAATTCGTGAGCAATCCCTAGGTGTTTACAGAAATCTGAGAATTCAGAATTTTCAAATTCTCTCCCATGGTCACTGCGGATGCGAATGATTTTCATGATGACACGATCTATTTCACGTTGGAGTCGAGTGCACATTGATTTGAAAGCTTTAAAAGTATCGGACTTTTCTCTAAGAAACTCCACCCATATATAGCGTGAGAAATCATCAACAGTAACGAAGACGTACCGTTTTCCACCAATACTTTCAACGGGCATTGGTCCCATTAAATCCATGTGGAGCAATTCAAGCACACAAGTAGTTGTAGATGATTGTGACATCGGGTGTGACACCTTAGTTTGCTTTCCAATTTGGCATGGTCCACATAATTTGTCTTCACCAAACTTTAATATAGGAATTCCTCGAACAGCACCTTTTGAAACAATCTTTTCCAGCATTCTGAAATTCACATGTCCCAACTTTATATGCCATAGAACAATGTTCTCCATACTCGATCGAAAACAAGTAGATGAGGAAGAAATAAGATAGCAATTGTCTGATGATCTAACTCCCTCAATGACACACTTGTTGTTTTGATCAGACACCACACATTTTTCACTCGTGAATTGCACATTCAGATATTGATCAAACTGCTGCCTAATACTGATTAAATTAAATTTCAGACCATTTACTAAAAGAACATTACTCAACTTTGGTAGACCAGGAACATTTAATGTTCCCTTTCCAATGACATCCGTTGAGACACCGTTGCCGAATGTTACTTTTCCCACACTTTCGGGTATGATGTCCTTCAAATATTTCTCTTCCCCTGTCATGTGTCTAGAACATCCACTGTCAAAATACCATGCATTCGTTGCGATTGCCTTTAGTGAAAGATGTGTAACATTACACTTCAAACTTGATTTCTTCACCCATTTTTGATAAGGGAATTTGTAAGAATAAGCATTTCTAACAGTACCTAGACTTAGGTCAGCAAGATAGGTGAAACATTTAGGGCAAATATGACCACGCCGATTGCAATAATGACACACATAACCATATTTATTATCTTTCTTGTTTGAAGCATGATAGAAGTCATAGGAATTTGATTTTCTGTCAGTTCTTGGAGTTCTGTTTGCAACTTGCTTTCCTTTGCAATCAAATCCCTTGGCTGACACTGCGCTTTCCCTTACGAATTTCATCATAGAGCGATTTTCCTTCACTGCAACAGTCTGTGAAACTGAACTTTCACCTTTGAACCCCAATCCAGACCAATTTACACTTGATTTGCCGACGTTAATAATATCATCCAGTTTAGAAGAACCAGAATTCAGCATTTTGACATTCTTCTTCATGAGACTTATCTCATTGGTCAGATTATTAACTTCATCCTGACTTGTTTTCAGTTTGGTCTCCAAATCACCAATAACATTTTGAAGGTTGTTCTTCTCATCTTTCAATGAGGAAGCACACCTTGAAGATAGCCAAAGCCACGTGAAATAGAACTTTCGCCCCCTCGTAGAAAAGAACATCCCATACTAGAAGCGTTGTTTGAAAATAAGCCTCGCAGACGTCAGTCACCAAAACAACACAAGTTTCCAGAGAGAGAGAGTTCCACCTCTGAAGGCAAGCTCTTGGAGAAGAGACAAAGAAACCACTCAGTGGCAACCAGGGAGACGTCAAATTCTATGCCTTCCAAATGAGTAGTGAAAGATTAAGATCAGTTATGCGGTGTCACATAGGGTGTTTTGTGTGACACCAATAATTAATGCAATGATGGACAATATAAATATGCGAAAATAAATGAGACAGGAGGTTGGTAATGCAGTTCGGCAAATTGCCTACGTCTGCAGGGCCACGCCCAGATATAAAAATATTTTACGAGTTCACAAAGTTACAAGACAATAAGACTTATATAAATAAAGACTCCCTCTTATCTTTGTCGCCGCCTCTTCCTAACTTTCCCAATGAAATTGTTTTTGTGAGCTCCTCTCGACTTTAGATCGATCTCTCCTGAGATCTAGAAATGAGACACCTCGGAGGCTGAAGGCACGACGTAGAAACAAGGTACACCTTTCAACCATTTTTAAGGACTAACTTGTTTGCTAATTTTGTAGGAATAGACCTTTTTAAACCTTGGATCAGGAGCATTGAAGAAATCACTCGTGGACAGAATAGGAAGCAAAGAGGCATGATCGGAACGGACCCAACGAAAGGAGTAAGGCTCAACAAAAGAAGGAGGTCACCATTTAAATTAAGCATGCCATCATGAAAGCCCAACAAAAGAAGGAAGACCCAATAAAAGGAGGAAAGCCCATCAACAAAAGGAGGAAGACCCAACAAATAAGGAGATCATTTAATTTAAACATAAATCCCTAGAAAGACCACGTTCAGATAAGAGAGAGAGCTGCTCAACTTCATCAAGCGCATAAGGACGTGGCAGCGAGCATCTAGGTGCGTGGAACCAACGACGGAGACTGCGCACCAGCAGAACGACAGCTTACGCAGGCGAGAGCGTAGATGCTCCAACGACCATATGTCCCAACGGATACATTTGAGTTTCCTTTTTGGTTTTCTTCATTGTCGATTACTTCTTTGTTATTTAAACCCACTTTCTGAACAATTGTAAACAGTTTTTAACTTTGAATATTTGGAAAGAAAGAAGTTATCTTCTTCAGTGGAGTTTTCCCTCCCAAGGGTCAGTTTCCCTTTCTTGCCAGTGCTCTGCACCAGGCAAAAGCCAATTGCTCTCCAAGGAATGGTACTTGGAGGTGCTCTCATCCTGTTTCTTCTCTTCCAATCCACAGGTTGGACTGGAAGAAAATGGTTCAAAAGAAAAACCAAGCCCACTGCTGCGAACTCTTCGTCCGCAAAGATGCTTCTCCCCAAAGGCGTAGAGTTGCGTATCGCACTGCCTTTGGACCAGCCACGGGTCCATCATTTCCACTCTCCCCCGTCGGCCTCTTCTGTGGAAGAAGCATGGAAATGGCAGGGCCTTTCATCCTGTTGCTGGAACTCTCTTCGTCAATGAAGGAGTTTTCCGACGTAGCGCAATGAACGTCTACCGGCCGGCAAGGAACCCCTTCAATCCAACAACATCCTCTAAGGTATTTACAATCGGTAAACTCCTCACCCACCTTCCCATCGACAGGTAACATTCTTCTCGTCACTCTCTCGCCATTTTCTGTTACATTGTTTTCTCTTTTTTGGGGTGTTCTTTGGGTTTACCTGAGAGCACTGAATTCTTTTTAATTTTCAGCTTCCGCATGCTTTGTTTAGCTTACCTTTGGCGTACCAAGTAGGTACCCGAAGCCCATCAAGAAAGCAACAAGATCCCCTTGTTGTTGACGAATCCTCCCGAAATCCGTGTTATGGCAAGATCCCCTCGCCCACGATCTCCCCTTGTCGATAAACAGAACTCTTCCCGAGTTCGAATGCAGCCTCCTCCCGATGCTGAGCTTCAGAAGATTGCCTCCTACGACACCGTCTGTAACACCAGGGCGTTGTCTTCGGATGCAATAAATCAACACACTCCAATAATCGATGAATTCCACAGAATAAGTAGAGTGTGTAAAATAATCATTCACGAACTGAATGAACACAGACTCATACGTAGAAGCGTTGGGAAAGAACGAAAAGTGACGGCTTGCAAAACGAAGAAAAACTTCTCTCATGAATCAAAAATCCGTCCATAGCTTCCATAGAAACGAAAGCTTAAATATGATTGGTAACTTCCATATCTTCGATTTAATTCAGTTACCAAATCAGTTTTAACACCGCAAGGAATAAGGAAACCAAATCTCAACAAATCGGTTGAGTGACAGCACGTGTGACATTTTAGGAAAATTCCTCCAACAGCTTGGATATAGATCCAAAAATTTAGGAAAGCATCCCACAATTCACGTGATCTCGAAACCTAACATATTTCAACAAATCTTTATCAAATCAGCTTACCAAAAAAAAGTTTACCAAAAAACAAGTGCCTTCCTAATATTCACGTTTTTTTATTTTTCTCTTCCACAGAATCTTCATGATCTTCAATATGCATCCATCCAATAATCTGAATATAATATTTCTTGATTACCAAGAAATAAACTTTCACTTTGAAAAATAGTGGAATAAAATATTATCTCCATAAATGTAATTTGTCAAAAAATCAATGCCAACATATTTGCAATATATTTGCATTTACAAGTAGATATCCTGCATTATCATATATAGATATATATTCTCTGAAATCAACTCCTTAGACTGGTTCGTGGAAGAGATCTTTGAATCAGGAATACCTAGGGCAGTTTTAAGCGAGCAAGTCTTTGAACACCCTCTGTTCAACATGACATCCTGATAAGTTATTTGAATAGCAGTCACTAACTAAAACATTCTCCAACAGGACATCCAGCATCCAAAAAGCATCTTCCTCCGTTTTCATAACGAGCAAAAGCAATGCTGCGACAAAATTCAAACCCTGGACCAAAGATCACGAATCTATGCTAAGCTACATTCATTTTATAGTATTATAATCGTGTATGATACTATAAAATGAAAACATTTCTACAATTATGTTCGCAGATCGATTAAGAAGCATTTCTACAAACTCACCTAGCAATATCCAACATCAGAATCACGGAAGGAATACCCTACAAGAACTCGTCTTAGACCAGCATGACCCTCCACGGTGTCCAGGCATGGATGACCTGTAAAAGTTCGGGGCAAGTCCTGAGTAACAAGGGGTTTAGATATTTGTTATAGATTGCATCTGAAGTAGTGTGTATGAAAATAGATGATATAAATGCCAGTACTAGGTGCACTGCTGGTTTATCATATCTAAAACTGCATGTGGACTATATATTTCGTCGTAATATATTTGAGGTAAGCCACTTATTATCTTTTGTGTTCTTGTCAAATATTACCCAAGAAAGATGCCGCATAGTCGAGTAACTGAAGATATCAACATCTGGGAAGAACGAATCCGTAATAGAAATCTCGCATAATTACTTCTCTCCAATTCATACCCTTAAAAAAGTTGGCATGATCATGTTTTGCAGATTTCATAATCCAATTATTACACATTGGAGAAGTTTTTAGAGAAGACACCTAACAATAAATATACTCAAATTCTACAATCGACAGTTAGTGGATCCTCAGTGACAAACAAAAGTGATCAATCACTCGATGAATAGAAGTCAGCTCGAGATCAGAGAATAAATTGTTCAATAAATCTACGCAAAACTTCATCAATCAAAATGGAAGTCAAACTTAAATCTACAAAAGCAAGCATTGCAAATCTAAAGAAACTCACATGATCAATCTGCCTAGTTGCAGGCGTGACCTTCCCCTCCACAGCCTTGATCAAATCATCATAGTAACTCTCTGGCATTGTCGACTTCTTCTTCACTGCACCCGATAAAGGAAACCACACTTTTGGCCGGAGAACCGACGGAATCCCTTTCCGGATCAAGCTCTTTAAGGTGAAGGCATTTGCAATGGCTGACAATTTAAGCGAGGAATTAAGGCAATCCCTTGAGAAACAGAAGGCTGCAAGTACCAATTTGCACCCTTGCTTTCCTCTAATGCCCACCAAACCTTAACCTTGCTGCCTTACCTTTTCTCTTACCTCATTTACATTTAATACGTTAACATCGTCCACATTTCCTTCGACTGTAAACCCATAAATGTCTTGAAACTTGACCAAAAGATTTGCCCTTCTAGAATGGATGTTGGGTCTCAATATTGGTACATTGGATTGATTTTCAGAGGAAATATCTCTTTTGCCTTTTGAAAAGTGTGTATTTTACACACTTATTTATACTTTTTACACTTGATTTGATAAGTTTCTCTCAAGTATTTGAAATAATTTGATGTATTTTGTGCAAATATGTAGAAAGTTGAATTATAACAGGAAGAGAACAAAAAAAAGGTTCACGAAGAAACAAAGCGGAATTGAAGAAAAGAAGGCAGACAGCAGAGAAGGAGGCGAAAAGAATACAGAGTTAAGAGAAAAATAAAACAGAAGAAGCGCCGATCGATCGCTCATGTCAAGAGATTGATCGGCTGAAGAGAAATATTATTGAGAAAAATTATGCACGAAACAGAGAAAGTGTCGATCGATCGCTCATTCCTGCGATCGATCAGCTGAAAAGAAGAAGAATTACCACAGAGAAGAGGGCGATCGATCGCCACATTTCAAGCGATCGATCGGGACATGATTTATAACAGGCGAGTGATCGGCTTCTTCCCGCGATAGATCGCTTACAATTTTGGAAAGATTACATATTCTAATCTGCATCGTGAATCTTAAGACACATTGAATCTCAACCATTAATTGGCTGAAGCAATAGAATTAAATCTAAAAAGCATAGAGGTATTAGGCATTCGGCGATTTGGCAAGCAAGAGGAATTCAGCGATTCTGAAGAGGTTTTTCTCAGAGAAGGCAATTTGGAGGCGATTATTCACAGACTAAAGAAGAGTTGGCGATTACTCAGTGTTTTTATTCTCTTCCTTTTATTGAAACCATGTTTAATTTTATTTATATTGTTGTTTTCTTCTATTTTAGCATGAACTAACTTTTTATTCTAGGGCTACGATGTAGCCAGATTATGTTTATTTTATGTTCTTTGTTTAATTATAATTTATAGATACTTCTTCCAATAATGTTGGCACATTTAATTTTTGTTCTTAAAGCCTGTAAATTTATGGCCAATCTTTACTTGAATTTTGGGGTGTTTTGAGACCGAGAGGTGATAAATACCCGAGCACTGAAATTAATGTCATAAATATACGTAGGCTAGAGATAGTTACGGTATTGATGTGATCATTGTGATTTCTTGATTTATTTGTATTTGATTAATGTAGGATTTGAGACTGAGAAGTGACAACCCATTAATCAGATAAACTACGCAATGCTCAAGAGAGATTGTATTAGAATTTAGTGAAATCGATCATCAACATAGGAAGAATATTTATGAATTTAATTACGAAGGACTGAAATAACTATTGTCTTGGTGAAATCGTAGTACCTAGGCTTTTATCAATTTGATTTAATCCCATTTTATTTGCTTCGATATTTTACATTAGTTTATTTTAATTATTTTAGTTGTTTATTTTAATTTCAATTCTTGAAACCATAAAACGTGTGTTCAATTTAAAATTAAGATTAATTATTTCGATTATTAATTAACAAGTCCTCATGGGTTCGATACTCTGTTTATCACTATATTACTTGTTGCGACTCGTACACTTGCGAACTATTTTTCACAACAAGTTCTTGGCGCCGTTGCCGGGGACTTTATTATTAATATCAAATTGATTATTTTTAGTTTTATTTTAAATTCTATTTATTTTATTTTTATTTTCGTGTTATTTCCAGGTGCATGCGTAAAGAAGAAAACTCTAATCTTCTCCCACTTAATCTTGAGATCGAGCGTACGTGTCGATAACATCGTAAAGAGAGAACAGAAGTTACTCAACCAGTGCGTGTCATCATGGGAGATAACGGGGAGACAATATTGCAAATCGCCCACTTGTGAATGCTGAAACTCGGACCTTACTGGATTATGTTATACCTACTGTATCCGGAGTGCATTCAGCTATTCGGAAACCGGCTATTGCTGCTAATTTTGAAATTAAGTCGGGACCTTGCACATGATTCAGCAATCTCATTTTAGTGGATTACCTTCTTAAGACCCCAAGGAACATATTGCAAATTTTTTAGAAGTATGCGACACTTTCAGATATCACAATGTGGGGGATGATGCAGTAAGGCTTTGCTTATTTCCATTCTCATTACGGGATCGTGCAAAGAATTGGCTTAACTCTCTGCCAGCTAATTCTATTACTACTTGGGAAGAGTTATGCCAGAAATTTTTGTCCAAGTTCTTTCCTTTCGAGAAGACTACTAAACTTCGCAATGAGATAATCAACTTCAGTCAATTCGATGGAGAAACATTATATGAGGCATGGGCACGCTTCAAGGATATGTTACACAAAGTGTACTAACCATGGCCTACCGAGATGGATGCATATTCAAACTTTTTATGTGGGATTGTCTGCATATACGAAAACTTTAGTCAATGCAGCTGCAGGTGGTGCTTTAATGAGACAAACTGAGGAAGCCGCATACGATCTATTAGAGGAATTAGCGCTTAATAATAACCAATGTCCAGTGGAGCGATCAATTATGAAGCGCACAACGGGTACTCCTGAACTCGAGGCTATGAAAGCTTTAACTCTACAAGTTGCTTCATTAGCTAAACAATTCCAAGAGTCTCATATGGTCGCGAGAGTAAGGAAAACGTCAACAGTTAACTGTCAATGGTGTCAAGGACCATATTTGAGTGAAGAATGTCAAGAGGGCAATCCTATGTCGAGTGAACCCGCAGAGCAAGCTAACTATATGGGTAATTTTAATCGGCAAAGTAATCCCAATTCCAATACCTATAACCCAGGATGGCGACAACACCCGAATTTTTCATGGAGGAATTCTCAAAATGCGATGCAAATGCCTCAAGCATGTCAACCCGGTCCATCTCAACCAGTTGAAAAGAAAAATGATCTTGAAACAGCTCTTATGCAGTTTATGACCAAAACTCGTACTGTTATGCAAAATCAATCAGCTCAGATTCGTAGTCTTGAAAATCAACTTGGTTAATTTGCAAGCGTTATTAATGCAAGACCTCAAGGCTCACTACCCAGTAACACAGAGGTGAATCCAAAAGACCATTGTAATGCAATCACCACTTGAAAGGGAACAGTAGTTGAACCATTGCAAAAGGAGAAACACGTGCCACAAGCTATTAATGAGGAGCCCAATGCCGGTGAAGTTCAAAAGTCACCACCATATCATCCACCACCTCCGGTGCCGTTTCCACAGAGATTGAAAAATGTGAAGCTGGATAAATAATTTTCTCAATTCCTTGATGTTTTCAAGAAGCTCCATATTAATATTCCGTTTGCCGATGCGTTGGAGCAAATGCCGAGTTATGAAAAATTTATGAAAGATATATTATCTCACAAGAGGAAAATAGAGGAGTGTAGTATTATTGCTCTTTCAGAAGAGTGTAGTGCAATCATTCAGAAGAAACTCCCTCAAAAATTAAAAGATCCAAGAAGTTTTACGGTACCCTACGAGATTGGCAATTCTGTATTTACCAGGGCACTATGCGATTTGGGGCGAGTATTAATTTGATGCCTTTGTCTATATTCCAAAAACTCGATCTAGGCGAAGCCAAGCCGACAGGGGTTACATTATTGGTGGCCGATCGCTCTATTAAACACCCGAGAGGAATCATTGAAGATGTGCTCGTAAAAGTTGACAAATTCATATTCCCTGCTGATTTTATTATGCTTGATATGGAAGAAGATCGAAATGTGCCGATTATTTTAGGTCGACCATTCCTTGCTACGGGTCGTGCACTTATTGATGTACAAAAAGGTGAATTGAGTTTGAGAGTGCAGGATGAAGAAGTCAAATTTAATGTCTTTAAAGCTATGAAGTATCCAGGGGATAGCAGTGATGTTTTTCGCGTTGAAGTTATTGAGGCCACAATAGATGAAGTTGCACGTCAACCAGATGACCCTTTAGAAGCATGTATGTTTGAGCAGAATTATTTTCTGGAAGAGGATAAGGAAGCACGTGATTATGCGATGTGGATGGACTGATTTGAGCCGAATAAGAGGAAGTATTATGAAAATTTGGGGGAAGGCCCATCACGCACTGTTACCATCCATTGAGCAACCACCGGAGTTAGAACTGAAGACACTACCTGCTCATTTAAAATATGCATATTTACAGGCCCCATCTTTGTTACCGGTAATCATCTCTGCTGATTTATCTAAAGAGGAAGAAGAGAAATTACTCCGCGTTCTCCGAAAATTAAAATCGGCAATTGGGTAGACTTTGGCAGATCTAAAGGGAATAAACTCATCTTTTTGTATGCATACAATTCTTATGGAGGAAGGTCACAAGCCATCAATGGAACACCAACGACGTCTCAACCCCACCATGAAAGAAGTAGTGCGAAAAGAAATTTTAAAGTGGTTAGATGCCGGGGTGATATATCCAATTTCTGACAGTTCATGGGTTAGCCCCGTCCAAGTTGTACTGAAAAAGGGCAGGGATGATAGTCGTGCAAAATGAAAATATTGAGCTCATTCCAACTCGCACTGTTACCGGTTGGCGCATATGTATGAATTATAGAAAATTAAACGAGGTTACACGAAAGGATCACTTCCCGCTTCCGTTTATTGATCAGATGCTTGACAGGCTCGCAGGATACAATCAAATTGCCATAGCTCCCGAAGACCAAGAGAAAACTACATTTACTTGCCCATACGGCACCTTTGCATTTCAACGGATGCCCTTTGAGCTTTGTAACGCTCCGGCCACTTTTCAATGATGTATGATAGCAATATTTTCTGACATGGTCGGACGCATTATTGAGGTATTCATGGATGATTTTTCTGTTTTTGGGTCTTCTTTTGATAATTGTCTGGAGAATCTGAATATAGTGCTTCAACGTTGTGCGGAGACAAATTTGGTGTTAAATTGAGAAAAATGTCATTTCATGGTACGTGAAGGTATTGTATTAGGGCATCGGATATCATCCAAACTGATAGAAGTGGATCGTGCCAAGTTTGATACAATTGAGAAGCTACCACCACCTATTTTAGTTAAGGGAGTGAGGAGTTTTTTGGGACATGCCGAATTTTATTGCAGATTCATCAAAGACTTTAGCAAAATCACCAAGCCATTATGTAATTTGCTGGAAAAAGGTGTAGAGTTCCATTTTGATGACGCGTGTTTAGTTGCATTTAATTTATTGAAAGAGAAGCTCACTTATGCACCCATTGTTGTAGCACCAGATTGGGATCTTCCATTTGAAATCATGAGCGATGCAAGCGACTTCGCCATTGAGTAGTTTTGGGGCAGCGCAAAGATAAACTGTTTCACACTATTTATTACCCCAGTCGAGTCCTCAATGATGCCCAGCTGAATTATGCCACCAGGGAAAAGGAATTACTTGCAGTGGTCTTCGCCTTTGATAAATTTTGGCCATACCTTATTGGCAATAAGGTAATAGTTTTCATTGATCACTCAGCCATTAAATACCTTATGGTTAAGAAAGATGCAAAGCCTCGCCTCATTCGATGGGTTTACTACTACAAGAGTTCGATCTGGAAATTAGAGATAAAAAGGGCACAGAAAATCTAGTGGCAGATCACCTGTCAAGACTCGAACCTCAAGCACATGTGACAGATGGTGGAGTACCTATTGTTGATACCTTTCCAGATGAACAACTTTTTAGCGTCGATAATATACCATGGTACGCCGATATTGTCAATTTCCTTGCTAGTGGTGTTCTGCCTGTCGAGCCTTCAGCTTATAAGAGGAAGAAATTTTTTGCTGATGTTAAAAGATATTATTGGGATGATCCCTTTCTTTACAAGCATTGTGCGGATCAGGTTGTACGGTGGTGTATTCCGGAGGACGAGGTGGAAGATATATTAAAGCATTGTCATTCACTAGAGTGTGGGGGCCATTTTGGTGGGAAGAGAACAGCAGCAAATGTATTACAATGTGGTTTCAAAATGGGTGAAGGCATTTGCTACCCCAACTAATGATGGTAAAGTGGTACTCAATTTTCTTCGCAAAAATATTTTTACACGATTCGGTACTCCTCGGGCTATTATCAGTGATGAAGGTACGCATTTTTGTAATAAGCAATTCGAAACTTTATTGTTGAAATATGGTGTCAAGCATCGAAAGGCTCTCGGTTATCATCCGTAGTCTAATGGCCAAACCGAGGTTTCAAATAGAGAGATTAAGCAAATCCTGGAAAAAACGGTAATTTCATCTCGTAAGGATTGGTCCCAAAAGCTAGATGATTCTCTTTGGATATATAGAATAGCTTTCAAAACACCATTAGGTATGTCCCCATATCGTTTGGTGTTTGGCAAAGCATGTCATCTTCCAGTGGAGTTAGAGCATCGAGCTTTATGGGCTATTAAAAAAATCAACTTGGAGTCACAAGCAGCTGGTGAAGCACGAATATTACAGTTAAACGAGCTTGATGAATTTCGACGAGAAGCTTATGAGAATTCGAGAATTTATAAAGAAAAGACAAAGGTGTGGCATGATAAACATATTGTCCTGAAAGAATTTTCACTAGGCCAACAAGTACTATTATTTAATTCTCGACTTCGGTTATTTCCCAGGAAAACTCAAATCACGATGGTCAGGTCCATTCACGGTTATTAAAGTGTTTCCTCATGGTGCTGTTGAAATTCAAGGTGAAGATCAATCTACTTTCAAGGTTAACGGTCAAAGATTAAAACCGTATTGGGGCGGTGTATTCGACAGTGCAAAATCCGTTCTCCTTCTCAATTAATTTTGATGCAGCACATCGTCAAGCTGATGACGTTAAAACACGCACTCGGTGGGAGGTAACCCATTAGTCATTTATTTTTCTTTTTCTGTTTTATTTTTATTTTTATTTTCATTTTTTTTTTTGTATTTTCGTTATCCGTTCTAATTTCGTTATTTCATTTTCATATCAGTAGTTTTTTATTTTTAGTTAAGTATTTGGAAAAAAAAAACCAATTTTTGATTTTCTGAAACCCGAGACGGTGCCGATCGTTCGCTCATTCCAGGTGATCGATCGGCGCTTCTAATTTTTTAATACCTGGCGAACATTCGCGGCCCTCACACCCCTCTCTCGCTGAATCAAATCCCTAAACCCTTTTTCTCCCATCTCACCCGCGAGCGTTCAGCGCAAATTGTTGTTCTTTTCTCACGACATTTTCAGAGACCCACAATCGATTCTTTCACAACGACAGGTACATCTCTCTCTCTGAACCCTTTTTTTTTCTCGCACTTGGGAGTTTCCGACTTCTTGCCTTATATGCATCTTGCTAGATTTGGTCATTTTGTGTAAATCTTTGGCATACGTTAAACTCTCTTCATGCTACGATTATCCTATTACCAGTACCATTGCTGCATATATGTCATTTTGTGGGCCGGTATCAATCTTGCAAGGTTGTGATTCCACGATTTTGATGCATGCCACCATGTGTTTGCTAAAATGTCTGAGTCAAGTAGAATTTTCAATTTTGCAGTATTGTTTCCTCTCACTTTCTTACTTGATTCTCTAACGTGCTTAACTTTTATGTGTGCGTATGCTGGGTTGGATGTGTTTGTTTCGTGTGTGCAGTCACAGGCCATATATTTCGTGAGCTATTCCAAAATGCCACCAAAACGATCAAGAGCCACCACCTGTTCCATCTCTTTCCAACCGATCCAGCATTCATTCACAAGCCCCGCGGCAGCCAATCTTTTTAAGGATTTTATGACCAAAGATAAGGCCATTATTTATGAGGTGGCAATTTCAGCCTACAGAGTTTGACGGCCACATTTTGACTACGCTTCGACGACGATGGTGGGAGACACTTGCCGTTTTAGGAGGTGATGTGAACGTGAATGCCGTTCGTGAATTTTATGCCAATCTCAAAGTCGCCAACACTAAGGGACCAATAAAAGTACGACACAAGTTCATCGATTTTTCAGCCGAGGCTATTAACACTTATTGGGCCTTGTTAATGACGCCCCGGATGACTTTCAGACTATGATGGATGTCGGGCTGGATTATGAGTTGATTCTACGTGAGATGGGCCACCGAGGCTCCACCTGGATTTATTCTACGCAAGACCGTGCTCGACCACTATACATTATCTCAAGCTGCCTCAATCGCTACGCACAAACCTGGTGCAAATTTATTCAGGGCAACTTGATGCCCACGTCTCAGAAGTCAGAATTGACGAAAGAACGGGTAGTGGCACTTTAGTTGCACTCTCACTGGGCGCTCTATCAATGTCGAGCGGCTGATCCACCGCAATATTATCTCATGCAATAAAGGGTCTGGTACTGGTGGGCATATCCACCCTGTTCTGATCACACATCTATGTGCAGCTGCCAATGTCCCCATGAGCTTAACCGACAAACCCTGAATCCAGCAGGCGGTGTACAGCACACAGAATATTGAACGCATTGCCAATTGGCCTTACGGGACCGCCCGAGACAATGGTTTAGGATTCGATGAACATGATGTCAATGCGGTTATCCCTCCTCAGCCGATGTAACGCCCCAATTTTAATATCCCAAAATTCCTGAAACCCTAATTTAAAAACCCTAGAATTTTTCCCAAATTGATTTGAAATTGAGTCCCAAATCACAATTTGAAAATATCAAAATTTATTCACCGACACTATTCCACCAACAATTTCACACATTTAATTGGAGCAAGAGACAAACAAACATGACATTTAAATCTGACCTAAATTATCTTCAGGTCTAACCAACTCTTGGTCAGATTCGTCCCCAATCTTCAATGAAAGGTTGGGAAACCTTCCTTTAAAGTGTGTCTTCAGTGTTTGGGGAAAATCACCCGCAACACTCTTTTTCCCTCTCAGATTTTCAGACAGAGACTAATCCCTCTCCCTCCTGTTTTCTTCAAACAGAAAAAAAAAAAATAAAAAAAAAGGAGTTGCCTCGTTGAAAAATTTTGCCCAAACCTCCGACCACCGCGAGCAACGCCGACCTTCGGCCAAACAATCTTTCGGCAAAGGTTATCCCTCGGCCGAACTCCTCCCCAGCAAAAAATCCTCTCGGCCGAGCTCCATTTCGCATCGGCAAAGCTTCTCTCTCAGTCAAACATCCCTCCGACGAAGCTTCCCTCGGTCGTAGCGATCTCCGGCGAAACCCTCCTCGACCGAACCCCCTTTCTCCGGCCACGCTCGGCGTTCGGCGCTCTCTCGGCCACGCCCCTCTCCCTCTAGATCTCCCTCTCCCTTTCTCTCTGCTCTCTGCCCTCGCGAAGAAGGAGAACAAAAGAAGGTGGTTCAGTTTTTTTTTTAAAAAAACTGAACCGGTTCACTTGATTCGAACCAAACCGACCCAACAGTAAAACAAACCGACCCGAACCGTACTGTTCACCGAACCAACCCGGACCGGCACTATTCATACGACCCGAACCGACCTGGTACTGTTCACCCGACCCGATTTTCGACCCGTTTCAAACCGAATCGATTGAAAATTTAACTGGTAAGAAATTTCGGCCCAAATTCTTTTAAAGTTGGATTAAATTAAGTGGGATTTTAATATTGATGTTCGAACTAGGCAGGAAATATTTTGGAACCGTCCGATTCGACCCAAATCGATTCAATCGATCCGATCCGACCTAAGATTTCAACGTAAGGAAATTCTACTCAATTTACTTTGGAAATTGGAATTATTAAGTGGAATATTAATATCAAATATTTTAATTTAACAAGATATTGTTCTGGAAATTTTGGAAAAATCCCTATAAACCCTAAACACTCGGAATCCAGGTAAGTGAAATACAAGTTTTGGCTACGGCCCTACATCACCAGATTATTTTATAATTATTTTATTTTTCTATCACACGTTTTCAATGATTGAGCACATATGTTAGAATATCGACATAAAATAGTTTAAAAGATAAAATGGATAGGTTATTTGCATGTGTATGAAAAAGTAAAAGAAATGCGATAGCAAAAGCCTGAACGACAGTGAGATGGTGAGCTTGAGCATATGTTTTAACGTGATAGCAAAAGCCTGAACGACAGTGAGATGGTGAGCTTGATCGTTAAAATTAAAAGTAAAATATGACGAAGCCTGAACGACAATGAGATGGCTAAGTCTTAACAGGATTCGGTAAAAGTAAAAGTAAAAGTAAAAGTTTTGCACGTATTTCCACTTACTGAGTTTTTCTCACCTTTTTGTTTTAAACTTGTGATGTAGGTGAGTTTTTGCCTGAGGAAGAAATTGCTGCAATTGAGAACCCTCCAGTGGCAAGCGAGCATACAGATAAAGAACATATTGATAATTTCGAGGGAATGATTTAAATTAAGTATGCTTTAAATTTTTAAACGATATTAATGTTTTATTTCAGTTTAAGACTTGAATTATTATGTTGAACTTTAGTATTATTTAAAGTTTTATAAATTGTGTTAATTATGTAATGGTTTCAAGATTTTGATAAACTGATTATTTTAAGATTTTAATTTGTTACAAAGCTTCCGCACAATTAAAGTTTTCAAATTATGATTTGGCACTCAATTTCAAATCACTTTGAGAAAAATTCTAGGGTTTTTAAATTAGGGTTTCAGAATTTGGGGATATTAAAATTGGGGCGTTACAATTTGGTATCAGAGCGCCCAAGGTTTATAAAACGATTCTGTAGACTACTCTGTATGCTCACGTGCACCTGGAAGATTGTCAATCAGCAAGTAAGTCCGTATTAAAATTTTATATTTTGATAAAAGTATGTTAGAAATATTTTGACAATATAGATTTTCTTAAAATGAAATCATTGTGATGTAGACTATGGCCAATCATAGAGGAAATAGAAATGATCGGGATGCTATACTCGATCGGATGATGGACATGATCGAGATGCAAGCCAGACAAAATGAACAACTGTCGCAAGTAGCTAATGCAGCAGCTCAGGCAGCCACTGCAGTAGCCCAGGCGGCAAATGTACAGGCCCAAGTTCCTAATAGGCCTCGACATGGAGATATGGATTTTGACAGATTTCGACGTTTGGACCCTCCAAGTTTCTACGGCAATTTAGCAGATATGGCCGCAGCGGATGATTGGATCAGGACTATTGGCGAAATCTTTGAGCATGCTAAAGGAGTTTAGCTGAATGATATTGAATGAAGTAAGTTTGGGGGTGAGCGATCAAAGGGAAGTTTGAACAAGTTCAATGAGTGAGCGAATACTGAGAAATAAGGATGGGGTGTTCTCTGATTATAAGTTTGTATACTTAAAATTCCTACCTTTTTAACCTCGCCCTTCATTATAAGCTTTTAAAGATCCATTGACTTTTATTTTGGTTAATGGATAATTGCTATTAGTTGGATAGTGGGCAAAGCTGGTGAATGATTAGAGTGAATGGAGTGACTCCCGAGCGAAATGAGAATACATCCCCTACCTGTAGCTACATTAATTGAACCAACAATTAGGAGAAGATAAGAATGAACGCACACACACACAAAGATTTCTATGTAAGCTATTGTCAATGTGCTACTATAAGTTATTTCTTTTGTAAAGTGTTAAACTCGGTGTTTTTAATATGAATTTGTTTAAGCTGAGACGATTTACCAAAAACATTGATTCAGATTGTTTGACCATTACATTATGTTGAGCATTCTATATTTGATTGAGATTATCTCTTTGTTTTAACTGAGTCGCATTTTTGTTCGCTTGAGAACAAGCTTTCATTCAAATTTGGGGGTGTGATAAGTGTGTATTTTACACACTTATTTATACTTTTTACACTTGATTTGATAAGTTTCTCTCAAGTGTTTGAAAGAATTTGATGTATTTTGTGCAAATATGTAGAAAGTTGAATTATAACAGGAAGAGAACAAAAAAAGGTTCACGAAGAAACAAAGCGGAATTGAAGAAAAGAAGGCAGACAGCAGAGAAGGAGGCGAAAAGAATACAGAGTTAAGAAAAAGAAAACAGAAGAAGCGCCGATCAATCGCTCATGTCAAGCGATTGATCGGCTGAAGAGAAATATTATTGACAAAAATTGTGCACGAAACAGAGAAGGTGCCGATCAATTACTCATTCCTGCGATCGATCGGCTGAAAAGAAGAAGAATTACCACAGAGAAGAGGGCGATCGATCGCCACATTTCAAGCAATCGATCGGGACATGATTTATAACAGGCGAGTGATCGGCTTCTTCCCGCGATCGATCGCTTACAATTTTGGAAAGATTACATATTCTAATTTGCACCGTGAATCTTAAGACACATTGAATCTCAACCATTAATTGGCTGAAGCAATAGAATTAAATCTAAAAAGCAGAGAGGTATTAGGCATTCGGCGATTTGGCAAGCAAGAGGCATTCAGCGATTCTGAAGAGGTTTTTCACAGAGAAGGCAATTTGGAGGCGATTATTCACAGACTGAAGAAGAGTTGGCGATTACTCAGTGTTTTTATTCTCTTCCTTTTATTGAAACCATGTTTAATTTTATTTATATTGTTGTTTTCTTCTATTTTAGCATGAACTAACTTTTTATTCTAGGGCTACGATGTAGCCAGATGATGTTTATTTTATGTTCTTTGTTTAATTATAATTTATAGATACTTCTTCCAATATTGTTGGCACATTTAATTTCTGTTCTTAAAGCTTGTAAATTTCTGGCCAATCTTTACTTGAATTTTGGGGTGTTTTGAGACCGAGAGGTGATAAATACCCGAGCACTGAAATTAATGTCATAAATATACGTAGGCTAGAGATAGTTACGATATTGATGTGATCATTGTGATTTCTTGATTTATTTGTATTTGATTAATGTAGGATTTGAGACTGAGAAGTGATAACCCATTAATCAGATAAACTACGCAATGCTCGAGAGAGATTGTATTAGAATTTAGTGAAATCGATCATCAACATAGGAAGAATATTTATGAATTTAATTACGAAGGACTGAAATAACTATTGTCTTGGTGAAATCGTAGTACCTAGGCTTTTATCAATTTGATTTAATCCCATTTTATTTACTTCGATATTTTACATTAGTTTATTTTAATTATTTTAGTTGTTTATTTTAATTTCAATTCTTGAAACCATAAAACGTGTGTTCAATTTAAAATTAAGATTAATTATTTCGATTATTAATTAACAAGTCCTCGTGGGTTCGACACGCTGTTTATCACTATATTACTTGTTGCGACTCGTACACTTGTGAACTATTTTTCACAACACCTTTTACCCCATACATTTCTTGGGGTATTAGAACAGATCAAATAGCAGAAGCCATCCTGCTCGAGGCCATTGAAATGGTCTATTTTGTAGCTTTGAAATTTGTTCGAAAAAGGGTGCAGAATTGGCTCTCAGAAAATGGGAAAGTCAAGATTAGATCAAAAACGAGAAATGGATAAGCATAATAAACAATAAATCCCCTTTTCCCGATTCAGATACCACAAACAAAGCAAATTTGTTCCCTCGTCTAAATAGCCCATCTTCAGAACACCTGCTAATCCCCTGAGACGAACGTGAAATAGAATACGGAACTAGGGAAAGAAAAGCAGATTATGAAAAAGATTACCCACTCAAGTACAAATACGGAAGGAGATGAGATTCTATAATTCAGAGATTTGATACATTCATGCGGATAATAGCATGAGAAAAAAGGGATCTATGAACAACTACGCTCCCGAAAAAAAAATTGAAAATAAGTAATCTTCCCCCGTTGGGTTTTGTTTAAAGCTTTGTGATGTAATTATGGAGCGTTGCGCCGGCGACTTTTGAGCCGGCGGTTGATAATATTTCATACGAGAATAACGAGTGACTGCTGTTGTCATAAATTTAAGAGGTTATGCTTACCATGTCGTCCTCATGTGTAGATAATTAAGCTTTCATTTGTTAATTTAATCTTAAATATACGAAAATACGCCATATCATTAATAAACTCACCCTTAAAATATTTTCATCAATAAAAGCACCATTAAATTATACTTCGTCAACAAAACAAACATCACCGTCCAATTTTTTATTGCAAATCTGTTCATGTGATTGTCATTTATACGGTGGACTTTTGCAATGGGTGCTCGCACTGAAGTTGCAGACTCATGCTACAGAGAGCATTTTCAACTAGAGTCTGCGCAAATGATTATGTTATTAACGAAATATAGTTTAAAGAAAATTTTATTAATGAATATAATTTAAAGACGAATTTGATAATGACCTCATAGTTTAAGAGTCATTTTTTTCCGTTAAAGCCCTTATTTTTATAATGTTATATAGTATTACCTTGCATATTTTATAATACTAGTACACAACATTATTATAATTGGATTTATTCAAGCTTAAATGAGTCGGCCCAAATAGTAGACTCGACTCATTTAATTTTAGAAGAACTAAACAAGTGGACTAGTTTATTTCATGTGGTAAAAAAATTTTGAATCGAACCGACTCATTTAAATTAAAGTAATATTGATTAGCTAGGGTAACCTCTCAATTTCAACAATTAATATAATATTGACTACAAACAACGCAAAATGTGACAGTGATCTTATTATTTGATCTTAGGTCCCGATAAATCCTTGGTTCGATAAGCCAACAAAGGTACAATAACGACTAAACGAAGGAGTCTAGCCATTACAGCTCATTTGACTATTCAACCTGCTGCATTTTTCAACAAAAGAAAAAAGAAAGAAAGAAACCTGGTGAATACACTGTATGCGACCCACAAGGACACACGTAATCCTCGTAATAAATTCAGCGGAAGCGATCTGTTTTATCATCGAGAGACTATGCCAAAAAAATGACAATTATAATATACGTGGGGACTGAGTCCTTGTAACACAGACAAATGGGCCAATTGCAATCTGATACGTGTATAATCAAAAAATGACACTTCAGAAATCATGAGATCTGCACCGAGGAAAATAGTTGTTTGTGGATTAGTCTTTTTGAGCACGTAGTACATGCAGATCAATAATGTAATGTTTCCTCTGTTTATTCTGCCCAACTCAGACTGATGCTCCAAGAGTCTAATAGGACAACGACCAAGGACAAAAACTGGCTTAATCTTATTGGAGGATGTTAATGCAACGACTTGCATGTGTTGGCATTCAATATTTTTTGGCAATATATTTTTATTTAAGGAGATAATATGTTTTTCCAAAATCGATGATTTTATTCTTGGTAAGCAAGCAAAAGCCGATTCTGTTTATTGGATGGCGTCTGGTCAACATTAATGAAGTTTCTATGGAAGAGAAAGATAAGGAAACAACATTATTTGGAAAGATATTGAATAAGGTATATGCACTTGTTTTTCGGAAAAGTTTTAATTGGAAAGCCGATTTGTTGTAGATTTGACACGATTTGCTGGGCTCTGAGTTCCCATGATTTATGGGATGCTTTCCTGAATTTTTGGGCGAATATCTGAGCTGTTATGGAAACTTTCCTAAAATGTCACTAGAGATGTCACACAACCGAATTTATTAAGATTGTGTTTCCTTATTCCATGCGGCGGTAAATCCGATTTGGTAACTGAATGAATTAAAGATATGGAAGTTACCAATATTATTTAAAGCCTTCGTTTTTCTGAAGAAGGCTGCTGAAGCCATTATTATTGAGAGCGAAAAGTTTTTTATTCTTCCGAGCGATTTTATTCTATACCGACGTTTGCGTGTATTCTGCAATAGTTGATCCTTTCATTCACGCCTACTGTGAGTCGTCGGTGATTGTTCTTCAGCAGACGACGGAGTTTTGTTTTACGCGTGTGGAGGTTTTCTTCCTTTTTCCGAGCCGTCAGTTTTCTTTCACGCCCTACGTTTCTGCGTATGGGTTTGTGATTGTTTTGCACACTCGACCTAATCTGTGGATTTCATTGTTTTATTGAGTGTGCTGTGTGTTGCATCCGAAGACTTCGATCTGGTGTTCCAGGAGGTGTCCCAGGAGGCAATATTCTTTGTTCTTCATTGAAGCTCTGTCTCGGGAGGAGACAGCATCCGAACTCGTGAGGAGTTCTGTTTCTTAGACAAGGGGAGCTTGTCGTTCGTGATCGTGGGCGAGGGGATCTTGCCATAACACGGGTTTCGGGAGGAACCAACAACGAGGGGATCTTGTTGTTATCTAGATCTCGGGAGAGGTCGTTCTAAAGTCGAGGGGATCTCGCAAAAACTGTTTCGTTGAGGAAGTTAGCTAGAGGCGGCGACAAAGATAAAAGGGAGTCTTTATTTGTATAAGTCCAAGTTTTTCTTGTAACTTTGTTAACTCAAGGAAAAGTTTTTATATCTGGGCGTGGCCCCGCAGACGTAGGCTGGTTGCCGAACTGCGTTACCAACCTCTTGTGTCATTTATTTCCGCACTTTTTATATCGTTCATCGTTACTTTAAATTCGGTGTCACACAAGGATCCTCGTGTGACATCACTGAACTGATCTTAATTTTTCAGAGGAGACAAGCTAGTGCTGGATTGAGATCATAGGCCAAAAACTCGCTTAATCATATTGGAGGAGACAAGCTAGTGCTGAATTGAGTTCATGGCTTCACTCTTCATCTCTCCACTGAGCACACTGACAATAACATTAAAGATTCGGAGAAAAAATAACATAAAAGTTCAGAGTCATAAGCAACAAATGTCAGAGATAGTACAATTTACAGATCTGAAATTGGAAAAACGTAAGAACATTAGAGTTTTCATCTCAAGTCTGTAAGTCTAGAGAGAGAAATGCCATTCTTTCTCTCAAGTTTTTGAAGTTGCAATCGATCACATCAAAGTTTAGTTTCTGGAAACTTACAGTGTCATAGAAATTTTGGGTTCATTTTTTAAATCTCAGTATTGGCATTTATGAAAGATGGTAAGGTCAGGCTATGGAGGAAGTGGATGAAGAAAAGACAATTAAGTGTGAGAAATTATTATCAAATGAACAAGAGTTGCCTTTGATTAAGTTTATTCGACATACAAGAACAGGCATCGTCCTTTATCAAACACCTGAACACACTTAATAAATCTCAGCTGGAGAGATCTGTTCACCATCGTCAGATCCCGCCATGCAAGATTTATTCATCTTATTACACTATACACCACGAAAGAGAGAAGAGAGAAGAGAGAAGAGAGAAGAGAGAGAATTTCTAGAGAGGGAAAGCTTAGATATATAATTCATATGGTGATTAAGTAGTGGCGGCGCCCATATCTTAGTTCCCTGGGCTAGCCTGTGCTTGTGCAGCAGCATAAGCCTCGGCCTCAGCAGCGGAAGCGCAGCACCTGTAGCCGCAACGGTAGCGGCATCCGCGATATCCGCCTCCTCCGCGATATCCGCCTCCTCCTCCTCGATATCCGCCTCCTCCTCCGCGATATCCGCCTCCTCCGCCATATCTGCCTCCTCCGCCATATTGCTTCGAGTCCTCCAGTCCATTCGTCTCATCTGCACATTTCGCAAAACATTTTACGTTAGTGTTTGAAGAGTGTCATAAAGAGAAGCATGGAGTTAAAATGAAGACGAGTGCTTAAGTAACTACCGATTTGTTCAGTTTCCGCTAGGTCTCTAGCCGAGACATGTGAGGCAATGACAACAATGGCGAACAGAAGGCCTACGAAAAGAAGAGCTTTGGATGCCATTTTCGGAACTTTGAGCTGAATACACTTGAAATTTGTTTGAGAGAGGGATGAGGAAATGCGATGTATTTATAGGCGAGAAGAACGAGACCAATAATGGATAATCTGATTAGTACGATTGGAGGATCACCACATAAATCTAGTGAGGTTTTGAGTGATTTTATTATATTTTTTTTCCTCAACGAAAAGTTGATCTGATGTTAGAGTGACCGACAAATAGACAACTCTTTGTCGGATCCGCCATGAGGTCTGTAAACCACCCCACTTGGAACTTTGAAGGGTGTAAATATATCGCAGGCTTAAAATTAATTTAAACTCTAAATTACGAATTTGTTTTAAAAAAATCCTTAAATTAAAAAATTTAATAAATCAAACCTTCATCTCTCAAAAATTAACAAATCAAATTCTGACAGTGTGATGATCCTCCGAGCACCCCCTGGTTCACTATTCATGTAGAGAACGGGGCCGACTCTTTATTTACCTCTGTTTTATAAATTAATTTTAAAAAATTATCAAACGATATTTGATTAATTTAAAAATTTTATCACATATTCACCATAATATGAGAAGATAGTCTGAAATTTGGTTTTCTAACACTTGTACGAGTTATTGTAATTTTAGTAAATTATCTTATAAAATATACGTAAAATAATTATAATAAATTATACAAATGTAGAAAATCACGAAAAGTTTTAGATTATCTTCACGTAATGTAGTGAACATATTATAAAATTTTCAAATAAATATAACATTATTTAATATTTTTTAAAATAATCATCGTTCATTCTTCATTTTATAAATCAAATTAAAAAAAATAATTATATGAGTGTCAGGACCGGGGTGGGGGTCCTTGAGAACGGGGGCGGGGGACGGTATGGGAGAACGACCCCCATTATTTACTCCCGTTTTATTAATTAATTTTAAACAATACCAAATAATATTGAATTTACTTGAAACTTTTATAACATCATAATGTGAAAATAATATATAAATTTTTATAATTTTCTAATATTTGTATGATTTATTATAATTTTGTTAATTCTGCTTTATAAAATAATTCATTAAAATTTTAATAAATCTTACCGATGTTAGAAAATCATAAAAATTTGCATATTATCTTAGTATAATGTGGTGAACATGTGACAAGATTTTTAAATAAATCTAATATCGTTTGATATTTTTTTAAAATTAATTTATAAACATGGGGTAAATAGCGAATGAGGCCATTCATTTTAGATCGACCTTTCGTTCTCTACGTGAATGGTAAACTGGGGTTGCTCCGAAGGTCATCACATTCCGCCAAGGTTTGATTTATTAATTTTTGATAGTTTAAAGTTTGATTTGTTAGATTTTTTTAGTTTAAAAATTTTTTAGTATAGGGTTTAAATTAATTTTAACCTGCAGATAAATTACGTAGTTAATACACTAATTCGAATTCTAGTTTTTGCGAACTACCTGCTACGAGCATAATAAATGGAAGGAGTTGCAGGTCAAAGACGATTCCTACCGATAGAGACTTTTATTCAGAAGAAACGTTCAAGAACAGTCCACTGGATTCTGGAAGAACAAGACAAAGATTGAGGTGGCTTATTCTGGTTGGAGATTGGGTTGCGGATGAACTGCATTCAATGAGTTCACACCTTTTGGACTTCGAAAAGATGGCTTAAAATAATACACTTATAATGTCTCACATGCATACTACTGTTACAGCTAAATCAAATATCACATTTGAGCCAGAAAAAATAAAGATATTAAGATTCACGAGAAAAATTATGAACATAGAAAAAATTTATTATTCATGAATCAAGGCGACTCAAACATTAATATAAAAAACAAATATAATTCTAATATTGATATCCATATATGATCAAATCAAATTGAACTCTAATAATGATGATCAGAAACATCAATGAGAAGACAATCCACTTCATAAAACATGCTATCTTATTATGCCTTGTTTTTTTGTTAGAAAAATGGTGCTTGTGTTGAATATAAATGAATTAAAACTGGAGTAGGAACTGAAATGACGTAAAGGAGTATGTATCAAATAGGGGTGGGCACGGGTTAGTTCGGTCAGGTCCCGAGCTCGGATTAAGTCTTCAGGATTTTTTTTTTGAAGACCGTAATCGACCCTAGGAGAATCGGGACCATACCAAAATTTTCGATCCAGTCTCGGTTCCTTCCAACCTATTTTTTTTTTTAACATAAAAAATATTTAAATAAAAAAAATCTACAATAAACACATAGAGTTTCGACTTTCGAAGGGTCTGTGAGTGACAGAGTGAGGAGTCCTCGGTGAAAACAGAGGAGAGACGAGACGAGGAGGAGGACCAGGAGTCAGGAGTCCCGAGTCGTCGGACGCCAGTCGTCAGGTGCATTCTGCAACTGCGAGTGCGTTCTGTGTGAGTGGCTGAGTGCGTTTCTGCCTTCTAGTTCAGTTTTGCGAAGTGCGACTGAAGAGTGAAGAGTGAAACCCTGATTTTTTTTAACATTCGGTCCGATTTCAGTTTTTCAGAATTTTTTACTATGGATCGAGGACCGAATAAAAACCAGTGAGATTTTGAGCTTTGGACCGAAAACTAGACCGTTGTCCAGCGAGTTGGGACCGAAACCGTTGATTCGGTCCGGTTCAAGAGACACGATCCGGTCTGCCCAACCCTAGTATCAAAAGATGAGTGAGTGATGGCTGGGATATACGAGAAGTGGAGGAGATAGAAATACGAGCTTTAGGCCTCTACAATGCCAACTCAGCTGTAGTCATAGACTTGGCATTCTCTCTCTCTCGTGACAAACTAAAATCATTGCAATGAAAAAATTTAGTTAATAAAATTTTTATAATATAAATTAAGTTTTATAACATAACCTCTTTAATATCTTTGTCGCTATGCTCACATGGATGCATGCATCCATACAAGGAGCTAGGCCACGTGTTCGACCCCTCATTGATAGATAATGTTAATCTCATCAATAGCCGCTTTAACCGCTGATCAAGCTCGGCCATAACAGCCGGTTCCTGCTTTTTACTCTGCTTCGATATAGTATTAGTTGTCACCAATCCAATTTTATCAAATGCCACCTGCAACATTAGTTTCACAGACAGAAATTCGATAAATGAACAACAAAAAGATCGAATCGGGAAATAATTAACAGTACCGTCAATAGCTCATCAGGATCGAAGAGTTGGTGAGACGTTTTCTGCAGAATATCAAGAACATCTCCAATGTGATGGGTTATAAGTAATGTTTCTTCCTTCATCTGCAACGAAAATCAACTTCGCTTTTAAACAGTTTACCCACAGAGCTTGTAAGCCTTAAAAGGGTGATCGAAAATGAGGAAGCACACCTTGAAGATAGCCAAAGCCACGTGAAATAGAACTTTCGCCCCCTCGTAGAAAAGAACATCCCATACTCGAAGCGTTGTCTGAAAATAAGCCTCGCAGACGCAGACGTCAAGTCACCAAAACAACACAAGTTTCCAGAGAGAGAGAGAGAGAGAGAGAGAGTTCAACCTCTGAAGGCGTTTCCAAAGAGAGAGAGAGAGAGAGAGTTCAACCTCTGAAGGCAAGCTCTTGGAGAAGAGACAAAGAAACCACTCAGTGGCAACCAGGGAGATGTCAAATTCTATGCCTTCCAAATGAGTAGATATCCTGCATTATTCTAAAATCAACTCCGTAGACTGGTTCGTGGAAAAGATCTTTGAATCAGGAATACCTGGGGCAGTTTTTAGCGAGCAAGTCTTTGAACACCCTCTGTTCAACATGACATCCTGATAAGTTATTCGAATAGCAGTCACTAACTAAAACATTCTCCAACAGGACAGCCAGCATCCAAAAAGCATCTTCCTCCGTTTTCATAACGAGCAAAAGCACTGCTGCCACAAAATTCAAACCTGGACCAAAGATCACGAATCTATGCTAAGCTACATTCATTTTATAGTATTATAATCGTGTATGATACTATCAAATGAAAACATTTCTACAATTATGTTCGCAGATCGATTAAGAAGCATTTCTACAAACTCACCTGGCAATATCCAACATCAGAGTCACGGAAGGAATACCCTACAAGAACTCGTCTTAGAGCAGCATGACCCTCCACGGTGTCCAGGCACGGATGACCCGGAAAAGTTCGGGGTAAGTCCTGAGTAACAAGGTAAATAAAGAGAGTTTAGACATTTTTTATAGGTTGCATCTGAAGTAGTGTGTATGAAAATAGATGATATAAATGCCAGTACTAGCTGCACTGCTGGTTTATCATTTCTAAAACTGCATTCCATCCATTTGTGAACTATATATTTCATCGTAATATATTTGAGGTAAGCCGCTTATTATCTTTCCTGTTCTTGTCAAATATTACCCAAGAAAGATGCCGCATAGTCGAGTAACTGAAGATATCAACATCCGGGAAGAACAAATCCGTAATAGAAATCTCACATGATTACTTCTCTCCTATTCATACCCTTAGAAAAGTTGGTATGATCATGCTTTGCAGATTTCATAATCCAATTATTACACATTGTAGAAGTTTTTAGAGAAGACACCTAACAATAAATATACTCAAATTCTTCAATCGACAATTAGTGGATCCACAGTGACAAACAAAAGTGATCAATCGTTCGATGAATCGAAGTCAGCTCGAGATCAGAAAATACATCAAGACAATCAATAATTATTTGCATTCATGCCAAAGGAAACCAACTTCTCTCTTCTTGAGGTTTCCTTAAATAATAATAGTAATAAATTGCTCAATAAATCTACGCAAAACTTCATCAATCAAAATGGAAGTCAACCTTAAATCTACAAAAACAAGCATTGCAAATCTAAAGAAACTCACATGATCAATCTGCCTAGTTGCAGGCGTGACCTTCCCCTCCACAGCCTTGATCAAATCATCATAGTAACTCTCGGGCACTGTCGACTTCTTCTTCGTTGCACCCGATAAAGAAAACCACACTTTTGGCCGGAGAACCGGCGGAATCCCTTTCCAGATCAAGCTCTTTAAGGTGAAGGCATTTGCAATAGCAGATAACTTAAGCGAGGATTTAAGGACAATTGAAAGCATAATAAGACTGTAAATGCTATTCAATACTTTTATCTCATTATAACGTTGTTAATTCAACTATACTCTTTTATAAATCAAAAGGTAATTATATAATCAGTACTAACCTTGATCCACGCTTAACTATACTTTATTTTGATGTTGCAGAATGATGTTTTCTCTCCTTAAAACCTTTCACCTTAAGTTTTCTCTTTGATGATACAAAGAGAGTGAGATTGATTGATTAGATTCTCTAGTTGGAATGAAGAAGAAGACAACAATTCAAAGGCAACCCTTCATACTTACTTTTTCCCTTATGTCTCTTCATTCATACCTGTTCAATCATACCTCATCAACTATAATGTATATTATCTTAATAAGGTTAAGGAGAGGGAATTCAAACCCAATTGACCTTATTTCTTTTATACTCAACAACCATCACATTGAGTACTTTAATATAAAGTCATGTAACTATAATTTACATGAGTCACAAATAGATTATTAAAATTAATCTAACAATCTCCCACTTGGCTCATGTTACGAGATCTCAGCTCCTTTCATTTAATTTGGTTTGGATTAAAATTATCACAACTTGTAATCCACAACTTAATAATGTACCATAATGTGAATTAACCAAGTCACCTTTCATAACGAATTGAGAAGCTGAATCTTGGCAGGAACAAGTTATTTAGCAACATGATTCTTTCCATGTATCACATATTTCTCAAATCATTATAATTTTAATTGAGGAAACCATTTAACCTTTCACTTTACATTTCATAAAGTATAACATGTCATTTGCAAATAACCATAATGTGCACACTATAATACAAATAACATAATTCATACAAAAACATTCTCATAATGAATTCAAAGATGTTCACATAACATAAATTATACTATCATAAACACATCAACAAGGATCTATCACTTAAACTCATCTTTTCAACATGTTCCTTAAAGATTTTGGGTGATAATCCTTTAGTTAATGGATTCGCTATCATTAAATTTGTACTTATGTGCTCAATACACACCTTTCATTTTTGTATCTCTTCCTTGACTGCCAAATACTTCAATTTCATATGTTTTGTCCCTTTCGAGTATTTGTCATTCTTTGAGAAGAATACAGTTGCGGAATTGTCACAATAAATCCTTAGCGGTCTATCTATACTTTCGACTATACTTAGATCTAAGGTTAAGTTCCGCAATCACAATGCATGAATAGTGGTCTCAAAGCATACTACAAATTCTGCCTCCATAGTAGAAGTGGCGATCGAAGATTTCTTTCCACTTTTCCATGATACGGCTCCTCCAGCTAATAGGAACACATAACCGAATGTAGATTTCCTCGAGTCTACACATCCGACATAGTCTGAATCCGAGTATCCAATAACTTAAGTTTATTAGACTTTCTGTACATGAGCATGTAGTCCTTTGTTCCTTGCAAGTACCTAAGTACTTTCTTTGCAGCTTTCCAGTGATCCATTCCTGGATTACTTTGATATCGACCTAACATCCCCACTACAAAATTTATGTCGGGCCGAGTACATGTTTGAGCATACATTAAGCTCCCAACAGCTGATGCATATGGAATAGATTCCATTTCTTTTCTTTCCAAATCACTTTTCGGACATTGCATTTGACTGAATTTGTCCCCTTTCTGAATTGGAACTACACCAGCAGAGCATTTTTCCATTTTGAATCTCTTTAAAATTTTACCGATATATCCTTTCTGAAACAATCATAGTAATCCTTGTTGTCTATCACAGAATATTTGTATTCCAATTACATAGGATGCCTCACCCATATCTTTCATTTCAAAATTTTTAGAGAGAAAATCTTTTACATCATGTAACATTCCTTTATTGTTAGAAACTAGAAGAATGCCATCAACATATAGGACTAATATGTTAAACTTGCTCCCACTGACCTTCATTTAGATACACCGATCAACAGTGTTCTCTATAAACCCGTATGATGTAATGGTATCATTAAACTTAATATACCATTGTCTAGAAGCTTGTTTTAGTCCATATATTGACTTTTTCAATTTACACACTAACCTTTTATTCCCCGTAAGAAAAAATCCTTCAGGTTGATCCGTATACACTTCTTCCTCTAAATCTCCATTCAGAAAAGCGGTTTTTACATCCATTTGGTGAAGCTCTAAGTCATAATGAGCTACCAGAGCCATAACAATTCTTAAAGAATCCTTCTTAGAAACTGGAGAGAAGGTTTCCTTATAGTCAATACTATTTTTCTGAGTGTAACCTTTGGCGACAAGTCTAGCCTTATACCTTTCGATGCTACCTTTTGAATCACGTTTGGTTTTGTAAACCCATTTACAACCGATTCATTTAAACCCTTCAGGTAACTCAACAAGTTCTTAGACTTTATTGTCATCCATCGATTTCAACTCTTCTTTCATGGCATTCAACCACTTTTTAGAATTTGAACATTTCATGGCTTTTATGAATGTGTCTGGATCCTTATCATTGCTTAAGTCACATTCATATTCAAGTGATTAAATCACATAATCATTAGGAATTACAGATCTTTTTGTCCTTACTGACCTTCGCA
This sequence comes from Begonia masoniana, assembly GCA_022432975.1. Classification (NCBI taxonomy): domain Eukaryota; kingdom Viridiplantae; phylum Streptophyta; class Magnoliopsida; order Cucurbitales; family Begoniaceae; genus Begonia; species Begonia masoniana. The sequence goes on from CM039504.1 coordinate 5,715,878, forward strand.
ATTCTTGTGATTGTTCACTAGTGACTTGTGCACTATCATTATGCTCATCATTTACTTGCTCATTTTCAGTGGTTTGAATATTCATTAGTTGTCCCAGTATGTTGTTAGACTGTGACACAACAAGAGGAACAATGACTTGATGAGAATCTTCAGGTGTAGTCTCCTCCACCCGATTCTCATGAATATTCACTTTTCGTGATTGATGACTCCCACTGATCTGACCATTCTCAATGAATCGAGTATTTCCAGACTCTACTATTCTCGTACTATGATTAGGACAATAAAAGATGTACCCTTTTGACCTTTCTGGATAGCCGATGAAATAACCATTAATGATTCTTGCATCGAGCTTCTTTTCATGTGGATTGTATATCCTTATTTCTGCTGAACAACCCCAAACATGGAGATTTCTTAAACTAGGTTTCCTTCCCGTCCACAGTTCATAAGGGGTCTTAGAAACTGCCTTTGTAGCGACCCTAACATTGTACCCCATTTTCCCATACTATATATTTTTTTTTTATCTTTATATCCTAATTAAATCTAGTACGTGTGAGCGGAAATAAAACTTTAAAATCAGGATCGGGATTGAAACTAAAATCGTGGAAGTATAGTTGTTAAACCGTTTAAGTTAAACTTAAAACAACTTGAATAAAACTATAAAAATTAAATGAAAACAATCGGCAGAGGAGAAGGGGGCAAAAACGGCAAAAGTGGTGTAAAACATTGTGGCGATCGATCGCCCAAAACAGGCGATTGATCGCCAGAAGCGATCTTCGCATGGCGAACAATCGCCCCTTAGGCGATCGCTCGATTGCCTAGCGATCACCTCCCAGGCGATCTGTGATCGCCGTGTAACCATCGAGGGGCGATCGATCGCCAGAAACCAGGCGATCGATCGCCACACGCTCTGGAAATCTTCCAGAGCGTGGTTCCTCCTAGTGACCGATCGCCACCTCCTGGCGATTGGTCGCCATCCTCTCTGCCTCCTCACTTCTTCTTTCTCTTTTTCTCTTTTTTCTTCGTTCCATCTCTTCCCTCATTTCCACATACATTAATCAAAACACATCACCACTTCATCCAATTTTCATCCCACCTCTCAATCATACATTCCAATAAAACTCACTCAAAATCTCGTCATTCCTCACTTTATCAAACACCCGAAACAACGACTCGAAACTCAATTAAACATAACCTATTTTTATGAAAATAAAACGCGTGAATATGTTTAAAACCTAAGCAAATCCTCCTGTTTTGAAATCAACAAAAGATTATAAAATCAATTTTCAAAATATTTCAAAACATCAATACATAAACCTATCCAGATCCAACAACCTAAAATGTATCTATCTATACAATAAATCTGTCTAATCCACCATTAGCCCAAAATATCACCAAAACCCTCAAAACATCTAACCATGAGTCCCACGGGTCAAAATGAGCCTCGACTGCGCCAACGCACTCCCGCGACCATCCTCCGTCAACCGCATCACTCATCAGGTGGAGGGATCTCGTCCTCACCTATGTCGAAGTCACCTACACCATACAGACACCTATGAGATAAAAATCTCAGCAAGCTCTCATAAATGCAGATGCGTGCAGATGTGTGCAGTGCGTATGCCATTCATAAAACATGCAGATAACAGATTCAGATTCATTACGTCGCAGACAGATTGTCACCGAGGCCTAAACCCACCTCGCCATGACCAGATAACAGATTACGTAGATTTTGTTGGTTCATTTTACTTTTTAATTAGGTCGTAGACAGAGTGTCACTGAGGTCTAAACCACCCCGCCGTGACCAGATAACAGATTACGTAGATTCATTTCATTCCCTTAAACATATGCTTTAACAGATGTGATGCATGAGCAGTCAAATGCATAAAGTAAACAACCAGCATGTGTACCATCAAGACGATAAACAACCATAACCTATAAACGACTAAAATAATTTAAACAAACGCATCACCAAAACTCCTCGAGACAACCTCGACGTACGGTGTATGCTAATCGGCCAGAGAAAATCACGAGAACTTACCTCGTGTCCATTGCAAGCCAAGCTCTGTCCACGAGCGTTGTTTACCTAAGCAATTTCACCAAATTGTCGTTAAAACGAGCTTAAACAATTAAATGCTCAAACTAGCGAAACCTTAGCTAAGGAATTTCCTAAAATCTTAACTTAATTAATCGAAGTATTTAAACAACGATTAATACTCGATAGTTTTAAAACCACAATCAACGAGTTTTCCTAAAAACCCGAAAATCCTCTAATTTTAACATTTCTCCCAAATTGATCTAACTTCGTCCAATAACGTTCAATACATCCTTTATATCCTTAAACACGGCAAACATATAAATTTTGAACCCTAAATCACATTTTTAACGATAATCTAAACGAAACCCTAATCGTTTAAACTTCGTAAAAACCAAAATAAACTTTCCTAAAACCTTATGACACGATTCCGCCTCCAAGGGGTCGTGTTTCTACCCACAATAAAAACCGATTAGCAAGAAACAGGAAAAATAGGAAAACAGAAATTCCAGAAACTTCAATCTACAATTTAACCAATCAAACGTTAACCAAATTAAACGAAATTTTAAGGGGTTCTTCGATTTTGAGTTAAGTTTATGTCCTCAAAATTTCAGATCCAGAAGATCTGTAAATCAAAAGTTATAAGCAGAACACCAGTTGCTGTCCGGTAAACAATATTTTGTAAGCTTCCGGCAAACACTCTTCCGTAAAAGAATGACAGCAAGTGGAACGGGTTAATGGCCACTTTCTTCGTGTATCCTACTCTGAAAAGAGAGGGAAGAAGAGTGGAACAATAGCTATTCAAGCAACCGTGGGCTTGAAAGCGTAAAGGAGAAAACTCTCCTCGGTTCTTGACCGAACCGAGCCTTACCGTTCACCGGTCTTCAAGCTCCGAACACTTAGCCGAAATTAGGTTATTCTCATAGCATCAACAACTTATTACAAACACCAATAACCATGCTTATATAGGCCTAGGGTGGGTGGAGGCCTTGGTTAGAAATGGGCTTCAAAACGGGCTTCAAAATGGACCAAAACCTTGGCCTAGTGCAACAACGCACTCTTCACTTCAACCATCTCCAAACCACCATCTAAACTAGCATACATCTAATCCTAATGCCTAAGGATGCATGCTTTAATAATTCCTTACAATAAGGCCATTGTTTGCCAAATAAAACACACAAAAAGTAACAAATAAAACACACATAATATTTGGTTACAATGAGTTGAATTAGGGAAGACAAATTCCCTCTTTAACTTCATGCTTCCAATCCAAGCCTTTACATATTCAACTCCTACAAAATGAGAGGCAAATGCATTAGTAAATTTGTCCTTGTTAATAAACGCATTTACCTTGATTGGTGATGGGGCCTTGGGCACATCACCTTAGAACCGTACCTAGGATCGGGATTGGGGAGGAAATTGCGAAGAACGGAGACGATCGGAGCACGAACCGGTCGCCGAAAATGAGAATCGCCGTGAATCGCCAAGGAGGGAGAGAATTCGCAGGAGAGAGAGAGAATTCGAGTGGAGAAGAAGAAAGGCAATTGCCATTTTTTATAATTTTACTTTGGTAAATTACCATTTTGTTCTTCCTTTGATTTTCTATTTATTTCGTCCATTGTTTCGTTAATTAGCTAACGATTCGGCTTCTCCAAATTTCCTTAATTTACCAATAAGTCCAACTTATTATGTGAGATTTATTAAAACTGTCCGTTTGCAAATCGGATCTCGTTTACTATTTTTTTTTTTACTAAACGTCCTTTATATTACGAGAAACTTAATTACTCGAAACATAGCGTTATTACTCCGAAAATTCTCGTAAATTTCTTAAAATTCCCATTAATCGTTAGGATTGTAATAAAGCTCTCTTTTTACAAAACGGACTTGATTTGACATATTTACGAAAATGCCATTATATAATAAAATATTAATATCTCGTAAAGCCGGGTATTACAGCGTTACTAGGAACCCTATTCAACAGATATACAACAGTCTTTAAACTGTGCATCCACAACGATAAAGGTACAATACTTTTATTCACCATACTTCTAACCATTTCCATTAGAGTACGATTCCGCCTTTTAGCTACACCATTTTGTTGTAGCGTACTAGGCATTGTATACTGTGCACAAATACCTCGACTTTCGAGAAACTTTGCAAATGGACCTTTACATTGTCTACTTTCATCGAACTTACCGTAATATTCACCACCTTTATCAGACCTTACAACCTTTACTTTTCTATCTAACTGTCTTTCCACCTCATTTATGAACGCTTCTAAAACGTTCACAGATTGAGACTTTTTATGCAGTAGATACAAATAACCATAACGTGAGTAATCATCAATAAATGTGATGAAATACTTTTTGTCGTTCCAAGACGGAGCATCGAATGGACCACATATGTCAGTGTGTATCAATTCTAGCAGTCCATTACTTCTTGTGCCCTTAATTTTATATATGTGTGTAGTTTGTTTACCTTTGATACAATCTATATACACATCCCAGTCATTAAAATCTAATTGAGGTAAAATATCACATTTCATTAACCTCATTATTCTTTCTTTAGATATATGACCTAATCTTTGATGCCACAAGAAAGCTGAACTCTCATTAAGTCCACTACGTTTAATACCAACATCATTGTCAACATGAAACAGAGATTCTATGAATTTAACATTGAGATTGAATCGATATAAACCATCTAATAAAATACCAGAACCATAATCGTATTTTTGTTTGTACAATACAAATAAACCGTTCTCAATCTCAAAATTAAAGCCTTTACAATCCAATTTAGAAACAAAAACTAAATTCCTAGCACATTCATGAACATAGAGACACTTTTCAAGATCCAAATGACAACCAGTATCCAAGATCAACCTATATGTCCCAATTCCTTCTATGCGAGCCTTCATTATGTTTCCCATATACAAGAACTTCTCAGTTCCGTTTATGGGTTGGATCGAAAGAAATCCCTGCGTAACATGAGACACATGAGTAGGGGTGAGCAAAAACCGGATTGGACCCGAAGAACCGGACTAAAAATTTAATCCAGTTTTGGTCGGTTTTGCAATTTAAATAATCAAAATTCAGTCTTTTTTAAGTAGAACCAAAAAAATCGATTCGGTTTTTGGGTTTAGTGATGCAAAATTGAAAAAACCGAGAACCGGAATTAATTCTACCCTAAGGATCTGCTTCTGCCTCTCGCTTCGTTGACGCTCGCTCAGCTCGCTCCTAAGCTCTTCAAAAATCAGATCGCTTGACAATCGAACGGCGAAACCCTACGCCTGTCGCCGCGCCCAGCCCAGCCACTCTCTGTCACTCTCTCCTCGTACTTGCAGTTCGTAGTCCTCCGACACCCAACCACTCTCTCTTCTTGCATCGCATTCACCGTGCCTGTGGCTCGCTTGCCTCGCTCAATCTTCACTTCAGTCTTCAGAAATCAGAATCGTCGCTCGCTGGACAGTCGAATGGCGAAGTGCGATGGGGCTGTGTTTTGGGTTTGTTTCTTCTACTTCTACTTCGTTACTCCGAGTTCAAATAGCATCGGAGAAGATGGAGTTATTAAAGGGTCGATTTCGATCGACGGGAGAGCCCCTATTGGGATTATTGATGGCGATTTCGTTTGTGCGACTCTGGATTGGTGGCCGCCGGAGAAATGCGATTATGGAACTTGCAGTTGGGGCCTAGCCTCTCTGCAACTCTGCTTAATCTGGTATTTTTCAATCTTTATTGGTATGGACTGGTTTTATTTGTGGAGATTGATATGTGGTAGCTGAGAAAGATTTAATTTATTGTTGTGCCATTAAATTCTTATACATGTTTTTATATCTAATTAAACTATTATATTATTTATTAATTTAGTTTGGAATTAAAAAATAAAAAATAAATAAGTGGGAAAACCGGAACCGGACCAGAACCGGAACCGAAATTCGGGTCTGGTTCTGGTCCGGTCCTTAAAAAAATTAAAACAGTCCCGATCCTAAAAATTAAAAACCTAATTTTATTATTCTGGTTCTAATTTTCCTTAAAACCGGACCGGACGATTTTTGCTCACCCCTACACATAAGTAGTAGCACCAGAATCTAACCACCAAGTATTGTTAGGTACTTCCATAATATTTAATTCAAAACATACTGAAACAAATAATGTACCTTTCTTTTCGAACCAGATTTTTCTTTTCGGACATTCTTTCTTGAAGTGTCCAACCTTGTTACAAAAGTAGCATTTAAGCTCCTTTCGGATATGTCCCTCATTCACATTTAATGGGGCTTTTCCCTTCTTCCGATTCTTCTTACTTGGTCCTTTCTTGCTACCAGTTCCTTCATGCTGAAATGTCAAGTTAATGGATTGATCTTTTATTTTCTTCAACCTCTCTTCTTCTTGAATTAACATGGCCTTTAATTCTTGAAAGTTCCATTTCTCTTTTATGGTGTTGTAATTCATCTGGAACTGACCAAATTTAAGAGGAAGAGAGTTGATGATGAATTGAACTAAGAATGATTCATTCACATCCATCCCCAATGACTTCAGCTTGGCAGCTAGATTCGCCATACATGTCACATGATCATGAATGGATTGCAACCAATCAAACTTCTTGGTCGTCAACTCACTCATGAGATTTCCAACAACGGACTTATCTGTAATGTCCGATTGGGAGTATTCCTTAATTCTCAACATGAACTCCTTAGCGTTGTTAGTCTTTGGCATCGATGGCTTAACATTTTCAGCTATCATCAACTTCATCAAGCTCATACATAGCCGGTTAGACCGCTCCCAAGTCTCAACAATAGACTTGTCAGCTTCCGTACTGGTCTCATTAATGACTGCGGCTTTTCACAAATTAATGTTGCGTCTAAACCCATTACACCCAATTGAAATTGGATTTGTTCAGACCAATCAACATAATTTAAGCCGTTGAACTTAACCAAGTTGTTGCCAGAAGATAACACATTCATAAATGCTGCAAAACATACATGCTCATACTTTAATGCTTTGAGTAAACATTAATAGATTCAAACAAACAGTAATTTATTTCTTAAATCACCTTTGGGCAAAATATAAGAAACAATCTCAGCTATCAACAATGCTATCAAGATATACTTTAATAAACATATAAACATATTCAAATCAACATGCTCAATATCTTTGGATATATAACCATATCAATCTAATATGTATATATGTTTCTTTCATATTATTAATTACAAACATTGGTCTATCTTTGGATGACTTTATAATGTTGTAATCAATAATGTCAAACGTTTTGTTCAATCAATCATTAGCATTCTTTCATACAAAACGAATGATGTTTACACAATCGAATATTGATCCTTTCAAACTAGGCCACTTTAGCGACTAACAAGTTTCTTTTATATCAAGTATTCAATTAAATGTAACGTCTCATAATCACCGTACATGAGAAAACAATTAAAATATCAAAATATTAACAAAATTATTAACATACAACTGCCGATCAATCGGCAAGATTAGCCGATTGATCGACAAGATTGGCCGATCGATCGGCACATTCTCTGTTGTTGCAACAAAACCACCGCCGATCGATCGCCTAATCTCGCCGATCGATCGGCACATTCTTAACAATCAATAGCCGATCAATCGGTTGATTCAACTGATCGATCGGCACCTTCTCTGTTTTTCGATAAGAAAAAATAGTGTCGTTGCTGATCGATCGGCTATATCAGCCGATCGATCAGCTGTCCTAATTTTTTTTTTTTTTTTCAATGATCGGAAACCATAATCGACCGATGATCGGAAACTATAATCGACCGATGTACTTCAAGTAATCCAATCAACACAAACGGTGAATAACACGTTATAGAACTATGCTCTGATACCAATTGAAAGCATAATAAAACTGTAAATGTTATTCAATACTTTTATCTCATTATAACGTTGTTAATTCAACCATTCTCTTTTATATATCAAAAGGTAATTATATAATCTGTACTAACTTTGATCCATCGCATAACTATACTTTATTTTGATGTTGCGGAATGATGTTTTCTCTCCTTAAAACCTTTCACCTTAAGTTTTCTCTTTGATGATACAGAGAGAGTGAGATTGATTGATTAGATTCTGTAGTTGGAATGAAAAAAAAGACAACCATTCAAAGGCAACCCTCCATACTTACTCTTTCCCTTATGTCTCTTCATTCATACCTGTTCAATCATACCTCTTCAATTATAATGTATATTATCTTAATAAGGTTAAGAAGAGGGAATTAATTGACCTTATTTCTTTTATACTCAACAACCATCACATTGAGTACTTTAATATAAAGTTAATGTAACCATAATTTACATGAGCCACAAATAGATTATTAAAATTAATCTAACAACAATCCCTTGAGAAACAGAAGGCTGCAAGTACCAATTTGCACCTTGCTTTCCTCTAATCCCCACCAAACCTTAACTTGATGCCTTACCTTTTCTCTTACCTCATTTAATACATTAACATCGTCCACATTTCCTTCCACTGAAAACCCATGAATGTCTTGAAACTTGACTAAAAGATTTGCCTTTCAAGAATGGATGCTGGGTCTCAATATTGGTACATTGATATTCTGAGGAAATATCTCTTTTTCCTTTTACCCCATGCATTTCTTGGGGTATTAGAACAGATCAATACACAAAAGGAGATATTTTCACTTACATAGCAGAAGCCGTCCTGCTCGAGGCCATTGAAATGGTTTATTTTGAACCCCTTGTAGCTTTGAAATTTGTTCGAAAAAGGCTACAGAATTGGCTCTCAGAGAATGGGAAAGTCAAGATTAGATCAAAAACGAGAAATGGATAAGCATAAACAATAAATCCCCTTTTCCCGATTCAGATACCACAGACAAAGCAAATATGTTCCCTCGTCTAAATAGCCCATCTTTAGAACATCCCCTAATCCCCAGAGATGAACGTGAAATAGAATACAGAACTAGGGAAAGAAAACGCAGATTATGAAAAAGATTACCCACCCAAATACAAATAAGGAAGGAGACGAGATTCTATAATTCAGAGATTTGATATATTCATGCGGATAATAGCATGAGAAAAAAGGGATCTATAAACAACTACGCTCTCGAAAAAAAAGAATTGAAAATAAGTAATCTTCCCCCGTTGGGTTTTGTTTAAAGCTTTGTGACGTAATTATGGAGCGTTGCGCCGGCGACTTTTGAGCCGGCGGTTGTTAATATGTCATACGAGAATAACGAGTGACCGCTGTTGTCATAAATTTAAGAGGTTATACTTGCCATATCGTCCTCGTGTGTAGGTAATTAAGCTTTCATTTGTTAATTTAATCTTAAATAAACTCACCCTTAAAAGATTTTTGTCAATAAAATCACCATTAAATTATATTTCGTCAACAAAACAAACATCTGTAATGACCCATTTTCCCAGCAAGATATTGTTCGCTCTGGGGATTGGGCCGTGGCCCAATATCCTCCCCTCACGACTTTGTTTGGCGAGGACTTCCCAGTCTGTCACCCAACTTGGTACTACTCTCGCCGAAGCACTTTTAACTTCAGAGTTCTTATGGGATCCGTTGTCAATTGTGCTCCAAAACGCGTCTTAATATCTTAGAAGGGTCTCTTTACATATGTTTCATTTCCATATACTTTCCCAAGCGTTGTGGGATTATGACGACCCCCCTTTCTACGACCGAACCCTCCAGTCCAAGTCCAAACCAGGATCCACAGAATTTTAACCCAGCATGTCACCCTCCGGCCCAAGTCCCACTTAGGATTCGCGGAGCACTGGGTGGTTCCTCCTCATACGTGTCCATTCAGGTCATCACAATCACCCCCCTTGGGGACCCAACGTTCTCGTTGGCCACATTTCTGGTTGGGTACAAGCTCTGATACCATTTGTAACGACCCATTTTCCCAGCAAGATATTGTATGCTCTGGGGATTGGGCCGTGGCCCAATATCCTCCCCTCACGACTTTGTTTGGCGAGGACTTCCCAGTCGGTCACCCAACTTGGTACTACTCTCGCCGAAGCACTTTTAACTTCGGAGTTCTTATGGGATCCGTTGTCAATTGTGCTCCAAAACGCATCTTGCTATCTTGGGAGGGTCTCTTTATATATGTTTCATTTCCACATACTTTCCCAAGCGATGTGAGATTGTGACGACCCGTCACCTTCCAGTTCGCTCGCGCGGACGTACTGCCATCCGAGTTTCGGTTCGTGCAACCATCGTACACATACTTACACATCCGGGTCATCAAAATCACCCCCCCTCAGGGGCCCAACGTACTCGTTGGTCACATTTCCGGTTGGGTATAGGCTCTGATACCATTTGTAACGACCCATTTTCCCAGCAAGATATTGTCCGCTCTTGGGATTGGGTCGTAGCCCAATATCCTCCCCTCACAGCTTTGTTTGGAGAGGACTTCCCAGTCGGTCACCCACCCTGGTACTACTCTCCCCGAAGCACTTTTAACTTCGGAGTTCTTATGGGATCCGTTGTCAATTGTGCTCCAAAACACGTATTGCTATCTTGAGAGGGTCTCTTTACATATGTTTCATTCCACATACTTCCCCAAGTGATGTAGGATTGTGACGACCCGTCACCTTCCAGTTCGTCCGTGCGGACGTACCGCCATCTAGGTTCCGGTACGTGCAGCTATCATACACATACTTACACATCCGGATCATCACAATCAACCCCCCTCGGGGGCCCACAAGTTATTGTGATGACCCGGATGTGTAAGTATGTGTACGATGGCTGCACGAACCGAAACCCGGATGGCGGTACGTCCGCGCGTGTACGATGGATGCACGAACTGGAGCCCGGATGGCGGTACGTCTACGCGAGACAACTGGAAGGTGACGGGTCGTCACAGTCCCACATCGCTTGGGAAAGTATGTGGAAATGAAACATATGTAAAGAGACCCTCCCAAGATAGCAAGACGTGTTTTAGAGCACAATTGACAACAGATCCCATAAGAACTCTGAAGTTAAAAGTGCTTCGGCGAGAGTAGTATCAGGTTAGGTGACCGACTGAGAAGTCCTCGTCAAACAAAGCCGTGAGGAAAGGATATTGGGCTACGACCCAATCCCCAGAGCAGACAATATATTGCTGGGAAAATGGGTCGTTACAACATCACCGTCCAATTTTTCGTTACAAATCTGTTCATGTGATTGTCATTTATACGGTGGACTTTTGCAATGGGTGCTCGCATTGAAGTTGCGGGCTCCTGCCACAGAGAGCATCTTCAACTAGAGTCTGTGCTAATAATTATTTTGTTAACGAAATGTAGTTTAAAGAAAATTTTATTAACGAATATAATTTAAAGGCGAATTTGATAATGATCTCATAATTTAATAGTTCTTTTTTTGTTAAAGACCCTAATTTTTATAATGTTATATAGTATTAGTATATATTAATCAAACTAATTAAATTTTACCTTGCATATTTTAGAATACTAGTACACAACATTATTATAATTGAATTTATAAAAGCTAAATGTGTCGGCTCAGATAGTAGACTTGACTCATTTAGAAGAACTAAACAAGTGGACTTGTTTATTTCGTGTGCTAAAAAATTTTCAACTAAATTAAAGTAGTATTGATTAGCTATGGTAACCTCTCAATTTCAACAATTAATATAACAAAGGTACAATAACGACTAAACGAAGGAGTCTAGCCATTACAGCTCGTTTGACTATTCACTGTATGCACTGTATGCGACCCATAAGGGCACACGTAATCCTCGTAATAAATTCAGCAGAAGATATCTGTTTTATCATCGAGAGACTGTGCCAAAAAAATTACAATTATAATATGGGAAATTACCAAAAACAACCACCAACTATCGGTTTTTTTCGATTCCAACCACAAACAAAATTTTTTAACAATTAAAACCATCACCTATTGAAAATCTGCCAAAAACGACCACGCCGGACGGACGCAAAAAAACTCCGTCCGTCCGGACTGTTTTTCCGGACGGACTCAAATTTTTTGCGTCCGTCCGGGTCACTGTTCATGTGAACAGTGACCAGTTTAAGTTTATTTTTTTCCGTTTTATAAATTAATTTTTAAAAAATAATAAACGATATTGGATTTACTTAAAATTTTTATCACATATTCCCAACATTATGAGAAGATAATCTGAAAAGTTTCGTGATTTTACAATACTTATACGATTTATTATAATTTGTTTACGTGTGTTTTATAAAATAATTCACTAAAATTATAATAAATCGTACAAGTGTTAGAAAATCACGAATATTTTCCGATAATCTTCTCATAACGTTGTGAATATGTGATAAAAATTTTAAGTAAATCTAATATCGTTTAGTATTTTTTAAAAATTAATTTATAAAACGAAAAAAAATAAACTTAAACTGGTCACTGTTCACATGAACAGTGACCCGGTCGGACGCAAAAAATTTGAGTCCGGCCGGAAAAACAGTCCGGACGGACGGAGTTTTTTTGCGTCCGTCCGGCGTGGTCGTTTTTGGCAGATTTTCAATAGGTGATGGTTTTAATTGTTAAAAAAATTTGTTTGTGGTTGGAATCGAAAAAAATTAATAGTTGGTGGTTGTTTTTGGTAATTTCCCTTATAATATACGTGGGGACTGAGTCGTTGTAACACAGACAAATGGGCCAATTGCAATCTGATACGTGTGTAATCAGAAAATGACACTTCAGAAATCATGAGATCTGCACCGAGGAAAATAGATGTTTGTGGACCAGTTTTTTTGGAGCACGTAGTACATGCAGGTCAATAATGTAATGTTTCCTCTGTTTATTCTGCCCAACTCAGACTGATGCTCGCAAGAGTCTAATAGGACAACGACCAAGGCCAAAAACTGGCTTAATCTTATTGGAGGAGACAAGCTAGTGCTGAATTGAGTTCATGGCTTCACTCTTCATCCTTCTGGATTTGGTGCTCTCCACTGAGGACACTGACAATAACATTAAAGATTTGGAGAAAAAGGAACATAAAAGTTCAGAGTCATAAGCAACAAATGTCTGAGATCGTACAATTTACAGATCTGAAATTGAAAAAACGTAAGAACATTAGAGTTTTCATCACGAGTCTGTGGGTCTAGGAGAAAAATGCCATTCTTTCTCTCAAGTTTTTGAAGTTGCAATCGATCACATCAAAGTTTAGTTTCTGGTAACTATAGTATCACAGAAATTCTGGGTTCATTTTTTAAATCTCAGTATTGGCATTTATGAAAAGGTGGTAAGGTCCGGCCATAGAGAAAAGTGGATGAAGAAAAGACAATAAGTGTGAGAAATTATTATCAAATGAACAAGAGTTGCCTTTGATAAAGTTTATTCGACATACAAGAACAGGCATCGTCCTTTATCAAACACCTGAACACACACTTAATAAATCTCAGCTGGAGAGATCTGTTCACCATCGTCAGATCCCGCCATGCAAGATTTATTCATCTTATTACACTATACACCACGAAAGAGAGAAGAGAGAAGAGAGAAGAGAGAGAATTTCTAGAGAGGGAAAGCTTAGATATATAATTCATATGGTGATTAAGTAGTGGCGGCGCCCATATCTTAGTTCCCTGGGCTAGCCTGTGCTTGTGCAGCAGCATAAGCCTCGGCCTCAGCAGCGGAAGCGCAGCACCTGTGGCCGCACATGTGGCATCCGCCTCCTCCTCCGTGATGTCCGCCTCCTCCGTGATGTCCGCCTCCTCCTCCGTGATGTCCGCCTCCTCCGTGATGTCCGCCTCCTCCGTGATACTTCGATTCCTCCAGTCCATTCGTCTCATCTGCACATTTCGCAAAACATTTTACGTTAGTGTTTGAAGAGTGTCTTAAAGAGAAGCATGGAGTTAAAATGAAGACGAGTGCTTAAGTAACTACCGATTTGTTCAGTTTCCGCTAGGTCTCTAGCCGAGACATGTGAGGCAATGACAACAATGGCGAACAGAAGACCTACGAAAAGAAGAGCTTTGGATGCCATTTTCGGAACTTAGAGCTCTATACACTTGATACTTGTTTGAGAGAAGGATGAGGAAATGCGACGTATTTATAGGCGAGAAGAAGGAGACCAATAATGGATAATCTGATTAGTAGGATTGGAGGATCACCGCATAAATCTAGTGAGGTTTTGAGTGATTTTATTATAATTTTTTTTCTCAACGAAAAGTTGATCTGATGTTAGAGCGACCGACAAATAGACAACTCTTCGTCGGATCCGCCATGAGGTCTGAAAACCACCCCACTTGGAACTTTGAAGGGTGTAAATATATCTCAGGCTTAAAATTAATATAAATCTTAAATTATGAATTATTTTAAAAAAAAATCTTAAATTAAAAAATTTAACAAATCGTCAAAAATTAACTAATCAAATTCTGACAATGTGATGATCCTCCGAGCACCCCCTGGTTCACTATTCACGTAGAGAACGGGGCGACTCTCTATTTATTTGTATTTTATAAATTAATTTAAAACAATTATCAAACGATATTGTATTTGTTTGAAAATTTTACCACATGTTCACTACAATATGAGAAGATAATTTTGAATTTTTCATGGTTTTCAAACACTTGTACGATTTATTGTAATTTTAGTAAATTATTTTAAAAAACATACGTCAAATAATTATAATAAATTATACAAGAGTTAGAAAATCACGAAAGTTTCAGATTATCTTCCCATAATGTAGTGAACATGTAGTAAAATTTTCACATAAATCTAATATTATTTAATATTTTTTTAAAATAATCATCGTTCCTTTTTCATTTTATAAATCAAATTAAAAATAATAATTATATGTGTCAAGACTCGGGGCGGTCCCTGAGAATGGGGGGGCCGTTCTCTGAGTGCCAAGATTGGGGGACGGTATGGGAGAACGACCATTTACACTCATTTTATAAATTAATTTTTAATCAATACCAAATAATATTGAATTTACTTGAAAATTTTAGCACATATTTATCACATCATCATCATGTGAATATAATCTATAAATTTTAATGATTTTCTAACATTTATATGATTTATTATAATTTTGTTAATTCTATTTTATAAAATATTTCACTAAAATTACAATAAATCTTACAAGTACTAGAAAATGATAAAAATTTACAGATTATCTTCTCACAATGTGGTGAACATGTGATAATATTTTCAAATAAATTCAATATCATTTGGTATTTTTTTTTAATTAATTTATAAAACGGGAGTAAATCATTGCAATAAAAAACTTTATTTAATAAAATCATTGCACTAAACACTTGATAGACTTGGTATTCTCTCTCTCTCTCTCTCGTGACAATCTAAAATCATTGCAATGAAAAACTTTAATTAATAAAATTTTTATAATATAAATTAAATTTTATAACATAACCTCTTTAATATCTTTATCCCTATGCTCACATGGATGCATGCATCCATACAAGGAGCTATGCCACGTGTTCGACCCTCATTGATAGATAATGTTAATCTGATCAATTAGCGAAATATGGTCACCACGTGTCACTATAACTTGTTTTATGCTCCTCAATTATTAGCCCAATATCATCTTTGGAACTTGTGAAGTTGAGAGTCAAGTTGGTAATGTGTTAATTTCAATTTGCTTATTTAGAGTTTCTAGTTAATAACCCAACAACTATTCATATTTACATTTATTCTCGTTTCTAATCACAATTAATTACACTAATCGTGATTATTGTCAATAATCATAAACGAAACTAGGCCATTACAGTTACTGTATCGGCGACTCACTGTTTGTACAACCATGTAATAACTCTCCTCGGCTATTGAGTTCTCAACCTTCTCATGGTTTATTTCTTAGACTACGACTTCTTCTTCACTCTATTTGTTTAGACTTAAGACATAGTCTAGAGATTTTGAACATACACCGACACATCGTGCTTGCAAACATTAAATCCATCTGTCGACTTGAAAGGGACAAGTCGTCTAAATATTTACAGCATTCACGTGTCTGTTAGTTCCATCTCTAGTCTTAAAAGTTTTCAGGGTTAATAACAACGTTCTTCAAAGTTGATAACACTTATTTTCTGGTGACTCGCCGGATTCATGATAATTTTGGGTTCATTCTTTTAATCTACCGGCCACCGTACCAGGGAGAAAAGTCGATATATAGGAGAAGTTATTATTGGATAGCAAAGAGTTGTGTTTGATAAAGATTACAAATCACACAAGAACACACATCATCCTTCATCAGACTGCTGAATACACTTGATAAATCTCAGCTGGAGAGATCTGTCTATCACCCTGAGGCATCCCCCCGCGCAAGATTTTTTCATATTATTCCACCATACACCACGAAAGAGAGAAGAGAGAGAAGTTCTAGAGAGGGAAAGCTTAGATATATAATTCACATGCTGATTAAGTAGTCGCCCATTTCTTAATTCTCTGGTTTAGCCTGTGCTTGTGCAGCAGCATAAGCCTCGGCCTCAGCAGCGGAAGCGCAGCACCTGTAGCCGCAACGGTAGCGGCATCCGTATCCTCCTCCGCCATATCGGCCTCCTCCTCCGCCATATCGGCCTCCTCCTCCGCCATATCTGCCTCCTCCTCCGCCATATCTGCCTCCTCCGCCATATCTGCCTCCTCCTCCATATTGCTTCGAGTCCTCCAGTCCATTCGTCTCATCTGCACATTTTACAAAACATTTTATGTTAAGTTCGACAAGTTTCTTAAACAGAAGCACGGTTCTTATTTAGTTACCTATTTGCTCAGTTTCAGCCAGGTCTCTAGCTGAGACCTGCGAGGCAATGACAACAATGGCAAACAGAAGACCTAGGAAAATGAGAGCTTTGGAGCCCATTTCTGCGACTCAGATCACAATACACTAGAACTAAAAGTTGTTTGAGAGAGGGATGGGGAAGTAAGGAGGAAATGTGATCTATTTATAGGGGAGAAGAAGAGAGCTTCAGGAAGAACCTGTCTAGTAGGATTGAAGATTCACCGCATAAATCTAGTTGGGTGTTGAGTAATCAGTGACATTGTTTTTATCTTTTTTCAAGGATAAGTTCAAATAACTTTAGTCAAATTTGGCTGATTTAAGAGCGACCCACAAATAAACAGCACTAAAAAAAAAAAAAAAAAAGACTTGCAAATCAATAATATCAAACCTGGTTGAAAATAAGTCATTATAATTGAATAAAATGACCTGAACGCACGTGTCGTCGATCTTATCTCAGAAAACCAGTCCAGCCCCACTCCATTAAAGCACATTTATTTCTTTAATCAATATCAAACCCGGTTGGAGTTGGACACATACAGCTTCTTAACTGGGTTATGTAATCAAATTTCCATATGGCTGACGGGGAGATCAACAAATTTGCATCTAAGAATAAGTAAAACTTAAAAACTTGGAGGTGGAATTTATTTACCCAGATAAATGAACTCTTTCAGCAGAACATGTCAGGACAAGAAACGTTATAATTCGAATTCTGGTTTATCTGGACCACCTGCTACGTGCATAATAAATGCAAGGAGTTGCAGTTCAATGACGATTCCTACTGATAGTGACCTGTTTTGTAGAGATGTTCAAGAACAGTCCACTGGAACAACAATGACAAAAAATTGAAGTGGCTTATTCGCGTTGGAGATTGAGTTACAAGTGAACTGCAGTCAGTGAGTTCACACGATTTTTTTGGACTTCAAAAAAGATGCTTAAAATACTACATTGTTGAGCATGCATGATGTTACAACTTTTATTTTTAAAGTAGTGTATCTATCAAAGAGGAGTAGTGAGAGATGGGTGGTATGGACGGCAAGTGAGTGAGATAGAAATCTTAGAGGATATCTGCGGGCATGGCTGATAATTCGACAGCCATATCGATCATTCAATGTGGGGTTAGTAGTTGATAAGGAACCCCAGAGAAATGCTTCGATTTTGTGTCCAGATACCTGTAAGCATGGCGACACTGATCACAAAAAAGATCCAAAGAAGAGAGAGAGAGAGAGAGAGAGAGAGAGAGAGAGAGAGAGAGATAGACGTAATGAGTGACGCAGAGTGGGTTGTTGGCATTGTAGATCAGAAGATCGCATCTGATGAACTGGAGAGATGGTGGGGGACCGAGTCATAAATGAAAGAAAGAGAGAGATAGAGAGAGAGAGAGAGAGAAGGACGACAGTGTGCATGTGATGGTCTACAATCATCATTCGTACAATACAAATGCATGGATGTCAAGGGTGTTACATGAAAATTGAAATCAATAAACCTCATTCATTAAATTGTTTTAATTTTAATTAAAAATGACAGAAAAACAACGTGTACGTGTGAATTAGCTTAACCCAACCGCTTATATAATTGATTAAAATATTAAATTAAAGTATAGGCAATAGATATTTGCCACTTCTAAGACAGACAGTAGTCCACCTGCATACTTTATTTGGTGAGAAAATTGTACATAATGTGTGTAAGTCTAAAAGTAGAGAGTGGAGAGTAAAGTAAGTTTGAATTTTGGGTCCTTCATCCTGACACTGCATCAACCCTTTTTTTAAAGACACTCCCCATCTCGTCCAACGTCCAACGAATGACCTAATTTTATCACTTTTTTCTTAGACACTCGGCGTTTCAACTTCAAACAAACAAACAAGTCATCATCAATTACTAGTCAATAAAGATCTACCGCATAATTTTTATTGGTTTCACTTTATATTTACGTGTTATTTATTGATAAAATATTCATGTAAATAATTAAAATATTATCTCTCGAACAAATAATCATCGAATGAAGTTTTGAGTACGTATTTTCAAAATAAAGTACAGAGCGAGCGCGACAGCAACAGCGTGACACAATTTTCAACTTTATGGATCGTGTTCACACCAAAAATGGTCCTTGTACTCTCAAATCAATTAATTGCCAGGCTTTCAAAGTGATGTAGGTGGTGTTTCGCTGAGCTATGTAATCGACTAGAGTACTATTGTAACATGTGCAATATAAATGATTTATAGCTTATTATAGTTATCAATATCGATTTCATTCGTCCGCAATTCGTGTCGTCACATTAATCACTAAGATGCAGGCTTTTACAAGGGTTTATACAAATGCAATCTGCAGTAAAATGAAATTTTTTAAATTAAATAAAGTTTTTTTTTTTTTTTATGATTTATTTGTTATTTTCTACAAGAACATCGACAGTTCGGCCGATGGAATGAAACCGAGAAGTCTTTCACCAAAGAGATCAAACTCGGATGAAAGAATCCGGCCGGAATCTAAGTCGTCCTTCCAGACCTGAGCAAGGAGAGTGGATCTTTTCAAGGATTGATCATTGTCTCTTATCCCAGCTCTCAAAGCCAATTGTTTGGAAGATGGGAATGCTACACGAGTATTGTCATCCCCCGGGGCACCTGGTTCGGCCATCGTTTTATCTTCAGAGTGTGACGCCAATGAGTTTGTTGCCATGACATCTATTGGGCCATCGGTTATGAATTTCTTCAGCGTCGGTTGCCCGTCTGGGTCGTGTGAAGTTTCCCTGCGCTTATCTATATGACATAAAATGAGGATAGTCAGAATAGTGGGGGACTTTGCCTCTTGGGATGGATGACTTTTGGCATTGATGCCGCTGTTTTGTTTCTAAACCAGAAAAGTTAAAAGAAACTCTTACTCGAAATCGAACTCACAACTTTGACGTTAGTCCTCCAAACAGCATTGCCTGGAATAGACGGAAAAGTCGGGAAGATTTTGAGTCTATCGTAAATGCATTGGCCAACTGCACGCTGTAAGATGCATTGTATTCAGTACATTGATAAACAAAGACTTTGTCTCCGATGGGCAACAATGTAAGAAAGAAAACTCACCAGCAAGGCGCCATAAACACGCCAAGCTTCTTGTCTCTTCATCTCGTTCTTTTGATTACGTAGGAGCATTTCTGGCTCCAGAAGACGTAGATAAGGTTCTAGATTTGGTAGTATAAGAAGGCGAACCTAGTTATTAACAAGTAGAAACAATTATCATCTAGAGGAGTTATAAATTGAGAGATGCATAGCTCAAACCAAACAAACAAATCTATTTCCATCATACTGATGTAAAAAAAAAAGGTCCGAAAAGCATTGTTAGATTTAGGACAAAAATAATGGCGGAAATAAATATACTTTCATAGCTTTTTTTTTCTTTTTTATTTAAAATAAAAAAATAAAAACCAAAAAGAACTAATCCTTTCTTATACCTCTCACCTCTGACCTAATGTTTTTTTTTTTTGAAAGGTTAAATCAAGTTAAAACTGCTGTAGTGCGAAAAAAATACCACATTTGTTCCCAACGCAGCCATTCCTTGAATTGCACCATAGTGTTGAGTCAATGAGCGTTTTGGGTCCAAAAAGGCATTGAGCAGAGTTTTTGTAAGGCGTGTCTGAAGTGTATTGTAAACATGCCCAAATCTGCAAAAAATGAAAATTAAGATCGACCAGAAATAACTTCAAAAGACTGACATTTTTTAATTAATCTCCCACAAACTGCAGAGATTTATCAAGTCATATAGTCTAGACTGTAACGGTCTTAAGATAATCGCCCATTCGACAGAACAGTATTGTATATTTTGGTAAATCAAGCATGCAACTTTACACTATGGAATTAGCATTTTCAACCTTGCATGCACTTTACTATTTAGGAGAGAAATAATTGATATACACAATATAGCGCAGGCATAAAAAAAAAAAAAAAAAAAAAAAATCATCAGTATGGCACAAGCATTGATCATTACAAATAAATTTGTAATTTTAACCTTTTACATATTGAAGCAACCAGGTTTGCAGTGAAGTCCCTGAGCTCCCAGTGGTTATCTGAAAGTCTATGACCCAATCTTTTTGCAACAAGGCAGGTAACAATAGATGGCATTAACTGATGTAGCTGGCAACGCAAAAAGGAATAAAAAAATCACCTCAGGTAATTCATAGTACGGTTTGGAAACTAACCACCTAGGTGACCCAATTGTGGTGCCATGCAATAGCAATACCAGACAACAAAAAGAGGAGACACAAAACGTAGTATGCAAGAAGTTTAATCATGCATAGCGGTTCAATCATTTCATAAAACAAAACTCTATAAAACCAAAAAAGATATTGGATGATGAACCAATGTTCACCCAGGAAATGGGTGGAACAGTGTGATAAACCTCTTGTGAGGTTCACATATTCTAGAAGGCAAGAAAAGTAAAGAATTGCAGTTGTAGACGGTTGAATATGAACTGCAATTAGCACTTGCTGAGTTAAGTCAGTTGTTCGCTGTATAAGTAGAGAAAATAAAGAAAGAGAAAGGGGGGAAGATTTTGGCAATGTGAAGTGTGGAGAGTGAATGACTCTCGACTTACCTTCTCGGTGTGTGAATAGAGTTATATACAGTGACTGTGTACTGTTGACTCTTTTTTGTAATATTCAATAGAAAGTTTAGCAAAATTGTTTCTATCACAGTAGTGAGAACAGGTGTTCAATAATCATAAATGCATCTACATAAATGAAAATAAAGAAACTGCAAAGTCTGTAAAACTTGCTATAAGAGAAAATGAGAAACAGAAAGAAAAGTGAGAAGAGTCACAGAAAAATTTAAGGATCATTAATTTGTTAGATGACATCCATCCAGAAAACATCAGATTAAAGAAAGAACCTAATACTCTCATAGAACTAAATCACGTGAAAACTTACATATGGTTCTACGTGTATGTGAGGATTCTGGAGAAGACTCAATACAACACGCATCAAAGCAAACAGAAGGGAATAATCACCCAAACCACGAGAAACCTGATATTTTAAGGAGAATCAACATAAGTAACAAATTAATTCAAGAGTTTTATTTATGTCCAGTGTTGATTTATGATCATTATTACCTCTTCCGCTATAAAGCACGTAAAATAAGGAACTAATGGATGAAGTCCAGAGTCAGTGGCCAAACTAACTAGTGCTTCTTTAAATAGGATTGAATCTGACTTGCTGACAATAAGCTCAGTGATCTTTTCAAAATACAACTGCTTCGCACAAATACAAATCGATGATGGGGAGATAAAAAAATAATAAGTTGAATGAAAAAACAAAGTTAGGATAATGCACCTACCTGAAGCTCTTTGGATAATATGTGCTTGACTGGTAATTTAATGTCGACAGGAACTCCATCTTTTTGGTCATTGCTTTTCGATTCCAAGGGAGCTGCTATTACTATAAACAAAGGCATGACAAAAATGTAGACCT
The DNA here is from genome assembly GCA_022432975.1 of Begonia masoniana. Classification (NCBI taxonomy): domain Eukaryota; kingdom Viridiplantae; phylum Streptophyta; class Magnoliopsida; order Cucurbitales; family Begoniaceae; genus Begonia; species Begonia masoniana. The sequence continues at coordinate 5,738,057 of CM039504.1, forward strand.
TACTTCAAAAACTTGTATGGGCACAGCCAAGAAACATAAAATACTTCAAAGTTCAAATTGTCCGAGTTGATCTTCCATGATGATAAGTTTTGACAAAAAGAAACTCCCTACACTTAATAGTAGATTGAACCCAGAAGACACTTATGCAAGTAGAGTTCCTAAGAAATTAAGGTATCCTGGCATTATGCAGAAGTTTAAATGGTGCTACAGACAGGAAGCAGTGCATCAATTGTGGTGCCCAAATGATTCGGCAATAATTTTACTCATATATTTATTAGACTCGTATACAATTGTAAACTGCACACGTGATGCTTCTAAGTGGTAACTTTAGAAATTTTTCTTTACAAACAAACCTTGTAAAGGAGCATTTTCTGGGATGGCAGGCTGCACCCCTTCAATTGCTAGCCAATGACAAAGTACTGTGGTATCAAGAGGAGCTTTTGGTAATGGAGCTTCAATCACCTGCACGTCAAACATGCATATTGATACATCAGATCCTGCAGCAAGGATTGAAATGACATCTATGGCAATGCAGAGATGCTTACGTCTTTGAAATCCAAATCCTTGTCATCAACATAAAACAGATCTCTATGTCCAAGAGCTCTTTTAAACCGCAAGGGACCACTAGAGTTAAAACCATATATAGGCTGATAGAACAACATAAAAAGAAATACCAGTTAATAATTTATTTCATCTGTAAGCATAATGACACAAAGTGCAGGAAAACAAATAAAAAATAAAGACTAATAAGGAATGAAATTCATATCCAAAAAATTAAAAATGCTTACCTCAACATTTCTCAGGTTTAAAGCACCATCAATATCATCTGGGGTCAACTTTGTTCTTTTTGAATGTCGCATGCATTTGATAGCTTCCTAAATTTTATATAAGAATTTCTTTAGCTCGAAATCACTTCACGTAATATTTATGCTAATGTCAGAAATCTCCAAAACTCTCATATCAGTGATGTGACTAAACAAGAGAACAAAACATGTAATAAACAGCAAACAGAAAAAAAAAAAAAAAAAAAAAACACATAACAGGCAGTACTACCTGCATAACCTCACGTAATCGATATTCTACATCAGGAGCAAGCTCCAGCGCTGCATCTGGAGACAAATTGTTAATCCCAATACCCTGTGCAATGACTTCTATATTCTCCTTGGACACAATACTCATTCTTTTCTTTTGTAATACCTCTCGTACTGTATCTCAGCCAATCATATTATCCTTTTAGTAGGTCCCAACTGTCCAACCCAAAACAACAAACAGATGGGTATTACTAACAAATTAAACAACGTTGAAAAGTCCAGCTCAATTCGCTTTATCTGAATTTAAACCTTAGTTTATCCTAAAACGGCAAAAGGTTATACTCTACAAGCACAATTCTTTCGGTGGTTTAGCTGTACACTGCAACGAGCTAAAAGAACTAAAAACAGTATATTCCCAGTTACGAGTAACAACATCAACTTCCTGACATTAGAAAACCACCAAACTATGTAAAGGAAGCAAGCAAAGAGGTTTCGCATAGCAAAGCGCAACAGACTTACTCGTAGTCGCTGAAATATAGCCGGGGTTGATTTTGAAGCAGTGTTAATAAATAGGAGAAATCTCAGGTCTCGGCATTCCAATTTTGGATAAATATACGGTACTCCATCCATCTACGTAGCCACACACCTGATCATGGACCAACTTCTTGCACAAACCTTTGTATTAAGAGTTTTTATAGTAGGAAAATTTGTTAAAATTCAATTGAGCAGATGGGCATGCCTCAACTAGCTCTCTCTGGACTTGAAACTTCAAACTTCAGCAGAAATGTCAGAAGGAAAAAGAAATAGACAGAAAAGAGGAGGAGAGATAAATAGAAAAATCCGAAGTCAGATCAAGAATAAAAGAGGAGGATTGGAAGAGAGAATAGCAAGGAGAAGGAGATCCAGGAGAAGCTCAGAGAAAGTGAGACAGAAGGTGAAGATTGGAGAAGGGTTAGGGCTCGTGAGGGATCGTGAGAACTAGGGTCAATATTGTAGCTTAGTCAGCTCTAATCGGTAGTTCAACCTCGTCGTCCCAGTGAGTCTGCGACTAGGCGTATAGATCGGCTCAGTGATTTGGCTGATTGGGTTGGGCTAGCCTCGTTGGCAAGGGCTGGGCTGAGTCTATAGACTGAGCTTGCTGAGTGAACTGGGCTGGATGAATGGGCTGTTGGCTGATTGGGTTGATCTTAATGGGCTTGGTAGGTGGCGGGGTTGGGCAGGTGGGATTGGATGTATGGACTGAGCCAATGCGGTGGAATGGATGAGCCTTACTCACTGACCCAGCTCAGCCAACTTACAGACCTAACCATATCACTTTCATTAAGCTGGGTCAGTCATCACTAGGCTCGGGCACAATGCGTTGTTCTGATTGGACTTTTTTACGGGCTCGACCCAAAATCGGCAGACTACGGGCTCACCCAAAAATGAATGATTCGGGTTGAACCGGATTCTCAAATAGCCCGAAGGACATCGGTTCATAAACATTTTATCAGTGGTCCACACTAACCCAACATTAAATTCCCCAATCAATTAGTAGGGTTAGGGTTTCCTTTTCATTTCTTTCACCACTCCCAGGGGTTTTTCTGTTATCCTCGATTTCAATGGCGGCAGCCACAGCAACTGGGACGGGAAATGCGCTAGCGAAGAGGAAGCCGGTATTTATTAAAGTAGAAGATCTTAAACCTGGAACTAGCGGACATACACTCACGGTGAAGGTGGTAAGCTCCAACAATGTGAAGGTCGTCAACAAAGTTGGTCGATCCACCGTGCTTCCGACCCGTCCTCAACAACCGACTCGAATATCTGAGTGTCTGGTTGGCGATGATACTGGTTCTATTGTCTTCACAGCTCGAAATGACCAAGGTACATCTAGAAATGAACATATACGCTCTGCAACTTTTTCTGCATTTGTTTTTTTTAGTTTAAAAAAAGAGATAAATTTATTTTTTGGAAACGTACGCCTAATAACCTTATGATGCGTCTCGATTACATTTTGAACGGGAAAATATGCGTTCGCATTGAAATTTTATCCAGGTATTTGGTTTTTTACTTATTTCCATTAGGTTTGTATTTGCACCGATATTTTTTGAGTTTTTTCTGGGTAAGGAATTAATAAATGATAAATTTATTATCAGCCCATCAGCTTAATAAATGATGCGTTCGCTTTGGGGATTGTTGTTAATTTAAGACTGTGTCAGAGTGAGTAGTCCCAAGATTGAATCTCAACACAGGAGAAAATTAATTTCATTGAAAAAAATCTACATGTAATATCCAATAAAAAGATATTGGCTATGTGTGAGGCTAACAACTCATAAACTTAAGTTTTTTGGATTGTTGGTCATTTAACAATTTTGGAGAGGAAAAAATTGAAATCCATTTAATCGAAAAGGAGGGATAAATCTAAATGCAGCAGAGAAGCTAATACTGTTAATCGAGAGTGCTTAAGAGATTTCGATACATTTTTTGTATTTTACCATGCTTATAGCCTAGAATGATCCAAGGTCTGTTGCTAAACTATTTCTAATAATTGAATCTTGTGTAGTTTTTGAACCTACAAATCTTTTTGCGTTCAACTAGCTCAGCTTACTCCTCTTTTATCTATTTTCTTCATTGCTCTAGTTATTGGTTTGATTAATGGTAGACTAAACAATGTTGTACCCATCATCACTTCAGTTCTTGGACCATACTTTGAGTACTTTCTCGGATAACAAGGGTAACATATTCTAATGAATATGTTGTATTGTCTTGTCACTTCTTCGTTCAATCTTTGCAGTTGATATCATGAAGCCTGGTGCCACTGTGATCCTGCGAAATGCTAAGATAGACATGTTCAAGGGTTCCATGAGGCTAGCAGTTGACAAATGGGGTCGGGTCGAAGTTGGGGAACCTGCTACTTTTGAGGTTAAAGAGGATAACAATCTTTCTCTGGTTGAGTATGAACTTGTCAACGTTGAAAAGTGATTTCTATAGTTTAGAAGTGAATATTTTTAGCTACTTGTGACTTGATTATTGATTGTTACCTGGTTGAGACTTAATTAATTATATAAAGTTTATATGGTACACAAATCATGTCGAAAATGTTCTAATGGTGCGATTAATGCAATTCAATGCCAGATCAGGAAATCTTATTGGTCTATTCTGCTATTCTATCTCTCCAATGGTTTGGAAGGCAAATGCCTACACGATTATGGTATGCATTCTCCAAGACCCAATTCAGTTTTTGTATACTCGGTCTCGAATAATCTTGACAAAGTTGAAGTTTGGAAAATGGGTTCTAAATGGGAACAGAGCGTTTTAACTCAATGAGTCTTCGAAGGCGGATTCCCTGTTGAGTTGCAGCCCTAAAGACAGGAAAGAAGAAGGGAATTCCCACAAATTCACATCAAATTGCAAGATGACTTTTGAGAACGATCATGATTATCAAAAACCAAACTTAAATTCTAGTTTCTTCAGAAGCCGAAATTTGAGTAAGAGTCATAAAGTAGATTAGAACATGAAAATTAACTAAAAAAGAGTTGATGTTGTGCATCGATTATGCGTGAAGGGTTCTTCTTCCTCTTAAGTCTACTCTTGAAATAGCTCAATCTGTCAGTGGACTGGAATCTTCTAATTTAATACCATTCGGTCACTCAAAGTGCAAAAGTTTTGTAAGGGATCGCATTCTCCAAATCTTATGAGCATTCATCACACATCATCGTTGAATACTGGTAGAAGAAAAGTGATTATTAGGACAATCTAACTTTTGAATCAGATAACTATAACCACGAAATGATAAAAACAAACAATGAAATGCAATTCAATATGTCAATCAAATTTATCAAGAATAAGAAATCAGCAAATTTACCATCTGGAAGCCAACAATAGTTGCGGCGCGATACGGGAAGCATTGATTTCATCAATGCCAAAGCTGTTGCGGAATGGAAAGGAAGCATTGACTCCAAGCAGAAGCTCAATTCAGCCGAACACCTTCAGCGTAATAATATGAGCTTTAGTTCGTACATACCAGATTTCTCTCCCAACTAAACTAAGGAAAACAAAAAATTGATACTAGGAGACTCGAGCCACTACGAAACTGTTTTCTACATCGCAATTCAGATTGAAAATCCCAACATTCAACCTAATAGCATAGAAATCAGAATAAACCCGAACAATAGATTTACAACAACCCTATTTCTTCGCAAAGCAAAATCAAAGAAAGCAGTAAAAAACCTTGAGGTCCTCCGGGGGAGGGGTTTGCCGGCTGTCATCCGAAACGGACGGCGAGCAGCCCTGGCTTCGGAACCCAGCCGAGTCGTTGCCGAGTTACGAACCGAGCCGGTAGACAACCGTAAAATCGACCGCGCAGCGAAGGAGGCCATCGCCAATAAGAGAAAACGAAATAAAATTGAATTTCAGATATTTATTGGTCAATCCAAGATGCAATTACCAAAAGGGGTCGCTAACCCTATTATAATGACTCGTGTTTGGCCATAGCATAAATATTTAATTTATTATATTAATTTTATTAATTATTGTTTTACACGTGAAATAATACGAGGTATGAGAAGATGGAGGAAGAGTGAGAATGGAAGGGACAAAGATGATGTATAAATTTAGGATTTGAAAACATGTTTGATATCTTTGTGTGTGTTGTTGATGTAACATTAGGAAATAGATCTTTCAAGGAGCATACTCCTGGTTTCTATGCTCTTCTTGGTTTTCGAACTCCTCCATGGAATTGTATTCATTTGGATACTCATTTCCGCCATTGAAGCTCTGCATCTTCGAGCTTTCTGTCGATTCATACCCATTATATTCACCGTTTTGATTTTCACTGCCCACGTCGTAGAAGTACTTCCCATTCTCCATAAATCTTGTATCGCTCATCCCTTCACTTTCTATCTCGCTCTCATTCTTCTCGTATGTATTCTTGTACCCGCCATTGTTGTAGCTTTCTGAGTTCTCGTAGTTGCGGCCATACAAGTTAGTTCTTTCGTATCCGCTCTCAAAGCTGCTTTCGCCGGGAGAATAATCTTCCTTAGCGTTGTAGTAGTCTTCGTCGTTGACAGTCGTCGTCTTCGTCCGTTTTTCCGGCGAGAATTCAGCAGAACGATGACCGTACAGACCATAGGCGTTTTGGCTCTCGTAAAAACTAGGCTCTGGTTCAGGTGCAAAGGACGGGGCTAGTTCTGGAGGAGAAGCTGGCAACGAGAACGGAGAAGGAGCAACTGTAGGAGCGATTTCAGGAGGAGATACGTCGTTGCTAACGTCGAAGAAGGTGCTTAATCTGGCGTCGATATGGGCAGAGGAGGCCAGCAAAAGGAGGAAGGCGAGAAAGAAGGGTGGTTTGAGGAAGGAAGCCATTGAAGGGAGAAGTGAGAAAAGTGAGAGAAGAGAAGGTGGAGTATCTGAAGTCTCTCCATCTTCTCTTATACAATTCCACTTCAAAATTTCAGAAAATTTCCCGGTAATTTTGCGCAGATTGAGGGAACAAAAGGTCTGTGTGGGGTTTGAAGATGATGAAATAAGACCATCTTAGAGAGAGAGAGAGAACTGGGAATAAAGTGGGCAGCGAATGCTTATTTGCAATTATATTCAGAGGCCTGCATGCTTTCCGTCTTTGACTTTAGACTTAAGCCTTTCACTTCTCCGTAAATCAAGGGCCAAATCATTACTAATAATATTAACTAACGATAATTATAAAAAACTATACTGTATAAATAGACATGCCTTATTCCTCATTTTCTCTCTCAATTAAATCATATTTTTAAAACTTAAAAAATTAATAACAATAATAATGATTTATGGGTATCTTTTATTCTAGAGTTTCATTATGTAACAGTTGGTCTTCCATTCAGTGATTTTTTACCAAAAATAAAATAAAGAATAATTATCAAATTGAACTATGTACTAAATATTTTTTTTATATTCGCACCCTGTACTACAAAAATTGACAAACTGAACAATGTACTTTGATTATATTATCATTTTTGACCTTCTATCAACAATTTCACTAAACTCTCATTTAAAAAATTACCAAAAAATCTTAGATTCAGTTGAAATTTTTACCACATGTTCACTACTTAATGCAGAGATAATCTAAAAATTTTCGTGATTTTTTAACACATGTACGATTTATTGTAATTTTGTTTTAGTATTTTATAAAAACATTATAATAAATCATATAAATTTTACAAAATCACGACAATTTTTTTATTATCTACCCATGATAGGTTGAACATGTAAAAATTTGGTATTTTTTAAAAAATTAATTTATAAAGTAAAGAAGAAATTTATATTAATTTAAACAAATACGAAAAGATATTGGATTTATTTGAAATTTTTTCCACATGTTCATCACATTATAAGTAGATAATAAAAAACTTCTCGTAATTTTTTAAAATTTGTAGGAAGAATTATAATATTTTTATAAAATACTAAAATAAAATTACAATAAATTGTATATGTGTTAAAAAATAACGAAAATTTTCAGATTATCTTCTCATTAATTAGTGAACATGCGGTAAAAATTTCAACTGAATTTAAGATCGTTTGGTAATTTTTTAAATGAGAGTTTAATAAAATTGTTGATAGAATGTCAAAAATGATAATTGAATCAAAATACAGAGTTTGTTTTGTCGATTCTTTTTAGTACAATGGACGAATTAAAAAAATATATATATTACAGGATTCAAATCGATAATTAATCTAAAATAAATGACTAAAATGCAACAAACAACGTACCACGAACTACACAAGTTCCAATAGGCAAAGCTAGCAGAAATTTCTCCTCCTCCTCCGACGTCTCCGGACTCGAGCGTTTGGCCACATTCTGATCGGACAGTGCCACCGTCTCAAACAGCGCCATCTTCATCAAAACATGCAAAAAATCAACAAATATAGCCAGTACTTGGCCGCCTCCTCCCTCTCCAAACGCACTGACCCATCAATCACCCACAACCCATCAAACGTCGCCAACCCATGCCGGACCTTGCCCCATTTGTCTCTGAAACTGTCGGTGTAGGGCTCTTTTTTGGGTTACTGTGGTATGGCTCTCGCTTTGGTGCGCGAAAATGTGGGCGGAAGGTTTGCTAAATGTGCTGTTAGTTTTGAAATCCTTCCTCATGCCTTCTGCCGTAGCCTTTTCGGTGCCAAGACTTTGTTGGGCCGATGAGGAGCTTCGTTCGAGCCGGGCCTGAGGATAAGTGCGTTCTTCTAATTGAACTTTTTCTGAGGTCCAATATTATTTTAACGTCTTCGTCGCCACTGTCCATAGCCAACTTTTTGCAGCACTTCCACAGCTTTCGCACTGACTCCTGGCAGTGAGGTTGAGGGAGTGGGGCAGTCTCTCAACCATCTTCTTTGACTTCGGACTGTTTTCTTTCCATGTAATTCAAACTTGTCTTGTTTAATTATTTCTTGGTGGCTTTATGAATTGGCAGCCATGGATGGAACGGAATAAAAGAGCACGTTTTGCCCTGCTTTCATCTCTCACTCTCTCTCCCTCTCTCTCTCTCTCTCACTCTCTCTCTCTTTCCTTCTCTCTCTCTCTCTCTACAGCCATGCAGCCATTGCTTTTCCTGCTCATTCTTCTCTTCTTTCCTCTCACTTTTTCTTTGAACCAAGATGGCCTCTATCTTCAGCTAGCTAAACTCGGCCTCTCCGACCCTTCTCTCTCCCTCTCTTCCTGGAACAGCCGGGACAACAACTCTTGCAAATGGTTCGGAATCACCTGCGACTCTGCAACTCAACGGGTCACCTCGGTCGATCTCGCCAACTCTCAGCTCTCCGGCCCTTTTCCCTCCTCTCTTTGCCTCATTCCTTCTCTCTCCTATCTCTCTCTCTCTAACAACTCCATTAACTCCTCCCTCACACCTGATATTGCCCAATGTCAAAGTCTTCTATATCTTAATTTATCTCAGAATCTCTTCGTCGGTTCAATTCCCGATGCCCTTTCCCAAATTCCTAATCTCCGGCTGTTGGACCTCTCCGGGAACAACTTTTCGGGAGGCATACCGGCGAGCTTCGGTCAGTTTCCGCAACTTGAATATCTCATACTTGTTGATAATCTTTTGAATGGGACTATACCTATTTCTCTCGGCAACATTTCGAGCTTGAAAGAGCTTCAGCTTGCTTACAACCCTTTCACTCCGGGTCGTATACCGAGTGAAATCGGTAACTTGACGAGTCTGGAGGTTCTCTGGCTCAGTAGCTGTAATCTCGTGGGTCAGATTCCCCCGAGTCTAGGTCGACTGTCTAGGCTCGAAAATCTTGATTTGTCTAGTAACGATCTCAGTGGAACAGTTCCGGATTCGTTCTCTGATTTGAGAAGCGTTGTCCAGATTGAGCTCTATATGAACTCACTTTCTGGCGTGTTTCCAACGAGAATGTCCAATTTATCTGCGCTGCGACGAATTGACATCTCGTTGAATGAGTTCACGGGAACGATCCCCGAGGAACTGTGCTCGCTCGAGCTCGAATCTCTGAATTGTTATGAGAATCGTTTTGAAGGGTCTTTGCCGGAAAGCCTCTCAAGGTCGCCATACTTATCCGAGCTCAGATTGTTCAACAACAAACTAAGTGGGGCATTGCCTAGAGAGCTTGGAAAGAACTCGCCATTGCAGAACGTTGACGTTTCGTATAATACATTTTCCGGTGAAATTCCGGAAAGCTTGTGCTCAAAAGGGATGCTAGAAGAGCTAGTTTTGATATACAATTCATTTTCTGGACAAATCCCTGGAAGTCTCGCAAATTGCACGAGTTTAAGTAGGGTCCGGCTGCGGAGCAACAATTTTTCCGGCGAGGTGCCTGAGAAATTATGGGGCCTGCCGCATATTTATTTGCTTGACCTTGTCCAGAATTCACTGGTCGGTTCAATTTCTAAGATGATTTCTGGTTCTCAGAATCTCTCGATCTTGTTGCTTTCGAAGAACAGTTTTTCGGGATCCATACCCGATGAAATAGGATGGCTTAATAATTTGCATGAATTTTCAGGGAGTGCTAATAAGTTTTCGGGTGGACTTCCTGGAAGTTTGGTGAAATTGAGCCAGTTAGCAAAACTTGATCTCAGTGACAATACAATTTCCGGCGAGATACCGGCAGGAATTCAAGGTCTCAAGAGGTTAAACGAGCTCAATTTGGCATACAACAGTCTATCTGGTACCATCCCAAACGAAATTGGAAACTTACCTGTTCTTAATTATCTTGACCTCTCAAGCAATCGTCTTAGTGGAAAATTCCACTGGAATTACAGAATTTGAAGCTTAGTTTACTAAATTTGTCTAATAATCTCTTCAACGGTGATCTTCCTCCTCTCTATGCCAAGTCCAGCTATGAGAACAGCTTTGTGGGTAATCCAGGATTATGCATTGACCTCCCAGATCTCTGTTCAAACTCCCACCAAACTAAGAATCGGGGGCTCCTCTGGATTTTCTTGTTCATTTTCATCCTATCTGGTTGTGTTTTTGCCATTGGGCTCATCTGGTTCTACTGGAAGTACAGGACTTTCAAGAAGAACAAGAGAAGAACAACCCTCTCAAAGTGGAAATCCTTCCACAGACTCGGTTTCAGCGAGGACGAAATCATCAAAAGCCTCAACGAAGGCAACATCATCGGGAGTGGCGCTTCCGGAAAGGTCTACAAAGCAACACTCAGTAATGGAGAGGTAGTAGCAGTGAAAAGACTTTGGGAAGAAGTCAAGAAAGATGAGATTAGCGTTGATTCAGAGAAAGACGGATTCGAGGCCGAAGTTGAAACGCTAGGAAAGATCAGGCACAAGAGTATTGTGAGATTATGGTGTTGTTACAACTCGGGAAACTACAAGCTCTTGGTTTATGAGTATATGCCTAATGGCAGCTTGGGAGACTTGTTGCATGGCAGCCGAAAAGGCTCGTTGGATTGGCCTACGAGATATAAGGTGGCCATCGATGCAGCCGAGGGGCTTTGTTATTTGCACCACGACTGTCTTCCCCCCGTCGTTCATCGGGATATAAAGTCCAACAATATATTGTTAGATGCAGAGTTTGGAGCTAAAGTCTCAGACTTTGGAGTTGCCAAGTTTTTGAAACTCAATAAAAGGCCAGAATCCATGTCTGTCATAGCTGGCTCCTGTGGCTACATTGCACCAGGTATTATAGTAACTAATGGGATTTGGACTGCATTTGGAATCAAATTTGTTCATTGAAATCTAGTTTTTTCAGTCCTTAATTTGGCAAATGGAGAAATGTTGTAATTATTGTCGATGATGTTTGATGCAGAGTATGCATATACGCTGCGAGTGAACGAAAAGAGCGACATATACAGCTTCGGAGTGGTGATTTTAGAGCTGGTGACGGGTCGACCGCCGAACCACCCGGATTACGGCGAGAATGATTTGGTGAAATGGGCGTATAGCACGATGAACGAGAAAGGGGAGGATCAAGTGATAGATCCGAGGCTGGAATCCAAATACAAGGAGGAGATGGGCAGAGTTCTGAGAGTAGGCTTTCTCTGCACAAGCTCTCTCCCCATCAACCGCCCTTCCATGAGAAAGGTGGTGAAGCTTCTCGAGGAGGCAAGCTCAGAAGCCAAGTCCACGTCTTTTAGAAGAATGGGTACTCTCTCCCCGTATTACAATGCTGATTTTTCTGATCATGGAAGCTTGGATTGATTTGAAAATTATATGAAATGTAAATAAAAAAAAAAAAACAGTTATATGATGATTAGACAGCATGTTTAGAGGCCATGGGGGGGGGGCCCTTCCATAAAGCTGCCTCCTTTGTTTTTAACAATGATCCAACATCGATCATTCAAGTTTGGTCATTGGAATCTCCCTTTCTTGACTTGTGCCATCTCAAATTGCCGTGTTCTTCTGGGTTCTCCTCACTTGTTATTATTACCTGCTTTGTTAGGTTAACGTCTTCTTTTTTTTCTTTTTTCTTTTTTTAATTTATATTTTTCTGTTCGGTTTACAATTTAAATCTGTCTTTTTTTATTATTTTTATATTATTTAGGTAACCCACATTACCTATCTTACAAATAATTGAGATATTATTTTGAGTCAAGAGAGACTATTCTTTTTCTACCTTCGACTCCAAACAAGAATTCGATGGGATCTGAATTCTAGCTTTGTCGGGTCGGTCTCATATTCAATATTAAGGTTAAATGGTTTCCACGTAAAAAATTTTTCATTATATTATAATATAGAAGATAAAAATAAATATAACGATTAATAGAATACAGCAATATCGCATTTCTTCGATCTATTCATCGAATATATGTTTATCAATAATTAATATTTTTTTTTATCAATTATATATTAAAAATATTTAAATATTTTAGTGTCAATGTTTTGCGGACTTTCTTTTCGGTTTTGGGATCAATTTTCAACCCCCTACCAATATCAATGTCATGTCACAACTTTCAAACTACAATTATTTTGTTGTGCCAATCAATCCTTATTTTAATACCGTAGCATTTTTTTTTTTAATTTTTAATTTGTGATTTAATTCTACAATTTCATTATGTTGTGTTTTTATTTGCAAACCACTCTTTCCTCTTTTTTGTATGTTGTTTTTTCATCGTCTAGGATTTCTACTTAAATATTTTGTGTAATTGGTTGCATATTCTAGTTTTTAATTTGTACCTTATTGGGTTTATCTTATCGTTATCTTATCAACACGAGTTGGTAGGGTATTTAATCTGTGACAGTTTGTCTACCTACTTTGACCAGATGACACTTCTTTTCAGCCACGTGCAATTTGACCAGTCTACTGTTATTTGGTTTTGAAATTTGGGGCCCAAAAGATGTCAAAAGCAAAGAGTTTGAAATTTGCTGAATTAAAATGTTATTTTAATTTAAAATCAATAGTACCAACCCTGGCCAAGCTTATACTTGTATTGGTTCTATGAAGAACATTTTAGGTGTATTTTAAGATTAAAAATGAGGAAATTCACCGGCGAATTGAACAAAAGATTGAGTTTAACCAGAGATTGAGATTCAAAGAGAGACAAGAGACATAATGAAATATACTATTAAAAAGTTGAGATTTTTATCTACTCACGTGACAGTAAACTCATTAATGAGTATAATTAACTAATATATTATCAATAATTAAAATAAATTATTAATTACGTTAATTAATGAGTGAGAAGTTAGAAGATAAAAAATATGAAGTAAAATTAAAAAGTAAAAATAACATTACTCTAAAAAACATAGATATATAAAGATAAAATTCACTATTTCAAGCGCATATTTTGTTATAAATCGATGGCCCAAATTCTTTTAGCTATGGTTCAAAAAGTTCAAGAAGCAAGTTATCAGGCTTTTTGGTGGATCTATTGTAGTATGGAAATATTTCAAAGGCAACTACAAGATAAAGCCTTTGGCAAATATAATATGTCCATAATACTATAGATCTACCAAAAACCGTCACAACTTAACATCACATATGTACTATAGGGGTGGGCACGATCTGGTCTGGTCCCCACTTGAAATCGGACGGGACCGGTCATTTCGGGATTTTGATTCTTAGGACTGGAACCGGTCCCGAACCGGGACCGGAACGAAAATTCGGTCTGGTTCCCGATTCGGTACCAGTTCCTCTCGAATTTTTTTTAATTTTTTTTTGTTTTTTTTGTTAAAATTGCAAAATGCAAAAACACATCAACAAAAGCATTCTGAATGCTTCTTTTCTACCCTGTTTAACATGTAAATGTAATTATAATAAAACCAATTTAACAGAAGTATTCTGAATGCTTCTTTTCTATTCTGAATGCTTCTTTTTTTCATCATCCAACCAAATACTAAAAACTAAAAAGCAGCCAACAAAACAACAATAACTAATTTCTCAAAAGTGCCCGACTATGACACAAAAATATTAAAGAATCAGCGGGAGAGAGAGATGGAAAATCAGAGAGTGACGTTTTTCTGGCTTGAAATGAAATACGGTGGTGGCTGGTGGCTGGTGGCTTGCATGTAGAAATGGGAAATGGAGTTAGCGGCGACGCAAAAGGTGTTGTACATGCTCCGATCGATCTCATCCAGGTAAGTGGCATCCGATTTCCTCTTCTCATCCAGGTTTGCGTCGACAACGAGAGCTGCCGCCGCGCAAACAGCAGCTACGCACACCACCGCCGCTCCAACCGCCACTTTCCCCATGACACAATCGACGATGGAGATCATGAAACCCCCTAAATTGATTACTGGATGAGGGGGCGGCCAAGAAATAGAGCGACAGAGCATGTTTAAGAGTAAACAAAGCCCTAAAGAGAGAGAATGTCGGTACTCCCGCAATTCTCGGTTCTTTGATCAATAGAATCGGGAAGTGGACCGCGGTCCACGATTCCATTGATCTTGGAACTAGGAACCGGTTCCATGGCTCAAAGAACCGGACCGAACTGACAGTCCAGTCCGGTCCACAGGTTCCGGTCCGATTCTGCCCACCCTTAATATGTAGCAACTTGAACTTTTTGAACCAAATCTAAAAGAATTCAAGTCAACAATTTCTAACTAAATAATTGTTTCGTGTGAAGTCTCTAGGTGCTCATAATATATTATTGTCCGCTTTTGGTCGGATATAGTTGAGATTTGTATTTGAAATTAGTCCAAAAAGCATTGTACGAAATAGAGAAAAAATTTTTACTTATATAATATTAAATTTCTCTTATCTAAAGCGTAGTAGGATTGTACACCACTACGAGTAATGATTGGGCTATCACAATCAAAGAAAAAAATTGGATGGTCCTTGCATCATAGGGCGGGCTGCTACACTTAGAGGTGCTCATCCTCGGCCGAGATCTAAGTATAGCTCAAACTAGAAGAATATAATTGTTATAATTTAGTATTGGTAGAGAATGTAACGTGTCAAAACTTGGTACGAAAGGCAAAGTGACATTGCAGCAGAAATGTGTGTAAACAAGGTTGCCCCATCAACACTCAATTCCTCCTGCTCTTTGCTTCTTGCTTTTGTCTCTAAACCAAGTTTTACAATCATCCTTTCTCTACCCTCTCACCTATAACCAGTCTCTTCTTACACCATATAAACTCTATCACTACAAACTTCAGATCCAAGCAACTCTTTCTTCTTTGCATCTCTGTCTTCTTCTTCATCTTCCTCTCGTCTGCAACATTTCGAGGGAGAGAGGAAATGAGACAGTGGAATGACAATGAAGGAAGACGAAAAGATCAAACGGACCCAGCAATTAGAACTTGTCCTTCGTGTGGTAACCGAGTCAAATACAAAGAACAGGTCTTTGAACCCTACATTTATGCCATATCTTTGAACTATGTCTATCTCTTTTTTGTTCCTTCTGAGTTCATAATTGATGTTACAGACTAGGATACATGATTTGCCTGGCCTACCAGCGGGAGTGAAGTTTGACCCCACAGATCAGGAGCTGCTCGACCATTTAGAGGCAAAAATGAAATCTGTCGCTCATAATCTCTACCCTCTGATCGATGAGTTTATCTCGACTATTGACGGACAAAATGGCATTTGCTATACCCACCCTGAGAAGTTACCTGGTGAAATTATATGTCTCTTTATTTTTAACTCTTCCGTAATTGCAGTGTCATATGAAACGAAGCTTGTTTTGAGCTGTTATAATCTAAAAACTAAGTCTACTTGCAGGAGTTAGCAAAGATGGGTTGGTTCGCCATTTCTTCCATCGACCATCAAAAGCTTACACGACAGGAACAAGGAAGAGAAGAAAAGTGCACACAGAGACACAGGGCGGGGAGACAAGATGGCATAAAACAGGCAAAACCAGACCAGTTCTCGACAGTGGGAAGATTAAAGGTTACAAAAAGATACTCGTTCTTTACTCTAACTACGGCAAACAAAGAAAGCCCGAGAAAACCAACTGGGTAATGCATCAGTATCATCTCGGAAATAACGAACAAGAGAAAGAAGGCGAGCTCGTGGTTTCCAAAGTTTTCTACCAAACACAGCCCAGGCAATGTGGTTCAGTCATGAAGGACGATTCAGTTTCTTTGGAATACAATAACTGCAAAGAGGGTTCTAACAGTTGTACGAATGGCGCTGTCGTTGAGTATTATAACTCTTCTTTTTTATCATTTGAGCAGAGGGACAAGAGGAGATCAACTAGTCCTCATCTTGTCTGCAAATTTGCAGTTCATGGAGGTTCTTCTATGGTTTCTTGACGAAGGTGAAGAGTTGGAGGTGGAGAAGGGTTTCCAGAATGGGTTAGGAGTAACTTCAAAGGCACGTGTATTGGTGCGAATAAGTTATTGATGCAATAATTAAACATTGTACTTGTAATTAAGCTTCAACAGTAGATTTTCTTTTTCCCCAAATCAAGGTTATGTACAGGGAAAAGAGAAGATGTAAATTTCTTACGTGAATCTGCATCCAATTTATCTAGTGCTCCATTTGTTTGTGCATGCACACAAAGAAACATAGGTTTAACCTAAAACCAAGGTAACAATCTATGAGCTACAAGGGTGTGCATGGTCCAAATTCGGAACCCAAACTGTGAATAACCAATATAAATTAAAATTATTTAAATATCTAAATTTAAAATTAAGTTTAGATGAGTTTTGTAAGAACCGGTTACAGTTCATATAAAAACCCGAACCAAATCAACTATTCCTATTTGAATAGTAACTTTTGTTTGATTCTGCCCCCCTTAATAGAGTATTGCAGTAACTGTTACAATATGACTTGTTTTGGGTTGAATATGATAATATACAAATCTTTTGGATTTTATCCTAGTAGAGGAGATAACTTTAAATTTTAAAAATTCTTATATGTTAGACGAATTCAACCTATTGACTCACGAGTTCCTATTTTCAAGTATATTAGTTACTATATTTAAGAGAAATTAGTTTCTTTTTAGGGTAAAGTGTAATTTGACCCCTATAACTAGGTAAAATGGGCAATTTATATCGTAAACTTGGATAATGGACAAAAACAACCTTAATGTAAGGATAATGGGCAATATGGCATCTACCGTCATATTTTCAGTTAAAAAGTCACGTTTTTGTCACGTGTTCAATTTTTCTTCCCGAAATGCCCCTACATGGAATTAGAACCGAACGCCTGTTTTTTTTCCTTCGAATCAACATCTCTTCTCTTCCCGCTAAACTTCAAATGACATCTACATCCTGCAGCAAGCTAGTTGTTCGCAAGAGAAGGTCAAAAAATCATACTCCAGCGAATGAAATTGAGGAACCAACAACTTGGTCATATCCTTTCTTCAAGAATGTTGTCTCTTTGAAAAGGTATGAAGACGACTTTCAATTCAAGCCCTTGATTCTGAGTAGAAAAGTGGAATTCCATGATTTAAGTAGCTTAAATTTGGTTCAGCCTTTGAAAAATTTAGGGTTATTTGATCTGTTTGACTGTGATGGCCCGTATTATGAGACACCAGTGAGAATGTTCTATGCCAATTTAGAACATTCTCAAATGCCATTTAAAATTATTAGTTATGTGTATGGCAAACACATAGAAATTTTCTCACGTTCTGTAAACACAAATTTAAACTGTGAATTTAACAATGAGGCTGAAAGGTATTATGAGGCACCTAAGGATCCAGAATTTGTGGGCACCAGTGAAGGTACTGCCTTTTTAAGGATGATTGTTAAGGATCCTCGCCGATACCTTCCAACGAAACCGAAGGCAAAGGACTTAAACGTGCGTGCTAGGCTCCACCATATGATCACATACAATCTCTTACCAAGAGATAGACATAGAGATCGCATAAGTGGTATGGATCTCTATGTTTTATATAAATCTTTCGACAAGAATCATTTAATGTTGGATATATGATTTTGAAACGGATGATGTAAGTCTTCAGCAACGCAGCAAAGTCTCTACCATTTAATATTCTTTTATTGAAGATTTTTAAGGATAATGGTGTCCAAATTCCAAGGACCGAAATCTCATTACCTCTGAAGAAAGCCGACACATACACCACATTCACTCTAGCTCGGATGGGGTTTGGGCTCAATGCTGAAGGTAATTGGATTTTCAAGGGAGACCAAGTTAGAGCACTTGAAGTTGGACCATCCCACATGGAAGTTGATGAAGGTGAAGGTGGTCACGAGCCTGAACACACTACGGAACCCCCCTCCACTGCATCTAGAGGCAACTTCTCTAACTTTGAGGAACAGTTCAACCTTTTGGAGGAAAATGTTGCTAGCATCGGCACCGCTTTTAACTCCTTTCAGAACGTGATTTTCGATCGCTTTGATCGGTTGGAAGCGAAGACAGAGGATCTCCGTCAAGATATCGTTGAGGTTCACATGCATCTTGATTATCTTCAAGATTATTGGGACGGGTTCAAAGATTCTCCAGCCTCTTCTCCAGTCATTCCTCCAGTAGATCCTCCAGTCGATCCTTTCGACGATCCCTGTTACCCTCCATCAGAATGATATTTTTGTCTGTGGATTCTCTTAGTTTGCTAGTATCTTAATTTTATTTTATATGAGTTTGGTGTTGGTAATAGTAGGATATTGTTATATAATTTTTCCGTTGATATTGGAAATGCTATCTTATTTGTGTTGAATGTCTTGTGGTACGTTTTAGTGTGTTATGATAGTTGTCTGTGAAATATTTGTTGTTTTTGATAATGTCAAAGGGGGAGACAAAATTGAAAGTTAGAAAATTTGAGCAAATATATGAAATTTTTCAAGTGTGTAATAGTTAAAAGGAAAGAAAAATCAGTTCGGAGGGCTTCAAGACTATCGACCAGTAAATTCCAGTGTCGACCGATCTTGTGAAGAAATGGAGACAGAGAAGAATTGAAGCAAATCAAGTGTCGACCGCTTATTTCAAGTGTCGACCGATCTTGTGAAGAAATAGAGACAGAGAAGAATCGAGTATCGACCCTAAGTGCGAGTCCAAGCGCAAACAGAAGCATCAAGTGTCGACCACAAAATGCAAGTGTAGACCAACTTTGCGAATAAATGGAGACATAAGAATCTAAGCAAATCAAGTGTCAACCGCTTTTTTCTTGTGTCCACCGATCTTGTGAAGAAATGGAGACAGAGAAGAATCAAATCAAATCAAGTGTCGACCGCTCATTTAAAGTGTCGACCGATCTTGTGAAGAAATGGCGACAGAGAATAATCGAGTATCGACCCCGAGTGCAAACAGGCTAATCAAGTGTCGACACTTGAATATAAAGAAGAAAATTTTGACAGCTACCGTTTAAAAACACAAAAGCCCAAGTCCTACTTTAGAAATCCAAACTTCCTACTTTTCAAACCAACCCAAAAGACTTCTATCAAAATAAATCTCCATTCATTTCCAAAAAATATTTGTACATCATATCAACACCATATCCATATCCATATCCATACATTTGTCCATAATAAAAATCATATCCATGTCTATAAAATACATGTTTATAATTCATAACCATAATAAAAATCATATGTAAATATTCATATGAACATCAAGTTCATATCAGCATTACAAGATCAGCCTCTGTGAATGTCTGGCTGCACTGAAGACTCCTGCATGATGTAAACAATTAATTGTTAACAATAATTAAGTATGATGTAACAAATTGGAAAAGAGAAAAAACATTACTAACTTGGGTTCCGATGCAAGCTGCAGAAAATCCGAACAAAGTTGAACTTCCTCGTGATGTTGAGGCACTGGCTTCCATGCTAGAATCAATAGTTACTCCTTTGCACGTTCTAGCATTATGGTTAAGACCCCGACATTTACTACACTTGATAACCTTACGCATCTTGCCCAATTTACCCTGACCTTGAGGTTCATCAACATCCCTTGTTCTCTTCTTTTTCGGCCTCCCAAGTGGTCTTTTCACAATCTCACCCATAGCTAAAGGTGGCCACATGTCTACGCCATTCATTGGATGTACGAACTAGGAATATACTGTCAAATATGTCTGCCAATAGTAGCAACGATCAACGTACGAATCAATGTCTCTTTTCATGAATGATATGCATGGTACAGCATAAACACATGGTATGCCTGAGAGCTGCCACCGGTTACAACTGCAAATAGCATTGGCTAAGTCAACAACGAATTGTTGATGGGTATCACTAACTTGAAATCTTTCACCTCCACCTCCGGTTGCACACCAATTTTTTGCTTCATCTCGTAGTTTGACAAAGTTCTTTCGTATCTAAGGGCATAGTAGTCCGTTTTGTTGCTCCATTTGTTCATACCTCTTACAAATTCTTGTCATTATTGTTGTTCTTATCATTTCTATCATGGTCACAATAGGCCTATCACGTGCTGGTAAGATGAAGGCGTTGAATGACTCGCTCAGATTGTTCAACTTCAGCTCACACTTCGATCTGTGACTGAAAGCATGTCTACACCAGTGCTTCGCATCATACTCTGCAAGATATCTATATGCTACTTCATCGAAGCCCCGTAGCCTCTTTATTTCTTTCATAAACATTTCACGTGTTGTCACAGTTGAAGCATTCCACATAATGTCTTTGTAGAGTTTTCCGCAAAACTTATTCTTGAAGTTTGCGTACGCAAAATCGAACCTCTGCATCTGGTACATGTTTTCGAAGTACTACTTCCAACCCTGCATAAAATATGTCATATGTTAGTAGGTAAAAGCATATAAATTTTGACAATGATCACATATACTTACTTTTTGTTGATCGGAGATGAATGTCCATCCTTCACCACGATCAGATCCAATATCCGTCAACAACAACCTGAGAAACCATTTCCAAGACTTCTTCGACTCAACATCGACAACAGCCACTGCAACATGATATATTCCGTCATTTGCATCTACACCGATAGCGATTAGAAGTTGCCCAGGGCATGCCCCTTTCAAGTGACACCCGTCCAAACTTATTACTGGTCGGCATCCAGCTAAAAGGCCTCTCTTACATGCATCTAAACACATGTAAAGTCGCTTGAATATGGGCTCTGTTTGACCATCAACCCTGTCAACATTAATAATGAAGGTGCTACAAGGATTGGATCTCAGAACTTCTTCCGCATATGACCACAGCTGTCTGTATTGCACAGTTGAATCCACATTTATAACCCTCCTCCTTGCCCTGATTGCTAGGCTAGGGCTGATGGTGACATTAAAGTCTCACCTAACTGTGTCAATGATAGATGATATTTCCCACAGAGGTTGACTTCTAAATCGATGCAAATAACATGACTCTCCATTGTGCGAGCACAGTCATGAACATCATTCAACCTCTTCACTTGTAAAGACTCTTCATTTGTCACTTTTAATGCATAGAGTCTTCAAGGACAACCTTTCTGACAACCCACTTCTATTCTTGCTTTCTCATGTTTGGTAAATCGGATGTCAAATCCGTTAACCAAAGCATAATCAAAGATTTTTTTTCTAATTTTAGCCAATGAGCTGAATTTGTCTTTCAAACATATTTCTAAAGAGTTGTTGACTAATTCCGCAATGTTTGCTGTATCATCAGATTCAGCAGTTGAAAGATTGTCATCAGGTAAGGAGGCTGAAACTGATGGAATCAGAATATGAATTGGATCCCTTGCTTCACCCACAGCTGCAACATGAGTTAGATCCCCCGTTTCACCCACAGCTGCATCATCTACATGAGTTGGATCCCCTGTTTCACCAACTTGAGGACCACCATCAAACTCTGATGCATCAAATGACTCATCATTTCTAGCCTCTTCCTGGCAGATGCCTTCATGGTCTACGTACATATGAATGTAACGTTTGTAATCCAACGCCCCAACCATTTGAAGTACGTCATTATCGGACTTCACTGTTCGCAATCCGTTTTCCATTCCTAATGGTGGCTCCACGTAATACAGAGTCTTCCATACTCCAACTCTGACATTTACCACAATGTCGACAACCTCAAAAAAGGACATCTTATCCACATCAATATTTGTCTCTAGTGCATCATCTCCACCCACGTACTGTAAATTCTTCTTCTTGATGAACTTCCCTCCATAGTGAAAGTCAATTGAAAATGTGTCAATCTTCTTCCCTGCAATGTTACATGGATTTAATTCAATTAAACCAGTTTTGGTATTTAAATTCTAAACAACTTAATACACATATACATTTTTAAACAAATAGCCTTCCAAATGAAAAGTCCAGAAAATTCGTTAAACTATACGAAAATCGAACCATCAGAATAATAAGAGCAAAAAATTCACCAACCAAGTTTAGGACAGAAAATGCTAAATTTTATTGGAAATCAGAATAAGAGCAGAAAATTCACCACCAAAATCATTGGCAAGAACAACGTAAACTTTAGCGGCAAACATTAAAACATCGAAGTACGAAATCGAATTTCAGCAAGGAAGTTCAGAAACCCTAATTATTCAATAACAACTATTGGTTTAGATTTCATACTCCAAAAAAACAAAGAACTTTGGCAATTACAGTAAGCGTGAGAAATTTTTACCTTACCATCGTTAGTCTAGCGACTGGCGAAGAGAATCGAGCGCGAGCGAGGTGGGGGTCTCGGGAGAGAGAGAGAGAAAGAGAGAGAGCGTGGCGAACCAAAAAGAGGAGAAAGAGAGTCGAGGTTGTCGTTGTCGGGGGTCTGCGTTTTGGCACTCAAAAAGGAGAGAGGGAAATCTTGTCTTTCAAAGAGGAGAAAGACAGACTAATAGGAGGGTTTAAAAAAAACTCATCCGGTACGGTTCTGATTCCATGCAGGGGCATTTCAAGAAGAAAAATTGAACACGTGACAAAAACGTGGCTTTTTAACTGAAAATATGACGGTATGGGCCATATTGCCCATTATCAATACATTAAGGTTGTTCTTGCCCATTATCCAAGTTTACGGTGTAAATTGCTCATTTCACGTAGTAGTAGGGGCCAAATTGCACTTTACTCTTCTTTTTATTTAGTCTCTTCTACGTGTAATCAATAGTTATTCTTGTATGAATTAGTTGTATATTTTATGTCTTTTTCTTTGCATTATTACATTGTAAATCTGTCTATTTAATATGGCATACCAATGATTAGTAATTATGAGATTCTATTTTTATTTGTCTTCCTTTTATTTCACATGGTATCAGAGATATAAACAATTCCATCAAGCTTCAACATCAGTGACATGTCAAACACCAACTCATCTGTGTCCAACTATTTCTCTTCCTGTTATCCAAGCAGACTTGTATGCAATTCACCACTCGGACATGTCCCTCCACAATCCTGTCACTCCTCTCCTCACCAGCGACAATTACGGTTCATGGAGTCGAGCGATAACAATGGCTCTTTGTGTCAACAACAAGCTTGGATTCGTCAACAGATGCATACCAATTTCAGAGAACCAAAATGAGATTCCCAATTGGCAACGATGCAACAATTTGGTGATACCATGTGAAATAAAAGGAAAACAAATAAAATTGGGAATCTCATTCTGGTTCTCTAGGCATTAGTATGCATCCGTCGACAAATCAAAGTTTGCTCTTGGCACGAAGAGCCATTGTTATTGCTCAACTCCATGAACCATAATTGTCGCCGGTGAGGAGTGGAGTGACAAGGATTATGGAGGGACTGTCCGAGTGGTGAATTGCATACGGGTCTGCTTGGATAACAGAAAAAGAAAAATTAGACGCAGATGAGTTGGTGTTTGGCAGGTCGCTCATGTTGAAGCTTGATGGGATTGTTTATGGCTTTTTGTTTCACATTATACTATTCATGTTAAAAAAATCAATTAATCTTGAGCAACAAAAATTATTTGGGATATCAAATAGAATAAAAAAGAATAATATTATGTTTACTTTCTTATTCTGCTCTCTTAAAATACTCGGTGACGTGTCAAATAACGATTGATATAATTAATGTAATAAATTATAAATATTTATTTTATTATATTAATTGCATAAATTATTTTTTGACACGTCAACGAATATGTTAAGATGATATAATAAAATATTAAACAAAAAATATTGTTTGTAGGTGGAAAATACAAGTATTCCCTTGTTACGCTAGATTATAGTGGGCTTAATAGGCAGGCTCAAATAATTGAAACTCCGGTTCATCCGAAACTCCAATCTTGTTTTTCAAGCGGTAATATGTAATTGAATCTCCGAGCCCTAGCTCGCTCGTAATTGGGAACGAAATTCTTCGTCAATGGATGCCAAGGCTCTAGCGAAGTCGAAGAGAGCTCACTCTCTACATCACAGTAAGAAGTCTCATTCAACTCAGAAACCTAAACTTCCATCTCATGTCGCTAATAAAGCTGGGATCGCCGAAAACCCACATGCTAAGCAAGTTAGCGAGAGAATTCACCAGTTTCCGAGTGCATCTGCCCTTCCTTCAAATTGGGATCGTTATGAGGAAGAACAGAATTCTGTTTCAGGTGGCATGTCTGGTGAGGATGCAAAACAAATTTCAGAAGTCATCTTACCTAAGAGTAAAGGGGCAGACTACAGTCACCTGATTACCGAGGCTAAGTCACAAAGGGATTTACATACGTCACTTGATACTTTTCCTTCTTTGAGTGATTTTCTATCTGGTAATTTTTTTTCTTAGATCATTCTACCCATAGTAATTGTGGAAGAACAGTTATTTTGCTAATTAGATAGCATTTGCGTGTTTTCTTTTGATAATGACTCTCGATCATGAATTTATTTCGTCTATGATCCGACTAAATATTCAACTGATAAATGTTAATTCATTAAAGAGTTTTGACGGGTTTATTTCACAAATGCTATTGGTCAGTGAATTCTGTTGAGATTTGAATTGGACGTAGTTGATGCCAATACTTCCATCGGTCTTTATTTTACAGAAGACTTCAGTTGTGGAGTTGGCTCTATGGTTGCTTTGAGAGGAGAAAACATGCTATCATGGATAGGAGATGATACTTTTGTTGTCGAGGACAAGACAACTGGAAGTTCTGAGGTATTAACAACATTTCCTTTTGGCACTGACAGTTTCGCAATGAGATCAAACCAAATGCATATTTTCATTTTGAAACTCTTTTCGATTCTTTTCGGAGACCATGCTTAATAACTAACGTATGTATATTGTAGATTGTCAGCCTTTCATATGCTCTCCTAGATTATGTTTGAGAAGTTTAAATTCTGAAAAAAAAAAAAAATTACGCCGCCAGAAGTCTCCATGGGAATTACAAATAGCACATATTACTTCTGAGAAATACTTTAGTTGAACTTGTATGTTTGTTTTCATTGTCCGATCCAGTGGAGCTGCCCTATTATGTAGGATTTCAATATTATATCTTCCTAATATGATTTATAATGATTGATAGGTTTTTTTTCCTCCGATTGCTCCCCTCCGCTTGTTGTATCCTTTTTGCAGTTGAGAGCACTGTTCTTTATGAGCCGAAATGTTCTTCTCAAAACCTAAGTTATTGTTTGTTTCAATTCTTGATTGAAACAGTGCTTGGTCAACGTCTTCGTATTTGTTCATCTGTTCGAATGTTTAAAATGCAAGTAACTACCAACAGAGCGATAGGAGAAACTTAAAAATTAAATTTGCAATGCATGCATTGTTACAACTCTACCTTTTAATTAATAATGAAGACTTACGCAATTGTTTAACATTGAATTGTAACTGCTTACCTAAAATTGGTACAATAAGTCTACTATTCTTTTGGTATCTCTATTCTCTTGTTGAGCTATAATAATCCAGTGCATTAGTTATATAATATCTGTTTCCACCTGGAATTTTGTCTCAATATATCAGCTGGCATACGTGCAGTTTTTGCTGCTTGCCCTCTAATTTTGTACGTTTCTTTGTAATATACAGGCATCATTTCTTTCGTTGAATTTGAACGCTCTTGCAGAACAACTTGCAAAAATAGACTTAGCACGGAGGCTCTTCATTGAAAAAGATCTATTACCTCCAGAGCTGGTAAGTTTTATATTTGATTTTGATGATGAAGTAAGTTGGATAGTGAATGTGGACCGATGTCGAGCAAGTCATAATCTTAGCATTCAATATCTCAAGTCAAAGCTTAATTTTTTCCTAGCTAGCTGTATGCCATCCATCTTTTCAACTATGACTTCTCTAATGGAATTTGGGTGACCATGATGTAGATTGTGGCATCTGCTGGGTGAATTTAGACATGAAAAGATGACAGCATTAATTGTTTTTACATTTACATTGCACCTTACTTTTTAATAGTGTACTGATGGAAAGGAAATCAAAGATCAGCATCCGATGGAAGAGTTCGATTATAAAGAAACCACACAAAACGTTGTCGAGTCAACCCCTGGGGAAATCTCTGACGTGATCAACGTAGCAGATCAAAATGCTAATGTTGCCGCATCAGTTATATGGAAGGAGGTCAATTATGGTCGAACTCAACAGGGATGTATGGAACAAATTAAACCCCCAAATTCCGTAACATCTCAACTCAACGTCAATCCCATTGAAAGGGAAAGCAAGAAACCCCCAAATTTTGAAGGTAGCGACTGCAGAATCAGAATTGGATATGCTTCTCGGCTCATTTGCCGAGAGAGATGACCTTAGTAATGTGCATGAAGAAATACCTGCAGGATCAACAATACCTCCAGGAAAGGGTCTTGATTCATCAGGAGCTGCTACGAAAATTCCTGATTTTGATGACTCTCTTGACCATCTGCTGGAAGTAACATCCAATTTGAAGACGCACAAAGGTAAATCAGTTCATAATGATTTTCATTCTTCCTCGCCCCTATCTGAAAGTAAACCTGAAGTGTCGGATGATTTTGATTCTTGGTTTGATACCATTTCTTAGATCATATCAAATTACCCATTCTCACCCGTGCAAAATCTGGGTAAACAGAGGTGTAATTAATTTATATTGAACAACAGTTGCTCCTGTAATCCAACACTAGTTATGTCTTTGCCATTTTTGATGTTATAATGACAGAAGTTTCTTAAACCTGATTGAGTATTGGAATACTGATAATGTAGAGGAACCAAATTATAGATCAAGTCCCAAAAGACTGTAATGTTACTTCATTTATCTTGGACAATTATTAGACACTTGTTAGGGTAAGATTATATTAATTTGGACATTTGTAATTTAGTGCACGACTTGATTTCTAACACTTGTGGGAATGTGAAAGACATTGTTGGTGTTGGGAGGGAATCGTTGTAGACATTAAACAAAGAGATTGGACAGCTTGCTGCTCTGAATTGGTAAACACAAAATGGAAAGAAAAAAAAAAAAAGAAGAAAGAGGAGAGAGAAATAGTACTTGGATGACAGCTTCAAAATCTTGGATGAGATGAACCCAACTACAATATTAATCTAAGTGAGGATGTCAGTGAACTTGGACCATTTTTGAGTTATTTACGAATTAAATCTGCAGTCTCAACTTTTAAATACTTACAATTTAGATTTTATTGTCAAATTTTTCATTAAATCCAGTAAGTGAGTCTCACGTTTTAATCTCTCTGGTAATTTTTAATCTAATTTGGAATTTTAGTGATCTCTTCTGCCAAAGATTTTGAGCTTTGCAGAGAGTTGAAGGAATATTGAAATCGGGACAGAGAATAATTAAAAAAAAAGGTGGTAACCTGAAGTCAACTGAAGAAATGGTGGCGATCTGGTTTGGGCGTACTGGAATAATTAAAAAATTAGTAATAATAAAATAAGACAATTATTTAGAAATTAGTCATTTTGTGGCCGATTGCACATCGGTTACCATGTGATGCTCAAAAGCAGTGAGGAAGGAGTAGAGAGAGAAGGTTAATGGAAGGACGCGGGGCCTGAATTGAATCATATATATATAAAAAAGAGAGAGAAGGTCAATTATTTTGGTACACAATTTTGAAAAAAAAAAATGGACAGAGAAACTCCGAAATCACAAGACTGCAAATGAAATGACGAGAAGAATTGAGGTCTGTTTGAAGAAGAAAGAATCAAAACCCAAATTCCAACCACTGTTTGTTTTTCGTCTGCTTAGGCCGACAGGATCCCCAAGCTAATCAGCCCAATACCAAACACCGTTCCCACTCCTATCTTATTTCTCACTCCGTCCGCGGTTCCATTCGACGGCGAAGATGGGGCCGTTGCCGAGCCGTTCGTGCCACTACTGGATGGTGAGCTCGCCGGCGGTGGAGGTGATGCTGGCTTGGACGTTTTGTTTCCAAAAAGTGCCTCCGGCAACAGCACCTGGTCCGTCTGATAAACCGCCAATGGTGCTACCTGTCTCACCGCATTGTTGACAGGAACGGTTACTACCCCAGTCGAGACGTTCACTTGTTGTCCCTGGCCGGTGAAGTTAAGCCCCCAAACCCCGTCGGAATCGGCTGCTTGAGTCCTCACTGGATTACTCACCGTCAGTAATTGAGTCAGCGTGTAGAACTGCGGCACTACGTGATAGAGAAGAAGCTGGTTTTTTTGCTGGTCCGAGAGGTCGTTGAGAGCGCCGGCTTTAAGGTTTTGGAAGGCATTGTCTGTGGGAGCAAAAAGAGTGAGCCCCTGGGGAGTGTTGTTGAGCTGGCTCTGTAGCTGAATGTCTAATCTCGTTTCGTTCAAGAGGCGGATGAGGGTGCTGTACTGGCCGCCTTTGACGAGGACGTCCGTGAGGTTGAGAGGACCAGAGGACGACGGAGCCGGCGCCGTCTGAGCTAGAGCTTGAAAGGAGAAGATGAAGAGAGAGTAGGAGAGGGTAAAGAGAATGAGAGAAGAGGAAAAAGCCATGGCTGAGCGTGAGGAGCTTGAGGGTGAAGTGGGGATATATAAGAGATAAGAACGTTCGAGGTGGGGTTGAATATTTGTTGGAATGAGCTGGAATTAAATTGAATACAGTTCACCCTTCACCGTTCAACGACTTCAAATGAAAAATCATTTATCAACTCTAAAAATCAACAAACGATTATAATCATCGACACAGTTTTGTTTATCTCGATCTAGAAAACTCGTAACTTCAATCCCTTTTCTATTATTTTTAATCATAAGTTGGTGTTTGTTTTATTTCGAGAAACGAATAATCAGATGGGGGGCTTGTCACTGTTATTGTCAAACTCGACTGTGAGTGGAATTTATGAACGTGGGGTAGGATTAGGGTTAGGGTTGCTTCTGATAATATAAAAAAAAAAATACAGGAAGAAGAAGAAGAGAAGTATATATGAAAGCAGGGTGGAGGAGTTAAATGAGTGCAAAAAGCTGACTGTCTCTTCTCCACGTTGAATATTCAACTGCCATCTTCATCTTCATCTTCTTCCTCTGATTGAAGCTCAACCTGCTCCGAGTTTCTGGCCATTTTTATTTGCAAGGTCGGGCCAACCAGCGAAGAATAAACTGCACAGCCTGGCGTAACATGGGCATGACTGTATTCCTCACCAAAATGCAGCCCTTTATCCATTTCCACTGTGCTACCTGATTTATATCTCTTTTGTCCACACATTCACTATGTTACCTCTTCAATTATTAGTTGATATATTTTAAATTATTTTTTTAAATTTAATTCTTTTAATAAAATGACATTCGTCGCATGTTCAATAGCACGAGTGATTTACGTAGAAATATTGATTAAGAAACTTGACCAATTGGTATTTTTGTGTGAGATTAAGATTGATTTGTTGATGATAAGAGCTCAATCTATGACAATTTAGTTATACAATCTCATATTGTTTGTAAGAGCGAAAAACAAATGATTTATAAGTAGAGTTCTCCTATTTACGTAGTACAATGTGATCTGGTCTAATATTAAAAATAAGGGTAATTATCGATTTGAACCATGTACTATACACGTTTTTTCAATTCGGCCCCTGTACTAAAAAAACCGGCAAACCGAATCCTGTACTTTGATTCTGTTATCAGTTTTGACATTCTATCAACAATTTCATTAAACCCTCATTGAAAAAACTAACAAACGATTTTGGATTCAGTTGAAATTTTTATCACATGTTCACTACTTAATGAGAAGATAATCTGAAAATGTTCGTGATTTTTTAACACATGTACGATTTATTGAAATTTTATTTTAGTATTTTATAAAAATATTATAATAAATCATACAAATTTTAGAAAATCACGAAAAATTTTTTATTATCTACCCATGATAAGTTGAACATGTAGAAAAGTTTTCAAATAAATCAAATATTGTTTGGTATTTGTTTAAAAATTAATTTATAAAGTAAAGAAGAAACTGAGATTAATTTAAAAAAATACCAAAAGATATTAGATTTATTTGAAACTTTTTCCAGATGTTCACCATATTATGGGTAGATAATAAAAAAATTTGTGTAATTTATTAAAACTTGTATGATTTATTATAATATTTTTAAAAAATACTAAAATAAAATTATAATAAATCGTAGATGTGTTAAAAAATCACGAAAATTTTCAGATTATCTTCTCATTAAGTAATGTGGTAAAACTTTCAACTGAATCTACTATCGTTTGGTAGTTTTTTCAATGAGGGTTTAATGAAATTGTTGATAGAAGGTCAAAACTGATAATAGAATTAAAGTACAGGGTTCGGTTTGTCGGTTTTTTTAGTACAGGGGCCGAATTGAAAAAACGTGTATAGTACAGAGTTCAAATCGATAATTTTCCTAAAAATAAATATACGTGGGATCCAATTGCACGATATTGTATGTACTGTGATTTTATTAAAAAGAAAGCCCATTGGGCTTCTCAAGAGAATAAACACAGGAGAGAATCTTCGTTCATAACTACGTTCCTTTCCTCCCTATCCTCTATCATTCTTTTTTTCAGAGTTTCAATCGATCTGTTTAGGAGGAAGAACCCAAGGGTGGCGCTGGCGGTTGTGGTGGATGGCAAAAACCAACAAATATTCCTCCATAAACTTTAACCACATCTACGAAAAAAGCCACCCGAGTTCTCAAACCAATAATCCTGCCAAGAACCCACCTTCCTCTTCCTTCTCTTCTGCTTCCTTTTCTGCAATTTCTTCTCCGAACAAAACCCATGGCCGGATGCTTGTCCTGAGTCGTCCCTCACCAAAACCCATCTCCAACCAATCTCCCGCTCCGGCAACAACTCAGGTAGTCGCCGATCAAGCTCCTGTTGACAGCCGCTCCACCTGTGATCTCGCTTCGTCCTCTTGGAAAAACCGGAGGAAGTTCGACCGCACCTTCCCCACTTCTAGGTTTAGAGAGAGAGAAGGAGGTTACCCAAGTTGTGATCTCGCCGAAGCCGGAGAAGTTCGTACCGCCGCATCTAAGACCGGGCTTCGTAGGTAAGGAGGAAAAGCTCGGACCAGAGGTTGGTCGATTTAGAGAGTCTGGTTTTAAGCAATCGGGAAATCTAGGGTCGCCTGGTCGATACGGGGATAATGGGCGACCAAAATCGGGTAGTGGGCATGATAAGATGAGAAGAGCTGGAGATTCAGATCAGGGGTTGATGATGAACCGCCCATGGTCGGGTGGAAATCGGCCGAATTCTAGTGGATGGTATTTTTTTTCCTCATTTTCTTTCTTTTTACTTCTTCGCTCACGTGAATCGCACTTAGTTGCAAGTGATCAGAGACTCTCTTATATTACGTTTTTATTTTTATATCAGTTTCCAGGATATCTTTGTGATACAACCTAAGAAGTACTTTTTTTGGTGTGATTGAAGAGCTCTTCTGTTGGCATTACTTGTTTGTTTATACGATTTATCGATTGTTTAGCGGATACTTGATAAACTGAGACTAAGAGCTGGTTGTTGAGGTTGAGATTGTAATGAAAAGCCTGCAAATGCATGGGGCTGGATTGCTTCGTTCTTGTTACTTGGTAATTTACTTTCTGAAGGTTGGTCATTACTTGTGGAAGGCCTTTCCATAGTTTTTGGTGCTTTAAAGCTCAACTTGTGACCACGGCGGATGTTGAACTGTCATTCCCTTTTTGTCTTATTTGCTTCACAATTACATTTTCTTCAAAGAGTGCAACTTTTAACGATATTTCTTATGTCTTTATTCATCCTCATCTTGTTCTTTTTTCTTCATTCCATTCATCTTTATCAACTTCTTCTTTTGATATTTGATATGTATGCCCTTTGCCTCCCATGCAATTCTAAACTGGAAAAAAGGACCTGGTGTTTAAGTTATTCTAATGAAAATATTTCACAATAAGTTAGACTTAAGTGATAGAGTAAATGCTTTCATGGTCCCATATTCGAGGGAAATATGCTATCTGTTGGGAATTTGAAGTTTTTGCCTTTTGGGACTTGTCTAATTAGTTGGGACAGCTTTGAGCGAAAGAACCAAAACTGAGGCACAAATTGATGAAGCATGATTGACCTTGGATGTTTTGGTTATGGTCATAAAGTTAGTTGTTCGATTTCATTTCATGGTCATTCTTAGTTTAACAAGCTGAGTTTAGAAAATATGTTTCACAGATGTTCTTGGCAGTTGGATAGGCATCCAGGAAGGAAGCCATGGAGATCCAATTGAAGGGGAGTGTCATTTTAAGGAAACATCATCGATCATCATAGAAGAATTTTCAGATATCTGAGTTCGGGGAAGTCACAATCCAAGTCCAATAAAGTTGTATCATTCACTGTGCCGCTTCGTGTTCTTGCTCTGCTCTGCTGGTAAGATAAGAAAAAGAGGTGCTTATGGAATGTAGAACGTTCATGTGTTATTTTGTGTTTTTAACCATTTGGAAGACAGACACGATAATCTTACTTAGCTACTGCTGTTTTCTCTTGTTTTTTCTCTCCTTGTACTTAAAAATGTTGGTCTTGTATAAGGGTATGGTATTTACATCTCTCTCTCTCTCTCTCTCTCTCTCTCTCTCTCTCTCTCTCTCTCTCTCTATTATCCAAGTTGCCATTTTTTTAGTGTTGAAGCTTAGATGACCAATCAATGATGATGTTTGCAGATTATAATCACATACAACTCATTTCTTTATTCCTTCCTTTTTCGCTCAAATCTGGCATGGAACTCATGCTTATTTATCAAATATAAAGGTCCAAAAAAGTCCGATCTTGTTGCTCTAATGCCACACGTGATCTTCACTTTGTTTTGCTTCTCTTGCATGAGCTCAAGGGTAGAAAGGCATTGGCTGTTTCTACTCTGTTTAAGATTTTAATAATTAATCTCACACTCTGGCTTAAATTAACATGATAGATTTACTCTTTGATTTTATACTTTTAAGTTTATACGAAGTTCATCAGTCTTCTTATGTTTATTAAACAAACACGTACTCTGTGGACTTGATTTATCTTAATCAAGTACGATAAATCTACTTAAATAACTCTATGAACTTAAAGGGTGTCCTCCATTTTAGGAATGCACAAAGCTCTGAAGCTGAAAAGAGAGACGATTGAAGTAAAATTTTTATTGCTGGATTCTTTTCAAAAAGTGGAGTTGAATATAAAGAATACAATCATATTCTTCTATGGAATCCTCAATAAAAGAGGAGAATTAAACAAGATAGAAACAGAGGTGTTCGTTCACTCCTTGGGTTTTTTGCTCATGGTTTTACGCTTGTTTACGTCTAAATATTTCTTCCTCAACCGGATGGCTTTTGGTGTCACCTGCAAGCACACGACAACAAGATTCACCTCCTACTTTACTCAATCCACACATAAGATTGAATAACACTTGATAATGTTAGACGTTAAATACCTCAATAAGTTCATCAGAAGCTACGTATCCTATGGCCTCCTCCAGGCTCATCTGCATTTATGCATTAACACGTTAGAAACTATCACTTTGAACTAAAAAATCGAAGAAGCTCCTGCTGTATAGGCTTCATTTAATCACCATAACTGCCTATAATATTTTCAATATCTTGAATGTGTCCGTCGAATAATATGTTGGTCAAGCTAAACATAATATACGTGATAATGGAAGCGAAATAGACTTACTAGACGAGGTGGAGTTAGCTTCACGTTCTCGTCCTTTCCAGGGGCACGAATATTAGTAAGTTCTTTCGTCCTCACTGGGTTAACCTGTGTTTGGGCAATGATCACATCGGCCATTTAGCCAGAAATAGCTCAATTTCCAAATTTAGAAACTAAAAAAATATTTTGCACTAACATCTAAATCGCTATCCCTCGAATGCTCTCCAATGATCATTCCGTCGTATGTCTGCAAACAAAGTGGTTAGCAAGGCAATCGAAAGAGAAATAATACTCACGAAACGATGCCATCCACTGAAGTAAAACTTAATCCTCCACAGAGAAGATAGAGTTTGTAAAAGACTTGGGAAGACTCATTGGACTTGTTCTAGTGGCTAATCAAAGAAGGTTGTCCTTTTATTGGAATCAATATGCGTGAGGGTGTTTAAATAAACAATAAACAGTAAACGAGCAAAAAGACGTAGAAGAAATAACGAGGATAGTCGTAAAAACCTCCATTCCAGGATTCACAAAAAGCATTCCGCGAGCTTCCAAACTAGTCAATGCATGAGCAGTGGTTGTCCCAAAACCCACGGATACCTACAGAAGAGGAATGCACCAAAACAGATAAGGTCCAAATATACGAGTAAGACTGTAATATCCACTTCTAGAGAGCGAAGCTTCGGCTTGTATAAATTTTTCAAAAGTGGTTCGATGATAAAATTATCGAAGACAAAAAGGATTTTTGTTAAAAACAATATAATGAATGCTTTCAAATTGTGTAAATAAATGCATGAAACAAAAAACGATATGAATTCCAGCCATGATCCTCCTTCTGACTATCTATAAAATAAGAAGAAAAAAACATCAAAGATATCAGCAGTTATAAGGAAGGAAACAGTATGGAAGCATAAACATACCAATACTCCTTTTCTAACATTTCCAAGCGGACCTCTATGTTTTTCGTAGGCTGTAATAAGTTAAAATCACTTATAAGCAACACATACAATATCCATGGACTGAAATGTACAAGAAGCAATACACAATAACTAGAGCAAACAACAAACTACTGAAAACAACGACAGTATTATGTTTTTTTTTTTTAATAAAGAAACAAAAAAAAAACATGCGTACTTAGGAAAGCACGATGCATAAAACCAGTTCCACGGGTGTTGCTGCTGAATACACTCCTGTAACCAACCAGGCCCCTGATGAACAAGAGAATTGTCAGTTCCAAGGAAAGACAAGTAGCATACAGTCTAATATAAAGTTAAAAATCAGATAATAAAGAAGGCAGGAGAAAACAAATAAGGTAGTTTGAAAAATAAAGTTGAAATAACAAGGAAGGCACATATAAACAAACGTATACAAATATCACACTCAAGAGGCCTCATTTTTTCGACTGCTTGTTCTATCCAATCTCTCCAAAAGTTGGTCACAGAAGGAAAGGTCAATAGTTAAAAGGATTTCCTTTTTTTAATCCCATTACTTCGCTTCATCTTAATTTTTCCATTAGTAAAAGAAAGTCTTGATTTTTTTCTATGACACTCACCTTGAGGAAAAACTTCATGTTCATTTACTTTAAACCAATGGATGATCAATCAGAATAATCCTACTTTTTTCTAATTTTTTAAATATTCAGCTGACTATGATTGGTAATACCCAGAATCAACTACCCCCATCCTCTTCCGGATGTCTCATCCTTTGAGGGGGAAGTGTACTTTTATTTACACATGACAGCAAAATCATAGACACAACAACACAAAAATATTCCCAAATGAATATAAGGGGAAAGGTTTCGTGAGGATTCCTTAAGAGTTCAACCTTGAAGGACATGTTAGAGTCAATCTAGTTCTGCCAACGTTTCCTGGGACAGGTCCCATCTCAGTAACCTCCCCTCGCCTATGAGATAGTGCTTCCATAACTAGACCAACATGCTCTTCGTTTACCTGAAATAGCATCTTAATGCCTTAATATTAATGAATGTTAACAGAAAACAGATTTGATCCTAATATATTCTTACCTCAATGGTAACTTCTTCTACCCAGATCCTAAT
Organism: Begonia masoniana; assembly: GCA_022432975.1. NCBI lineage: Eukaryota > Viridiplantae > Streptophyta > Magnoliopsida > Cucurbitales > Begoniaceae > Begonia > Begonia masoniana. The sequence goes on from CM039504.1 coordinate 5,773,787, forward strand.
ATATTCTTACCTCAATGGTAACTTCTTCTATCGGTTCAAGCTTTGTTCCATTTTCAGTTTTATACCTGAAACAGAGTAGTATAAATTTGCAGGCATGAAACGGAGGTAAAATAACAAATCCACTAATCCTAGAGGGCTAACTCACAAACTTGACAAAATTTACACCGTACGTCATTGGAGGACATAGCGAAGATCCAAAGTGGACAATGTCAAAGATGGAAGGAGGCCTTTTATTAAGATATAATTTTGAAAGTAAAACTCATAATCCATGAATCATGTCCAAACTAATTCATGTAAAAAAGAATTCATTCTACCATATAATTAGGCGTGATTTTACAAATTACCTTTTTTCCTCAAAATTGCCTTCTTTTTACATACCAAAAAATAAACTGTGCATACTACATTCATTATTGTTCCCCTTCAAAATACATGTCGCCTTTTCTAGTGCTGTGCTCTACCTGGATTTACATATAAAGCAAATGACATAAAAAACACTAAAATCCATAAGCAGCCTTAAAAACTCACATGACTTTCGGGGGCGACACAGATAATTCAAAACCTTCACGACGCATGTTCTCAATTAGGATACCTGTTTTACCAAGACAAAACCTACACTCAGCAATGTTTTCTCTTTAACATTAACAAGGACAAGAGACTGGCATGAATCACATCACCAAACTTTGGAAGAGATATATACTTGTTTAATATTTCTAAAAGAAATAACAACAGGAAAAACACAACATCAAGAGCAAAGAGAACAAACCCAATTGAAGTTCTCCCCTCCCCTGAACTTCAAAAGACTCTGATAAGCCAGGAATCACATTTATGGCAAGATTTGTTTCTGCTTCTGCTGCAAGTCGATCACCAATTTTTCCTCCAGTCAGCTGAGGTATCACAAATGCACTGATCAACGAATAACAGAGTGCAAGTAAAAGAAGTTTAATCTAGTAATTTTGTGACTGAAGGGAATAAATGTAGGATGAACTTTGAAGCACCAGATGACATTGCAGAATGAAAAAAAACTACAACATGGACAAATGAACATCTTATTCAAGTCCAAAAGAGATCAAAAAATGCCTTTTCCAATTCAAGTTCAGTACATCATCCAAAACTGCCTTTGAAGAACTTACATGTGAACCATCACGCCCAGCTAATGGAGAGTCGTTGACACCAAAAGTCATTGAAATGGTTGGAGGATCTAACTCGACAGTGGGTAATGGGGTCATTACCTGGAAGATGAAATCAAACGTGTCTTTAAAATATGACATAGGCGTTTTAACATCCTATGGCTAACAAAATATCGTCATAACATTCTGAATGCACAATTGTGTAGATAATTCATCTTTCTAAGAACAGTGGTTGTGCAAGCCACTTAAATACATAGCAACAATGGCTATTTGCCTGTCCGGAACATTAAGGACACCATGAAGTCGGAGAGGATAAAGTGATTAATGTCTATGCTTGAATGTGATGCAAGCAGTAAAAAGGAAGCATTGAATTTACAAAGGAAGCAATAAGAATGTCCATAAACCAACTACCTACCTCCATATTGGCCACTGTATGGCCTATTGATGGGCTTGTCAATCCAGCCATTGATATAATATCTCCTGCTCCAGCACTATCAATCTGAACCATGGTTGTCCCCTTTTTTTTCATCAACTTCAAAACCTACAAGACAAGTAGTGATCATATTTGACAGCTAAGGAATTTGACACTCGTGTTTGTGAATAAGATCAAATGCATTAAATTGAACAAAAGTAATATTCTCACAGAAAGGGAAGAGTTATATTTAATAACAGATAGAAAATTTTTAAAAGAAGAAATCAGGAAGAAACCTGCCAGAGAACAAACCCATGAGGGGGAAAAACATGACAACTGGCGTAGTGCAAGTTGTTGACTTTATTCCCCAATACAAAGATCAACATTAAATATTCAAAGGGCGGCCATTAAGGGGAAGAATGAATCACACTAAACATTAGCCTTTCTGGTTTTTCACTCGCACAATTAATAAGATGATAGGAATCTGAATCACAACAATCAACACTTAATATATTCAAGACAACAAAGAACTACAAACGCTTTGGAACTTAGAGACTCCAAGCAATCTTTCCCTAGACTGACTCAATCTAGAATTTCTCCTATTACACATATAAATTTTTACTAACATTTTCTATTCCTATCTCATATTTATAATATTCAATTACAAGTATGTTATTAAATTCTTTTAACTTCCACCAACTTCCACAAATTTCTTATCTACTAAATTCTTAATTTTTTATCATTTCTACCCCCTAAAAACACATGTTGTCCTCAAGGTGGAAAAAAATGAAAACTGTTCTCAAATTCAAGGAAGTTTCCAAGGATCATTTATTGCCTCAAATTGAACTGGGAACAAAGAAATTTGGATGGATGTTGCTGAAGTTGAGTTAGTAAGTAAATTTATGGAAATGAGCTTGCAAATTAGAAGTCCAACAACTCTTCAACTGGAAATGGGTTTGCACATAAAAAGCCCAACATTTCAAACAATGGTTGTCCAGTTTCCAGCCCTAACTTCTTTCTCCAATTGCTGCTCCCACTTGCCACGGTCGTCGACCAAGCGGAAATCCTCATCTGTGATCCTCCTCTGTCCTACTTTTTGAACAACTTTTTCTGCTTCCTTGACAAGAATCACAGTCGCCTCCTTCCCTTCGGCTATGACTGCATTTTTTCTTCTTTCCTCTTCCATTCGAATTTTTGAACATTTCTCTGCAGTCATCTTCCTTACCGTCGCTGTTATTACAGTGGAGTTTTCTTGCATTAGGGTTTCTAGAATCCTTTTCATACGGATACTTTCTTCCTCCTCACCTTTCAAAACTTCAATCGCACCTTTTGCCACTATACCCACTTGCTCCATTTTTTTTTTACAACTTTCTCTACTTCCAAGTTTGATAAAAGTTTAATTTCTTCCTCTACGTATCTGCTAATTTCTGACTTCTCGACAAAAACTTCTTTTACTGTCGAACCTCTCTACTCATGATACCCATTCTTAGCAAAGGTGTCTCTTTCAAACTTGTAAATGACGATCCACTTCACCCTTTCTATTCTACTAATTTCTTCCTCCAAATTGATCTTATTCACAGATTTTTCTTTTTCCTTTTCTTCACTCATTTCTTTAATTTTCGAGTATTGCTCTGCGTTCTCGACCTCCACTTTGGGTTCAACGTCTTCTGTTACTTTGTCTTCTGCAATTTTCTCTGCCTCTCTTTCTTCCTTGTCATCTTTTTCTACTACAACGTTGACAATAATTTAATCTGCTTCATCTTAAACATTTTGACAGCATTTTGATATGTAATAGTCAACATACTTTTCTCGTTACCATGTTGGCAATCTATCATATTTGATTCCGTTCTTGGAATGGCGAAATCAATCCTACAACGTACTCCTTAATTCTCTCCATGAATAGAAAGGTACTCGACTCTCCAATTGATACCAATCCATGACAAAACATTCAAAACAATCGATCACCATCTCTATTTTGTCTTCATTGGTCAATCTGTAAATACTGAAATATCTCTCAATCTCAAAAATCCATCCCTTCAAATCTTGACCTGAAAAACAAGAACTTCGAATTTCTATTTACTACACTGGAAAATTTTTTTATCCATCGTTTCTCTTAGGATTCGATGCTCTGATACCAATCAATAAGAATTTTAATCACAACAATCAACACTTAATATATTCAAGACAACAAAGAACTACAAATAGCTTAGAACTTCAAAACTCCAAGCAGCTCAGTCTAGAATTTCACATATTCCAGCTCAGTCTAGAATTTCACATATTCCACGGACAATTTTCTACTAACATTTTCTATTCATATCTCTTATTTATAATACTCAATCACAAGTATGTTTTTTTTAACTTTCCTTGACTTGCACTAACTTCTACTAACTCATTCTCTTTAACTTCCACCAACTCCTACTAACTTCTTAACATCTTATCATAAGATAACCACTTAATTCCGAGGAATTTTATGTTTTCTCTATTGTGCAAATCATACACAACATAAAAGGTCATTCCTTCCATTATGAGAATAGAGAATTCTGATAAAAATAAGGCTGTCTTTGCCATTTTTCAGTGAACACCACTATTTAAACAGGACTTCACATGTATTTTGCAGAAATATTAAATAAAACAAACTACTTTTACGAACCTTCCCATCTTCAACTTTTTCAACCCCCGAGTCTGTGTGCCTGAGTGCATGAACTTTTTCGCCAGCACGAACAATGCCAGAAGCAACCCGTCCAGTCAATATCCGCCCCACGTAAAAGTCTCGTTCCATCATGGAAACCTAGAAGGCACTATCATGTAGTTCTTAAATTCTCAAGCAAACAAAAATAACATAAGAAACAGGAAAATAATTTAAATGAATGGAACTAAGGATCATAAAGAGTATGAAGTGCGAAAGAGTGGAAAAAATTTTCTTTCTTAGGGAACCAAGCTACAAAATTATGCTTCAACATTATTAGTGGCGTTAAATTAATATAACTATTAGCTTAGAATGCATTTTATGTTATAATATAAGGATGTCGGGTTTCTTCAAGGAGTGATTGTATTTGTTTTACAGAAGTTGTTTTCAGTCGAGGAAGTTGATAAATCAAGGATGGTAACTCCAAGCACAGTTGTCAAATAGTTTTGTCTATGAAGGTATTTATTAAAACTAATCTCTTCTGAGGTCTTTTAAACAAAATATAATACCAACCAGCATTTGGAAAGGTGCGTCCAGGCTTGCTGTAGGAGGAGGAACATGTCTTATGACAGCATCCAGCAATTGCGCCATATTTCTGGCATCCACCGGAGGATTTTTAGTAAAGGTAGTTGAAGCCCATCCTTCTTTAGCAGAGGCATATAAGACGGGAAACTCCAGCTGCTCCTCTAGATCAATAAAAATAAAACAATGGAACAGAGTTAAACTTATTTGAGTTCTTGGATCGACATTGGAAATACCAAAAAATTCTTAAAATTCCCATATTATTGGCACCTGTAGCGCCCATATTTGCGAAGAGATCAAACACTAAGCTCTCAACTTCATTGCACCGCTCCTCAGAAACTGCAGAAGATGTTAAACAAAAGAAATCAAACAAATCGCAGGATAGATATTGGATGAGAGATTTCTTTAAATGGCTTAATATTAATGTTTACTTTATTAGAAGAAAAGCTAAACTCCTAACTACATCAATCACAAGATTTGTGATAGGCCTCCAATTAAATGAACCTATGGAAGAAGGAAAAATAACTCAAGAAATTAGAGAAGTTGGTGGAAGCGGCAGTGTTCGGAAGAAGAGAATGGTGTGGCCGAATCAAGATCGGCGCTCCAGCACAAGTATTCCAGCGCTGGTGCATCGGACTACAGAGAGACAACACTGTCTTTGAAGCACTACAGCGCTGCCACCACAAATTGTCAGCGATATACCGCAGCAAGTTATTTGGGATTTAAAATTGTTTCTAATGTGTTTTTTTTATTGATTAGCAAGTTGATTGGAAGTTGTACTCTTGAGAATTTAAGGATTGTTGAATGGATTATATAAGGGAGAGTGGTAAGTAAGAATGTTTTTTTATGTAAAAACTAAGTTGGTGTGGGAATCACTTTGGAGATAGTTTGTGTTCTCTTATGATTTGTGTTTGGATTCCTATCAATTTGATCCACAGAAACACAAAAATATTGAGTCGAACCAGTACCTGATGGTCTATCCACTTTGTTCAAAAGAAGAAGAGGGCGCAGCCCATACTTCAAGGCTTTAGCAAGTACAAACTTTGTTTGTGCAAGTGGACCTTCACCGGCATCGACTACTAAAATAGCACCCTCAACCATTCCAACAACTCGCTCAACCTGCAGTCAATAAAGAAAGTTATTGCTTTATGAACAGTCACTAGGAGAAGATGTCTTCCTGCCAAACAATCCAAAAAGAAAGCCTCCAAAATTGCAACTAAAACTATGAGTAGAGACTATTTGAAGCAACCGAGACAACATTTATAAGAAACCTGGAAATCCTAAATCATAATTATCAAAAGTAACAAATTTATCTTGATATAAACGTACTTCACCACCAAAATCTGCATGTCCGGGTGTATCAACCATGTTTAGTTCATTCTCCTTCCATGAAATAGATGTCACCTGAATAAAATGAATATTAAGTTAGAACGCTAGGCTGAGTTCATATCCATAAAGATTTTGTTGCTGCTTTAAAGAATAAGATTATCAGAAGAAGGCGCAATTATGAGCATCAAATCAATTGCTACAACTGAAGACTAAGAGTGCCAAATTTCAAGGGCTTTCTAATTTACTTCATCCAAACAGATAATTTTGTACTTGCTAAGTGAAAGAAGAAAAATAAACTAACAGACGCCGATAAAAGCATCTGGATTTTTCATTAGCTTTCCCATCTGATAAAAAAATTCATCACAATTTGCTACTAAATCCCCAACAAACCTTCGATGCAATAGTTATTCCGCGCTCGCGCTCGAGATTGATCGAATCCATTGCCCGCTCATGGGGTATATCCGCCCCGCACTGCCTGAGCAGCCGATCCATAAGGGTGGTCTTCCCATGATCAACATGAGCAATCACGGCTACGTTCCGGAGACGGCTAGGGTCGAGAGCACCATTAGGTGCAGTGGCAGTGGCAGAGGCAGAGGAGGCAGTGGCGGCGGAGAAAGCGCGTGAGAAAACGTGAGCAGCCCGTGTGGGGTAGCATGCATATGAAAACAAAGAAGAAGAGGAAGAAGAAAGCGCTCGTGATTTGCGAGAGGATGACCACAGAGAGCGGACGAGCGTGCCTGCCATTCCAACAGAAATGGCAGAGCTTTATGGGTTCCTCACTTTCTTTTTCCGAAGGCCAAACCTTCGCAGCGAAATGGCCCTACTTTACGAGTTTCTCAGTTTCTTACTCCAAAAAGCAAAAGCTTGGCAACAGTCTGGTAGGGTTTAACATGCTTCCTCAATCTGATGAGTGGGTTTAAGGTCGTTGCCTCAATGGTGGGATAGTTCTGTACCATACAACGACGTGTAGTTAGCCTAGTACTATATGTAGTAATAGAACTTTCCAAACATAAAAAAAGATACTTTGGCAAGAGTAAGATTCCAAATTTCTCCACACTCAAGTTTTCCACCGTTTATTCTTCCACACTTTCGTGCAATTTTAATTAGAATAATATTACGTTTACTCTTTTATTTTACTCTGTAAACATATTTTTTAACGTGTCAAATAATGATAGATACAATTATTATAATAATTAATATTAATTGCACGAATAATTATTTAACACTGTAATTATGTTTAAATATTGTAATAAAAGAGTAAACATAAATTACTTTTAAGAATCTAAATGAAGTTTTAGTTGAAATTTTTTGAAACTCGAGTTTATCTATGGAAATTCAAACAATTATAAAAAGAAAACATTTTAAAATAGAAATTTAATTGCAAAATGTGTTCTTCTTCCAATGATCTACCTAAATCTATTCGAATTCGAGACAGAACCTCTTGTTTTTCCATCTCAACGATCTTTTCATGCATCTTACACTAACACTTTGTATAATCTCATCTTTCCTTCTTTGTATTATTTATACCACAAAAAACTGCCTTTTCATTTGAAAAACCAACAACTTCGTACTAAGGCGGCAACTAAACTTCTTGTTTTTTAGATCATCAAACTTCACTATCTACTATAAAAACATAAAAATCCGAGTTTTCTAAAAAATGGTTGGATTCGTGTTTTCACTTAATCATTACAGTGTTGGATTTTTCTAGGGATGCAAAGGAACGTCAACAGCGGTGGCACAATGGCGGCTCAACCAGCATGCGCTGCCTGCAAGCACCAGCGGAAGAAGTGCGACGACGCTTGCACACTGGCCCCATATTTTCCGGCAGACAGAACAAGAGAGTTCCAAGCCGTGCACCGAGTTTTCGGGGTGAGCAACGTGACGAAGCTGGTGAAAAACGTGAGCGAAATGGATCGAAACAAGACGGTGGATTCGTTAATCTGGGAAGCCCTGTGCAGGCAGAAGGATCCCGTTTCAGGTCCTTACGGAGAATACAGAAGAATTTACGACGAACTAAAGCTGTACAGAAGCCTAAACCAGACCCAAATGCTAAAAATAGCTGGGGTGGGGATGGGATGGAACAGTTCTTACGGGATAAATAACAAACCCAACAATGGAAATGGAGGGGGAATTATGAACAGTACTAGTAATGGCATAAGCTACAGTAACAGTCATGATAATTGGAGTTCTATCATTGATTCTAGTCCTAATAGTTATCCTTCAACTTATACTCAAAGTCCAGAGATTTTACGGAGCGAAAGAGAGGCTTCGTCTGTTGTTCTTCCACTTCAACACCAATCCCAGCAGTGCCATCTCCCCATCAATGGCCTTACGTTCCAGCAATACTATCTTTCAGGTACTATCTTTACGAGTTCAATCTTCAGTAGTAAACGGAATTAAAAAAATAATCAATATATTAACCATATTTGTTGATTTATTAGAGTCTGATCCATGCAATTATAAGTATTTGGGTTTTCTGAGTTGTGCTGATGGAGAGTTTTTCTGGGTTGTGCTTGTTTCGTCGAAAGGTCAAGGCAGCCCTATCAACAGCAAGACCATGCACAGTTCTATTCTGTGGGAAGGATCAGGACCGTGATTTTTTCTTTCTTGATCGAGTTTGATTATTTTTAATTAGTTCTTGTCTAAGTTGTATTTCTTTTCGCACAAATATTGCAAATACATAACAACGTGTTACTGTAATCAACTCTGTGATTAATATTTCAAATATATTTCATGTTAATTATATGCAATTTTGATCATACGTCGTGGGTGAAAGAATACATAATTAACGAATCAATTTGAGAGAAGAAAGTGTTGATATTCAATGCCGACAACCTATTAAATGAATGACCTACTTATTAAATGAAAAGAGGAAAAAGAAAAAGATTTTCTTCTTTAGAACACGGCGCCTCTTTCTTAGTTATGTTCACATTCTGCTTCCATCTATAAATAGAGGCTTGAAAAATTCATTTATGTATCTTATCTCAAATATGCGTGAGAGAAAGTAAGTGGCTTTTGTAGTATTTTTTTTTATTCAATAAAGTGTGTATTATTTTCTTACTTGTGTTCAACAAAGTGGTATCAGAGCCTGAGTGATTTCTTTAAATTCAGTATGCTCTGTGGTTGCGGTTTTTAACTGATCTTCCACATCATAAAATTTTTTAGAGATTATTTGGCGAGTGTTTTTGTGATGTGAGTGGTGAGCGATTATAAAAGTTTAGAGTCAAAAATTTATTTGGTAGTGTCGGAGTTCTGCCAAAACAATGAGTGACCTTCAAGTTATGGGAAGTATCAAGAAACTCACCAACACAAATTATAACACATGGGCAACGTGTATGGAGTCATACTTGCAAGGTCAGGATCTGTGGGACATCATTGGTGGTAATGAAACCACTTTCCCAACAGATAAAAATACCGCCCAGAAGTGGAGGATTAAGGCAGGAAAGACCATATTCGCGATAAAGAGCACAATAGATAAGGAAATGCTAGAGCACATTAGGCAAGCTGAAACGCCAAAATCAGCTTGGGACACTTTCAAAGCACTCTTTTCACGGAAAAATGGACATGAGATTACAACTCCTCGAAAATGAGTTGTTATCTATCAAGCAGCATGATATGACGATCAATCAATACTTTCACAAGATAAAGACCTTGTGTCGAGAAATTTCTGAGCTGGATCCTGAAGCCACAATCAAGGAACCAAGAATGAGAAGAATAATCATTCATGGTTTGAATCCAAGGTACGAAGACTTTGTTACTGCCATACAAGGGTGGCCTATTCAACCGTCATTAGTGGATTTTGAAAATCTACTATCTGACCAAGAAGCGATGGCCAAAGAGATCGGTGAAAGCTCACGGAAGAGTGAGGAAGAAGCACTCTTTGTCAAGAAGAACAAAGAGTGGTCTAAACCGAATAGTGGTAAAGGATCATGGAAAAATAATGACAAGACATATCATCATGGGAACCCTCAGTCAGGGGGAGCTTAGAAGAACGAAAATCGAAGTAATTCGTCCAGGCAAAACAAAAGGTTTAATGGTAACTGCTACAACTGCGGGAAGAAGGGCCACATGGCAAAAGATTGTTGGTCCAAGAAAAGAAATGCAGAAGGAAACACAGCGACCTCCAAAATGGAAAATTCAAGTGATGATGATTAGGATGCCATCACATCTCTGGCTACGGAAGAAGATAAATCGGCACTTGCTGTGACAGTAGCAGGGCGAATTGACTATGATAGATATTGGATCGTCGACTCCGGTTGTTCGAATCATATGACCGGTGATGAGAATAAGCTGCAAGAGATGATAGAGTATAAAGGAAGTCGTGTGGTGGTAACGGCCAATAACTCCAGGTTACCAATATCTCATATTGGTAAAACAACAATTGTGTCTCATTACGCTCCTAACGAGATACCGCTTCAAGAGGTGTTTCATGTACCCGACATGAAAAAAAACCTGCTATCGGTGGCGCAGTTGACATCATCTGGTCGTTATGTCTTGTTCGGTCCCCAAGATGTCAAGGTGTACGAAGATGTGAAGATCTCAGGTACACCAACGATGGAAGGACAGAAGCTGGAGTCTATCTATGTAATGACAGCAGAGATGGCTTATGTGGATAAGACTCGAAAGAATGAGACGGCGGATCTGTGCCACGCGAGGTTAGGGGACGCTGGTTATCACAAGTTGAAAGTGATGATGAAAAAATTGATGCTCCGGGGTCTTCCTCAACTAGAAGTTAGAGAAGACACAGTGTGTGGGTTGTTAATACGATAAAGCCCATCAATTACCGTATGAAGAATCAAAGTTTAAGGCGAAGATGCCACTGGAGTTGGTACACTCTGATGTCTTTGAACGAGTCAAACAACCATCTATTAGTGAGATGCGATATATGGTTACATTCATTGATGACTTCTCTAGATATGTTTGGGTTTTCTTCATGAAAGAAAAATCCGAGACGCTCTCAAAATTCAAGGAGTTCAAAGAAGTCGTGGAATGAGAAGTTGGAAGGAAAATCTAATGTTTGCGCACGGATGATGGAAGAGAATACATGTCAAACGAGTTTTCTCGATACTTGCAACAATGTCGAATTCGTCATCAGATGAGTTGTCCAAATACACCACAACAAAATGGCGTAGCTGAAAGGAAGAACCGACATTTGGCAGAGATTTGTCGGAGTATGCTACATGGAAGGAATGTCCAAGAAAGATTTTGAGTTGAGTGCATAAAGACTGCAGCCTATGTTATCAACCGATTTCCTCAACCAAGGCTTGGATTTGTTTCACCCTTCGAGAGACTATGGAATGCAAAACCTGCAGTTGGTCACTTCTGAGTTTTCGGCTGTGTGTGTTACGTATTTGTGCCAGATCATTTGCGTAGCAAATTTGATAAGAAGACGATTCATTGTATCTTCGTTGGATATGACAATCAAAGAAAAGGGTAGAAATGTTATGATCCAAATAGTGGGAGATGTTTTGTATCACGAAATGTGGTGTTTGGTGAAGCATCTTCATGGTGGTCTTCTAACGAAGAGGAATTATCAGATTCCAAAATTCTTGAAGATCAATTACAACTAATGGGAGAGCAAGTTGTAAAGGTGCGACAAGATCCAGTAGCACATGAAGAGGTGGAAGATGATGATGAGAACACAACGACTGAGAATCCATAGCAAACTGGTATTTATCATAGACCAGTTGAAGAAGAGGAATCAAATCAAGGAACAACAAGTCCACAATCACAACTTAGAAGGTCAACAAGAGTTCGTATGCCGAATCCGAGGTATGCCAATGTAGCTGTAGCATTAGTAGAGAGTCCAAGAGAGCCAGAGACATTTGAAGAAGCCTTTCAAAGAACTGAATGGGTCAAAGCTATGGAGGAAGAGATTCTAGCATTAAATCATAATCAAACATGGGAGCTTGTTTGTGCCAAAGCCAAGAGAAGTAAAACCAATTTCATGCAAATGGGTCTATAAGATCAAGACTCGTCCAGATGGATCGATTGAGTGATACAAGGCTCGGTTGGTAGCTCGTGGCTTCTCTCAGCAGTACGGACTTGACTATGATGAGACGTTTAGTCCAGTGGCAAAGATTACAACTGTACGAGTCCTTCTAGCTCTTGCAACCAGCAAAGACTGGAAACTCTGGCAGATGGATGTGAAAAATGCTTTCTTGCATGGAGAGTTGGATCGAGAGATATACATGGTCCAACCAAGAGGGTTCGAGAGCAGAACTCATCCCGATTATGTATGCAAGTTGAGAAAGGCGCTCTACGGGTTGAAGCAAGCGCCAAGAGCATGGTACGGCAAGATTGCTGAATTTCTGACCAAAAGTGGTTACTTGTTGGCACATGCAGATTCTAGCTTGTTTGTGAAAAATAGAGAAGGAAAACTAGCAGTGGTGTTGATTTACGTGAATGATTTGATCATCACATGAGACATGAGACGACGAAGAAGAGATTCATCGAACAAAGGAAAATTTGTCTGTTTGCTTCCAGATGAAAGAGCTTGGAGAGCTCAAACATTTTCTCGGATTGGAAATCGATCGAACAAGTGATGGTTTATTTCTATGTCAAAAGAAATATTCCATAGATTTGTTACAAAAGTTGTAGGATCGGAATTGTCTAAGAGGGGGGGTGAATTAGACTTTTTAATTTTAATTACGAGTCAACCTAATTTCTCCCTTGATTAAACTTATGGATTTAACACAAGTAATCAAATAATGTAAAGAGAGAGAGAGAGAGAGAAATTCGACACCAGTATTTTTACGTGGTTCGGCCAAACTGCCTACGTCCACGCTCCAAGGCTCACCCCTTGAAGATCCTTACCCTTCTCCTCACGAGAATACACAGATCAGGATTCCGGGCTCCGATCAACTGCCTTTACAGATCTGGATTGAACTTCACGGGCGTCAATCCACTGCCTTTACAAATGATTTGAGTTTGTAAATTTAAGTACAGACTACACTCTCACAGTAATTGAATCTCAAGTTAGGATTGAGAGATGTAGAGAAAATACTGAGTATTATCACTTTCGCAGCTTAGGGCTCAGTATTCAAATTTGCAAAAAATTGTTCCTTCGTGCTCTAAGCTCGACTTAAATACTCTGTCTTCAAATCGGCTTGGCTTCAATGCTCCTTATCCAATAATAGAAGTTTAGTTACCGTTGGAGCAGCTTTCGTACAAGTTCAGGTAGCCGTTGCCGTTTGTAGTTGCAAATCTTCGTCGCCATTAATGTTCTGGAGTTATGGCTGAAAACGACGTCACTGTAGCTGCGCGGCTAATTTGAATTCTAGCGGAAGACAAAGCTGAGTTAGCCTTGAACCGCCATCGGATGATGAAGCTTTAAACGCTTGAACCGGCATCGGATGATTAAATCTTAGACGTCTTCCGCCTTTGTCGTTTAGTGACCGGAAGAGGATTTCTTTGAAGTCATCCGCCTTGTCGTTTAGCAAGCGTAGGACTTCATCGTGTTAGCTCATCCGCCTTGTCGTTTAGTGAGCGGTGGATCTCTTCATTTTCTCTCATCCACCTTTGTCGTTTAGTGGCCGGAAGAGTAATTTGGTTTACTCATCCGCCTTTGTCGTTTAGTGGCCGGAAGAGTAATTTGGTTTACTCATCCGCCTTTGTCGTCTAGTGGCCGGAAGAGTAATTTGGTTTACTCATCCGCTTTTGTCGTCTAGTGACCGGTGGACTGATTCTTGTATACGACTCCGCTCTTGTCGTTTTGTGACCGGTGGATTGATTTTTGTAAACGACTCCGCTCTTGTCGTTTTGTGACCGGTGGACAGATTATTTTGTTTAACACATTTCAGCCCTGTACACTTAATCACATGCATTAAATACTAAAATACCCTTACCAAGGGCATTTTCAACATATTAAAATCATATGCATAATTTATAATTCTTATTCAATAAACATAATCAAAATACCAAGCTAATCATATAAACACATCATCAAAAACAATTTAGACTTAAAACATCATTTAAGTCAACAAAAGTTTGGTATGCAAGAGTGCAGGCCAATTTCAACACCAATGGATGCCAATGCCAAGATGTGTGCACATGAAGGCAAAGATTTGGCGGATACGACAATGTATCGACAACTCGTGGATAGTCTAATTTACCTAACTCTGACCCGACCTGACATTTCTTTTGCAATTGGTGTTGTCAGTCGATACATACAGAATCCAAAGAAGTCTCACTTAGAAGTGGTTCGCCGAATTGTGAGGTATATCAAAGGTACATTTGACTATGGTGTTCTGTACAAAAGAGGTGGCGATTGCAAGTTGGTTGGCTATTGCGACGCATATTATGCTGGAGATCATGACACACGTCGATCAACGACAGGATATGTGTTTAAACTCGGAGGTGGAACAATTTCCTGGTGTAGCAAGCGACAACCAACTGTGTCACTATCAACTACCGAAGCAGAGTACCGAGCAGCGGCCATGGCAGCTCAGGAGAGTGCATGGCTAATTCAGTTGATGGAAGATTTGCACCAACCAGTTGATCATGTAATACCACTTTATTGCGATAATCAATCAGCAATCCGTTTGGCGGAGAATCCAGTATTTCATGCGAGAACTAAGCATGTGGAGGTGCATTATCATTTCATTAGAGAAAAAGTCTTACAAGAAGAGATAGAGATGCATCATGTTATTCAATGCCGACAACCTATTAAATGAATGACCCACCTATTAAATGAAAAGAAGAAAAAGAAGAAGTTTTTCTTCTTCAGAACACGGCGCTTTTTTCTTAGTCATGTTCACATTCCTTAAAATAAGGAATGTGCTCCCTTCAAGCATCTATAAATAGAGGCTTGAAAAATTCATTTATGTATCTCATCTCAAATATCCGTGAGAGAAAGTGAGTGGCTTTTGTAGTATTTTTTTTATTCAATAAAGTGTGTGTAGTATTTTCTTACTTGTGTTCAACAGAAAAAGTGTCAGGGTTTCATATTGAAAGCATACCACAATATAAAAGAGTAGGTTGAGAAAGAATAACATTCATATCAACATGTAACCAAAGCAACCAAATGACATCACTAGTAGTAGAAATCATGATCTGATACTCTGCTTATGTAGAAGATATAGAGATACTATCTTACTTTTTGTTCTTCCATGATATTTGATAATCTCCTAAAAATATATAAAATTCAATATTAGACTTACGATCTATAGAATCGTCAAGTCAAACAACATCAGAGTACATATATATCTCTAAGAAGGAAGTGTATCAAAAAAGAAACTTTGAAATTGAGTAATTTGAAAATCCCTCAAAACATGAAGAAGAATACTAAATGAATGACAATATGTGCAATATCCGGACGAATAATAGTGAAGTAAAAACAAGCTCCCGACAATAATATAATATAAGATACGATCTAACAAAGGTATCCCATGATAAGGAGATATCGAGCATTGAGCTCAATAAGTGTATATATTGCAATCTTCAACAGGTTGGTGAGGAAAATCCAGAGAATGTATCATGTAGACTTCTCGAAGATCTTCATTCAAGAAAACATTTTTAACATTCATTTGAAAAATATGTCATCGTTGAACAAAGACTACTTCAATAAGGGTGCGAGCTAAGACCATTTTGGTGACATCGACAAAAGTCTCTTCATAATCTATACAATGCTTTTAACAATATTTTTGGACAACCAATCGAACTTTGTATCGTTCTATAAACCCTTTAAACTTGGTTTTGATTTCATCAACCCATAGATTTGATGATATGTTTACGTTGAGACATTGGTACCAAGGCTCTGCTATGAGTTCGATGCATGACAGTAAATTTATCAAGTCTGCCAAAGAGGATCACAAATAAACTCTTGATAGCACGTAGGCTCGATCATACGGTGGATAGAGGTCCAAAAAGAAACAAAAGTGTTAGAATAACAATTAACAAGAGGAAGAAAAATCATTGGTGGACAGTCTGTCAAGTGTCCTCCCTTCCTGGTCAACTATTTTAGTCAACTTTTGTACATCCATCTCCTTACACAGAGAAGGCCGTCTTGTTTGATTCGGGTCTGGTCTTTATTATCTTGTGGTTTGTGGTTATGGGTTGCAAATTTCCAGGCCGACAAACATTCCGACAATCACGTAATTCGTTTTGATGATATTTCTACTTCATTTCAAATTCGTTCCACGTTTTCAGTTATAGTTGTGAGAAACATTTGCAACGACGGCAGTCACGTTTCTCTGGTCTTTTACAAGTTCCCACTTTGGGTGAACTCCATTGCTGGCCCGAGTCAGAGAAGATGAAATGCAGTCAGAGGAAACAGAATTTTTCATTTCTATGAGGTTGCATCGTACATGATTTATAGATTATAGGGATAATAATTCTCTGCTACTTGGCAGTGGTAGCAGTGGATGAGTCACGGGTCCTATAATTGCTCAAGAGATGTTAAGGATGGATCGAAAATGTCAAATCTTACCATATTACTCACATATTCCCATAATTTGACGTTGATAGTTCTAACCCAGTCGGGGATGTTGTCTTCAAGTAACCCAAACTGCCTGCAATTCAGAGCAGTGAAATGTAAAATGAAAAACCATTGACTCGGTACCTTTACTGAGCTGAGATTCGTTTACAGAGAGAGATTATAATGTTATTTAAAAAGTGGTACCATTAGAATGCATCATTGGCAGGCACTTACTTGGGGTATAAAAGGCGGCAAATATATTCTAAACAAGTCTATAATCATAATTAGTGCCTTCCATTTGTTTAAAAAGTTGACAAATTCAACTGTGAGAAAAGGAAGGCGATAAGAAGCACACATGCAGAGAGAGAGAGAGACCACAACCCTACATGTGGGTGTGGTAAGGGGACAAAGCAAAGAAGGCTTAGAGCGTGCAAACAATTCACATGGGGTTGTGACATGATTCCTTTTCAAGCACTCTCTCTCTCTCTCTCTCTCTCTCTCTCTCTCTCTCTCTCTCTCTCTCCCTCTCTCCCATCAATCTTCTAAAACTTAAATTATTCTAATTTGGATCATCTTCCAGGCACATTGACCACACCCCACATTCCCTGGCCTTCAAAAAAACCTTTGTCCTAAACACCTGCCCTTGCCTTCTCCAATACAAACCCACTAATCCAACTCTACTTATCTCAAAAAAGCCACAATCTTTATGAAACCTAGACAACCCCCTAAATCATACCCGTCGATCGCAAGCATACGAGGTAGGGGTCGACACAGAGAAATCCAGCTCTGAAACGATGAAAATAATAATAATGATGACGATACTATTATAAGGCCTTCCACTAAATAGAAGGGTCACAAAGGCACGTGGTGGCTGATTCCTCTAAGTTAATAAACTAGTGGCTACTTTCCTGTAACACCGTTGAGTCTCAACCTCTTTTCTCAGCTGGACATAGCTGTCCAATCTTTACCCCCATGTGACCCTACTCCATACTACTACCCCTTTCCTCCTTGTTCATGGCTCTCAGATTGATTGTCATTTTGAAAAATACCATCTTTGGCTCTCCAAAGCTATGATTAATCATTGTTCATCTTGGATTTGTGGGTTTGTGTTATTTTCTTCGGCGGCCTTGTTTATTTGAGGCTTTGTTTGAGTTTGTGTTTTGGTTTGTTCTTCTTTAGGGTTATGAAGAATCTGTAGAGATTGTTGTTTGGAATTCGCATTCTCTCTCTTCTTCTTCCTCCTCCCTCTCTTTCCCCTTCTCACTCTTTTATGGCTCAGTTACCGCCAAAAGTCCCAAACATGGCGGGGAATTGGTCGGAATTTTCTCACCAGAAGATACATACAGTGGTGGGCCGAGGCTTTCCACCAAATGCAGCCGCTCACCACCCTTCGTGGGTGGATGAATTCCTAGAATTCTCTTCATCCAGACGTGGGTCTCACCGGCGGTCGGTTAGTGATTCCATCGCATTCCTCGAAATGCCCATGCTGGACGAATGCCGTGGCTCGGCGACGAATCACGACGCTGGATTCGATAGATTTGATGACGACCAATTCATGTCCATGTTCACTGACGAAATCTCATCAGCAGTGGGACCCACCGTGTCTTCCTCGAATCCTTCCACGCCTTCCGATCATAATAGCATTGATGATGAGAAGGAAGCGTTACATAATACCGATCAGAAGCACCAGAAAAATGAATCTGACGAGGTCCAAAGCCATTGCAAGCCGGAAAACCAAGCTCCATACAGTGCAGCTGCCAACGACGCCGGCGATAGGATAACCGACCCCAAAAGGGTCAAAAGGTACGCACTTCAGCTAATTCATGCACATAAACACAACTACGAACACAACGTCTTCAAACTTCTTTTTCATCACCATTTCTGAACAGTAGTTTGAGAGTTCTAACTGTAATTGAAACTTTGCGTCAGAATCTTGGCGAATAGGCAGTCTGCACAGAGATCGAGGGTCAGGAAACTGCAATACATATCGGAGTTGGAACGAAGTGTCACTTCTTTACAAGTATGTAAATTTGATTAAACCATAGCTAAAGTATCATAGATGCTAATGTTGGGTCATTAATTACGACATTAAACTATCATTTTTTCTGCTTATTGAAGGCTGAAGTTTCTGTATTATCGCCACGGGTGGCGTTTCTCGACCACCAAAGGTTGCTCCTAAACGTAGATAACAGTGCTCTCAAACAAAGGATCGCAGCTCTGGCCCAAGATAAGATTTTTAAAGATGGCAAGTGTGTTTTTGTTTTTTGTTTTGATGAATTAAATAAAACCAAATGATGGGGATTAATTTTTCTTTCTTATCTCAATCAACCGATGAAGAAGCTTTTCATTTTCCAAAGCTTTTAGAAGTTTTTTTTTCCCTACTTGTCTGATCAAACTGAGTAATTTTTGAGGTAATTAGCATTAATTACTCGAAGATCGTCCTCTTTTATTTTTCGAATCAATGTTCATGTATCTATATTTAAACATCACATTAAATGCCTTCAGAAGAACTAGGATGATTTTTTTAAATATAAATTCCTTTTTCTTCATTTTGTTTGCCAAATTCTTAAAATAGAGAATTTTTTCCCTGGAAGAAAATCCAAATCGGATTTGTTTTGATTGATTTAAGCTGAAGTGTCATTGAAATACCCTCCATTTCAGATCAGAATCAGTTCTTTCTGAATTGACCAATTTGACAATACCAATCTTACTATTGTCAGACAGACACCTATGGAAACCCTCCATCAATACCTGCTTCCTCGTGAAAGAGCAAGCCTGTGTATATTTTTTATTCAGTTTTAGTTTCGTTTTTTCGATTACCACGAAGTTAATGGATAAACCAATCTTTTACGCGAGTACCGTGAAATCAGCTAAAATTGTATAAAAATTGAAATAGCAAATAAATAACCAGATCATTGTTTGTTTATTACACTGACCTATAGACAAATCATCGACTGTTGCTATAATCTGTTGATTGTATTGCAGCTCATCAAGAAGCACTGAAGAGAGAAATCGAAAGACTGAGGCAAGTGTATCACCATCAGAATCTAAAGAAGATCGAGAATATCGAGCATTCACCTCCTTGTTCTGATTCGAAATCTGCAGCTGATAAAAAAGAAAACCTTCTTAACGCTTGAAGAAACTCTCCATACAGCAGTACACTTTCAGGTATCCTAACACGATAAGATCTCCTTATTGTCTCAGAAAACAAAAATGTGTCAGAAACCTCAACCTGGGTTCGATCAAAAAAAACCATTTGATTAGTCTAATTCGCAGCCGGAAGAATGAAAAAACCAGAGAAGGAATCAAAATCTGGGTGGGAGAGGTTTGGCCTTGTCTGCTGACTGCTTCTAAATCTGTGCAGCCATGTGATGTGCGTACCTTTATGAAGAGGGGACCAGTGTAAAGAAAACATGATTAGATTGCTGGAAATCATGTGCTTCTGTGCCGTTGTTTAAACTGAATAGAGCTTTTTTTTTTCTCTCTATCAGCGTTGTATACCGGACAAGAAGGGTTTTAAGTGTTAGCTATAAAACTTTATTTGCTCTTAGTGTCTTAACAGAGCAATTACAGAATCTTGAACAATTGAATTTCACAATTGTATAATCATGGAAGAAATTACAGAAACATGAATTAATAAGTTTCATGCAAATGGAGATAGAACAACTTACTTGTTTCTATAACTTTCTCCTTTAGTTGTTTGCTTTATGATAAGCACATACACTTTCTTCTTCCACACTGAAGAAACAGTTTCTCTCTCTTTCCTCTTTAGATTTTCTTTAGCAGCGGTTCTTGATGGAGAAAACTCACTGTTTCGTTAATGGTAGAGAGAGGACCATTTTTCTGTTTTTATTCTTTTTGCTTAATCTCCATCAGACTAAAGCATTTAATTAACTTAAATTGGGTCCAATAGAATTTGACAACTTGAGCCACAATCACGTGGGTGCTTCAGTAAATGATTGTTCATCTTCCAAAATTTGTCTTCTTTAGGGAAGAATTTTCCAGAATAGCATCTACCGAGCATCTCTACATCTACCGATCATCGGTAGATGCAACACCCATCTACATGTACCGGTCATCATTTAATGCTCTGCATCTACCGGTCATCGGTAGATGCATCACCCAACATTCTCCCACTTGGCTCAAGTAACATTATCAAATCTAACTTTATATTGATGCAATATAACATTATTATTGAGTATGTAATTAATATGGATCATAGCGGTCATATGTCATTTTATCGACACAATTCCTTCTATGAATCACAATATTAATTTTATGCTCAACATCATGAATAAAAGAATAACATAATGGTCCACATAAGTGTCTTTCATAAAGACTAATCTTGTTTAAATCATAACTTCATAATTTCATTACTGAATGCATTCAACATAATCAAACAGGATTCATAAGTGTATATCAGAAACTATCAATACAGGAGCTCAAGAGTGTCAAATACACGAAGAACACAAACATAAACATAAAGTTAACCTTCTGAAATGCCCATTCGTTCGACATGTTCAGTAAATGTCTTAGGTGGCAATCCTTTAGTTAACGGATTCGCGATCATAAGGTTGGTGCTTATGTGTTCAATCGACACTCTTCGTTTCTGAACTTCTTCTTTAACGGCCAAGTATTTCAATTCAATATGTTTTGCACCTTTGGAATACTTGTCGTTTTTAGAAAAGAAGACTGCTGCAGAATTATCACAATAAATTTTCAGCGGCTTGGCAATACTGTCAACAATTTCAAGTCCTGAAATAAAATTCCTCAGCCATAAACCCTGAATAGTAGCCTCAAAGCATGCTACAAATTCAGCTTCCATAGTAGACGTAGCAGTGACAGACTGCTTCGCACTTTTCCATGAGATTGCACCATCGGCTAAAAGGAACAAATAGCCAAACGTGGATTTTCTAGTATCCACACATCCAGCATAATCTGAATCTGAATATCCAATCACTTCAAGATGGTCAGATCGTCTATAAGTGAGCATGTGTTCTTTCGTTCCTTGTAAATACCTTAATACTTTCTTTGCAGCTTTCCAATACTCTATCCCTGGATTACTTTGATACCGTCCCAGCATTCCGACAGCAAAACTAATGTCAGGTCTGGTACAAGTCTGTGCATACATCAAACTGCCCACAATAGATGCATAAGGAATATCTTTCATTTGTGTACGTTCCAATTCATTCTTTGGACATTGATTGAGATTAAATTTATCTCATTTCTGAATTGGAACAACACTTGCCGAACATTTGTCCATTCTAAATCTCTCTAGAACCTTATTAATATAGGCTTTCTGAGACAATCCTAACAATCCTTGTGATCTATTCCGGAATATTTCAATTCCTATCACAAAGGATGCCTCTCCCATATTTTTCATTTCAAAGTTGCTATCGAGATATTTCTTGGTTTCGTACATTAGGCCAAGATCATTAGTAGCTAGCAAGATATCATCAACATACATAATCAGAAATATAAACTTACTTCCACTGACCTTTAGATATATACACCGATCAACGATGTTTTCCTTAAATCCAAAGGAGGTAATGATATCGTTAAACTTAAGATACCATTGTCGGGAAGCTTGTTTAAGTCCGTATATTGATTTCTTTAGTTTACACACCATGTGTTCTTGTCCTTTAACAACAAAACCTTCAGGCTGGTCCATATAAACTTCTTCATCTAAATTCCCATTTAAAAAGGCAGTTTTCACATCCATTTGATGAAGCTCTAAATCATAATGAGCTACCATTGCCATAATAATTCTGAAAGAATCCTTTTTCGAAACAGGAGAAAAGGTTTCTTTGTAATCAATACCATCTTTCTGAGTAAAACCTTTTGCAACAAGTCTGGCTTTATTTCGTTCGATATTGCCATTAGAGTTGCGTTTGGTCTTGAAGACCCATTTACACCCAACTCTTTTACAACCTTTAGGCAATTCGACGAGTTCCCAAACTTCATTCTGTTCCATTGATTTTAACTCATCTTTCATGGCATCTAACCATTTATCAGAATTTTCATTTTCCATGGCCTGTGAAAACGAAACTGGATCATCATCAAGTCCTAAATCATAATCGGACTCTTGAAGATAAACCACATACTCATTAGAAATAGCAGATCTTCTTTCTCTTACAGATCTTCTTAATGGTATTTCTAGTGGTTCATCTCTTATAGGTTCATTCATGACAACTTCATTATGTGGAGTTTGATCAATAATTTGTTGTTCGTGTAAGTCATTAAAACGTTCAACAACTGGTGGAACAACAACTTGAGTAGAAGTTATGGGTATTGGAACTTGCACCCTGACTTCTTGTATTTCCACTTTACGTGGTTCCAAACTCCCACTGATGTCACCACTTTCAATGAATCTAGCATTTCCAGTTTCAACTATTCTCGTACTATGGCTAGGACAGTAAAATCTATACCCTTTCGATTTTTCTGGATAACCAATGAAAAACCCACTGGTTGTTCTTGCATCCAGTTTTCTTTCATGTGGATTATAAATTCTGACTTCTGCTGGACAACCCCAAACATGCAGGTGTCTTAAACTGGGTTTTCTTCCTGTCCACAGTTCAAATGGAGTATTTGAAACTGCCTTACTAGGAACCCTGTTTAATAAATATACAGCAGTCTTTAAAGCATGCATCCACAATGACAAGGGTAAAGTAGAATTATTTAACATACACCTAACCATATCCATTAAAGTACGATTACGCCTTTCTGCAACACCATTCTGTTCTGGTGTTCCTAGCATTGTGTATTGCGCACAAATACCACGACTTTCTAGGAATTTAGCAAATGGACCTAGATGTTGTCCATTTTCATCATAACTGCCATAATATTCACCACCTCTATCAGATCTCATAATTTTCACTTTTCTATCTAATTGTCTTTTAACCTCAGTAACAAACACTTCAAGAGCATTTATTGACTGAGATTTTTCATTCAGTAGATAGATATATCCATAACGTGAAAAATCATCAATAAAGGTGATAAAATACCTTTCTCCACCAAAAGATAGAACATCAAATGGACCACATATATCGGTGTGTATAATTGCAAGGAGCTGTTTGCTTCTTGTGGCTACTTTCTTACTTGTGTTTCTTGTTTGTTTTCCTTTAATACAATCAACACAAATATTTAGATCAGTAAAATCCAAATTTGGAAGGATTGCTTGCTTTATCAATCTTTCCATTCTTTCTTTGGATATATGACCTAATCGTTTATGCCACAAATAAGCAGAACATTCATTCATTAAACCACGTTTCGTTCCAATATTATGATGCTCAATTAATAGGGTTTCAGCAAAACAATAATCAAGTTTTAACTTGTACAAACCATCATACAGAACACCAGAACCAATAAGAACATTATCTTTATACAAACTGAAACATTCATTCCCAAACATACAGGAATATCCAGCTGTATCAAGTTTCGATAATGAAACTAGATTACGAGAAACAGATGGAACATAAACAGTTTGAAAAAGATCTAATTGATGTCCAGTGTCTAACATTAGCCGGTAAGTTCCAATGGCTTCAACTGGAACTTTCACCCGATTGCCCATAAATATGTATCTTTCATTTGGCCTTATGGTTTGGGTCGTAAGGAATCCCTGCATCGTATTAGAAACGTGAGTGGTACAACCAGAATCAATCCACCAAGTATTAGAAGGAACTTCTGTTAAATTTGATTCGAAACATACAAAAGCACTAGGCTTACCTTTCTTTTCGAACCATGCCTTACGTTTCAGGCAATCTTTCTGATAGTGTCCTTGCTTTCCACAGAAATGACACTTATCCTTTCGTTGTTCCTTCTTGTGGATTTGGAAAGAGGACTGAGCAACCGATGATAGTCCTTTCTTACCCTTTCCACCTTTCTTTACTGGTTTCTTTCCAGCTCCTTCATAATTCATGAGATTGACAGCTTGAGTTCCTGGTTTCTTTAGCCTTGCTTCTTCCTGAATAAGCATGCTTTGTAATTTATGCACATTCCATTTAGTCCTCATAGTGTTATAACTCATATGAAATGGGCCATATTGAGGAGGCAAGGAGTTCAGGATAAACGTCACTAGGAAGTTCTCATTCACTTCCATTCCCATGGTCTTTAGTCTTGCTGCCATGTTTGTCATTTCAACAACATGTTCATGCATGGTACGTGAACCATCAAACTTCATGGTGGTCAAAGTACCCATCAGTGTTCCAGCAAGTGATTTATCAGCCGATTCAGACTGAGAACATTCTTCCACAAATTTCATAAATTCCCTTGCACTTTCAGTTTTGGGAAATGTGGACTTGATGTTGTTGGCTACAGTCATCCGCATAAACATTAGGCTTAATCTGTTTGATCTTTCCCAGGTATTATAGGAAGATCTCTGATCAGCGCTACTAGAAGTAGTGATAGCAGCTGGTTTCTCACTTAAGAGTGCCAAATCAAGATCCAGAACACCGAGGTGAAACTGAACTTGTTCGCACCATTCAGAGAAATTGAGACCAGAAAACTTTACAACAGATGCGGCTTGCGAATGAAGAGCAACAGGAATAGATGCTGCAAAATATAAAACATGCTCCATCAATAATGCTTTGAGTTGTAGTGCAATCAGACAATCATAAATATATATTGAAGTTCTCCTTTGGGTGACACAACAATATACAATCATAAATATAATTGATGCTCAAATTAAATTTCACATAATTGGTAATTAACATACTCGAAATAGACATGCTTGTTATCTTTGGATATACTAAACACATCTACTCAAAGCATATCAATTTACCACCATCATATTCACAATTATAAAATAATCAATCCACCTTTGGGCGATTCAATATATTTTATAATCACGAAAATCAATATACTCATGTTACAATCATCATTTTTATCAAGTCATTTCATTATCGAGCATCACATACAACATGAGTAATTGAATTTATTTAATTTAATATCTAAGAAACACGTTCTGATTCGGCCACTTTGGTGACTAACAAATCATCATAATTTAGATATCAAATGATAAACAATTAACAATGACAAAACATAATTGTCATATTTATAATTAAATAACAGTAATATGCCAGTGAACAGTAATTGGCCATCATAAACAGTAATTCCGGTATGAACAGTAAATCATAATCCAAATTCATACTTTTAATTGATACCATTAAACAGCGGAGAACATACGATTAACAATTAAAATCCATAATAGAAAATCAATTGTTCTATAACCTGCTCTGATACCATATGTTAGCTATAAAACTTTATTTGCTCTTAGTGTCTTAACAGAGCAATTACAGAATCTTGAACAATTGAATTTCACAATTGTATAATCATGGAAGAAATTACAGAAACATGAATTAATAAGTTTCATGCAAATGGAGATAGAACAACTTACTTGTTTCTATAACTTTCTCCTTTAGTTGTTTGCTTTATGATAAGCACATACACTTTCTTCTTCCACATTGAAGAAACAGCTTCTCTCTCTTTCCTCTTTAGATTTTCTTTAGCAGCGGTTCTTGATGGAAAAAACTCACTGTTTCGTTAATGGTAGAGATAGGACCATTTTTCTGTTTTTATTCTTTTTGCTTAATCTCCATCAGACTAAAGCATTTAATTAACTTAAATTGGGTCCAATAGAATTTGACAACTTGAGCCACAATCACGTGGGTGCTTCAGTAAATGATTGTTCATCTTCCAAAATTTGTCTTCTTTAGGGAAGAATTTTCCAGAATAGCATCTACCGAGCATCTCTACATCTACCGATCATCGGTAGATGCAACACCCATCTACATGTACCGGTCATCATTTAATGCTCTGCATCTACCGGTCATCGGTAGATGCATCACCCAACATTAAGGGTTTGTGATTATTTTAAGTTTTACCCGTTTATTCTTTTTGCAGTTCTTATTTTTATTTGTTTAGTTGATTATCATGCGTTGGGAGGCCAAAAGAATATTAAGCTTTTTGTGTCGGGATGTACGAAAGAAGAAAGGACTGTAAATAAAAACAGGGGGTGAATCGAAGTATGAAAATTTGTATATATAAATGCATCTTTATTCATCTTGGAAATACAAAAAATGACTGCTGAGGCTTGAATAATGATGTTTTTTTAATATATAGTTTAATGAAATTCCAAATTTAATTAGAAGATGCAGTTCAAAATCATCTGATCCACATATTCATCAAGTAATTGGATTTCTTGCGAATCCAAATCCTCCAACTTTGAACGGCTGCCGGCAGAATTATCACAATGCTTTAGGATAGTCATCTGCTGCATAAATCTTCCTTTATGTTTTTAGTGTCAAAGTGAAATCCTCTTCCAACCATGAATGAACTCTCAGTTGGGTATAATGTGTCAAACAAGTAAATGTTATGAACATTTTTTATTGTATGTAATTAATAAATAATTTTTATGATTAATTTTATATTTACATTATACGATATTCTTTATAAATTCAAAGGAAAATCATTAATTATTTGTGGTATATGTGAAATTAAATTTAAAAAGAAATAATCATATTAATCAATGACTTATATTTGAAATATATGATTTTCAAATTAATAAAGTCATAAATACAATTCCATTCGTTGAGAACGCATAGTCATATCCCGACTATATATGTAGTGACATAAAATGATTGTATTTTATATAATATAATTATATAAAACTAGATCAGATGAAATTATATTCTCCTTATAATATCCGTTAAATGAAGAACAATTAGTTTTATCATAATGATAGTTATATATGTATGAACTTAATTTATTGTATTTAATAGACTTTTATTTCATTTCAATTTATTATTTGATTTACTCGGTATAATTTTGTATTAGTTACATTACATAAACTTTATATTTTGGAAATAAATTAAATAAACAACTGAGAATGCTAACATTGATACAATGAAATTCATAATACAATATTATATTGTTTGTTAGTTCAGGGATTGAATAATTAGCGCGGAATTTTATAGATGTTATGAATTAATTATTCAATTAAGAATTAATGGTAGTCAAAGATAAAAATGTAATATGAGAGGTTAATGGATTATATGTTTAGCTCTATTACGAATCTTAATATAGAATTAATACATATGTAATGACTATATCAATGAACATTACTTTTAATAAATATACTCTATAATTCTAAGAGTACAACTCTATGTATTTAGTGAAATTACTCTATAGTTAATAATTGTGTTAATTAATATAAAAAGTTCATATTAATTAACAAATATTATTGGAGTTTAGGGCTATAGGTCCATCGGTCCATCTGTAATCTTATATCACTATACAAATTTTTATATTATGAGAATAAATATATAAATGATTAGTTAAGATTTATTTTAAAAAATTAATTTTTTTTAAAAATAAATCTGGAAATTATTTGATTTTTTTTTTTTTTTTTTTTTTTTTTTTTTTTTTTTTTTTTTTTTTTTTTTTTTTTTTTTTTTTTTTTTTTTTTTTTTTTTTTTTTTTTTTTTTTTTTTTTTTTTTTTTTTTTTTTTTTTTTTTTTTTTTTTTTTTTTTTTTTTTTTTTTTTTTTTTTTTTTTTTTTTTTTTTTTTTTTTTTTTTTTTTTTTTTTTTTTTTTTTTTTTTTTTTTTTTTTTTTTTTTTTTTTTTTTTTTTTTTTTTTTTTTTTTTTTTTTTTTTTTTTTTTTTTTTTTTTTTTTTTTTTTTTTTTTTTTTTTTTTTTTTTTTTTTTTTTTTTTTTTTTTTTTTTTTTTTTTTTTTTTTTTTTTTTTTTTTTTTTTTTTTTTTTTTTTTTTTTTTTTTTTTTTTTTTTTTTTTTTTTTTTTTTTTTTTTTTTTTTTTTTTTTTTTTTTTTTTTTTTTTTTTTTTTTTTTTTTTTTTTTTTTTTTTTTTTTTTTTTTTTTTTTTTTTTTTTTTAAAAAGATCTATAAAAATGTCAAATGTGATTTGACAGCGAGAGTGAGAGTGAGTGAGTTAGAGAGATCTAATCATTTTGAGGTAAAAAAGTGTGACTTTTTCTAAATTTGGTTTTAAGAAAACGTTTTATAAAATTGAAGAGAGATATTTCATGTGTTGAGAACACGTCTTTCCATAAATATAAGAGTGTATTATTTTGATAAGTTAGATGTACACACGTCAGGAATTAAAGTGTAAAGATTTTCAGAGAAGACTCAACGGTGTCAAAGTCTTTGAAAAATATTTGATCATGAGTTAAGACTGTTAAGATCAAACATGAGTACCTGAGTAAAAACGTTTCTCAAAAGTATTTTTCTTTTACATATTTTTCAAAAATATTTTTTTTTAGACCAACGATTCAATTTATGTTTATTTATAATTTTTAAAATCACAGATAATACATGTTAATATTATTATAAATAACATTAAAACCAACACTCCCATCACACCTTATTTCTCTTCTTTACTCCGCAGAGTTTCTACGTATTTCGTTGTGCGAGAGAGACGCTCAAGGGTGGTAGGGTTGTCAGATTGGCCTCGTAGCTTTAATGCTACAAGTATCCTACGACGAACACAAGCCTAGATACATATATTTTTGGTTTTGAATAGTGGATGAACAAACATAAAACTGCAATTAGAAGGACGAATATGCAGAATTGAATATAACTGGAGAAAACTAGAGGGTGTTACTGCTAAATAGCATTAATTTTTTATGTTTTTTCAAGATAGTACTGCCATTGTATGCTTTAACTATGACAGTTTTTTATTGTTATATAGACATTACCCAGTGTTGTTTGCGTGGCATTTATTTATGGGTGTAAATAATATATTTATTTTATTCTTTATAATCTATCATAATTATTATTATTTTTTTTACCACAATACACTACATGTGAAAATATAAGATTATAATATGCGTTTAGCTTTTAGTCAAAAATAAATTTTTGGCCAACTGTGGTAATACTTGGTGAAGCTCGGATCTAAATTGTTGTTATTTTATTTTAATTATTTATTATTCATTATAATTATTTTAATTATTTATTATTCATTATAATTATTTTATAAATGAATAAAAGTATAACGTGAAATAAAATTATTTTAAAAATTTGAAGTCTTCCCCTAATATTCATATATTGGTTCTGATACAATGGTCCGCCTCAATCCGGATCGGCCCCGCCCAACAAAAAGCAGAGTAAGAAGGTCAACGGCGGATAGGAAAGAAACGTCGTCGTTCTGTGCGTTATTTGTAAAAACCAGAGCTGATCGAGGAGAGGTGCAGTTCTCTGCGCTACTCACTACGCATCCAACGTCATGGAAACCGAAGGGCAAGAGTCGAAATCTCAGAACGTAGCCCTAATCAACTCCTTCGTTGAAATCACCTCTTCTTCCAATGAAGAAGCTCGATTCTTCCTTGAGAGCCATAGTTGGGACCTCGATGCTGCCGTTTCCACCTTCTTAGACAGCGGCCTCAATCCTGTTATTCCGGCTGATTCCAACCCCGTTAGGCAGCCTGTCCAAGCCGTTCGCGCTTCTCCGTCTCCTTCCCACTCTCCTGATTTCTCCCCTTCTCGATCGCCCTCGAGGTCTCGCTCTCCGTCCCCGCCGATGTCTCGGGATCCATACGAGCTTCGATCGAGGAGAGGTCCAACTGGGGGTGGGAAGTCTGTTGATCATAAGGCTTCCGGGAGCAGAGGTCGCGGTATTCGTACTCTTGCTGATTTGAACCGCACGGCTCAGGAAGGATCTGGAAGTGACTCGGATGAACCGCAAGAGTATTACACAGGTGGAGAGAAAAGGTAACATTTTATGATTTCTGTTCTTTATTTTTTTGTTCTGTTAGATTTCTATTTGGGGTTTAATCTGTTTGGTTCCCAAACAGAAATATAGTTGAGAATTTGCTGTTGCATTTTATTCCGCTTAGATTAGATTGCTAGGAAATTTCGCAGGATCTGATTCTTCACTATATAATGTACCCGAAACATAATACTATAGTAGGAGAAAAGTGCAGAAAAACTTGTGTTGGTGCTGAGTATCATTCGGTGAGCATAATTATACAGCTCAAGCACAAGGGTTTGTGTGTGGTTGGATAAATTTCTGGCCTTTGATTGTTAATCTTTAGTAAAATTTTGAATTTTTGGATGGGGGCTCGTCTACAACAATAAAAATTCTTCTTGTTTGACAGAATGTGTAGAACTTAGTCAGAATAATCATCGCAGATGAAGCATCCTGAAGTTTTGGATTTCCCTTTTGTATTGGCACCTTGGGTCTACTTTACATTTTCTAAGCAGGTTGAGGCTTTATAGTATTACCTTTTGAAAGGGAGAGTATAGACAACGAAATGTTTTAAAATCTTTATTTTTATTTTTTGTTTTGGAGATTTAGGACCAATGAGCCTCATGGCTGTGAATTAATGGGCAGAGTAAGCCCAATGGCAATCGAATTATCATTGTTTCGGAAAGTGTGACATTTCAAATGATTGTATAAGAGTTTTCAATTTTACTTTTGGTGGCAGTGGAATGCTTGTTCAGGATCCTACCAAACATGATGATGTAGATGCTATATTTAATCAAGCCAGACAGTCTCAGGCAGGTATTGAAAGACCTTCCAGAGCATCTTCAGCTCAAAAAGTTTCCAGGGCATGGAAGAATTGCTCTCTGTAAAATAGTAGCACTTTTTTTTTTTTTTTTTTTTTTTTTTTTTTTTTTTTTTTTTTTTTTTTTTTTTTTTTTTTTTTTTTTTTTTTTTTTTTTTTTTTTTTTTTTTTTTTTTTTTTTTTTTTTTTTTTTTTTTTTTTTTTTTTTTTTTTTTTTTTTTTTTTTTTTTTTTTTTTTTTTTTTTTTTTTTTTTTTTTTTTTTTTTTTTTTTTTTTTTTTTTTTTTTTTTTTTTTTTTTTTTTTTTTTTTTTTTTTTTTTTTTTTTTTTTTTTTTTTTTTTTTTTTTTTTTTTTTTTTTTTTTTTTTTTTTTTTTTTTTTTTTTTTTTTTTTTTTTTTTTTTTTTTTTTTTTTTTTTTTTTTTTTTTTTTTTTTTTTTTTTTTTTTTTTTTTTTTTTTTTTTTTTTTTTTTTTTTTTTTTTTTTTTTTTTTTTTTTTTTTTTTTTTTTTTTTTTTTTTTTTTTTTTTTTTTTTTTTTTTTTTTTTTTTTTTTTTTTTTTTTTTTTTTTTTTTTTTTTTTTTTTTTTTTTTTTTTTTTTTTTTTTTTTTTTTTTTTTTTTTTTTTTTTTTTTTTTTTTTTTTTTTTTTTTTTTTTTTTTTTTTTTTTTTTTTTTTTTTTTTTTTTTTTTTTTTTTTTTTTTTTTTTTTTTTTTTTTTTTATCATTGTTTCGGAAAGTGTGACATTTCAAATGATTGTATAAGAGTTTTCAATTTTACTTTTGGTGGCAGTGGAATGCTTGTTCAGGATCCTACCAAACATGATGATGTAGATGCTATATTTAATCAAGCCAGACAGTCTCAGGCAGGTATTGAAAGACCTGCCAGAGCATCTTCAAGCTCAAAAAGTTTCAAGGGAACTGGAAGATTGCTCTCTGGAGAAATATTAGCATCTACGCCTCAGTTGCCAGAAGTTGTCACTCACACCATCACTTTTTGGAGGAATGGCTTCTCTGTTGATGAAGGACCATTGCGGAGATTAGAAGACCCTGAAAATGCACCTTTCTTGGAGGTATCTGGTGGATATAATCACGCTCTTTGGCAAATAATCAGGCATTATGATTTTAAACTTACTAATATTTACATCTACTACAATGCAGAGCATCAGGAGGTCTGAACGGCCGAAAGAACTTGAACCAGCTGATAGGAGGACTTCCGTGGAGGTTCATCTTGTTAGGCGGGATGAAAACTACCCGGTCAGTGAGTTCAACACCTGTTTGCTGTTTGATTTCTGCTTCAGGACATGATTTTTACTTGCCTATCTTTTTCAATCCAGGAACCAGTTAAGCATCACACTCCATTTCAAGGTGTTGGTAGGACTTTAGGTGGTGAAACGACAGCACCAGTTGCCTCCGATCCTACTGGTCCGGCCACTCCCCTCACCACTGCCCCGCCGCCTTCAGTGGGTTTGATTGTTGATGATTCATCTCCGACAACATCCATCCAGTTGAGGTTGGCTGATGGGACCCGAATGGTCTCGCGATTCAATAATCACCATACGATCAGAGATGTTCGATCCTTCATCGACGCATCAAGACCTGGTGGTGCGAGAAGTTATCACTTGCAGTCAATGGGTTTCCCTCCTAAGAAACTGACTGAATTGGACCAGACGATTGAGGAAGCTGGAATAGCCAATTCTGTCGT
The DNA here is from genome assembly GCA_022432975.1 of Begonia masoniana. Lineage (NCBI taxonomy): Eukaryota > Viridiplantae > Streptophyta > Magnoliopsida > Cucurbitales > Begoniaceae > Begonia > Begonia masoniana. The sequence continues at coordinate 5,806,502 of CM039504.1, forward strand.
CATCCAGAAGTTCTAGAATCTTCCCGTATGTTTTAAACAGAAGAAAGGCCATTTGAGAAACTATTGAACACCATTTCTACTTTTCGTCATTATGCAATATCGATCACTTACGATGGATGGGCCAATTGGAATGCCAACTTCTTGTTAAGCCTACTTGTGTAACAAAGCTGCTAGTTTATGGTCTAGAGATCACAGAGGATTGGGTTTGAAATGAAGAATTTTTAATATTTCTATGTAAAATATATAAGATATCATGAACTAAAGAAATCCATTTTTAACTTTTAATTTTACAATTTATGTTAATTGAAGAAGACTAAAAAAAAATCTATTTAAAAAAAAAAAAAACAATTAATAGAAATCCATTTTTAACTTTTAATTTTACAATTTATGTTAATTGAAGAAGACTAAAAAAAAATCTATTTAAAAAAAAAAAAAAAAAAAACAATTAATAGAAATCCATTTTTAACTTTTAATTTTACAATTTATGTTAATTGAAGAAGACTAAAAAAAAATCTATTTAAAAAAAAAAAAAAAAAAAAAAAAAAAAAAAAAAAAAAACAATTAATAGAAATCCATTTTTAACTTTTAATTTTACAATTTATGTTAATTGAAGAAGACTAAAAAAAAATCTATTTAAAAAAAAAAAAAAAAAAAACAATTAATAGAAATCCATTTTTAACTTTTAATTTTACAATTTATGTTAATTGAAGAAGACTAAAAAAAAATCTATTTAAAAAAAAAAAAAAAAACAATTAATAGAAATTTTTTTTAGGGGATGATGTAATACGACGAGTGGAGACTGCATATGCTGCTTGTTTCCTTCAATGGGGTAAGTGGGTTCCTCCATGGCATTGGATATGACTTAAAGCATTGAAATGTAAGATCTTGTTTGGCGTGGTCGAAATTTGCCCATCTGACATCCTTCAACACATACCCACTCGCCTGTGCCGCCATGGAAATACCTTCTCTCGCCTTTTTTTCCAAGGTTTTTGCAGTAAAAAGACACTTGGAAGTGTTGAAGATATGAGTTTCGAGTGTTCGATCAAAATCATCGATCCAAAAGACATGAGTTGAATCCATTGCCCGCCCATGGCTGGAAACTGTGCCTCGACGACGACTGCCGTATCTCTGATATTCGTATAACCATTTTGTTGATTGTTCATCTTTAGGGTTGCGTGTTGAAATGCTCGAGTTATACTGCGAAAGCTACAAAACTTTGTCGCCTTGAATCATTTCTTGCTATGTTCCGCAATGGGATTCTAAGTTCTAACCCCTGCTCATCACTCTCTTGCTCGACAAACATGATGGGAGCTTTTTTCTGTTAATTGAAGAAGACTAAAAAAAAATCTATTTAAAAAAAAAAAACAATTAATAGAAATCCATTTTTAACTTTTAATTTTACAATTTATGTTAATTGAAGAGAACTACAATTTAATTTGAGAAAATATAATTAATTGTGTTTGTGTTCTGTTTTCTCATACCTACTTGTATGTTATCTAGACTAAAATAAAACGTGTTTATTTCATTTGAAGGGACATGATTTAGACCCGGTTTGGAGTACTCTATTTTACTATTTGCTAAACAAAAAAATTTCAATTTTTTTTTTTTTAAATACGACAATTTTGATATAGACAAATAGCACATACATCTATTTTTTTTTTTTAAAATAAACAGATTTACATTTAAATTAAACTAAATCATTTTTTCACAGATGCCATCATGTAAAATATAAATAATAAACATAATCATTCTTTGTTTTAAAACTCAAGCTCGAAAATAGAGTTTCATTTGGACGTGGGAAAGAACAAAAACACAGTTCAAAGGAAAATAAATGAAATTATAAATTTATTATTGGTTGTGTTTGACAAGATTGAAATGATGTAAATAATTGACTCACTACGTATTTTTGGACGTTTTTTTAAATTAAAAAAAATTAAAAAATTGAGAATTTACGCATTAATTTTCATTTAAAATCAACATGACACGTTATTTTTCTTCTAATTATACTGGGATAATTTTATTTTTTGAGTAAAAATAAATTTATTTTCTAATTTTATGCCCATATTATTTTCTATCGACGTGATGTTTACTGATTTACATAAAATTTATTAATTAATATATAACTTTTTTTTTTTGTAATTTACTTGAACCTAAAATTATATTAGTGTTTTGAATCAAATGAAGATAATATCATAATTTGTCAAATTAAATCGTCATTATGATAACCTATGGTGCTGGTTATTGTTAAGTCGTTGAATAATCATTTCGAGCATGATTATCCTACACCAAACCCTAACATTTTTATTGTTAATTGCTTCATGTTATAACTTAAATCCCTTAGGGCTGTGTACAAAATCTGTAAACCTAATTCCCGAGTCACGTGATCCTTGTCAAATAACGAAGAGATTAAAACAACGTACTCGAATCCATTGGCAAAATACACGAGCAGCAAGCCAGACACAAGTCTTTCGTCGCTAAATATTTCACCACCGAGCGGTGAAATTTTTTCAAGAACACAAAGTGATTAGGATAAATGACAACTAGTATTTGTAGTTTTGAAGCGGGTAATTATCATTTTGCCCGTCACACGTGTAATTATTCGTATGTATTACACAATAGACATAATTCCAAATCATTTGTACTTATAAACATAGGACTAGGAGTAATACAGCAATAGATCTCTTAAGAGTATGATTTAAGTTCACAACGAACGCTGTCGACGTTCTTAACGCGTACAAATGGAACTGGAAGTGAGGTTTCCAATGGCTTAGACTGGTTCATTGGTGGCGAACAGATGAATTAATAAAAAAAGTACAGCAAAGATGACGTCTGATTAAGTGTTTGGTTATGCAAACTGAACACAGTTTTACTTTGCTCAAAATAAGAAAGATGAAAAAAAATAGAAAGAGGTCGAGAACAAAACAACGTCCCATCATCTTTTCTTTCTTTTTACCAAGACTACTCCTTTTTCTGTCTCAGGTCCTAAACCTATTCCATTTCCACACTTCAATTATTGCCTTTGATTAGACTCAAATGACTAAAATTATTCTCCTCCCATCTTCATGTTTTATAGGCAGCAACATTACGGTCATTTTCGCGCGATTTAATTGACTTAAAATGCGGATTGTAGCAGATCAAAGAGATTTATGTGGATGAATCATGGATCTAGGGGTTGGGATCGATAGACAGACATTAAGCAGTAGAATGAACGGTTGAGATTCGACTTAACATCCATCAGGCTAATCTCTCCAGGGCGAATGAGTGTAATGACTGGGGTGCTGTCTCCTCCAAGAACACAAAAAACCTTTATTCCCATCAATCCATTGCTCCATGATCAAATTCTGGACAGCCCAGCACATGCCATTATTATCAGGAAGAACCTTACTTCAACTTCATCTTTCTAGTTTTGATCATCGCGTAGCTATATCTCCTCTTTCTCTTCTAATATTCTGGTTGGATGATTAGATTTTACATATTATATTAAAAAATTAATACTTCATTTAATAAAGTAATGATCGGTGATGAAAATGATAAAAAAAACATACAATATTTTAATTCTCTCTATATAGAGCTGGCTGTTTCTGGTAGCAGTGAAATCTGTCGTAGTGCAATTAACGAGGAGGGTTAAGACAGAACTTCAGCTTTCATCGGGAAGGAAAGGTTCAGTACAACAGTAGAATTTCCACAGGCGCACGTTATCCTTCATCCTCGTTCCTTCTTTTTAACCCTTGCTCTTTCTCTTCCTTCTACACAGACTGTTTATGTACTGGAGACTGATAATTAAAGGTAGGACCCATTTCCGAGGGAGGAGGGGTCGAGCTTGACAGGCCTTACCAGCTAAGTTAGAAATAGGAGACACACATAACTTCGATATCTGAAGCTGGATTTTCTGCTAGTTTGAAAAAACTGTTTGCATTTGCTTAAATGCCGAGAGACAGACTTAACATCGATATCTGCTGTTGGATTTTCTGCTACTTTGAAAAAGACTGTTTGCATAAGCATAAATGCCGGGAGACTTCCTGGGAAAAGAAAATCGGCGATGATGATCATAAAACTAAAAGTTAAGACCCAATAACTTTTTTGTTCTTTTTTAGTATATGTACTAATAATTTCTGTTATTCGGAAGAAATGGAACGTGGATCTAGTAGCAGCGGGAGCTCTTTTGTTGTAGGATATGGAGAAAACAGTTGCAGCACTGGGAGTGGGCTTTGTACGATGGGGACAGTGATGATGGCTCCGCCGATGAATAATTGCGGTGCAGAAATGGATCATAAGCTGTTTTTTCCTTTAGTCTGGAACAACTCCTCCGCTAATAGCTCTAATGGCGGCCAAAGGGTGTCTGCTTTATTTCCTCAAGATCGTAATCAAGGAGTTTCTTCTCTCATGGAGGTTAACAACGCTGACTGTCAAAACAACAGCTCCAACGGCTGTTATTTGAGAGCTAAGATTATGGGTCACCCTCTTTTTCCTAGACTTTTGAACTCATATGTCAACTGTCAGAAGGTGAAGATTTGCATTAATACCATGTTCATATTGCTTTCTACTGCCGAGAAATTTACATCAAATTGCGTTTTACTTTCATTTTCATTATGGCACTTTGAAGGAGATAAATTGGGTGCAGGTTGGGGCTCCGCCTGAAGTGCTGGCTGGGTTAGAGGAGGTCTGTGCTTCATTCAATGCTGCAACGGCTGGGGGCCATGGAAGGTCGTCGGAGACTGCAGGCTGTGTAGGAGAAGACCCTGCATTGGACCAGTTTATGGAAGCTTACTGTGAGATGCTGGCTAAGTATGAGCAAGAGCTCACTAAACCCTTCAAAGAAGCCATGCTTTTCTTCTCAAGAATTGAGTCTCAACTGAAGGCCTTGGAAGTTTCTTCTGTTTCTTCCGGTGACTTTCCCATTCCTATTCTCTTTAGCTCCATAACATTTGTGTTTTTGGATCGATGATCGGATCTTACTTGCTATAATTCTTTAAGCCATTTGGGCACATAACTGAATACATACGACCAAAACAATGGTAATGTTTTAGTCTGTGCTGTAGGAGTGATGATAATACTAGATCCTAGTAAAAAAATTCACTTTGTCGCAATTGATTTTCGCTACAGCATCATGAATATCCATAACCCTTTTCTTATAATCACCTTAAGGTACTTCTCTTAAGTGGTTGAGAATTACCATAAGAATACTTTCATTACTGATTGATTAGACGTCCGAATTTGACCTTTTTGTTTATATGCTGTATATTTTGCGTTCATATTTCCCAGACATAGCTTCTAACTCGAAGTAGGAATGTCACAGATTTATTTCCTTATATTTTAAGTTCAATCTTAGCTTTCTTTTCAGTATCATCTTCGTTCATTCGAGCATATTTCATGATCATTTGAGTTTTCTGTTCATTTGTTTAGGAAACAAAGGCAACGAATAAGTTTGAATGAATGAACGAGGGAACCGTAAGACAGCATACCTCTATCTTGAATATGTGCTAGAACGTGTCTTATTAAAGAGTATTATGAGTTCTTTCGTTCATTACAGTCTTGAGCTTGGTCACATTTATTCCCAAAATATGTTTCCGACAGAAATTTCGAACTAGTTTTGTTCATCTCCAGTGAAGTTTACTGGTTTGCCCTAGCTATGATTCTCAAACTGATATATATGTGGGATGATCTTTTGGTCTGAAATCTATTATAATGAAATCAGTTCAATCTGCCGTAGTTGTGCTATTACTCTTTCAGTATTTGGAGCTTTATGAACTTTTATTACTTCCTTTCTATGCAATTTCGAAACGAGAAAACAGTCTTGCCATGCAGGCTGATACGTATTGTGGTTTGGAAATTCCTTTTTAAGTTTCTTAGATGGGTTGCTCAAATGGCATTTTTTGTTTCATCTTTGCTGTCTATGATCATGCAGCCTGTAGGTTTGGAACTTCCAAGGAAGAAGAGGTTCATGTGGAAGACAATTACATTGATCCAGAAGCGGAGGATAAAGATCTCAAACTTCAGCTTTTACGCAAGTACAGTGGATATCTCGGCAGTCTAAAGAAAGAATTTCTGAAGAAGAAGAAGAACGGCAAGTTGCCGAAGGAAGCCCGGCAAAAACTGCTAGACTGGTGGACCAAACATTACAAATGGCCTTACCCCTCGGTGTCGTATTTTTCTCTTTCGTCCGTTATCGATCACTTATCGCATGTAAATAGGCATTGGATTATTGTTGTGTTGTGATTGCAGGAGGGGCAGAAGGTGGCATTGGCGGATTCAACTGGTCTTGATCTGAAGCAGATCAACAACTGGTTTATAAACCAAAGGAAGCGCCATTGGAGGCCGTCTGACGATATGCAATTTGTGGTGATGGACGCTGATCATCCCGCCCATTTCTACATGGATAGTATCATCTCCAATCCTTACGCCCTCGACTGCCCTTCGTCTTTTCTTTGATGCTGTTTGCTTTGCAATTTTTCTTCCACTTGCCCTTTTGTTGCCTTGTCTTGTCTATTTCATCTCAAATTCGAACCCTTTTAAGCTCTGTAATTAAGAACTTGTACTAATTAGTATTATCGTCTTTCCCTTACTTTTCTTGCATCTTTAACTTAAAAACCATTTTAGAGTTCTTGAAAAACATGTTTTTCCATTTGTCAAATTATTGAATCTTGTAGAAAATTGATGGGATTCGAGGAATGTGTCGTACTTTTGACATTAATTGGGTTGATAATGCTAACAGGGTTCTTGCTTTTAATGTTAATCTAAGTACGATTCATCTAAAGCTCGTACGCTAAAGTTTGGTTTCAATCAATTAATGGAGGATGGTGTTAGCTGGCGAAGATGCGCATGTATGAACAGTGCTGTGAGAAAGATGATGCATTGAATATGACATGGATGATGATGTGTCTGTTCTTCCATCATGTTCATGTTGCATGCCAACAAATTATCAAATCCGTACGCAGGCTCTCTCCCTCTCTCTTCCACTCGAATCTCCAGCATCAAATCAGGCTTCCTTCTCTCCCAGATTCTAGGGTTTCTCAGCCTGGACTCACCCTTTTGAAGTATTCCTATTTACCCCCATAACTTTACATAAATCTCCAAACTTTTGAAATCCCTAACAAGGTAAACAATCCCTTTTTCATGCTCCGCATTTCCGATTTATTCGCTTGATTTCCACGCGATCTCGCTCTCTCTATCTCTCTCTGCCGAAAGTTCCAGCTAAATCTTAGCTTAGTGCAATCGATTGATGGCCAAGACTAAACCTGGAAAGAAGGACCTCGACTCCTACACCATCAAAGGCACCAACAAAATCGTTCGACGTACTGTCTTTCTAAACCCCTTTTTCATCCATTTCGTCTTCTGAAATCCCGAAGCGCGAATAACCCACTTTTACTTCTTCTTGACCATTTTTGTTGAGCTTGTTGTTGAAATTGAGCTTCGTAATTGTTGCAGCTGGTGATTGTGTGTTAATGCGACCATCAGATTCTGATAAACCACCGTACGTAGCTCGCGTAGAGAAGATCGAAGCGGATCATCGCAACAACATTAAGGTTAGGGTAAGGTGGTATTATCGACCAGAGGAGTCGATAGGAGGACGGAGACAGTTCCACGGGGCAAAAGAGTTGTTTCTCTCCGATCACTATGATGCACAGAGTGCCCACACCATAGAGGGTAAATGCACGGTACACTCTTTCAAGAACTACACCAAGCTTGAAAATGTCGGCGCTGAAGACTACTTTTGTCGATTTGAGTATAAAGCTGCAACTGGTGGTTTCACGCCGGACCGTGTGGCTGTGTGAGTTTTGATATTTATGTTTTAGTTTTTCGGAATTTAGGTGGCTGAGAATTTGATTGCGGGTTTTTCTTAAAATGAAGGTATTGTAAGTGTGAGATGCCATACAATCCGGACGACCTGATGGTGCAGTGTGAGGGATGCAAAGACTGGTAAATCTGTCCCCCTTTTCCGCCATTTTTTTCCTCATTAGAATGAGAATTGAAATTTACTGTGACCTATAGATACCGTAGTTATGTGTTGGCCTTGTTTACTTCTTCTCTGGAGATGTCAATATGACTGGAAAGTGTGAATGTCATTGTCTTTTTCGGGTGAATGGTAGCTATGCTCGTAGCTTATATTTGCGGATGCCGTTTTATTGACTTGATATTGTTGAGCTCAATGCAATGTTTATTGATCAATTCCATATTGAATCTAAGAATGAGTGCTCTTTATTGTCTCAATATGGGGTGTGCAATCTTCCTTGAAAGCATTGGTACAATAAATTACATAATTCTCTTTTGAGTGAGTGACGAGAAGAAATAAGAATTTGAGTCATTTGAATTTCTATGCCTCTGCTATTCACAACTTTAGGACGCGCCACATGTTGAATGCGATTTTTAGGCAGAAGAAGTTTCTTTGCTTGCCTAACCTTCTGCAGACTCATTGGTTTTTACTGTGATATGTTATCTGCTAAATGCAGTGTTTAAGCATGGAGCTTTTTTATTGACTGAAAACGTTGTGTTTTTTTTTTTTTTTTTTTTACGTTTAGTTCTCTCGATAAGATTTACTTGAGCACTCTGTTTTTTGGGTGTTGTAGCTTTTCTTAATTAGGGATCAAATATTTCAATATGATGAGGACATTCTATTTCAAGCAGACTATAATTGCTTATCCTTTTCACACTGCTTTAAAGGATGATAAAGATCTGGTAATCCAAGGCGCCTGTGATTATGTGTCACAGGTTTCATCCATCTTGCATGGGCATGTCCATTGAAGAAGCAAAGAAGTTGGATCACTTTCTATGCTCCGATTGTTCTTCGGAAGATGATGCAAAGAGATCCTTGAATGCATTTCCTGTAACGCAATCTCCGGAGGATAAGGTGAGGATGCATTTGCTGTCTGTCAATTCTCTTGCCGGATTTTCAATGCTTGTGCAATAATTAAGATGCTATTGCAGATCACCAAACTATCTATCGGTAATATAACACATTTGGCCCTTTTTTTCTGACATGTTTTAAGAACATCATTATCTTTTAAGTTCCTATTTCGTTCTTGCCCCTTTTATGGACCTGGAATTCAGATGGGATTCATGGGTAATTGCAATTAATCATATGAATGTATAAATGTAGTTTGTTAACTCAGAAAGACTGTTGGTAAAGGCCTGGCCATTATCATCTTTATAAACGAAAGAAAGCACTGGTTTTCTGTTTTATATTACATTTATTATGAATGGAGAAATTCTACATATCATAAGAATCCTTGGGTATCTGAGCTTGAGCCCATGGAGTCAATTGCTTAAGTCAATTTTGGTAAACTGAGAGTTATTTGTCCAACCTTGATTTCAGGTGGAGCCGAAGCGCAGGAAGAGATAATTGGTCAAAAGAGACGTCGGCCGAAGCACATGAAGAAGTAATCAAGCACACCAGATTTTTATATGGAGCTAGTGTCATTGGCTAAGGTGATGCTGTTTGTTTGCGGAACTGTACAGAGAAAGATATTACTGAACTTGCACGAAGTAGAGGTTGTTAATTTAGATATGCTTAAATCTTTCTGTGTCGAGTCAATGATCTTTATTTTCGTGGCTAGTAGACCAAAAAATTGCGGTGAACTTGCAAGATTTGAGCATATTTAAACGGAGATCTTACTTGTCAGGCCTTGTTTTTCATCAACATACATAATCAAGAAAGTTAAAAATGGAAGATTGGGGCCATTCCCATGCCCCAGCATTGTTATCATGTGAAGCTTTCAGTGATGAACAGTTCCATCTTTCCTGTGATTGTTCCGTCTGCATCACACGGAAATAGGAAGAATCCCCAGTTCCAATCAAAAAGTTTAGCAAGTAATGAACCAGTGATGACAAAGAAAGATGATTAAAATTGTGGTGCAGGAAAGATAGTCTTCAGTCATCTCCATACGCTCGGAAACTGTAGCGCTCTTGATACGGACCATTGAAAAAGAGATCGGCCTCGAACCACTTGGGGTATCGGACAAGGTCTCCGGCCGAAAAACTCATGGATTGCTTGCTACCCTCGGGAACAACTTTCACGTCTCCTTCCTCGATGTAAACCAACTGGTCTACCTGCCAATCCCATGGAAGTTTACACTTTCCAGTCTTCCACATCGACCACCGGGAGACTCCGAGCTCTGACAGTCGCTCTGGTGTAACTTTCCGTTCTACTTTGATATTGTATAATTCCTCTAGAGGCTTCTCTGTGCGCATTGCCTTTATGCCATAACATTGGCTAGTGATTCTCGGCTTTCCCTGAACTCTGCTCCTTCTATTGTCGGTAAAGGAGCTGAAGGTATGAGTGATTACTTTTTCCATTCCTATTGCATTCATCTTACACCTTATGGAGCTCTTCCTGAAGCTCTATCTGAACCAATCAAGGATTTCAAAACTAGATTACCCATTCCTTACATAAAGATTAACAGTAATGTCAAGAAATCGATTTCAAAATTAGATTACCCAAGAGCATTGGAAAAGAAAAAGACTTACCGTTAAAAGAACCATAGACAGCATGTGGGTCTATCGGTAACAGAATCAGTATTGGAAAAAATTACATTTTTTCCACAGGGGTAAAGGGTAAAGAGAAGAAACCTGAGGATCGTTCCGGCTGTGATTGGGAGGAGGGGCCGAGACGAAGCACTGAAATGGCGAGAAGTTGAAGTATTATCCACTTAAGCAGCAGGGTAAAGTTCCCCCAGGATCTTGATAAGGGGTCACCCCTCAGGGATTGATAATATCGATACCGGCAACCGGGTCTACAAGTTTTCCTTTTATTTTCAAATTTTATAAGAAAATATAGTAAACGACAGACAGTATGGTCGTTAACGTGTTCGGTTTTGGTGCTCACACTATTATCCATTTGCCAATTTCTCCATCTACGGTGTAACCCATTCGCAATTTCTTCTTTAGTAGTAAACAACAGTTGCCTGCGTGAGAAAGAGAGGATTTTGATCATGCTATTGATTCAATATCGAACAATTTATGGATTGCCTCTACACTCAAATGGGTGCCCATTTGTTCGGAGGCGACGGATCAAAGTTCAGAGAAAACACTGCTCGAAAGCTCAAATACAAACCAAAGCAGTTCCCTCTAGAACCCAGGTATCATTTTCTTCAAATTTTCAGGCTTGGATAATCAAGCTACAATTTTATAGCCATGTCGTATAGCTTGGGTTAAAGGGTTGGCATTGCTGTGTCAGAGAAAGTCATTCCAGTGGTTGGTATGCTCTAGATCCCTACTTATCCAAGTCCTTTGTTAATACTTAGTGATTCTTGAAGCAAACTCGATGGTGGTGGTTGTTCCACATATGGGCATAATGCCTAATGTTGTTGTAGATAAGTTAGCTGGTCACTGGTTCATCTTCAGGTTGTTTCAAATGGTTGGCGTATCTCCTGAAATTTATTTATGGAGAGATCGAATATACCTGATATTGTTTGGGGGAATAAGTAAGATGAGAACAGATTGCATGACTATGCTACTCATACTCAAGATTACAATACTCTGAACTTCTATAGTTGGCGTCTTTTTTGTTTTTTGGATGTGATTCTGTTCTTCGTAGTTTTGATCTTAGAATGTCTTTCAATTGATTGTCAGATGTATTAATGAAAGCTTTTCTTTTTCTGGTAGAGTGAAATCCAAAGGACCCGTTCTCTTAGTTTGTGCTGATTTTTATTAGCATTTGGGCTAGTTGTAGAAAACTCTATTTTTCTCACTTAATATACCAGATTTGGAGACTGGTGTAGGATAGACCACAGAATAGAGTTTTTAATAGCTGTCAACATAATTGGATGTATTAGAAGATCACTATGCTAATTGACTTCTCTTAAAGTTGTTCTTAAAAAAATAGCGTTCCAAACACGGAGAAAAAAATAACTCAACTTCTCGAGTTTATTGCTCTGAATTTTATACTTTGTCACTAATTCTTGTTGTCATGTTGATGTTTCAAGAGGATAATGGAGAACATCCCAGAAAGAGGAGAAGTTGGTGGTGCTGGTGGAGCGTATTCATACAATGCTTTAAAGAGATTGGACCAACTTTGGTCCAGTATTTGCTCAGCCAAAGCAGGTCATTTTGATTATTTCGACCTTTTCTTGTCTTTCTAATTAAACATTTTTGGCATATTGAATTATTCTTTGATTGACTGTACTTGTCAATGATCTTGTCATTTCAATTATAATGTATATTTTTGCAGCTGCACAAGAACCACCAAAAATGGTATCAAGAATCATGGGTTCATTTAGCTGTTCTGATTTGACCAACAATGCCACCTGATGTGTTTGATGTCGTAGTTTGTGGCGGTACTTTGGGAATCTTTATTGCTACTGCATTAACTTGTAAAGGTCTTCGAGTAGGCATAGTTGAAAGAAATCTCTTGAAAGGGGTAAACACTATACTTTTGCCAAGAAAAAAAATTGTTTAGGAAAGTGATTAATGGATTTCAGAAGTGTTGATGTTAGAGCGATAATGTTGGATCAGAGGGAACAAGAATGGAACATCTCAAGGAAAGAACTCCTGGAACTCGTTAGAGTTGGAATTCTGGAGGAAGACGACATTGAAAGGGCTACAGCTGTGGCTTTCAATCCTGTAAGAATCGAGGCTTCGTTGAGGGAAAATGCCTATTAAATAGGAGTTAATTGATTCGATTTTTATTTCAATTATTGGGAGCTTATGATGCCTTTTCACTTACTTCATCTTCTCTCTCTCACTCTCTCTGTTTTTTTTTTTTTTTTTTTTTTTTTAATTCATGGTGGATTGGACCGAACAGATGTGGATTTGAGGGAAAAGGTGAGATATGGGTTGAAAACATTCTCAATCTCGGTGTCTCGTAAGCTATACTATCTCATTTCTCTTACATTGTCGCTCTTATATGGATCATATTCATTGTTCTGACAGGATTAAAAATTGAATTTTCAAAGTCAGCAATTTCATTTACTGTTTTCTGAATGTTAAGAATGATACTGGAATGACACCATTAAGGGAGAGTTTGCCTTCAAGTTTGGGAACGGGGGAGGAGTGGTGAGGAGAGATCTAAACATGAGCATTCCTATGCAATTCATATTCCTTTTCTTATTTATAGTTTTCTATTATCGCAGACCTACGAAGCTTCTAGAGATTGTAAAAAGACGCTTTCTATCCCTTGGCGGCGTCATCTTTGAGGGATGCAAGTGTCCGCCATTTCCGTATTTGATGATGCAGCGGTGAGTTGCTGTATTGATAGAAGTTTTAAAAGTTAATGAAACCTGTTCTCCCCAGCCCACACCCAGTAATTAGAATCCAAAAATATTGATGAAGGAAGAAATGATTAACTTGATTTTACACATTATCTTTCTAGAAATTAAAAATGATGTGGAATTCTTGTAGATTTTACAATATGCCGATGGAAACATTATGTCGTGTCGACTCATTATTGTGCAATGGGGAATTTTTCCCTGTCTCTCTCTCTCTCTCTCTCTCTCTCTCTCTCTCTCTCTCTCTCTCTCTCTCTCTCTCTCTCTCTCTCTCTCTCTCTCTCTCTCTCTCTCTCTCTCTCTCTCTCTCTCTCTCTCTCTCTCTCTCTCTCTCTCTCTCTCTCTCTCTCTCTCTCTCTCTCTCTCTCTCTCTCTCTCTCTCTCTCTCTCTCTCTCTGTTTTTTTTTTTTTTTTTTTTTTTTTTTTTTTTTTTTTTTTTTTTTTTTTTTTTTTTTTTTTTTTTTTTTTTTTTTTTTTTTTTTTTTTTTTTTTTTTTTTTTTTTTTTTTTTTTTTTTTTTTTTTTTTTTTTTTTTTTTTTTTTTTTTTTTTTTTTTTTTTTTTTTTTTTTTTTTTTTTTTTTTTTTTTTTTTTTTTTTTTTTTTTTTTTTTTTTTTTTTTTTTTTTTTTTTTTTTTTTTTTTTTTTTTTTTTTTTTTTTTTTTTTTTTTTTTTTTTTTTTTTTTTTTTTTTTTTTTTTTTTTTTTTTTTTTTTTTTTTTTTTTTTTTTTTTTTTTTTTTTTTTTTTTTTTTTTTTTTTTTTTTTTTTTTTTTTTTTTTTTTTTTTTTTTTTTTTTTTTTTTTTTTTTTTTTTTTTTTTTTTTTTTTTTTTTTTTTTTTTTTTTTTTTTTTTTTTTTTTTTTTTTTTTTTTTTTTTTTTTTTTTTTTTTTTTTTTTTTTTTTTTTTTTTTTTTTTTTTTTTTTTTTTTTTTTTTTTTTTTTTTTTTTTTTTTTTTTTTTTTTTTTTTTTTTTTTTTTTTTTTTTTTTTTTTTTTTTTTTTTTTTTTTTTTTTTTTTTTTTTTTTTTTTTTTTTTTTTTTTTTTTTTTTTTTTTTTTTTTTTTTTTTTTTTTTTTTTTTTTTTTTTTTTTTTTTTTTTTTTTTTTTTTTTTTTTTTTTTTTTTTTTTTTTTTTTTTTTTTTTTTTTTTTTTTTTTTTTTTTTTTTTTTTTTTTTTTTTTTTTTTTTTTTTTTTTTTTTTTTTTTTTTATAACTGTGACTACTGATGAATGTGGTAGGGAGTCTCTCTTGATGACATCGAGATACTGAGAGTTATATACGGTATTTTCCCTGCTTATCGTGACAGGTATGCTTCCAATTTCAAACAATCTTCATAGCAACATTAATATAACCACATATCCAATGGCCATATGATTCGAGGATAAATCTTTCATTTTTTTTTTTTCGGAAGGAGTAAATTTTTCCTTTTTTTAAAAAAAACACTTGATGTAGAAATAGAAGCAAAGTTCTTAATCCTGTTTTTCTCTTCTAAGCAGTCCTTTGCCAGCAGCTTTTGATCGCGTCTTACAGGTACACACGTAGGAACTCTTCATTTTAGATTATTTCGTTAAACGTAAAGGCTCCATTTGCTGCAAAATGCTTTCTGTAGTTTGGCGATGCGAGTGGCGTACAATCGCCAGTGTCATTTGGTGGTTTTGGGAGCTTGACTAGGCATATCGAGAGACTGACTGACGGTACGTACTTCCGATAAACCCAGAAATTCTACATCAGAAAAAGTTGGTTTCATTGATGTTCAAATGTGGAAATATTTGGTAATTTATGACTTTTCCTTCGTCTACTTGATAACAAGGAATATTCGAAGCATTAAGTGGAGACTTTCTTGACTCGCACAGCTTGTCGTTGTTGAATCCGTACATGGTCCGTGACATTATGAAATCTAATTTGCCATAAGTAACTGAAATCTGAAATGCAAAATGTTTGATGCAGCCTAACTTGAGCACTTCGTGGTTATTTCAAAGAGCAATGTCGGCCAAGCAGCAGTCGACTGTTTCGCCAGATTTTATCACAGAGCTTCTTCACGTAAACTTCCAAAGCATGCAGGTATATCTTCTCATCTCAGTTTTTCAAGTTATTTGCCTTCTAAAAATCTGTGTTTTCCTCTCAGAGTCTAGGAGATCCTGTACTCCGACCCTTTCTTCAGGTTTTCTTCTTTTTTGGTCGCTCAACTCTGCATTGGATTTTCTTTTACTCCTTGACTCATTCTCTATGAATCAAAATCAATATTTTGGCAGGATGTTGTACAGTTTTGGCCTCTAGCTAAGACATTGGGAGTAGTTATGTTAACCAGACCTCAAATTATTCCATCAATTTTCAGGCAGGTAATATACGATTTCCTCACCTGCATGCCGTTTCTTTCTTCCCGAATGAATGGAGCCATTAATAGAAAACACGGTAGGAATCTTTTTATGGTTTCTTTGTGTGGCCAGGTAGGAATTTCAGTGCTTCTTGATTGGCTTTTTCATTTTAGTATGTTGGGCTACTACACGTTTCTCTCCACCTTTGCTGATCCTGTAATCAGGTATTATATCTTCCATTCCACTTGCCAAAAGCATCTAACAATTCCTACAAGTTTCTGTATATTTGACTTTACCTTCTGCTGTTTTTACTTTCTAGGCGATTTCTGAGTTCGCTTCCGTCAAAGATGAAATACGAGTGGAAGCAACAGCTTGAGGCTTGGAAGTATGGAGCTGGTTTAGATTACAAGTTATAACAGCAACTGAGTAGAACGCCGCTACTGATGTACACGAGTGTAATTGATTTTCATTTAATTTAAATCAGTCCAAAAAGATCCAAATGCAAATGATCGAACAGTTGAGCAACGAGTTCAATAACGGATACCAAATTTCTGGTGGGAAAATGTCGTTTTTTGGATTAGATATGGAGAATACTCGAATTTTTCAAGTCCAACAAATTACTCCGGGAAGATAAATTTTAGATTGAATCATTGGGGCCCAAGGCCGTGACTTGAGGCAAAGAAACGTAAGCTCTTAGAGGGTCGAGAGCAGGGGGAGAGAGAGAGTTGGAATCAGAACGAAGAATCCATTTGGAAAGTCGTAACGGAAGCCGCAGAGCCGGACTGATTCAATACCACAAGAAGCACATCGGCCTGAACTCAGCCGGCGGAGAAGAAGGTAGCCCCGACGGTGGGTGCTTCTGCGATTGGTCATTGACGGTGTATATGCCAATGACAGTCTTCTCGATCAGAGAGTCAAAACAAAAAATAAACTTTTTATAATAGAAGGTTTAATGTCTTGTCTACAAATAAATCTCGATCAACCAAAAAGCATCTGAGTCAACATCTGAGGTTGTCTCTTTGTCCAAATTCCATTTCTACGTGAACTTTGGCTTAGGTTTCGCTCCGACCCAGCAGAATATACAATAAAAAGAAAGAAACATGTTCTTTAAAGACAAAGGTTAGTGATTTAACTCGTTGGAATGTCAACAAGATCAACTATGACAAAGAGAATTACTTAGTTTGATCAATGTTTATGCAAAAAGCTTAAACACGATAATCGCAGTCGAGATTCAACAGCAGAATGATAACCTCTTCAGCTGAGTTGTAAACGACATGCGCGCATATATTAAAGAGATTGGTGGGGTTTAAGCATAAAAACTCCATTAACAAGTAGGTGCACTAAATAGTACTCCTACTCTCTCTGTAAACTGGACCATGCCCACTTTAACTACAGGCTCCACCTCTCAGTTTTCCCCTCTTCATTCAAGTGCTAAAAAAGGTAGAAGAAAAATACTGCTTTCATGGCTGTACTCCCTTTTAAAGTTATTACCTTTCTTCTTCAGAGAAAAAAAAAAAGATCGAGTAGTTTGAATTGATGATGAAGCTGTAACCCCTTTTCTTTCGCGGAACTTAAATGCAGGAAGGATGGACCCTCAACTGATTAACGTATATTCTTTCTTCTGAATAATCTGTATATCCAGACTTGATTGCATGGTAGTTGAATGCAATAATGGGTATTAACACTAAGCATTTAATGAATTTGGGGGGTGTGAGTTCATGAATTTTTGTTTACAACTCTCTTCAGAAACATCCCATCAGAAAAAATAAAAAAATCAGCAAACTGAATCTGCGCAACCTTGATTTTTGTGTGAATCTGCTTGAAGCTCGTTTCCCGATATTGGTCAAGGATAAAAGGAAATACAGTTTAATCATTAATGGAGATTCATTTACCAAGAAGGAGAAAGATGATGATTTGAACTTTGAAGAATGCTTTGATAATATTCTAAATATTCAGCAATTTCAGCTCCATAAAAAGCTAAAACTCCATTTTTTCTAACCTTTTCCACCTCCCGAAGAAAACTTGGCAGAAGATCATTTACGTACTAAGAACCACATTTTTCAGGAAGTTATTTCTTTTGCATTGCTGAACATGAGCAGGAGTTACACCTTAGATCATAATGCAGATATCCCTTCAAAAGACGTAGTCATTAAAATAACACAAATGGGAAATTTTGAGAATAATTAATTTGCACATAAATACAAAACAATGGAATGAAATTAGGCGTTATAATGTCGAACATTTTGTTTACTGTGTGACGTGTGTACCCAGTTCTTGGCAAGCAAAATACAAAGCCGTGCAGCAAAATGACAAAAAGTAGGGAATCCTGGGTTTTCTCGAGCCAGTTTTCTTCATCACCTTCTGTACAAAAATCTCTTACAGTCTGAATAGTATATTAAGAACTAATTTGTATCATGGGGCTATCAGAACCTATTTCAAAGCTATCATATAGAAACACTGGTCTCGAATCCCTACGACAAAAACACAAGAAACAGACGAGAAAAGAAGAGAGATTGTCAGAGGATAAATCATATGGTTGAAACGAAAATCTCATCTCTTGTTATGCAAAGGGTTTGATCCTGTAGGAACCCTTCTCTTCTCTGAATCAAAATCCGCGTCCTTGCTTGCCAATGGAGCTCCAGCCGAAGGACGAAAAACCTCCTCCCTCGCAGCATAAAATCTCGTTCGAACGGAGCCTATCCTAGGGCTGATGACGAGAATAATGATAAGAAGAAAGACATGTAAACGATTCATCTCTGAAGATCAATAAGTAGGACTGAGAGAGATCGATAGAGTATGAAAAAGCAAAGTGATGGCTATTCTAGTTCTTATATGTTATAAGTATGGTTGTCTCATGCTGGTTCTCAAACACCTGCCATGAGATTTTATACCCAGTGTGGTGATCAAAAGCATCAGCACCGTCCAATAAAGATTCAAGGGTGATGATGTGAGCACATGATGAAGGAAGAGAAGCATAGGATTAGAGACCTAGAATTGGTGGTGGGTTTGGGAATTCAATCAGGAAAGTGACATACTATAATGAATATGAACTCAAACACGAAGGTATAGAAAACGGTTTATGAGCTGTGACTTTCAAGGGTTATAAAAAAAAGGCTAAACTGAAGTCTATGTCTATGCTTCTGAATTTTCAAACTTGTCAACCTATTCAAAGCAATTAAAAACAATAATGAAACAAGAAGCGTGTGTGCGCAAAATGAGGTACTATTATTAATCTGCAGTGGAACAAAGTTAAATATCTGATGCCGACACACTTGAATTTGCAGGAAGAACAAGGAGCCATGCCTTTTTTCGTTCTAATGATTATTATATTTATGTACAATTGTTGAACTTCATTGAATTGTTTATGATGTTAAAACAATAACCTTGAATAATCAATCATATATAGGTAGTATACTTGTTACGATTTGAGGCTGGATCGAAACAGATATGGGAAGATCAGCATGACAAATGAAGGAGAGTCCAGTTACCCAACCCGTACTTGAATTCTAATTATTATGTCTTGCACATTGAATTCCAGTTAAAACTATTTTTCCAATATTATATCTCATACAAACAATGTTAGCAATAATTTTAAGAGTAAAAGACCATTCCCTTAAAAAAAAAGGCGATCACACACAAGATAAAAAATATATGTACTCATCGCATTCTTATGAAGTTGACCTTATGCTCCAATGTAAATAAAGGTTTGGAATTTAAAGAAAAAATTAATATATTTCGACCTGAAGGCAAGTAAACAAGGTCATTCATTTGGTGGGTCTCTTCTTTCTGGATGACGAGAATTTAGTATTCATCTCTTAAATGATTTGAAAGTTGAAAGATAAAGCCCAATTTGTGTCTTGTGATGCATAAAAATGGATTTTTCTATCTCAGAATGGAAAAGCCAGAGAGTTATTAGCTTTGGGAGGTGGTTGGAAGTGCACAGGCAGCCAAAAAAGCTTCACCCATTTGAGTTAACTTTTGTCTTTCTAATGATTATCTATGTTTAGGTGCTCCATACGGTCAGACCCACAATACCTTTTCTTTGAAAAATGTTCAGAGAATAGCAATGGCGTTTGAAAGGATCTCTTCTTTCTTCATTATTTTATAAGGGTTTAATGGGGAAACAAAAGTCAAACGTTTGAAAAGCAGCTAAATCAAGGTCGATTATATTATATTATGAGGCAATGGTATAGTAAGAATTGGTAAATGTTTAGTTTATTTTCCCATTGGAGGAAATCAAGCAGACATTTTATGGAGGTGGGTTTGATTCTTTTAGGGTACTAATTATTTTTATGTTGGATGAAGAAAATATAACTTTAGACTAAGAATTTCATAGAATTGAATAAAGCAACGCCCACTTCTTTATATTCAGCCTATTTACATATTAGACTTGAATTGATGAAACAGCCCTAACACCTAATCATAGCTTTTAATATTGTGCATGGACCATCTCTCTCTCTCTCTCTCTCTCTCTCTCTCTCTCCCTCTCTCTCTCTCTCTCTCTCTCTCTCTCTCTCTCTCTCTCTCTCTCTCTCTCTCTCTCTCTCTCTCTCTCTCTCTCTCTCTCTCTCTCTCTCTCTCTCTCTCTCTCTCTCTCTCTCTCTCTCTCTCTCTCTCTCTCTCTCTCTCTCTCTCTCTCTCTCTCTCTCTCTCTCTCTCTCTCTCTCTCTCTCTCTCTCTCTCTCTCTCTCTCTCTCTCTCTCTCTCTCTCTCTCTCTCTCTCTCTCTCTCTCTCTCTCTCTCTCTCTCTCTCTCTCTCTCTCTCTCTCTCTCTCTCTCTCTCTCTCTCTCTCTCTCTCTCTCTCTCTCTCTCTCTCTCTCTCTCTCTCTCTCTCTCTCTCTCTCTCTCTCTCTCTCTCTCTCTCTCTCTCTCTCTCTCTCTCTCTCTCTCTCTCTCTCTCTCTCTCTCTCTCTCTCTCTCTCTCTCTCTCTCTCTCTCTCTCTCTCTCTCTCTCTCTCTCTCTCTCTCTCTCTCTCTCTCTCTCTCTCTCTCGTTTTCAAGTAATTTGGGTAGTTGTCATTTTGAAAGTCCAAATAGAATCTCGAAATCATAATTAACACAATCAAATGAAGAATTGAATAATAACACAAAAATCTTTACAAGACTTGGCCCCCTTCCCTTGGGTTTTGCCGTCCACTCAATTCTTTTAAGATCTCAAACACATGCATGTTCCAACCATTGGCAGCACTAAATGGCATTAAAAACTAGAATGTCAATATTTTAGGCCAGGTTTATTGCATTGACTGACCATATCTTATACAATCACATTGTTCATTATCAGCATTTTCATAGCCTACCATAAAAAATATTGTCCTAGGCTCATAAGAAGCATGGAAATGGAAAACATCAAGGATTTGAGTTAGAATTTTTTGTTTTTAAATATTTATGAACACAAATTTGGTGGGATGTCGATTTTAGGCTTTGTAAAAAAAAAAATCAAACAAATAAAGAAATTTTGACCAATAAAAGATATGATTTTAGGGAAGTAAAAATTGGGTGACATCAAATCCAATAAACCCGAAAAGCATGTTTCACCTAGATTATGTATGATTGTCTAAACACTTGATTAGGATTTTGAAGTAATTAAAAGTGTCTCCATGACAGGAAATTTACTTAATTATTATAATCTTAGAATAATTAAGAATGATTATACATAATTCCTGGAATAGAAAAATATCAAAGTCAATCTCCAAGCTCCTTCATTGGTGCCTCCATAGCTGGAGCTTCTTCGATGACAACATTGTTATTATTTTAGGCATCTTCTTCGATGTGTTTGATAGAACTCCTATAGGAATAGTTCTAGTGAAAATCAACAGGAAAAAAAAAAAAAAAAAGACTCCTGAAACATTAGACCAAGATTTTCTCAGAAAATCTTGCTGTAATATCATACTTGTATTATATATTAGCTAATGTTATATTAGTAGCCAGATACGTAGGCTACCCAACAAAATACGACCTTGTACTTGGATTAGAACACGATCTGCTTCTCATCTAACGAAACCAAATTATCTCGGTATCCTTATTACAATTTTTTTTCTTATTATCCACTTTTAACTATGATATTTGTAATGTCTCCATTTCAAACCACATAAGAAATAATTTCTTGTAGGTCGTGACAATATGTGATAGGTCCTCACATAACAACTTTGCAACTAATTTAGATAATAAATCTAATTGTAATGACCCAAAAAATTTATTTTCATTTTTCTCCAATTTGAAATCCTAAAATTTTTCCCAAATCGATTTGCAAATTAGGTTAAATTTGATTGTTATAAAAATCCTCAATTCTAAATTCAAAAATCTTTAAAAATAGCAGAAATCATTTATTAGTCGGAATATTTAAAACAACTCTCGATAAATATTTAGAAAATTTCAATACAAATAAAACATTAAATAAAATTTCATTTATTAAGTTTAAAACAATAACATAGTTTATTGAAAAATTTAATAACTGCTAAAATAAATTATTCAAACTAAAATTAAACTAAAATTTATTCAAACGTAACTTAAATATGAAATATCCTTTAAACAATATAAAATCATAACTTTAAATCATTTTTCGGAATAAACGACAACATCCTCCTCTGTATGCTCGTTCGCCTCTGGAAAATTCTCGATCAATGTTAGTTCATCTTCAGATAAAAACTCACCTACATCACAAAACTAATGCGTGAAATAAACTCAGTAAGATAAAACGCATGTATATGAATTTAATTACATACATTACCCAATTATATGCTTAAAGTTACATACTGGATGAAACTCATCTTTGTCATGCGTTCAAGCTTTCAAAAACTAGCGGTTTCTTATCCTCATAAAGTTTCATTAGTGATCTCAATTTATAACTATGTGTTCAGGCTTTCATTAGTCATCTTATACGTTCAGTCTCATATTAGCCTTTGTATGTTTTTCGTCAATTTCATTCATTTTCATTCATTTCACACTCTCATACATTATGACCTATTATTTTTATCTTTTTACATTTCTAAGTCAATGTTTATACATGCATGTCCAAGTAATAACATAATTGAATAATAAATATTTTAAAGAAAATAATTTAATAAAAACTTCGTGATGTAAGGCCTACGATCAAAACATTGAAAACCTAGTATTTTACTTACTTGGATTCCAAGAGGGAGATAGGTACTTTTTCCGAGCGTTAGATTGATCTTCTTTGCCTAAAAATTAGGGAGGTTTAAACTTTTTCGTTCTTCCTAAAATAATCATTTTAAAAGTAATAAAGGTAGGAAATTCCTTACCATTAAAATTCTAGCGTTGGATTTTGAATTGATTTGGAAGTCTTAAACGATCCAAAAGTATCCGATTTGATAGGAACAAGTTTGGGTTGATCGGGTCGACTTGGTCGGTTCGGTTCGCTGGTTTGGTTTGATTCACTGATGGGTCCAGTTCTGGCTTGATGTTCGGTTCGGTTCAGAATAAAAATTTTGAACCACCACTTCTTTTTTCTTCTCCTTTGCCTACGTGAGTTTTGCCAAGAGAGATAGTGCGTAAGAGAGAGAGACAAAGAGAGAGAGAGATAGAGAAATTTTACGCTGTTAAAGGGAGGTTGCTCGATCGGAAAGAGAGAGAGAGATAGAGAAATTTTACGCTGTTAAAGGGAGGTTGCTGGATCGGAAAGAGTTTCCTGCTGTCGCAAATGAAGCTCAGCCGAGAGAGGTTTTGTTGGAGTGTAGAGTCGAATGAAGGTGCAATTTTTTTTCCTCAAAGAATTTCGATCGCAGCTGAGTAGTTCACAGTGGTCAGAGGTCAACGAGATAAGAACTCCCATTGTTCTCTGTTTTCAGAATTTGAGAGAAATTTTGTTGTGCTGGTGTGATTTTCCTCAACACTAAGCACTCAATTTATAGGGGAAGACCTCCAAATTTTCCTTGACATAGGAGTATGAATCTGACCTTCCAAATGGACAGATTAAAAAACGAATAAGGAAAGAATTGATTTCCTTAATCTTTGCAGAATATTGAATTGAAATTAGGGCTGTACTATTTCCATAGGTTGTTGATTGTGTAATTCAGCCTATTTCGAAATTATTTTTTTTATGAATTGAAATTGAGGAAGATTGATTTGATTGGTTGCTAATTAGGGTTCGATTGGATGAATTTGTAGAAATTGAATCCCTAATTTAGACTAATTTAGTGATGAAATTTCGATATGTTACCGTAATAAATAAAATTCAGCATAAAACTACCAAAAATGAAATATTAAGAAAAATGTGTTTTCATATTATAGCTTGTAATATAAGGTCAATGGCCTAAACCAAATACGTAATTACTCAACTTGGTTTGTGAACAACAGATCACTACTCGTTAAGGTGCTCGAGTGTTATACTCCTTCTACTTGCAATTTTGGGTCCAACCGAATCATCTTGGTTCCATTCGAGTCTCCATGGTCGGTCTCGCTGACTGCTTGGGTCGAATTGGCTTCGACCCATCTTGTCTTTGTTGCGAAGGTGGCTTAGACACTGACATGCCTAGGAGGCCTGTTACTCGCTCACAAACAAAGTCCTTTACTTTACTTAATCATTTTACTAATGACTTTGTTTCTTTTGTAAGCCTTGACCTTTTGGATGGATCCACGCGGGAGATTAGCCCATTGGATCGGGAGCAGCCTTTGCACTTGCCAACTTGAGATACACAGATGGATTGTGAGCATCATCAGACGGAAGTTTGTCTTTCTGACATCCTAAACGTGTAACTATTTCAATTATGCATTTTCTTTTCTATCTTTATTTGGCAAACATTTTAGCCCTTTTGTGAGGGTAAGGTGAGTTATAAGCCTTACTCATATCATGCATTAGATTGTTGATTAGGGTTAGATGTATGCATCGTGCTTGGCTATGGGTTGAAGGCCAAGAAGTTCGGCCCAATAAGTCAGGCAGCAAGGACCAAGTAGGCCTCGGCCCATCATCACAAGGAAGGAGCTTGAAGGCACGGATTGAAGCAAGGAGCACCGTGGATTAGGCATGCAAAGAAGCAAACTTGGGCGTTGGATGAAAGCACAAGGAGGGCGCATCATGACCGTATGACCAATCGACGGTGAGCTCCCATCCATTCTCCATCCGCGCGCGCACATGGATCCTCACCCTCGGCCACAGATCAAATCTTCATCAAGGGCTCACATTACATCCAACCATCAACCAAACCCTAGCTAACCACCATTAGGGTTATTTATATGCATGGCTTAGTCGCATTGAAAAACTTTTGACAATTTCTCAATACATGAGTCACCTTTGTCTTCCAAAGAGAGAAACATGTTTACCTTCAATGGAGGTAAGCCATGGATTTTCCAATCCGTGAAAGGAGTAGGTCTCCCTTGCTTACTAGCTCAAGGTTGATAGAGTAAGCTCGTATTGTCATTCCTTATCATTCTTCCTTGGAAGTTTGATCTACAAGGGGGCCGATCCAGTGCCCGATGGTGGTTGTTTTCTTACAGGAAAACATGCACCTGTAAGCATAACATAAGATAGCGCTCGGGTCTGTTTAGGATTTTCATTCCTTTTTATTTTTATCTTTATTTTATTATTCTGTTCTTCATAGTACACACTCTTCATCTTTTTGTGGGTATAACACGGGTACTTTCTAGGTCCGGACCGTGTCAGGTGGTATTAGAGCATATGAGGTTTTCTCTGAGTGCTTTTGGTTGATTTGGAACACCCATTTCATAGGCTGCAAGTCGAGTTACCAATCGGGTGACATTTCCATTTTATCGCACATTTTCTTTTCTTAAAAAAAAAAATAATAAAACTGTCTTGTTGAGTGCTATTTTCACCTATTTCCAGCAAGTTCTTTGTGTTTATTATTATTATTTTTTATTTGTCTAGAATATTATCATCTAATAACCTATTGAATATTTGTTTAAGTTGGTTTGAGGGTCGATTAAGTATCACCGTTGTTTCTCTCCATTTTGTTGTTTTATTTTTCTGTTTTTTGTTTTTGATTTTTATTCTTCTTATTGTTTCGATTTAATCTATTTTTGTGATGACCCGAATGTGTACGTATGAGCACGACTGCGGGGCAAACCTGTAGGATCGAGATTGTCTAAGAGGGGGGTGAATTAGACCCTTTTAAAATCTTAATTAAGTAGTCTAATGTTAATTTCTCCTTTATTGTAAGACTCTAAGCTAAAAGACAATCAGACAAGCAATCAAAGTAAAGAGAGAGAGAGAAATTTAACACACAGAGATTTTTACGTGGTTCGGCCAAACCTTGCCTACATCCACGCTTCAAGGTTCACCCCTTGAAGATCCTTAACCTTCTCCTCAACGAGAATACACAGATCGGAATTCCGGGCTCCGATCAACTGCCTTTTACAAATCTGGATTGTTCTTCACGGGCGACAATCCACTGCCTTATACAAAATATTTGAGTTGGTAAAGTTCAAGCTCAGACTACACTCTCAAAGATTAAATCTCAAGTTATCGAATTGAGAGATGTAGAGAAAATACAGAGTATTATCACTTTCGCAGATTAGGGCTTAGAATTCAAATTCGCAAAAGTTGTATCTTCGTGCTCTAACCTTAGCTTAAATACTCTGTCTTCAATCGGCTCTTAAATTCAATGCTCCTTATCCAATAATGGAAACTTTGTTACCGTTGGAGCAGCTTTCGTATAAAAACAGGTAGCCGTTGCATTCTGAGAGCGCAGATAGCCCGACACCATTAATGCTTTGGACTTTAAGCTTCTGGGAGAGGTACACTGTAGCTTTCGCGGCTAATTTGAATTCTGGCGGAAGACAAAGCTGATTTAGTCTTGAACCGCCATCGGATGATGCAACTAGAAAATATTAAATCGGCATCGGATGAGAAAGCTTCAAATGCTTGAACCGGCATCGGATGAGACAACTTTAAAACGCTGTCGGATGATTTAATCTTAGACGTCTTCCGCCTTTGTCGTTTAGTGACCAGAAGAGGAATTTGTTGAAGTCATCCGACTTTGTCGTTTAGTGAGTGTAGGACTTCTTCGTTTTAGCTCATCCGCCTTGTCGTCTAGCGAGCGGTGGAGTTCTTCTTCGAAGATCATCCGCCTTGTCGTTTAGCGAGCGGGCGACTACTGCATTTTTGGTCATCCGCCTTGTCGTTTAGCGAGCGGAGGAGTACTTCATTTTTGGTCATCCGCCTTGTCGTTTAGCGAGGGGAGGATCACTTCATTTTCTCTCATCCGCCTTGTCGTTTAGTGACCGGTGGATCTCTTCATTTTGAAACAACTTCCAGACCGGTGGACTTAAATAAATAAATTTATTAAATTTTCAGCCCTGTACACTTCATCACAATTGTTAGAAAGCTAAAATACCCTTACCAAGGGCATTTCCAACAGATTAAAATTATTTGCATAATTTATGATTCTCATTCAATAATCATAATCAAATTGTATTACGTGTATATAAACACATCATCAAAAATATATTTAGACTTAAACATTAATTAAGTCAACAAAACCTTGGGACCTAAGCCGAGTGTAGGCCAATCCCAGACTCGAGTATAGGCAAATCTCAGGTCCTAAAAAGGGGGGTCGTCACAATCCCACATTTCTTGGAGAGCTATATGGAAATGAAACATATGTAAGGAAACCCTACAAAGATAGTAAGACACGTTTTGGAGCACGATTGGCAACAAATCCCATAAGAACTCTGAAGTTAAAAGTGCTCCGACGAGAGGAGTACTATGTTAGGTGACCGACTGCGAAGTCCTTGCCAAACAAAGCCGTGAGGGGAGGATATCAGGTTACATCCCAATCCCAGAGCAGAAAATATCTTACTGGGAAAAGAGGTCGTTATAAATGGTATCAGAGCCTGTACCCAACCGGAAATGTGGCCAACAAGGACTTTGGGCCCCCGAGGGGGGGTGATTGTGATGACCCAAATGTATACGTATGAACACGACTGAGGGACAAATCTCGAGACCTAAGCCATGTGTAGGCAAATCCCGGATACTAGTATAGGCAAATCTCGGGTCGTAAAAAGGGGGTCGTCACAATCCCATATCGCTTGGGAGGTATATAGAAATTAAACATATGTAAGGAAACCATCCCAAAATAGTTAGACGCGTTTTGGAGCACGATTGACAATGGATCCCATAAGAACTCCGAAGTTAAAAGTGTTCCGGCGAGAGCAGTACTATGTTGGGTGACCGATTGGCAAGTACTTGCCAAACAAAGCCGTGCGGGGAGGATATTGGGTTATGGCCTAATCCCCAGAGCGGACAATATCTTACTAGAAAAATGGGTCGTTATAGTTTTGTTTAGATCTGAGCAGGAAATGTTAACATGCTAAATTTCGTTTGAAACTTGTTGATGATAGGTTGAAGATCATAAATTATCAAACCGAGAAGAACATGACCTAGATCTGAATTTTTTTTTAAAGTATATCAAGCTGTGTTATTTTACAATTGAATATAATTTATTGATAATCAAATTTACAGCAAATCAAACTTATTTGGACAAAATCTCACGTAAAGCTTGCTGTTAATTTTTGTTAAATTGAATTGCAATCTTTTTTTTGCCATAAATAGGATGTCTAAAAAATAAAAAATTTTCTAATTGCTACTAGATCGTTGGTTAATGTTTATTGAGGTTTAAAGAATTAAAATTTATTTCTCTTGTAATTAATTTTGGTTGTTTTAAATTGTTAACGTATTAGTGTTTACAAAATAAACAAAATAGGATTGCATGAAAAACTGTTTTGGTAGCTATTTGTGCTTTAAGATTATTCCTAATTTTTTATTTAAAAAAAAAAAATTCACCATTCCTATTTTAAATTAAATTTAAAAAAAATTCAATTCCTAAGACTTTTATAAGACACCCCCTGAAATTTGATCCCTACAACTTTGAAAGGCCGTAACTAAGCCCTCAAATTGAGGTTCAAAGGTTAGACACCAATTTAACCTAAAATTTTCTCCTAAAACTTAGGATTTATTCCCTTGATCATGAAAACTATAAGCATGGCGGCAATTACCCGAGAACCCCCACAAAACATGGAGGCAAACCGAGACAATGAGGTACCATCGGCCGAACCCTACACTCTTCAAGAGGGCGAGTCAAGCATGCAAGGTCAAATCAATAGTTTGAATGGAATGGTTAGTGACCTAGTTCAACAACTTAAAGCCATAAGCTTGGGATTTAAGCATGTTATGGTTCAAATCGGACAGAACAACCGAAGAGACATATCGCATGAGAGAAGAAGTTCTTAAGAGACACCTCTAAGGCGAAGGAATGAACGACCTCATGAACGTTACCAAGATCGGAGGCCTCAAGAGGATGTCGAATGGGTGGAGCCACCATGAAGGAGATACCAAAGATATGACTACTCGAAAAATGACAAATGGACATTGGACGAGGAAGAGAACTACCGTCCAAATCGTCGTAAAGACAACGATGACCTTCGTAATGCCAAGATATCTATCCCTTCATTCAATGGGATGTGTGACGGAAACACCTTCCTCGATTGGGTAGTTAAAGTCAAAAAAGTCTTCGATTGCCACGATTACTCCGAGCGAGTAAAAATTCAACTTGTTGCTCTCAAATTAATAGGCCACGCGGCATTATGGTGGGCCAACCTGAAAGCCCAAAGGATGCGTGAAGTTGGATACCCTATCCCGACGTGGGATGCGATGAAGGATCTTATGCATAAGAGATTTGTGTCCAAACACTACAAGCATGAACTCTTCCAGCAAATTCATAACCTACGGCAGAACAGTCAAACTGTTGACGAGTACCTCATGGAGTTTGAAACGCTTAAAATGCGTGGAGGACTAGAAGAACCTGAGGAGCAGGTTGTCGCTAGGTTCATACGTGGATTGAACCTTGATATTGGAGACATAGTAGAGCTGCAACAACTAGAGACCATGGATATGGTCGTGCAGCTTGCCCTCACCATGGAGAGGCAACTTAAACGAAAGAGAAAAGTCAACTACCCTACCAAATTCCCATCGAGATCCCAAGAGTTCAGTAAACCTCCTACCACTACTACTACTTCATGGAACAAAGGAAAAGAGCATGTTAACCATAACTGGCCACCTAAGGAAACGAGTAGTAAGCCCGCAATAAAAGACAAGTCCGCTGGGAGCAATCCTTCCGTACAAAAAGCTCGAGATATCTAGTGTTATAAATGCTTAGGTAAGGGACATTATGCTAGTAGTTTCCCAAACCGGCACGTTATGATTATAAAGGAGTCCATTGGAGAATGAGAAAGTGGAGACGACCTTGGTAAATAATATGACCAAGAAGGAGAGACGATAGTTGAAGAGGATGGCACTGACGATGAAGCATGTCCCCTACAAGACGGACCTCTGCTCATGGTGATTAGACATGCCCTCATGTCACAACACACAAAAGAAGATTGTCAAAATGAAAACATTTTCCACAGTTGTTGTGCAGTGAAAGATAAAGTGTGTTCTGTGATCATTGACGGGGGTAGTTGTGTCAATGTCGCATCGCAAGAGATGGTACAAAAACTTGGACTGTAAGCCGTTGCATATCCAAATCCATACAAGCTAAGATAGTTGGATGATCGGGATGACATCAAGGTCACAAAGCAAGTCACTGTTGACTTTACAATTGGGAAGTATAAGGACTCGGTCCTTTCTGATGTCGTGCCAATGAAGGCTAGCCATCTATTGTTAGGAAGACCTTGGCAGTACTACCACAAGGTAACCCACGATGGGTTCCTAAATCAATATTCGTTGAAATTTTGGGGCAAATCAGTCAAGCTTTTACCTATGACCCTGAACAAGTTTCTCAAGACTATGAGGTGAGGAAAGAAGCCAAGAACAAAGAAATCCTCATAATGTCCAAGCAAGAATTGAGGTCTTGTGTAGTCAAAGGAGAGACTCTTATTCTCGTCTTATTTCAGGATAGGATAATGGAGTTGGAGACAGTCCACCATCTATGAAACATCTGCTGAATAAATTTCAAGACATTTTTCTAGAAGAACTACCCCAAGGATTGCCATCTTTGAGAGGCATTGAACATCAAATTGACCTAACTCTTGGGGCAGCCTTACCGAATCGCCCAACATACCGAATGAGACTTGAAGAGGCAAAAGAATTGCAAGACCAAGTGAAGAAATTATTAGACAAAGGATACATCCAAGAATCGATGAGCCCTTATGCCGTGCCGACGCTGTTGGTTCCAAAGAAAAACGGCAACATGAGGATGTGTGTTGACAGTTGAGCCATTAACCAAATAATGGTTAAATATCGATTTCCTATACCATGACTCGAGGATGTGTTGGATGAGCTCAGTGGAGCATCCATTTTGTCAAGAGTGGGCCTTAAAAGTGGGTACCACCAGATACGGTGATGCATCTGGAGTTGGTATTGGAGCAATGCTCATACAAGAGGGAAGGCCTTTGACCTATTTTAGTGAGAAACTCAAAGGAGCTGCACTCAATTACTCTACATATGATAATGAGTTTTATGTAGTCATCCGGGCACTTGAACACTTACAACACTATCTCTTGTTGAAAGAGTTTGTCATTCATTTTGACCATCAGTCCCTTAAGCATATCAAGATTCAAAATAACCTAAACAAGAGACGTGCCAAATGGGTTGAGTTTTTGGAGAGGTTTCCCTATACATTGAAATATTTAAAGAGTGAAAAAAATGTTGTTGCTGATGCCCTATTTAGGAAGAGAATCCTTTTTATGAAGCTAAGGACCAAATTCTACGAATTTGAATGGATTAAGAAGAATTATGAATTCGGTGAAGACTTTGGTTCACACTATACTAAATGTTTGACTAAAGCTGAAGGAGGATATTATATCTTGGATGGTGTCCTCATGAAAGGAGGAAAATTATGTGTTCCTAGAGGTAGCTTGAGACCATGCCTAGTTAAAGAAGCTCATAGCAGAGGTTTAGCAGGTCACTTTGGAGAGAAAAAGACCCTTGAAAGAAACATTTCTACTAGCCTCACATGATGCAAGATGTGCACCATCTTTTGGAACAATGTATAACATGCAAGAAAGTCAAAAGTAAAGTCCTTCCTCAAGGATTACACATGTCATTACCAGTACCAAATCACCCATGGGTTGAAGTAAGCATGAACTTTATTCTCGGTTTACCACGAACTGCAAGGAGTAAGGATTCAATCATGGTAGTCGTAGATCGTTTTTCCAAAATAGCACATTTTGTGGCGTGTAACAAGACCGATGATGCTGCCATTATTTCTGATATCTTCTTTAAGGAGATTGTCCATTTCCATGGAGTGCCACACTCAATTGTGTCTGATAGAGATATCAGGTTTTTAAGTGTCTTTTGAAATACCTTATGGAGGAAATTGGGGACTAGACTTTGTTTCAGTACTTCGTTTCATCCTCAAATCGACGGACAAACTGAAGTGGTGAATAGGACCTTGGGAACTCTGTTGAGATGTGTTATTGGTAAGAAGTTGGGAAACTGGGACATAGTTCTCCCACGTTTTGAATTTTGTTACAATCGGAGCATTCATTCTACCACCCACCAAACACCTTTTACGGTAGCTTATGGTTTTAACCTATCTATGCCATTGGACCTTGTGCCTTTGCCTACTAAGGACCTTATCAATCCATCTGGAGCAAATAAGGTAGAACAAATAAAGAAATTACATGAAACCATGCGCAAAACAATTGAGAAGAGTAATGTGCGTTATGCTAAGCATGCGAATAAAGGAAAGAAAGAAGTCATATTTAAATAAGGAGATTTGGTGTGGTTACATCTAAGGAAAGAAAGATTTCCTGAAAAGAGGCGCTGTAAATTATTTCGTAGAGTTGAAGGCCCATTCAAGGTGCTCGAGCGAATAAATAGTAATGCGTACAAGATAGACCTACCAGGTGACTATGGCATGTCGGCCACCTTTAATGTCCAGGATCTGTCACCATACGTGAGTGATGAGAATATTGACGAAGAGATTGAATCATTGGATTTGAGGTTAAATCCTCTCTCACCTGGAGAGGATGACATGCCCAGGAGACCTGTTTGCACTTGCTGACTTGGGATACACGGATGGATTGTGAGCGTCATCAGATGGGAATTTGTCTTCCTGACATCCTAAACGTGTAACCATTTCAATTATGCGTTTTCTTTTCTTTATTTATTTTCTATTTTTATTTGGCAAACATTTTAGCCCTTTTGTGAGGGTAAGTGTTAGTAATTTTCTACACCCTAACGCAAGTACACGGGTCGCTAACGAAGTAATAAAGTAAGTCAAAGTCGATCCCGCGAGGATATTTTTAATCAAATTAATTTTGCTATAAATTTCTATAAAATAAAGATGAAAATATTGAAATTAAATGAATAATAAGGAATGATGAACTAAAATTACTCAAAATTAAATAAGACTAAAAATGGAAATGAATTAAAAAGATAATTATGGGAAAAGCCTTGGTTATGGTTGATTTCCTCTTTACATGCAATTATTACTGATGCTACAATAATACTGCAGCATTAACCATAGCACAACAAGAATTCATAATATTTCTAGGGTTCTGTCGAAATTCCTAGGTAAATTCGATTCAGAATTTTCTTTTCGACATTGAAAAGATAAAAACTTAATCCGAGTTTTCGTGTAAACCTATTCTTATCACCAAATAAATTAATGTTAGCTACTTTGCAACAATTTTAATTTGTTTAATTACTCATGTATATTAAATTCATATTTACCTATCGATACAATAGAAATATGTGAAAATAAATTTGCCTATCGACACAATTTGTGTTATGCAATAAAAATAATGAGTAATCGTGCAATAAAAAATGCGTAACATTCATAGAACAAAATGAAAACATGTAAAGAGCACTCTCTTGCCTAACTAAAATAGAAAAGTTTAGCCTAGAAACATAATAAAATTAAAAACAAAAATATTCATAACAACAGCAACAGTAACAGAGAAGAAGAAGAAGAAAGCTGAAGAAAAATGTCGTCGGTTCCTCCTTGCTGCAGATCCAGAGCTCCTCCCTTTTTATTTCTGCCTTCCCTTTTTAATCTTGTTCTGCATACTAAGTGTATCACACTTTTCTCTCTCCAGATTTCTTCTATTTGTGTTATTTTCCTTGATTTTAGTCTTTTTTCTCTCTCTTCATATTCTGAATCCCTTGATCAACGGTTTATCATAAAATCTTTGATTTGCTCTCTTTTGTCGTCCACTCTTCTAAGTCGTCCATTTTTGTCTACCGTTTTTCTAAGTTGTTTGTTTCTATTTGTCGACTGCTGCTTTGTCTACCATTTTTATTTGTTGTCATCCATTTTCATTTGTCATCCATTTTCTATTATGTTATCCAATTGTCATTTGTCATCCGTTTTCTGTCATCCGATTCTATCTATTTGTCGACTGCCATCCGATTGCTTTTGTAGTATCCGGCCTGTACGGAATTTTATATTATAATATATATTGGAATATACATTGGCATTTTTTTGAATATGTCAAATCAAGCTCGTTTTACGAAAAGAAAGTGTCATTAGAACCCTAACGAATAATAGGAATTTTAAGGAATTTACGGAAATTTTCGGAGTAATAACGCTATATTCCGAGTAATTAAGCTTCTCGTAATATAAATAACGTTTTAGTAAAAATAGTAAACGGGGTTCGATTTGCGAACGGACAGTTTTAATAAATCTCAAATAATGAGTTGGACTTATTGGTGAAGTAAGGAAGTTTGGAGAAATCGAATAGCTAGTAAATTGAAGAAAAGAATGACGAAACGGATATAAAAACAATGCAAGGGCAAAACGGTAAATTGCCAAGTCAAAATTTATTAATAAAAGTTCTTCTTCTTCTTCTTCCTTCGCCATCTTCACGCCTGAAACCCCTTCCTCGTGATTTCTCTCTACCGTCGATGTTTCCTCCATTCCGACCTCCGATTCGTGCTCCGTTCGTTTCGTTTTCTTTGTGTTTTCTCCTCCAATCGACGTTCTAGGTATGAACCTACAATCTTAGAGCTTTTATTTCAATGTTTATGGAGTTTTAAACAATTAGGTTTCGTTTAGGTTTTGTTAAAAATCGAGATTTAGGGCTTGAAATTGATAGATTGTTATAGTTTACGAACGTATTGCACGTATTAAATGTTATTGGAAGAAGTTAGGACGATTTAGGAAAAATGTTAAATTTGTAAATTTCGGGTTTTCGGAAAACTCGTAAATTGGATTTCGGGGTATCGAACACAGATTAATGGATTTAATGCCTAGATAAGTTAAGTTGGAATGTTAGGAAATTCCTTAGTTGAGGTTTTGTAAATTTGGTCGATCGATAGAATAAATTAGTTTTAACGTCGATATTTTGTTTTGCTTCAGACAAACAATGCTCGTGGACGGAGCTTGAGCTGCTTTGGACACGAGGTAAGTTCTTGTGATTCTTTTTTGGCCGATTGGCCTACACCGTACATCGAAGTCGTTTCGAGGAGTTTGGTGATGCACTAGTTTATATTGCTTTGGTTGGGTAGTTAAGTTTAATTGTTTTGTAGTTTATGTTTTACCGTCTTGATGGTATGTATGCTGAGTGTTTAAATTCTGTTATGAACTGTTCATGCATCACGTGTTTTAAAGAAAGAGCATGAAAATGAATTTCTACATGATGTTTTTAAGAAAATGGTAATGCGGCCTGGAGAGGGGCTATTGATCTATTGTGTAGGCACGAAGGGGTCTGTCACAATACCACATTTAACACATACTCATACAGTTATAGGTCACTCGAGATGGGGCTCAGGCACGGCTGTACGTGTTGTAAGCGTGTACCCCCCTCTTCTAGCTGGAAAGAGTAGTCCGACCGCTGGATGTGCTCTCTCCGGTTAGGAGGCTGAGATCTCGGTGACACCCACAGAGTAAAGAAAATGCTGCATGATTTCTGAGCTCACTCGCATAGCATATAGTTGCATTTATGAGGGCTTGCTGAGATTTTTATCTCATAGTATATTGTATGGTGTAGGTGATTACGAGGATACAGGTGAGGATGAGATTCCTCCTCCTGAGGCATGAGTCCAGTTGACGAGGGATGGCTGCGGTGGTGTGCTGGCGCAGTCGAGGCTTACCGACTCGTGGGGACAGTATGTATAGATTTTGAGGGTTTGGGACATTTTGGGCTGATGTTTGTATAGAAATATTTTAGATTGTTGATTCTGGATAGTTGATAGGTATATATGTATATGTTGATGTTTTGGAAACTGTTTTATAATGGTTTGAAAAGTCTTTCATTGAATGTATTTTGGAGCTGCGTGGTGATTGAAAACAGGAGGATTTGTTTAGGTTTTAAACGTATCCATGCAGTTCGT
Source organism: Begonia masoniana (assembly GCA_022432975.1). NCBI lineage: Eukaryota > Viridiplantae > Streptophyta > Magnoliopsida > Cucurbitales > Begoniaceae > Begonia > Begonia masoniana. The sequence goes on from CM039504.1 coordinate 5,842,260, forward strand.
TTTCATGAAAATGTTCTTAGTTTTAAAATGTGTTTCGAGTCGTTTATTGGGTGAACGGTGAAGTGTGAAAAAAATGAGGATATGAGAGAGTTGGTGTCGTGATATTATTGTATGGTTTAGGGTGTAAGAATAAGTTGTATTGTGTAGTTGGCGTAGGAGAATTTGAAAGAAAGAATGAAGGAAAGGAAACAGGGCAGTGGGCTTGGCGAGTAGTCGCCAAGCCTGGCGATTGAATCGCCTCCCTCTTGAAAAAATCCAGAGGGAGTGGCGATTGCTCGCCACAAACTGTGGCGAGCAATCGCCACAGGCGACTACAACAGGCGATTATTCGCCTGTTGCAATCGCCTCTCTATTGTTTTTATTTAAAAAAAAAAATTGTTTTAATTTAATTAATTTAAGTTTTTATTAAATGGTTTTAAGTTTTAATTTGTTTTAAAAAGTTAGATTTCAATTCCGATTTCGATTCTGATTTCGATTTCGGTTTAGGTTCCGCTTAGAGTTTATTTAAAGTATAGGGATGCGTTTAAAAGTTTAAAAAAATTTATATATATATAGTACGGTAATTGGGTACAGTGTTAGGGTCGTGACAGCTTTGTCTATCATTTTCTGTCATTCGCTGCTTTGTCTTTTGTTTTCTTCTACCATTTGTTAATTGTCGACCGTTTTGACTGTCATCCGATTCTATTACTTTTCTATAATTTTCTCCATTAAAATCTGGAATCCTTGATTTGTGGTTTATTTTCTCTCTCTTCCAGATTGTGGTAATCTTCATTGATTTTCTATTAAACACCGATTTCCCCTTTTTGCATTTTCCCGCTAATAACTCTGCATTCAAATAAGAAAATATAAAATTTGAATTAATGGTAAAAATCTGCTTGTTTTTCCGATACTATGCAAGAAATTCATTAAATTCAATCAATGTCTTGATGTTGTGGCATCCTGCAGCAATTATAGTAAATTCATTATTTTCTCCTTACATTCACTCAAATCATTCAAGTTTTATCAATTAAAAATAGTATAAAATAACTCTAATTTAAGAGTTATCAAATACCCCAAACTTAAACCATTACTCGTCCTCGAGTGATGCAAAATAAAATCAAAATTTAATTACTTCCCAAGATAAAATCAACCGATATCATGTAATTTCCAAAATATTTTGAAACTCGTAAATTTATAAAAAATTTCACTATCACAATTAAAATCAACTAATATAGATTTATTTCTCAATGAACTAATTTTCAAAGTGCGTGTGTGCTCAAACTCCTCTTAAATTGCTAAGTTCAACCATCAAAACTAAACATCACAATGACTATAATAGAATATTAATTCTTCAATGTTTTTCCTAAATCAATTAGCTTTCAAAGGTTCTTCTTTTTGATAATATAAAACACAACTAAGCAAGAGGGATATAACATTTTTGTATTGACTTTCTCTATAAGTCACACTACCTTTTTACGCGATTGACAACATTGATCATGAAAGCCTCCGTTTACTCAGTCGTGTCACTTAAAGATACATACTCATATAAATTAATAGAGGAGTATAGTCAATAATTATGCAACGGAGTTTCTCTCAAAGCTTCTCTAATTTATTTCTACTCATCGAGTATCCAAACAGCTCACTCGAAATTGAAAGTAGATTAGGAAATTGTAATATTATTATTATTATTATTATTATTTTATTTATTATTATTATTTTTTTAATAACCCTCAAACTTATTATTTTAATATTCTATTTTTTTTAAGAAGCCTTTTATTTATAATTTCATTCGTCAAACATTGAATTGTTGTCATCTACCTATAATTGTAAAGTCTAGTCATGATGATATTCCTAAGCAATTAACAGGAGTTTGTGTGTTAGGGGAAATAAGCTCATGGGAATAAATCTTCATTAATTTCTAATAATATGTGATAATGATATTATTCAATAACTTACTTCATTAGAAGATATTTGAAAATTGTATTGTTCTGATCCAAAAACTAAACAGCAAAAAAAAAACTAATTTCCAGAAAACAGAATTAAACGAAAAAGATTAAGCAGTCAACAATAAACATAAGCAATCACTAATACCATCGACCGAATGATTCACTAATCAGTCGATGTCTTCGACCGAACTACACACTAATGCCTTCAACCGAATATAAACAACAGAAACAAACATAAATGATTCACTAATCAGTCGATGTCTTCGACCGAACTACACACTAATGCCTTCAACTGAATATAAACAGCAGAAACGAGACATAGAAATTTTAAATAAGGCATAGAAATCAACAGCAGAAAATGATTTTATTCAACCAACAATGAAAACAAGCATCAGAACACGCCTATCCCATTTACCTTCTTCTACCCCCAAACTTAAAGATGACAGTGTCCCCACTGTCTCTACAAAATTAAGTCCACAGAATCAACATAAAAAACATAGAACAAAATAAAGCTAAGGGGGTTAGGACTTCCTTGGATTGTGAGACTTCATTGTCTGGATCGAAATCAGAGTCTTGGAGCAGCATGGTTGGAAAATTGATGTGGATCAACTCACATTGAATTTTCTGGAGCAACAAGATCGAGCTTTGCGAAGGCCCGACTTCCGAAGCCCATAACTTTTATCGTCGTTTTTGCAATTATTTTTATTTCTTTTAATTACGTTATTTTTTTAATTTTGCTAAGACGATATAAATAGTTTCTTTTCTTTAGGGGCGGGACAGTTTTTGAATTGAATGAAAGTTTGCCTCTTTTCCAGTTTCTACTCTCTCTAGGGTTTGAGATTGGTGCCTTTAATCTTGTAATCGTGCGCGATTCAACAGATTTTAAAAGACAACTGCTGGTAATCGTGCGTGGTTCAACAGCTTTTGTGAGTTTCGATAATTTTCTACAATTTTCGCTGCGTCAGTTGGTATCAGAGCCAAAACCGATTCTTGCATCCATGGCGGGTAGAAGAAATCAGAATCAGAGACAACAACGGGTTGAAGAAATTAATGATCGCACTAACGAAGTGGGGTTGGATGAACGAATCGCCTAGATCGTCGATCAGCGATTGGATCAGGTTATGGATCAATTAACAGCGAGGATGACTGCACTATTCGAAAACCAGAACCATCAAAATAGAGGAGTGCGCCAAGAGGGGAGGCGCGAGGAGGCCGATTTCACGGATTCCGAGCCTGACAAAGATATCCCCAAGTTCGTCAAAGGAGACAGAGGATTCCAATCGATGATGATAGGAGGCGTTGGGAATCGAGAATGCGTACTGAAATTCTAGAATTCAATGGGGGCCTGCAAGCCGAAGACTTTATTGATTGGTTAGCGACGGTGGATGAAGTTCTGGATTTCAAGGAAGTACCAGACGACAAGCGTGTGCTTTTAGTCGCGACCAGGTTCCAGGGAAGAGCTACAGCGTGGTGGCAACAAATGAAACTCTCTTGCAATAGATTGGGTAAGTAAAAAATTGCCTCTTGGGAAAAGATGAAAAAACACCTGCGGGCAGCGTTCCTCCCATTTAATTATCAGATAATTTTGTATCAGCGACTACAAAATTTAAAGCAGGGCACTCGAACAGTGGATGACTACACTACAGAGTTTTATCAATTAGTTGCCACGAATGAGGTTCAAGAAACTGACGACCTGATGTGCCTACGATTCCTAACCGTCAAGCACAAGCCAAGGTATGTATTTTGACTATTTTATTTACTAATTGGTTTGTGAATTTTGTAGGAAAAGGGTTTACTTAAAGCTTAGAATTTTAAAGAGGGAATTTGTCTTCCCTTCATCAATTGTGTAACCGAGCTAATTGCATAATTTTAGTTTAATTTTAATTTGGCAAACAATGGCCTTTTATGTAATTTGGGCAAACATTTAGTCCTTATATTTAGTCATGCATAATTAGGCATTTAAGGGTAGATTGTGTGGGTAGGATTAGTGGTGGCTTTAAGGTTGGGTTGCGACATTGGGTATTTCAAACCCACACAAAACTTATGGGCCTAAATTTCAGCCCATTAGCCTTAAGCCCACTCACCCTCAAGCACTAAAGCTTCAGCCCAAACCTCACATGAAGAAGCCTAGCCCATTTGACTTCAATCTGCTCCTCACCTTCACGAAGAAGCCCAGCGAGCATTCAGCAACCGAGAAGCGATCTCCAGTCGATCGCCCAGTGAGCGACCACGAGCTTCAGAAATCGACGGTGATCACTCCGCGAGCGCACAGATTGCCCACCTGGACGAGCTGACCAGTCGAAGCCCTTCCTTGCTCCAAGCAAGCAGCCTTGTCAGCTTTGGGTTCCCATTTCGCGAATGCCTGGCAGAAGCCTTCCAACGGCTATTTTCTTCTCTCGGCATTCCCAACCCTAGCCACCTTAGGTATTTAAGCATCGCTTTTAGTGTTTGTACGCAACTTTTTGATCAATATAAACCTATTTTCCCTCTCTGAAAATCCAGAAGGATTTCTGGTTGCCATCAAGGTAAGCCACGGCGGTTCTGCCGTGAGGAGTGTGCCTCCATTGATCATCAGTCTAACGGTGGCTGTGATCTCTTAAATTTCCCTCCCTCTCTGTTATCGGAGTTTAAAAGGCTGAGGATGAAGCCGGGCCCAGCAGCTGTTGCCTTTCCACGGGAAGGCATGCACCGAGAAGCATAACATGAGATAGCTTCTCGGTCAGCCAAGGGTTTTACACGTTCTGTTTTTGAGTCATTCTACTACATTCTCCGCTGCAAGTGCCATCCATTTATTTGTTCTGTTTTCCTCTCCCATTTCTGTCAAGTGGTATCAAAGCCGAACCTGGCTTTGTGTTGTTTTCATTTTCTTTGTTTTGTGTTCTTTCTCTGTGTTGTCATTTGTTGTCTGTTCTGTCATGTTTCGTCTCTGTTCTAGGATGTTTTCATTGGTCATCATGTTATTTAGTGTTTGTTTCCCTCTGTGATATTTCTGTCTAGTCTAACCGAGAACATATTTCAGTTTACTTGTCATGTTTATGTTTAAATAAATAGGTTGTTAAACTTATGTCTTTAAGCATGAATTTCAATCTCTATTATTCTGTGTTGGTGCTTAACTGTTGGTGTTAATTTTCTGTTTAAAATCACCTTTAGCTAACCAAGTTTTCTTGTTTTTTTTGTTTAAATTTCTGAGTGTCTTTTATGGAATCAAAAGCATGGAATTGTCTTCTGTTCAAACATAAATCCATATCATTTGAAGCATGATTCTGCTGTTTTGTCAAGTCTGTTTCTAGTTTAGAAATTTTAGTTGGTTCTGTTTTATGGCTTAAAAAGTACTTATCTATTCTATTATTTAGTAGCTTAAATCGTCTAAACACAAAAGAAGGAAAACTGTTCTGTGTTGTCAAACCAATAGCAGTTCCTGTTCTGGTCAGCATGTTTATTTTTCATGTCTTCTTTTCTGTTCTATTTTCCTTTGTCTGAGTTGTTGAAATTTGTCATCTGCATGATCATCATCAATCTGCTTTCTTGGTTTTATTGTGCTGTTATTTACTTTATGTTTAGTTTAAAGTGATTGTGGTTCCTGTTTTGCTAAACCAAAATACTGCTCATTTCCATGAGGTTGTTAATCTGTTTTCTTAGAAACTGTTAATAATTTTCATGCATCATCCTTATGAATGTTGTTTAGTATTCAGATCGGTGTCTGTCAGAACTAATCTAATTTTCTTCTTGTTTTAGTTCCTGTTTTTGTAATTTGTTTTGAGTTTTTGTTCTGTTCTGAATGCTTAAATCGAAATTGCTTCATGATTAATTGAGAGGAGAATCTGCTCTATATATTCTGGTTGCTGTTCTTATCGTTGAAGGAATTAATAATCTATTTTCTTTGAACAACTGAGGAGAACATGTTATAAAACCATTCTGCTTTGCTGTTTGTTATCCAAATTGTTGCATCAAACTATTGGTTATCATTTAAAGATCATATTCTGAGTGCTGCTGCAATTTTGGTTTTCTAAAACAAAATTTCTGTTTCTGTTGTTTGATAAAGTTTATTTAATATTCCATCAATTTACAGCAACTGTTCTGTGTTTTATGTGGTTCTTCAAGCTTAGAACATTCTCAATTAATGACCTATTAAAGCTTCATCGAATATGTTATGAGCATTGTTAGTAGGAGTAGCTTTTATTGATAAAATATTGTGATCTGCTGTTATTACTGTTGCTGTCAGGTTCTTAATTTACTGTTGTTCTGCGTTTATCATTGCTACTAATCTCTATTTCCAGCATGAAAATATTCACCTGAACATATTTAGCAAAACTGATTATCAATTTTCTATTGTTACAATCTGTGGAGTTTTGATTCTGGTTCAGTTTCCAAAATCATTTTCCTCAAACTGTGCTGTGTTTCAGAATAATTTTCTGAAGTTTGAAAGAATTTGAGTAATGCAAATTGGATTTTCTCTTGATCCAAATTCTGTCAAATTTGTATTCTGCGCTATACTCTGGATACTGCTCTTCTATTTTTGTTGTGGGATTGTCATAGAGGTTTCACTTTGCATCAATTGAATCATCTGCTTAAAGGTAATTTCTGTTGGTAATCTGATCACTATCCAGCTTGATATACCTTGCCTATCATCATTTGAAATTTGATTGTTTAATCGTAGACATGATCGGATAACGTTTACCGCAATTTTACCTGAAGTAGCATTGTAATATTCTGTTTCCCTGCTGTTTATGTGTATTCATTGGGTAATTAGAAAATTTGTGGTCTGATTGTGCATCATTTAAGTTCACTGTCTTGTTTCGTTCTTTCCTGAAATGTCATATTTGTTCTGTTAGTTGCTTAGAAATTAATCTGTCTCATTGTAGTAAACAATTTGAAAACTATTAGAGTTTGGCCAAATCTGTGATATCTAAACTATTTGCTGTAATTGTGTTGGTTGTTTATCAAAATGGTTAGGCATAGTCATTCCAATTGTGATCAAATTGATCATGAGTTTGATTGTCAATCAACAAATAAATTTGTTGAAAATTATTCCCGATTCGAAAGATTATGGATTAAAAACTATGTACTTTTTCTTGAAGAAAACTTTGAATGTTTAATTAAATGGTTTCCTAATTTGTACCATGAGTATATGCATTTTTTAGAATTAGAAAATGCCATGAATGATAGTTTTAAGGAACAAGATGTTAAAAGTGTATTCTTGGAAGATGTTTTTGATGAATCACCACTTCTGAATTTATTTTGTGAAAATTTCTATAATTTATATGAATTGGAATGTGTGGATGAATTAGTTTGTGTGGAAGAACTAACTAATTGCAGTAAAGTTGTGGAAGAGTTTCCTCCCCAAAAGGAAGAACTTCATTGCTTGGATGAAATGTTTTCTGCCATACAAAATCGAATAGCTCCTGAGGTTATCATGTGGTATAACCCAGTTTATGACGACCCTAGGAAGGAAATTTTAGTTGAAGACTTTGTTGAGTTGCCCATAGCTAAAGAGGAAACCCCTTATGCAACATATACATTTAATCCTTTTTCCCATTCCCGACAAGAGTCTCACCTAGTGGGCAAAATTTACATTGACCCATTTTTAACCCAAAATGAGAGTATTATCTTTACTTTAGAAAGAATTGAATTTTTCCTTACACTCTCTAGAACTAAGGAAGTTAGAGACATTTTTCGAACATTAGACCATCATAAGATATTAAAATTAGACTTTAATGAAGAAAAGTCTAGGAAAATTGTGAGTGAATTAACACATAGATTTATTCCACCGGATAATTTAATTTCTTGGGTATTTAAAATTGGTTGGAATATTAATCATATTTTATTTTGTGTTAAATTTTTGTTTCACATTTATTTCTCTGTTACTAATGAGCAAGATGTTGCTAGTTCCTTGGTAAAAATTAATTATGCCATCATGCCCTTTTATGATCTTTTAAATTGTTTCACTCATATTGTTTGTGAAAATTGTAGCACGTTGAAACTAATGAATGAATCCTTGGTGCATAATATTTTGCAGAATTTCAATATTATGGAATATTATTGCATTAATGTTTTATTGCTTGATCATATTAGATTCCTAGATTTACTTTTATTTTTAAGGGGTATGAAACTAGTTTCTAATGTTAGACTTGTATGTTTCAAAATTATTATTCTTGAAAGAAAGAACATTGATAATCAAGTCTTGAACGAAAATTGTTGGATTGACACATGTATTGAGCATTTGAAATTTAGGCTTAAAGGTAGAAGCATGGTAATTGATTTACACTTCATTGGACTTGAGGAAAATTTTGTTAAAGTCATTGTTAAGTTGAAAACATTGCATGAACCTTCACTTTATAAAATAGAAATTGGTAAGAGTTGTAAAACTTGCTATGAGTATGTTTTGGACAATGATTGTTTTATCAATTATTCTTTTTGTTTATCTTCTTATCTTTCTAACCTTTTTGTGAAGAGCACCCATAATGGATTAGCAACGAAATTAGTAAGTATTTCAACTATCAATTTTGTGAGTGCCTGGTTATTTAGAGTTGTTGAGATAGAGGATCATCATAATAATAGTCGTGCTTGGAATAATTGGATATTTATTTTTGACAATTTCATATTTGATTTACCCATGTTCCGTAAGTCTTGCTTACCAAACTATGATTTTCATTTTATATCTCGGAATGTTTTATCTAATCACTTAATCACTTGGTTACTTAGGATTGGATGGTTAGATGATTATTTTATTCGTGTTATTACTTCGGATGTTTGTGATCAAACTCTTCTTATTATTGCTAATATTAGATGCAATTTTAAATGTCATTTATCGAAGCATGATTATGAAATTATGAAAAGAACTAGGAAGAGAAACATTGTTGATACCATTTTGTTATTAACGTTGGTTGAATATTATTGGTGGTTAAAAGGCTTTCAATTATTTACGTTGATGAATGTTTACTTTTTAACCCTTTTTAAATTTCAAAATAGTTAGTTTTAATTTTGAAGAAAACCTACTTCGGGCAGACCAACCATTAGATTTGAGGTCAAATCTTCATTCACCCGGAGAGGATGATGTGCCTACGATTCCTAACCGTCAAGCACAAGCCAAGGTATGTATTTTGACTATTTTATTTACTAATTGGTTTGTGAATTTTGTATGAAAAGGGTTTACTTAAAGCTTAGAATTTTAAAGAGGAAATTTGTCTTCCCTTCATCAATTGTGTAACCGAGCTAATTGCATAATTTTAGTTTAATTTTAATTTGGCAAACAATGGCCTTTTATGTAATTTGGGCAAACATTTAGTCTTTATATTTAGTCATGCATAATTAGGCATTTAAGGGTAGATTGTGTGGGTAGGATTAGTGGTGGCTTTAAGGTTGGGTTGCGACATTGGGTATTTCAAACCCACACAAAACTTATGGGCCTAAATTTCAGCCCATTAGCCTTAAGCCCACTCACCCTCAAGCACTAAAGCTTCAGCCCAAACCTCACATGAAGAAGCCTAGCCCATTTGACTTCAATCTGCTCCTCACCTTCACGAAGAAGCCCAGCGAGCATTCAGCAACCGAGAAGCGATCTCCAGTCGATCGCCCAGTGAGCGACCACGAGCTTCAGAAATCGACGGTGATCACTCCGCGAGCGCACAGATTGCCCACCTGGACGAGCTGACCAGTCGAAGCCCTTCCTTGCTCCAAGCAAGCAGCCTTGTCAGCTTTGGGTTCCCATTTCGCGAATGCCTGGCAGAAGCCTTCCAACGGCTATTTTCTTCTCTCGGCATTCCCAACCCTAGCCACCTTAGGTATTTAAGCATCGCTTTTAGTGTTTGTACGCAACTTTTTGATCAATATAAACCTATTTTCCCTCTCTGAAAATCCAGAAGGATTTCTGGTTGCCATCAAGGTAAGCCACGGCGGTTCTGCCGTGAGGAGTGTGCCTCCATTGATCATCAGTCTAACGGTGGCTGTGATCTCTTAAATTTCCCTCCCTCTCTGTTATCGGAGTTTAAAAGGCTGAGGATGAAGCCGGGCCCAGCAGCTGTTGCCTTTCCACGGGAAGGCATGCACCGAGAAGCATAACATGAGATAGCTTCTCGGTCAGCCAAGGGTTTTACACGTTCTGTTTTTGAGTCATTCTACTACATTCTCCGCTGCAAGTGCCATCCATTTATTTGTTCTGTTTTCCTCTCCCATTTCTGTCACGACCGACTAGTGGCGAGATATATCGGCGGCTTGAAGCTGCAGATTCAGGACACCTTGAATATGTTTCACCCTATGTCGGTTTCCGAAGCACATCAGCGCGCTTTAATGGTGGAAAAATAGACCCGTCGCACTTATGCGAGTGGCGGCTCAAATACAATGCCTCATAATTCCATCACGAACAGCACAGCGGTTTCGGTAACTAAACCCGCCAATATTCAGTTTCAAAGAGGCATGACCAGCACCATTAAATGTTTTGCTTGTGGAGAAGTTGGTCATCGGCAATCAGACTGTAAGCGAGTTGGCAAACGGACACTATTTGTGGATACTGATGATGGTGAGAATGAAGATGTCGTTGTGGCTGAACATCCGACCTTTGATGAGGAACAACAAGAAGAGGAAGAAATTATTACCGGAGATGTCGGAGTGGCCCTAGTGGTATGAAGATCCTATTTAACGCCAAAAATACAGGGGGACGATGATTGGTTGCGAAGTAATATTTTCCAGTCCACCTACACGATTCTAGGCAAAGTGTGTCGTTTTGTGATCGATGCAGGAAGTTGTGAAAATATAGTCTCCGAAGAAGCAGTTCATAAGCTACAGATTAAAGCGGAGAAGCATCCTAAACCCTACAAACTCGCCTGGCTTAAGAAAGGGGGTGAGGTGACAGTCTCTAAGCGCGCGCTAGTTCCTATCTCTATTGGGGCTAAATATCGAGATAAATTATGGTGTGACGTAGTCAATATGGACGCATGTCATTTGTTGCTTGGGAGGCCTTGGCAGTACGATCGTAAGGTGCTACATGACGGAAAGGCAAATACCTACAGTTTCACCTTTAATGAGATTAAAGTGGTTTTGATGCCAAACAAACCGATAAATCTAGCGAACAATACCACTATGCTGTCTTTAGCTCAATTCGAGGATGAACTGCAAGCTGCAGATACTGTATTTGTGCTGATTGAAAAAGATACCTCGGGTTCGACAACAATTCCTGCAGAAGTGGCACCGTTATTGACGAAGTTTTTCGATGTTTTCCCTGATGACCTTCCACATCATTAATGATGTGGATCAACTCGCATTGAATTTTCTGGAGCAACAAGATCGAGCTTTGCGAAGGCCCGACTTCCGGAGCCCATAACTTTTATCGTCGTTTTTGCAATTATTTTTATTTCTTTTAATTCTGTTATTTTTTTAATTTTGCTAAGACGATATAAATAGTTTCTTTTCTTTAGGGTTGGGACAATTTTTGAATTGAATGAAAGTTTGCCTCTTTTCCAGTTTCTACTATCTCTAGGGTTTAAGATTGATGCCTTTAATCTGGTAATCGTGTGCGATTCAACAGATTTTAGAAGACAACTGCTGGTAATCGTGCGCGGTTCAACAGCTTTTGTGAGTTTCGATAATTTTCTGCAATTTTCGCTGCGTCAAAAATGAGGGAAGGTTAGTCGGGGCTCAGCAAAAGATCTGGTCAAACTCTCAGCCAATGCTCGCGGCTGATGGTTGGCATGTTGTTTAAATAGTCAGTCCATACCCAGAATTACATCGTATCCTTTCATACCGATAATGATATGTGATTGGCATGCAATTTCTGGCCTCCTACTAACACTGCATCTCCCTGCACCGCCCGCTCGGAGTGCATAAATACTCCAGACGGCGGCATAACACTGCAGGGTTGACCTGACTACACAATACACAAATCTTGCCTAACTACGCAGTCCATTGCCGCAAGCAATTTGTGTGGCCCCCTTGTCTAACAAGGTATATACAGGTGCATTACAGATCAAAAATTGTACCTGTGATTGTTGTATGCTGTGCGTCGTCGTCATCTTCTATCATAGCGGACACCCTTAGCGCAGCACAGTTGGGCCGCCTATCTGGTATAAGGCAATCCCAGACTTGATGACCCCACTTGCCGCATCAAAAACAACGGCCGGTATAGAGCCTACATTCACCTATGTGACTCCCCCGGCAACGCAGGCATACAGGAAGCTGAGGAGCTCCCATTGATCTTTTTCTTTTGTCCTGATTGGCGATGGTCACATTGGGCCTCTTAATGCCCTTGTTCTGTTGCTGTTGAGGTTGCAAATTTTGACCCTTTTGTTGTTGTTGTTGCGGGGCATCACGAAGAAATCTCTTCGACGAATCCCTTCGTTTCTGGAACTTTGTTTCTAAAGCTTCCAACTGAAAAGCTTTGGCCACCACCTTCGAGTATGATATGTTCTGATCTTCGAAAATCTTCACACCTCTATATATTTCTTCCCTTAACCCTTGCACAAAATAATAGACCTTGGTTTTGTTCTCCTTCACTAGATGACTGGTGAAACGAGTTAGCGCTTCGAACTCCCTTACATAGTCCGCTACCGAACCTGTCTGTCGAAGCTGGGTAAATTCTGATACCTTACTTTCCCACATAGCATTGTAGAAGTATTCTTCACAAAACAACTTCTTAAAGGATTCCCACAGCATCTCCCCTAGAGATGTTAAACGGGCGAGCCGCTCGCCAGCTCGCCCGCTCGGCTCGTTACTGTAGCGGGTCGAGCCAAGCTCGGCTCGCTACAGTAACGAGCGAGTTTGGCTCGAGTCACACATACGAGTCGAGCCGAGCTCGGCCATCCCCGCTCGCGAGCCCATCGAGCTCGGGCTTAACGAGCCTGCTCGCGAGCCAGCTCGCGAGCTAGCTCGTCAAGTCCAGCTCTAGGCCCTGAGCCCTCTCGACCTCTCCGACGCCCGACGATGCCCAGGTGAGGGACTATCATGTTAACAAAGATGCAATGGTAGGGTGGTAGGGGCGATTGATCGCCCCACCAATCAACTAGGGGCGATCAATCGCTCCTACTTTTCCAGGGAGTGATTTGATGGTAGTTTCTGATGATTTTTGTCGAGCTCTTGTACGTTGTTCTTGATCAAATTTAATTCTTCCAAATCAAACACCAGTAAATGCTCAAACAAAGCTTCGTGATTTGCATTTACAGTTCGTGGGGTAAGCGTGCAGGATCATTTAATTCATCGTACTGCCAAAAAAATTAGAGAAATTCGTAGAGAGAGAGAGAGAATGGTTCAAAACTCAGACAGCATGCATGATTACAAATGGCTGCAACCAGGAGGAGTTTATCATAAAATATGGATATTATGTCATTCGAATGCTCAAGCCAATGTCGAAACTCAAATAATCAGAAACCCAACTGCAAATAAAAGCTACAAATTGACAGAAGAGAGAGAGCATGGCAGTGAGTTTTTATAGCACAGCTATAACTTAGGCAAAGTTTAATGGGAAAATGCATTATCCATATAGATTCTGCCTCCATTTCTCTTATTTCTTCATCCCCGGCCTCAGTTCGAGCCATCTCCATGAATCTCTGACAAGTTTTTCCTCCGCCGTTCGTTGTGTCCGACCAAACGGCTTCTGCAACTTCTCTTTGAGTCGTCAAACTCCGATAACTCGTGGAACCTATTCATCATTGATGCGAAATTATGATATTTCCAGGGGAGACATTATGATATTTTAATCAAACTCATGATTTTGGGAAAGTTCAACTAACCTACAAAACCATGGATTGAAAATTTTTGTTCTTTACTTTTTCTTCCCTGCAAGGCTGCAACTAAGATTCAGGGTTCGTAGTTACATTTCTCACCCGTTCTATTTCTGGGTATTCTTTAATCCTCTTCGATTCCTGCTTACTGCCTCCATTTCTTCTTTTTTGGGCAATTTATGTATTGCCTCTCTGTTAGATTGTTTGGTTTTTTAAGAATATTTTTGTTTGTTTAGTGAAAATTTCAGTTTCTGTTGGTTTGCATACAGTTCATTTGCTGAAATTCAACTACCTAGTTAGGTTATACAATTTATGAGTTACCCTATTTTTCACCTTTTTTTAATTTATTTTATGCATTGTATAATATTTATTTTAAATTTGAGTGATTAGAGCATAGTTTACGAATTCTCGCTATATTTTATGTTATATTTTAGTTATACAATCTGAACTTTTGGTTGGACTTTTATTATATTTTATCATTACTACAATAAATATTTATTATAATTTTAATAAAAAAAATTATTGAAACATATAATATATTTATATAAAATAATTTTATTTATGTAAGTTCGGTTCGTTAAGCTCGGCTCGTTACGCTCGTTGGGCCGGCTCGGCTCGGCTCGTTAGGCTCGTGGCTCGCGAGCCGGCTCGGGTTAGAAATTTTTAGGGTCAGCTTGTTAGGCTCGACAGGCTCGTTAGGCTCGGCTCGTTTGGCTCGGCAGGCTCGGTAAGCCGGGTCCGTCTCGGCTCGGCTCGGCTCGACTCGCTCGTTTAACATCTCTAATCTCCCCCACATTAATAGTGGTCTTGACGGCGTCCAACCAAAGTTTTGCGTCACGCTCGAGATATAACGCGGCATAAGAGACCTTCTCCATGTCCTTCACTTTAGCATGGTCAAACAAATCTTCCATCGTTCAAACCCACTCCTCGACATGGACCGGATCCGTAAGTCGCCCGTCGAATGTGGGAGGTCGGAGTCGTCTAAAATTTTCACCACTATGGCCTTCCGAAGTGATCAAACTCAAATTCCAAAACTCTCTCTTGATCATGAACATTTCAAATTGCTGGATATTAAAATCTCGCTTTTCAGCTTCTCTGTATCGTCCTCAATCCATTCTAGGAAAATCCTATGCATAAAATGAACTTAATTTAACAAAGTACAAACTTGTACGGAAACTTAAACACTTACAGTTGGTGGAGCGATCTCACGTGGCTGGTTGCGCAATTAGACAGTTTACAGAATCGCTTTTAAAACCCAGTTTCGCTCTGATACCATTACTGTGACGACCCCCGACCTGATCGGGGCCGAGGAGCCATCACTCCGGACATTTTTAACGTGGACTATTTTTTTTTTTAACTTTACTTTTAAAACTTTAATAGAAAATAGAATTGAAAGACAGGAAATCAGAAGACATATATAAAAAAATTTGAACTATAGTAATAGAAGACCGAAGACAACAGGATGTTTTGAACTTTTAAACATTTATAAAAACTTTACACATAGTATAAACCTTCTCTGGAAATTTAAGACTAGAAGGCAATTTACAAATCAGGCTACAAGGATAAGTAACAGAAGGAAAACATGAAGCCAGATGTAAGACAGGAAGACTGAAGTAAAACAGGAAAACAGAAGTCAGAAGACATAAAATTCTGAAGACTCAAAACTGAAGTGGTCAATTGAAATAGTCAACAGAATGCACAACAAAACAGAAGGCAAAATAGACTTTGGACATAAAATCTTTTACCTTTTTTAAAACTCTTAAACCTGAAGACGTGAAGACAGGAAATCATGAAACGGAAATGGAGGACTGGAGTAAATGAGCAGAATAAAACAAAAAAGAACAAATGTACAGAATATAACAAAAAATAACAGGAACCTAAAAATGTGGACGAGTAGTCTGAACGAGAGCAGGAAGACGGGGAGATATGAAAAAGAGAAGTAAAACAGGAAATAATATGGGAAAAACATAAACTGAAAGGCGTACTGTGGAAGGCTACAGTGGCCGTGGACAATCGGGAGCTGTGGACAATCGCACAGAAGATAGAATCTGTGGACGTTTACACTAAAAGACAAAAGTAGTGGACACAGGAGTCCGTTGACGTTTGCACTAAAAGATAAAAACAGTGGACATAAGAGTCCGTGGACGTTTGCACTAAAAGACAAAAACAGTGGACACAGGAGTCTGTTGACGTTTGCACTAAAAGAAAAAAATAGTGGACACAGGAGTCCGTGGACGTTTGCACTAAAAGACAAAAACAGTGGTCACAGAAGTCCATGGACGTTTGCACTAAAAGATAAAAATAGTGGACACAGAATTCCGTGGACGTTTGCACTAAAAGATAAAAATAGTGGACACAGGAGTCCGTGGACGTTTGCACTAAAAGACAAAAACAGTGGACACAGGAGTCCGTGGACGTTTAAAATCAAAGACAGACTTTGGACTTTTAAAATAACAGGCAGACTCTCGGCGACGTTATCGCGGACGATAACTTTGGACGATAACACTTAGCCGAATAAAAGAACAGAAACCGAAGGCAAAATAGACCATTATTTTGAAGGCAGAATAGACGTGAACGACTGTTTTACAGAAGAGAATGACAACTGTTTTACTGAAGGCGTGGACGACTAACACTTAGCCAAATACTTGAAAACTCGAAAGACAGAAACTAAAAGGCAAAATAGACAACATTTAACAGAAGAAATTATAAACAGAAGGCACAAGGACAGAAGACATAAAAACTTAAAGCTTCAGAAACCGATTCAAAACATGATTTTAGATATATCAGAAAACATGACAGAAGTTAGAAAACATGACAGAGGTTCAAGAAAACAAACTGCATGGGTAGCTCTAAAACTCGAGACCATACATGCACAACCTAAAAGAGGAAAACTCCAAGCAGTTCCAGAGTATTTCAAAATGTATATACAACTGTCAAATATAGAGGTTTAAGAACTTAAACATCAAAATCTATACATTATCAAAATTTTCAACAGAATCCCAACAGAGTTTTAAAACATCAACTCAAATTCTGTACATCTGTTTTAAAATTTCAAAAGCTATACAGGACTTGACATAACTTTAAAAAAATACATTCTCACAAGAATAACATTTGTCTGACTGCAGCAACCAATCCCTATAAGCTCGATCCGCCAACTTCACCAACTCATCAGCTTGAGGCACAAAGTCCTCATCTGGAGGATCCATACCTACAACAGGGAGTTCAACTATGAGCCTAGAGCTCAGTAAGAACATGGAATGAAGTGATGCATGTGCTGTGCATGAACATTTTCAAATACATGAACATTACGTTACATTACATTACGTTTCACTGGATAGGGAGGTATAAGTGGGGCTTATAGAGTAACTGGCGCACATACATACTTGACATAACAGGACATGACGTTAGTTAGTAATTTTGTCGGGTCCCAGGGAAAGACAAGGTACAGGGTGTCCTTGGCAAGGAAAGTTTTACATGAGTCCCAGGGAAGGGCAAGAACAGGATGCCAGTCTTCGTCCACACTTAACCATACATTGCATTCACATTTTAACTTTCTTAACTTCAAATCGTGTGCGGAAAATATTTACATGACTTTCAGAAAAAACGTGTACGCATGAACATTCACGGTGCTTGAACATAACAGAGACAGGCGGCAGAACAACAAAGCAAGACATAAAATAAAACACACTTAACCTAAAACATAACCTACAGTTTAACTACCCAACGACAATCCCGACAACATAAACTTAGTACCTCCGTATTGTAGGGTCTTAAGGACCGAACCTATACGCATGAACTTACCTGTTATCCGTGAAGTTGTAAGTCTTGATCGTGTTGCCTCGGTGATGCACGAACCTAAAACATGCACGCAAGGAAAATAAACAGAGCTGCAAATGCTAACTAATAATTTAGTAGGACATGCTCAAAACTCCATTCAAACCTTTAAAAAACTAACCTACGTGTTTTCATCCAAAAACATTGAGCTTTCTCCAAAATATCTTAACCCTAAACCTCGACAAAAACTCACATTTTAACTTGTCCAAACTCATTAACTTTAGTAGATGATTACCTTCACTAGAGGAAACAGAAGAAAATAGGAGAAACAAAGTTTTGGAAATGGTCGTAGTCGCCTGGAAGAGAGAAAACAGAGAAGAGATGGAAGGAAATAGAGAAGTGAAGTGTGAAAGTGGAAAGCTTAACGTGGAAGAGAAGAGAAAAGTGGGATTTGGCTTCTTCCACAAGATTTGGACAAGTGGCATGCCCTCATTGGTTCACTCCCACCAACCTTAATCTACTTCCTAAACTGCCCATCTTTGGTTTCCAACTAAATTGTTATTTAGTTCGTTGTTTCGGTTACTCCTTAGTTTGGTTTCCCCCACTAAACATCCCACAATTCTTATAAAATATTCACTATATTAATAGCGAAATAATCCCGATCAATAATTCAATGGATAATTTCATGGCAAAAAATGTCGGGTGTTACAAAAGTTTAGCTTAGAAACATAATAAAATTAAAAACAAAAATATTCATAACAACAGCAACAGTAACAGAGAAGAAGAAGAAGAAAGTTGAAGAAAAATGTCGTTGGTTCCTCCTTGCTGCAGATCCAGAGCTCCTCCCTTTTTATTTCTACCTTCCCTTTTTAATCTTGTTATGCGTACTAAGTGATCACTCTTCTAGAGTCTGTACGTTTTGTCTATCATTTTTCTAAGTCGTTTGCTTCTATTTGTCGACTAATGCTTGTCCACCAGTTTATTTGCGGACAGTTCTCTGTCATCAATTGCATGTATCCATTTTCTGTTCTGTCATCCTATTGTCATTTGTCATCCGTTATATGTCATCTGAGTCTATCTATTTGTCGACTGCCATATGATTGCTTTGTCTACCGTTTTATGTCACTACGCTGCTTGTCTTCCATGTGCTTCTTAACTTGTCAAATACATGAACATTACGTTACATTACATTACGTTTCACCTGGATAGGGAGGTAAAGTGGTGGCTTAAGGTACTGGACGCACATACATACTTGACATAACAGGACATGACGTTAGTTATAATTTTGTCGGGTCCCAGGGAATACCAATGTTACAGGTGTCCTTGGCAAGGAAAGTTTTACTGAGTCCCCAGGGAAGGGCAAGAACAGGATGCCAGTCCTCGTCCACACTTAACCATACATTACATTCACATTTTAACTTTCTTAACTTCAAATCGTGTGCGAAAAATATTTACATGACTTTCAGGAAAAACGTGTATGCATGAACATTCACGGTGCTTGAACATAACAGAGACAAGCGGCAGAACAACAAAGCAAGACATAAAATAAAACACACTTAACCTAAAACATAACCTACAGTTTAACTACCCAACGGCAATCCCGACAACATAAACTTAGTACCTCCGTATTGTAAGGCCTTAAGGGCCGAACCTATACGCATGAACTTACCTGTTATCCGTGAAGTTGTAAGTCTTGATCGTGTTGCCTCGGTGATGCACGAACCTAAAACATGCACGCAAGGAAAATAACAGAGCTGCAAATGCTAACTAATAACTTAGTAGGACATGATCAAAACTCCATTCAAACCTTTAGAAAACTAACCTACGTGTTTTCATCCAAAAACAGTGAGCTTTCTCCAAAATATTTTAACCCTAAACCTTGACAAAAACTCACATTTTAACTTGTCCAAACTCATTAACTTTAGTAGATGATTACCTTCAGTAGAGGAAATTGAAGAAAATAGGAGAAACAAAGTTTTGGAAATGGTCGCAGTCGCCTGGAAGAGAGAAAACAGAGAAGAGATGGAAGGAAATAGAGAAGTGAAGTGTGAAAGTGGAAAGCTTAACTTGGAAGAGAAGAGAAAAGTGGGATTTGGCTTCTTCCACAAGATTTGGACAAGTGGCATGCCTTCATTGGTTCACTCCCACCAACCTTTATCTACTTCCTAAACTGCCTCTCTTTGGTTTCTAACTAAATTGTTATTTAGTTTGTTGCTTCGGTTACTCCTTAGTTTGGTTTCCCCCACTAAACATCCCACAATTCTTATAAAATATTCACTATATTAATAGCGAAATAATCCCGATCAATAATTCAATGGATAATTTCATGGCAAAAAATGTCGGGTGTTACAAAAGTTTAGCTTAGAAACATAATAAAATTAAAAACAAAAATATTCATAACAACAGCAACAGTAACAGAGAAGAAGAAGAAGAAAGTTGAAGAAAAATGTCGTTGGTTCCTCCTTGCTGCAGATCCAGAGCTCCTCCCTTTTTATTTCTACCTTCCCTTTTTAATCTTGTTATGCGTACTAAGTGTATCCACTCTTCTAAGTCGTCCGTTTTTGTCTATCATTTTTCTAAGTCGTTTGCTTCTATTTGTCGACTACTGCTTTGTCCACCATTTTTATTTGTCGACCGTTCTCTGTCATCCATTTTCATTTGTCATCCATTTTCTGTTCTGTCATCCTATTGTCATTTGTCATCCGTTATATGTCATCTGATTCTATCTATTTGTCGACTGCCATCTGATTGCTTTGTCTACCGTTTTCTGTCATCCGCTGCTTTGTCTTCCATTTTCTTCTACCGTTTGTTAATTGTCGACCGTTTTGACTGTCATCTGATTCTATTACCTTTCTCTAATTTTCTCCCTTCAAATCTGGATTCTTTGATTTGTGGTTTATTTTCTCTCTTCCAGATTGTGGTAATCTTCATTGATTTTCTATTAAACACCGATTTTCCCTTTTTGCATTTTCCAGCTAATAACTCTGCATTCAAATAAGAAAAATATAAAATTTGAATTAGTGGTAAAAATCTGCTTGTTTTTCCGATACTATGCAAGAAATTCATTAAATTCAATCAATGTCTTGATGTTGCGGCATCATGCAGCAATTATAGTAAATTCCATAATTTTCTCCTTACATTCACTCAAATCATACAAGTTTTGTCAATTAAAAATAGTATAAAATAACTCTAATTTAAGAGTTATCAGTAAGGTGAGATATAAG
Organism: Begonia masoniana; assembly: GCA_022432975.1. Classification (NCBI taxonomy): domain Eukaryota; kingdom Viridiplantae; phylum Streptophyta; class Magnoliopsida; order Cucurbitales; family Begoniaceae; genus Begonia; species Begonia masoniana. The sequence goes on from CM039504.1 coordinate 5,862,891, forward strand.
TCTTACTCATATCATGCATTAATTGTTGGTTAGGGTCAGATGTATGCATGGTAGTTGGCTATGGGTTGAAGACCAAGAAGTTCGTCCCAACAAATCAAGCACCAAGGACCAAGTAAGCCTCGGCCCATCATCACAAGGAAAGAGCTTGGAGGCATGGATTGAAGCAAGGAGCACCGTGGATTAGGCATGCAAAAAAGCAAGCTTGGGCGTTGGATGAAAGCACAAGGAGGGCGCATCATGACCGCACGACCAATCGACGGTGAGCTCGCATCCCTTCTCCATCCGCGCGCGCACACAGATCCTCACCCTCGGCCATAGATCAAATCTTCATCAAGGGCTCACATTACATCCTACCATCAACCAAACCCTAGCTAACCACCATTAGGGTTATTTATATGCATCGCATAGTCGCATTGAAAAACTTTTGCCAATTTCTCAATACATGAGTCACCTTTGTCTTCCAAAGAGAGAATCATTTGTACCTTCAATGGATGTAAGCCACAGATTTTTCAATCCGTGAAAGGAGTAGGTCTCTCTTGCTTACTAGCTCAAGGTTGCTAGAGTAAGCTCGTATTGTCTTTCCTCATCATTCTTCCTTGGAAGTTTGATCTACGAGGGGGCCGAACTGGTGCCCTATGGTTGTTGTTTACCTATAGGAAAACATGCATCCGTGAGCATAACATAAGATAGCTCTTCGAGTACGCTTAGGATTTTCATTTCTTTTTATTGTTATCTTTATTTTATTATTCTGTTCTTCATATTACACATTCTTCATCTTTTTGTGGGTTTAACACGAGTTCTTTCTAGGTCCAGACTGTGTTAGACACATTTGAGAATCAGCTTAGGGATTGAATTAGCTAGGTCTGGTCTTGGCTACTCGACTGGTTAACTCTGTTGATCAACTCGCAAATCTTATTGTACCGAATTTGATATTAGTGATTCTCTCCTCTGCTCGTAGTTTTTTCCTTCTAGGGTTTCTACGTAAAATTTGATGTCCATTATTTTCTCGTTTTCTTTTTCGGTTTCTCGATCGTCCGTTACAAGGTGGATTAACCAACTTCTTCTCTGTCATGAAAGCAATTGATCTCGAGAACCATAACCCTAAACAGAATCAACTTGAAAGTAAACCCAGATAAAATTCCCATCTTTGATTTCGCAAATTTAGGAAAACAAAAACTCAAGCTTCCAACGCTGCGACACTCAACGCACTTGTAGAAATTAAATAAGAACCTAGGTCAGTACGCGCAATCACAGTTTAACTAACTAGAACCGAGTTCCGGTGCAGGCTGGGCCAACCTCGCAGAAGCAGACGAACCCGATGAAGAACAATATTCCAACAATAGTAGTTAGAGACCAGTTCGAATTAGTTGAACACAGAACGAGGGAGGAAGACAAACCTGAACCGACTCTTTTCCAAACCGAAGACAGTGAATCGTCCTTCACAACGGCACAAATACACAGAAAACTAGAGATGAGGATGGATGAAGAAGATGACTTCAACTGTAGGAGGAGAATTTCAAGATGAGTGCACGATCTCAGCATAATTTGGGAAGATAAAAAATGTATGATTTCTCTTTTCCTTGTTGTAACGTATTTTGGGTTAAACTTAAAAACAAAATTGTGAAAAGTTTGACCAAAAACAAAAAAGTTTAGTACTAAGAGTACTAAAACGTTACATATGGTTTTAAATATGGTTAAAATCAATAGCCCTTAAATTATTTTTTTTTTAAAAATAATTTATCAAAGTATTAACCATAACAAATCAAACTTTAAACTATCTAAAACTTAACAAATCAACCATTGACAGGGACCGGTCCTAGAGAACGGTCCTCCGTTCTCTCTGACCGTTCTCTCTTACTTTCTTCTTCAAATTAATTTTATAATATCAAACCATATTAGATTTACTTAAAAATTTTATCACATTTTCACTACATCATGGAAGATAATCTGAAAAACTTCGAGATTTTCTAACACATGTACGATTTATTGTAATTTTAGTGAATTATTTTATAAAATATAAATAAAAAAATTATAATAAATCATACAACCAATTATAAAATCACAAAAGTTTTCAGATTATCTTCCTATGATGTGATAAAATTGTAGGTAAAATTTTCAAATAAATCAAATGTCGTTTGATAGTTTTTTAAAATACCCGTCTTTCATTCTTCATTAAAATTACAATAAATCGTACAAGTATTAAGAAATCATGAAAATTTTCAGATGACTTTTTCCATTATACGGTAACTATGTGGTAAAAATTTAAAGTAAATCCAATATCGTTTACTATTTATTTTTAAATTTAATTTATAAAATAAAGAATGAACGACAGATATTTAAAAAAAATATCAAACGATATTGGATTTGCTTGCATATTTTACCATATTTTCACACATCATGTGAAAATAATCTGAAAAATTTTGTGATTTTAAAACACTTGTATGAAAGTTTTGTTTTCACTTATATTTTATAAAATAGTTTACTAAAATTATAACAAATCGTACTAGTGTTATAAAATTTTCAGATTATTTTCTCATGACGTGATGAAGACGTGATCAAATTTTCAAATAAATTCAATATCGTTTGTTATTTTTTTAAAATATTCATCTCTTCATTCTTCATTAAGATTATAACAAATCGTATAAATATTAACAAATCACAAAAATTTTCATATGATTTTTTCATTATATGGTAACCATGTGGTAAAAATTTAAAGTAAATTTAATATCGTTTAATATTTGTTTCTAAATTTAATTTATAAAATAAAGAATGAACGAAGGGTATTTTAAAAAAATACCAAACAATATTGGATTTACTTAAAATTTTTGTCACATGTTCACCACATTATGTGAAGATAATCTGGAAAATTTCGTGATTTTCAACACTTGTATGATTTATTATAATTGTTTTACGTATATTTTATAAAATAATTCACTAAAATTACAATAAATTGTACAAGCGTTACAAAATCACGAAAATTTACAGATTCTCTTCCCATGATGTGATAGATGTGATAAAATTTTTAATTAAATCCAATATTGTTTGGTATTTTTATAAAATTAATTTGAAGAAGGAATTGAGAGAGAACATGAGACCGTGCAGAGAGAACGAGGTCTCGTTCTCAAGCGTAATGTTTAAGAACGGATGATCGTTTCGGGGTAGAGAACCCTCTATTTTCACCACCCAAAAATTAAAGGGTGATCAGCCCCCTATTTTTGGCATAAATTCAGAACAGGGAGTTATTGGTTCTTTATTAGAGTTTGATTTGTTACATTTTAGATAGTTTAAAATTTTAGTTATTAGAATTTGTAGTTCATTGATGTTTTAAATTAACCTGTTTAAATTAGTTTTAACCCTTAATTATATTTATTTTAGAAATAAATTATTGTGGAGCTTGATCAAAGCCAACGGACAGACATCGTGCCTATATTAGATAGTTTAAAATTTTAGTTATTAGAGTCTGTAGTCCAATAGATGTTTTAAATTAACCTGTTTAAATTAGTTTTAACCCTTAATTATATTTATTTTAGAAATAAATTATTGTGGAGCTTGAACAGAGCCAACTGACAGACATCGTGCCTATATTAAAAGCAGCTGCAGATATATGGGTCCCTCAGAACCAGACGCTAGTGTCTAGGTTTCCAACAATCGTTGAATCCTCGTCCATAACAAGTATAAAGATTGATTACTTCCCCACGAAATTCCCAATCAGTTCAGTTTTTCCAAGTTATCCTAGAAATCATGTGGTCGACGTTGAGTATGGGTCCATCACCACTACCAGTACCTTTACCCTCCTCATCGCCACCGGCGGTGAGCTTGCCGATAAGGGAGATTCCTGGCAGTTACGGTTTGCCGGTTCTCGGACCCTTGTCGGACCGGCTGGACTATTTCTGGTTTCAAGGTTCAGATACATTTTTTCGTAAGAGAATCGAGAAAAATAAAAGCACTGTGTTTCGAACAAATATTCCTCCGACCTTCCCTTTCTTCCTTAATGTAAACCCTAATATCATTGCAGTCTTAGACTGCAAGTCGTTTTCGTATCTCTTCGACATGGAAATCGTCGAAAAGAAGAATACTCTTGTCGGAGATTTCATGCCGAGTGTTAAATTCACCGGCGACATCAGGGTTTGTGCTTATCTTGATACTTCTGAGCCTCTGCACGCTAAGGTATGTTTTGCATCTTCTCTGCAGAAGTTTAGCTGTTAGGTAAAGTTCAAGTTTCAAAATCATACTCCACTACCTAACTTATGTTAGTAAGTTTGGAAGAATATGCAAAAGATAGATCATCCGTTAATACTATTCGAAGCAAATGCTCTCTTTGATTCTATCATTTTTCCTTGATCTATTTAGAAGGGCTTTGTTCTCGAATCTAAGTTTTCACTGTCTTGGTTATTTACGAGTCTCAGGAAATCATGTAAGAGTAATTAAAGTGTCGGCACAAAGTTAAAATATTAGCCCAGCATCTAACATTTGCACACAGATCTTTTGGTATCATGGAAAAGGCTGGCTCTGGACCATAGATCATGTGTTATTGCTGCTGGTGAGATATATGACATCAACCCCAGCTGATTACATGGGCTTCATGTCGTGCATCATGATTTTCAACTTTGTTTTATAAGATTATGGAATTAGGCGATCAAATCTTTATGCAATATCTCGTATAAATTAATGAGAAATTTTTCAAATTAAGTTAGGATTAAACATTGATATTAGTTATTATTTTGAGAAATATAATTAACTATTTTTTGTCACCATCTTCACTGCAGGTGAAAAGTTTTGCCATGGACATCCTAAAACGGAGCTCCAAGACCGTGGTTTCAGAGCTGACAGCAAACCTCTCCACCATGTGGGATACAATTGAAACCAACGTCTCGAAGCAAGGATCAGCCAACTATTTGATCCCAATGCAAGAGTTAATTCTCAAGTTTCTCACCAAGAGCCTGATCGGAGCAGACCTTTCAACCTCACCGGAGATTGGAAAATATGGCTTCGCCTTTCTTGACTCCTGGCTTGCTCTCATGCTGCTTCCGACAACCAAAGTCGGATCTTTTCAGCCTTTCGAAGAAATCTTTTTCCATTCTTTCGCTTACCCATTTGCATTAGTAAGTGGAGGTTACAATAAAATGTACGAGTTCATCGAAAAGGAAGGTAATTAGGTTTACTGACATAGTTTAACTAGTTCCAGTTAAAATGATCTTCTTCATCTTCTTCATTTTCTTGGGGTGTAGGTAAAGAAATAGTGGACAGAGGGGAAACTGAGTTCGGGCTGAGTCGACAAGAAACGATTCAAAACCTTCTTTTTATACTGGGATTCAATGCTTTTGGCGGCTTTTCTCTGTTTCTACCGACATTGCTGAATACGGTAATAAATGACAAAGGATTGCAGCAAGAGCTGGTCCGAGAAGTGAGGGAAAAGGGTGACTCGCCACTGAGTTTGAACTCGATGAAGGACATGAAACTGGTTCAGTCGGTCGTTTACGAAACACTCCGGCTCAACCCACCGGTGCCTCTCCAATTCGCCCGAGCCAGGAAGAATTTCCAGCTGAGTTCGCACGACTCGGTCTACGAGATCAAAAAAGGGGAATTGCTCTGTGGGTATCAGCCTCTGGTTATGAAAGACCCAAAAGTTTTTGATGAGCCCGACATTTTCAAACCGGACCGGTTCATGAGTGCGAAGGGGGCCGAGTTACTGAGTTATGTGTTCTGGTCGAATGGGCCAGCCACGGGAACACCCAGCGTTTCAAATAAACAGTGTCCGGCCAATGACTACGTGCCTCTCACCAGCTGTTTCTTCTTGGCCTACATCTTTCAAAGGTACGACTCCATTACAGGCAGCTCAGGTTCCATCACAGCCGTTGAAAGAGCAAAATGAGAACCTGAATTGGATCAATCAGCAGCATATAAAATAAGTTAAAATTCAAAGTGTACCACTCACAGTTTCTACTGTATTGTCTGTCTTACCTTCATTGTGGAAGAACATTGGTCGGGAATTTATCTATTCCAGGCCTGCAGATTTGGATTTGACTGTCAATCAGAACAGGAAAACATATTCAATCAAATAAAATCTGGGTGTAACAGTTACTGTTTCAAGAGTCAAACAATTGGAGGATTAAAAATTCTAACAAAAAATTAGCGGAAGGGTATCATTAAAATATATAGCATTTGTGAAGAGGTGATGCTAATCTCGTCCACCGTTTTACTAGGGAAGTTACTAAAATCTACTTTCCATTCACAATATTGTAGATGCAACTCTAAAACGTATAGGATTTTAAGTTAGCAATAGCTGATTATACAACATTTAAAAGAAGGCAAAAGAGAAAATTCAAGAACCCTCCGGAAGAACGCTGACTAGTATGTACGACTGTTTGGTAGTGAATGCTTAGTCCTTGTCATTTCAATTATCAAAAGAAATGCAAAACAAATTAAACGTGCTGCTCAACGTGGAGGAATCTATGGTCGAATTTTAATTGTATTTTCTTCTCAAGTTTACTCGATCTTATAGCTACATCGATGTGACTATGTGTGGGTCCCTCCTGAGTGAAAACTTCACTCTTCCATAGTATCCTTGACAGGGACCGGTCCTAGAAAACGGTATCCAGTTCTCTCTCGATTTCATCTTTAAATTAATTTTATAAAAATATCAAATTGAATTTACTTAAAAATTTTATCACATCTTCACTACGTTATAGAAAGATAATTTGAAAAATTTCATGATTTTCTAACACTTGTACGATTTATTGTAATTTTAGTGAATTATAAATAAAACAATTATAATAAATCATACAACTAATTATAAAATTACGAAAGTTTTGAGATTATCTTCCCATGATGTGATAAAATTGTGATAAAATTTTTAAATAAATCAAATATCGTTTGATAGTTTTTTAAAATACTCGTCTTTCATTCTTTATTAAAATTACAATAAATCGTACAAGTATTAAAAAATCACGAAAATTTTTAGATGATTTGGGTAAAAATTTAAAGTAAATCTAATATCGTTTAATATTTATTTTTAAATTTAATTTATAAAATAAAGAACGAACCGAGGATATTTAAAAAAAATATCAAACGATATTGAATTTTATTATAAATTTTACCACATTATATGAAAATAATCTGAAAAATTTTATGATTTTAAAGCACTTGTATGATTTATTATAATTGATTTACCTATATTTTATAAAATAATTAATTAAAATTACAAAATATCGTACTAGTGTTAACTAACCTAACCTACTAGTGAAGCTAACAACTATGGTAAAGCTTATACCGAGTAGATATCCCGCAATGCACAGCGAGATCAAACCCAATGCCATCTTTATCAGATAGGGATAACAAGAGCTAGAGAGGTTCAAAGCCATTTTTCTTCCTCAACGTATAAGAAAGTTTTCAGCGTTGAACAAGAAGTTCAATAAGAGGAATGGAGGGAGAAGTTGCAGTGGGCAACGGCCAATGATCAATCCGCCTGATTTTCCTCAATCTACTTCCTCTCTCTCTCTCTCTCTCTCTCTCTCTCTCTATTTAATGTTTAGAAAGCGCGTAGTCCACTGTCTATTGGGCCTGGCTATACCCAACCCGGCCCAATATAGCGTTCTTAGACCCAACTTTAAGATTTTTGTCAGTGTTGATTTTATCTATATATATATATATATAGATACTTGCAATGTATTGTCATACTGTCTAATATCTGCTCTCTGCTTAGATAAAGCAGTTTGGACAACCAATTTGGCTCCCTAGGCCGGGTGGCGGGTATAATCTACGAAGACGAGAGTCGAGCTCATTTAACCGTGTCCTAAATTGGGCCAAACAAGCTAGGTATCGAGCTTGCAACGGTCGAGCTATGTACCCTTTGAGAGATCACATGTTCTTGTGGATTTATGCTCTCTCTAGAAATTAGTAGATCAAGTACGTCGTTCGTGCATTTGCATTATACAAATTCAAAAACTCATAAATATGCAAATTAAGAAGTTTCGGTTAGTATAATTTCGTCCACTTTTAGTAAATATTTATGTAATTTTGTTTTTAAATTTTACTCAAAAAAATATTATATTAAGTTGATAAAATAACTTTACTCATTAACTATTTACTTTACCATATCTCAAGTGACGAGAGATTGTACGATTTTTTTAATATAAGTTCATCCCTCCGATTACTTAATCTTGGACCATAACAACTATTGTACGTAGGGACGCACACAAATTCTTGCAGTGACTTAATTGACTAAAAATGATGCTATCAACTTCATTACTTTGGATAACTACAGAGAAATTAGGCTGGAAAAAGTTTGGTAGAGAAGCCATTAGCGACTATTCAAATGGACCCACCATGCTGGTTTGATGAATCAGAAGAGTCCATTATCCGACTGCAGTCGTCACCGTTAGAAATGAAGCGAAGAGAACAATTTACGTTGGGAAGCCATCGGATTGTACGAGATACTGTTCAGTAAAGGGACAACTTATCCTCCATTATTGCCAAGAGCAAGCAAGTGGCTGCCATCGACATATTGTCTTTGCTTTTATATTATTTAATGCTGAGATGACTTTCTCGTAACCTTTAGCTGCTGCTTTCCCTCTTTTTCATTGGCAGTTTTCTTCTCCCTTTCAATATTCCAAAATATCGGCACAGACAAGAAGACAAAAGGGCCAACAACAGACCAGGAAACTAGACAGAGAAAGAGAGAGATAGAGAGAGAAAGTTTGGAAAGTTGAGCAAAGGGCAACGAGTGAACAGCATGGACCCTCTAAAGGTAGAAGCTTTAATGAAGTTGCTTTGAGGGCTTGTGTTGAATGAGCATGCAGTCTAGAGTTTGGTCTAACTTTCCCACCCAAATGGAAATCAAAATCGAAGGATGGACCCCTACTTCATTTTACATCATCTTTGTGTAAAAATGTTCACGTGTATCTCACTCCATTTTCTCCCTTTGACTTTCCTAGAAAAAAATGGGTTCCATGGCTCCTTCGTTTTCTTATTTCTCACAATTACGAAACTTACCATCGATTGTCAGATATTTTTTTATAATTTTGTCGTATTACTTAATAATTTTTTTGCTATCAAACAACATGACTGTTGAGTGAAGCCCAATGCATCAGTGAAGCCCAAACCCAAATGCTAGTGATGATGTGTCACGATCTGATGTGTTATTTTTTTTTGTAATCTGACGGATGTCATTTGTTCCATGAATGTACTGATAGAGTCGGGTTTTCTTCTGGCAGGAGAGCTTCTTCAGTTGTTAGTTTTGTATTCGGGTAAGGGGGTAGCTTTAGGTTCTCTCTCAGGTAGTTTCTCTTTGAATTTACAGGAGGCTTCAAAGATCGGAAGAAATCGGTGATCGTCTTGATCGTTAGAGAAATGAGTTTTCTCTAGGGTTCGAGCTCGAGAAATTGAGTTCGACAGAGTAGTTAGATTTCTTGTTTTTCAGTTTTTTAATCTTTAATTGTTCTTCAGAGGGATACGTGAGGGAGGGTGTAATATTTACTAATAGTTCAAGAGCTTCTCCTGTGAAGCTCAACGTGGATGTAGCCATTTTGGTGAACCACGATAAATATTGTGTTCTATTCTTCATTTTATATCCTATTTTTGGCGTAGTTTCAAGACACGATTGACAACAATAACGTTGCCCCGCTTTCAAATGTGCTTAACAGAAGGAAATCATAACAGTGATGCATAGATTTACTGGTATGTTTCAAACTTTCAAATTCAAAGGAAAAGGACAAAGAAAGAAGAAGGATAAAACGAGGGTCAAAGTCTTGTGGATTGACATTGACCCAAGAGAGCAACCAATAAGATTATTATTTCAATAAGATTTCTATTATTGTTATTTTTATAAAAAAATAAAAATGAGCTGTACCATTTGATCAATCGGTCATCAAGATGGCTTTGAATCTCCATAGAAATCGGTTTGAAACTTGACAAATCTGATTTATTACTATTGTTGACTCTTTTTCTTATTATATTAATTACCCAATTAATGATTCTGAAGCTTCCTTTCCCTTGAAAACGATGCCTTAACTTGCCACCTTTTAAATAATTACAAAGAAAATCAAGCTTTTATTGCATTGGAAAGATTAATCAGTTTTAAATTGACCAAACATGTATCACTCTTAATTGTTACTATTGTTTAAGTTTATATATTTATGAATTAGTGTTTTGGTTAAATGGGTTATTAATAAATATTGAATTTAGATAAAGTATTTTATTTAGACACGCATCATTATCAAAAACCGTGACAGCCATGAATTTGGCATTCAAAGTCTTCGATTCTTTTAATATAATATAATATAATAGATTTGAAAACGAAATCATTTAGGCCTCACGTAATCAAGAATGATTAAAAAATTAACAAGTTTAAACCCAATTAACCACTCTAAGTGCATGTCTAAACAGGGTTGAACACTAAACATGGTTAAAAAGTGCAATTATGAGTAATGTGACTTTATAGTACACAACACTAATTGTTCTTCTATCTACTCTCTTAATTGCTCCACTCTTTTTTCCTTTATTCAACGTGTTAAATACTTTAAAATGGTACAAGTGTCTCACGATGCTTCGTAGTGTCATCTTCCACGGGAGAGCGGGAGGGAAAGAGAGAAAGAGTTTCTACTTTTTAAAGTCGGTGAAAAAGAAGGGATAGATGTTAATTTTTTGGTTCAAAAAATTGCATGCAGAAGAAATGAAGCTTCTGTTTGGTCTTCTACTTTGAGAATTTCTCTCTCTTCTCTTCTCTTTATTCTTCCACTTTCCACAGCTCTCCCTACTACAAGGCAGATTACATTGACCAATTTAAAAACAGCTAGATGTACATACTTTTGTATTAAATGCGTGTTCTATGAATATTAGAGACGGATTTAAGAGCATGATCTGTCTTAGAAACGCACCTTTAAATTTAGAAAAAAATGATTTAATAATCTAATGGTTTTTATTTGGGTTAATTACACTGTTAACTTCAGACTTAAGAGAATTCCATACAACAAATACTGTTAAATTTCTTTTGATTTGATGGACCTTGAATTTTAACCTGTTAGAAAAATGACACTAAAATAATCATTGAAGAACTAGAGTGCAGAACAAACAACACATGTAAACTTCAACCAAACGTATCAGTCCCTCCTGTACTCTTCTTCTTTAGATGCCATTTGGCATTTACTTCGAAAAGTCCACGAAGAATCAAACTTATCACTTCCTCCTCCACTCTTGTTCTTTAGATGCCATTTACTTTGAAAAATCCACATGTAGGCCAACAAAATTATCTGCAAAACTCAGTTAACATACATAATTAAGCTCATATCAAACTTATGGTCAAGTTCGGGCAATTTGAGTCAGGCTCTTCTTTCTCGTTCTCGCGTCAAATTCTTCACAGTAATGATACATTGATTTTCAGTGGTGATTAGCTAACTAGTTTCCTGCATTAAATTACATTTTATCTTTACTTTTTCGTCACATGATTCTTTCAATGGAAAAAATAACGAGAAAAATAAGTAAATGACTGTGAGACTTTTAACTTATCTATAACTATTTGAACGTTCATTTTGAGGTTATTTTGTTGTATTTTGAAATTTGATATTTCGCCTAAACATTGCGTAGAATTATTTTTCAACTTATAAAACATAAAATTTGGAAGCTAGGACAAGTGGAATAACAAATTGGAAACGTAGAAAGATACGAGGAAGTGGGTAACTGACGACTTGGACAAATTGCAGAGCTGACGGAGTCAAGTCAATCCGTCAATCTAGATCCAAATCCATCCGACGTGTCGATAAAACAAAACAGGCAGAAGCCTCCCACGTGGGGTCCGCCAGAAATAAAAATCACGACCGTTGTTTATATGGATACCCTTCGCTTGGCGAGGGAGATGCGCCGGCCCAATCGGGGGCGGTGAATTCTGGAACGCGTCAATCTCCTTTAGCCACAGATTTTGACGAAATTTTAAAAAATCAAAATAAAATAATTAAACAAATAAAATCACTCTTTTCTTGACGTGGTCCCACCTTCCACGTGCCCACACTCTTCAACCCAAAAAAGGATATTTTGTAATCCTTTTTATTTATTGAAATTAATTGCTAAATATTATTTAGAGAAAAGCATAAAATACATCCTTTTTTTTGTGCAACAACAATTTTTTGTGCAACAACAATTTAGACGTTAATCTTTTTTGTTTTTTTTTTTTTATAAAACAAATCTTGATATATCAAGCGTTAACTATTTAAACTTTATCGTTAATCTTTTATGAGAACTGATTTCCATACTTCTGCCAAACTCTTCAGACGTTCACTTAGGGGTGGGCAGGACGGAGCATCTCTCGAAAACTAGACCAGATTGTCGACTTCGGTCCGTTATCTATGGTTCTCGGTCATCCCACTAGATCTACCGTGGGACTCGGTCCTGTCCATATGCTAAAATCTTGAAAAATCAGGACCTGACCAAAAAATAAAATAAAATAAAATAAGTCTTCAATCTTTAGTCTTCAGCAGCCCTTCTAAATTGTTGTTCCACGGTCCAAAAGCCAGAAGCTCTAACTTGCTCACTACTCACCTTGCCTCAACCTCGCGCTTGCACTCGTTTGCTTGCCTCGTGCTCCCCTGCTTGCCACCAGTGAGTCACTGCTCACTTTGCCTGCTCGCTCTAGGTGCTACTACTCGCCTTGCTTGCTCACCCTCACTATATGTATTCATATGCATATTGCAATTTATTGGTAGAAGCAAAGTTTGTAAGTTGATTTTTGTTAGATTCTTGCCGTGGGTAAAATCTGTAGATTCAATTTCAATAGAGTTTTAAATAGGTAGAAACTAGAAGGTTAGAAGCAAAAAAATAGAAATATGGTGGGAGAAACTGGGACCGAACCGGTCCTAGTCTCTCAGATGGCCGGTTCTGGGATTCGAGAAAAAAATCCCGAATCGGACCATGCCCACTCCTAGTTCACTAAAGGAGTTCGCCTGAGTCTTTGGAATTCTACAATTTTAAACTTCAAAAAATAGTGCTTCGAGACTAGATTCCACAAGTTTCTTTGTGCATCAAGTGCAATTGTTCAGTCTTTAGGTTTGGCGTCTGCAAGTCAAGTTTGTCTACTAATTCTTCCTTTTGACATACAGCTTGGGACTGGTTGCTGACCCTAGGCTTGCGTCCCTCGCAGTCGTTCGACTCGAACAGTAGAAGCTTGTCATCTCGACAGCTGATTTCTTGAAAGGGGGTGATAGAGTACGAGGAGTAGAACTCATTTCAAAAGCTAACTCAATAATTGAGGGAATCTCCTCAATATTTATACAAGACCTTTCATTTTCAATTTTCCGATGTGGGACAACACCCGCCCATACGTCTAGCGTGGTAAGTTTCTTTTCCTCCACGTCTAGCGTGTCTTTGCTTGGTTGGTCCTCACATCGTACAGACTTTAGCTCTGATACCATGATAGAATACGAGGGGTAGAACTCATTCCAAAAGCTAGTTCAAGGATTGAGGGAATCTCCTCAATATTTATACATGACTTTTCACTTTCAATTTTCGATGTGGGACAACAGGGGGTTTACAACTCATTTTGCTACAGACGTCGGTGACAATTTTTGTCAAAAATTGTAATGATAAGGTTTAAAACTAACAGGTTATGATTTGTTAGTTAAAGTTTAAATTATTAGTGACCCTGGATAAAATTTATACTATACTTTTCTCTATTATTTTATACCATCACCGTGTGAAAAAATAAGTGAGAATCAATATGCTTAAAAATTAATTAATTAAAATAACCGTTGTTAATTACATAAGCCGGCTAATTTATGTCATAGACGTATAAAAGATGAATGAACATTTTACGTGTGAGATAGGCAAATGCAAGAATAATTTATTGAAGATTAAATTAAAAAGATTATTCCAAGTTGGTAATAACGTCAAAAAAGAAAAAGAAAAATAACAACATATAGAGACTAGTAATACAACTACTACTAAAATACTAGTTCCACTTTTTGGTCTTCTTCTACATTGTCAATCCCCCTCTCTTCCTCCCTTTTTATTGCCGAGTCCTCTGCACCGTTTCAAAGACTCTCTTTCTCTCTCTCATAGTTCTTATTGGATTTATGGCCAAAGGAAGTGGACTCTCCATTGATTCATCAGATCCATTTTGCTTCTTCCCCCACAAACCTACAGTTCTCAACTCCTTCTCTGAACACCCTTTTAATACTCCCACCAACTGCAGAAAACTGGTTTTAATGGACACCTCACTTCCCACCTCTCCTTCACGCCCATCTTCTCCCTCTCCCGCCGTCCGCTTCCCCCTCAATCTCCAACACCCCCTTCCGCCGGCCTCCGATGAGAAGCGCGTGATCGTGGACGAGATGAACTTTTTCGCTGATAATAAACTCAGTGATTCCGCCATGGACGCCGATGATAAAGAAAACTCAGATGTCAGTCGCACTAAGTTGGAGCTTAACGTTAACGTAGGTGACCCTCCATCTCAGATTTCCGGATTTTTTTTTTTGTTTTTTGCGTTTCATTTTTCCTTTTCTGAATCATGCTTGGGTTTTTTAGACTGGTTTGAATCTTCTGACTACTAATACCAATAGCATTAGCGACCAATCCATGGTAGACGACGGGATATCTCCTAACGTTGAGGATAAGAGAGCTAAAAATGAGGTAAATAACGTAAAATTTTAATCTTAAATCTCTTTTTGATTCATTTTGACCAATATTCCGTTCTTTGTTTCAGTTGGTAGTCTTGCAAGCTGAGCTGGAGAGGATGAACATGGAGAATCAACGTTTAAGAGACTTGCTTAATCAAGTCAACAGCAATTACCAGGCCTTGCAGATGCATTTGGTGACTTTAATGCAGAATAAAAAATCTGATCAAATCGCAGAAAAAGATGTTGGTTGTAAAGAGAAGGTGGAGGAAATTAATAAGCGTAGTGGTAGTGGAGGAACACTGGTTCCAAGGCAATTCATGGATCTCGGTCTCGCTACAAACGCCGATGCTGATGAGCCGTCGCTGTCCTCATCGGAAGCAAATGACCGTCGGTCAGGATCGTTGGGGAATAACGGAGAAGTCGCTTCGGAAGGAGCCGTGTTCGAGAAAGACAAGAAAGAGAATGGTTCCAATCAACCTTCTCAAGAATGGGGACCAAACAAGGTCCGGAGGTTTAATTCTGGTAAAGACGTCGATCAAACTGAGGCCACCATGAATAAGGCTCGAGTTTCCGTTAGAGCTCGATCTGAGCAGCCTATGGTGGGTCATCAATTCATCTTAGTTTATTTGATTTGATTTCACGGAGCGGAAGTATTACGTTAAATCTTCAGTTTATAATGGAGTTTTGTCGATTTTTACAGATCACAGATGGATGTCAATGGAGGAAATATGGACAAAAAATGGCGAAGGGAAACCCATGTCCTCGAGCTTACTATCGATGTACAATGGCCGTCGGTTGTCCGGTCCGAAAACAAGTAAATTGCTCATCTATTTCCATTTTTCAACTTCATTTCTGGGATCACTTGGTTTTTACCTCGATCAATTTATTACTAAAATTTTTCTTACCGAACTTTAATGAAATCTTTTGAATAATTACAGGTGCAAAGATGTGCGGAAGATCGTACTATTCTCATAACAACATACGAAGGAAATCACAACCATCCATTACTCCCGGCGGCAATGGCGATGGCCTCAACTACATCATCGGCAGCGAGAATGCTACTTACGGGATCGATGTCAAGCGCCGATCATAATCTGATGAACCCAAATTTTCTCACAAGAACTCTCCTCCCTAGTTCCTCAAGCATGGCTACAATCTCAGCCTCAGCCCCATTTCCTACCATTACACTAGACCTTACTCAAACTCCCACCAACCCTTTACAATTTCAAAGGCCGCCAAGCCATCTTCAAATCCCTTTTCCAAACCCATCGCCTAATTCCTCACCCACTTTGCTTGCTCAAATCTTCGGCCAGGCACTGTGCAACCAGTCGAAATTCTCTGGGCTGCAAATGTCGCAAGAGAGCGTCGGCCAGTCGGGTCAACAAAGCGCAATGGCGGAAACGCTCAGCGCAGCCACAGCGGCCATTACTGCCGACCCAAACTTCACGGCAGCGCTAGCCGCAGCGATCACTTCTATTATTGGAGGTGGTCATCCAAACAATGTCAGTCACAATAATGTCAAAAACAGCGAAGCAAATAACAGCAACAGCAGCAATAAAATCAGCAGTTCGAGTTTCTCAGGGAACTGAAGTTCGGTGGTATTATCATTTTCTGCAAAGTTTTCAGCTTTTCTTTTTCTGGGTTTTTCAAAATCAATGACACTCATAATCATACATCTCTTTTCCTTCTTATCTGGAAATCACAGATTTTCATTCTTTGACATCACAATAATACGTGTTCCAACTTCCAATTGTATGTTAATATTAAATCTCTCTCTCTCTCTCTCTCATCATAAAAAAAAAAAAAAAAAACAAATGGGTGAGGAAAGCACGTCAGTTTCTACTTCTTGTAAGGATCTGGAGAGCGTGTTTCTCCATGTTTTGTTTCACACTGGGGTATACCAGGCCAACCGCAGAAGAAAAGGACCGAAGAATAAGATAAAGGAGGTGGACAAGAGGGTGAGGGAAGAAAACAAAAAGAGTTCCAAGTCTTTGCTGGAGTCGTTGCGTGTAGTGTTTGGCAGTCAAGAAATCCGTCTCGGAGTAGTTGACAACCAGACAGAGACCTTTCTTCGCCGTCCGCTCAAGCTTTGTCTTATCTGCTTTAGGACGACGCTCGTGGAGTCTGTATACTTCATTTGCAAGTAACTTTATCTGATTTCAGAACCTTCTCGAATAATCTTTCACCTTTGTCTCACATTCACCTAATCTTTTTTATAAAAATGATTAGTTATTAGATTACCATACTTCTAATTGGCTAAGATCCCTATTGGGATCCTCTTCCACTCGTCAAAAAAGAATATCATAAACAGAGACCCGAACATGCATTTGCTCGATAAATCTGTAAGTAAATATGACATTAAAATTAAAAATTTCGTTAAAACTAACATGTACACTGCATGTGACCACTACATAACGCCTCGTCTAACCCTAGGAATCGATCAAATTGATCATCGAACACTATAAGTGAAGTCGACGAGGACCATCTCCGATGAGATCATAGAGCATGACGTTTATGGTGAAGATTCTCTTTGAATGGTTTGCTTGTGTTTGGGTTTTGTTCTGCCGGAAGCTAAAATGTAATGGGGGAGTCTGCTTAAATTGTAGTGGGCCATTGGGCTTAGATAATCTATTAGTGGGCCTATTGGAGCAAATCATAGAGATGATCGAACGGTCAGAATAAATTATCTGTTGGGAGGTGGACTTTCGACTAGTTGTTGGGCTCAAAATAGCAGAAGACAAGAAGATTGGTACGACAAAAGAAGACCTGCTATCACAATGAACAACGAATGACAGCAAGAAACTTAGTATTGCAAATAGTCAATCTTCGTCAGCGTCGTTTACAGCCGTTGGATATAGAGATCTGAAATATTGACAGACGGTTCGAAGGGGGAAAGAAGATGGTCTTCGGAGCAGAAATTCCTTCTCTCTTATTGTCTTTCTTTCTCTAACTTTAGTGTCTCGATCGTTGTTTCTATCTTCCTCCCACCACTACACCCTCCTATCGATAGTATTCAGCAGCGTAAGCGTGTTTTCGTACTTTTTGATCGTTTTGAAATTGATTTTAAGGTTAGAATTATATGCGATTCCCTTTTTGTTGATGGAACTTCGTAATCTCCGTTTGTTTGTCGGAAAATATGCTGGGGGGAGAGGAAATGTGGGCGATGACATTCTCGATTATTTTGTGAGCTTTTTTTAGGTCAGCACGATAATCTTAATGAGCAGAGACGAATTTCTAGGATTTTCTAATCGAAATTGAAAGAAGATCGAGAAATGAATGGCTATTTCCTTTTCGTATGTTTACTGCTTGAATCGGATCGTGTGTTTGGGTGAGCGAAATGTTGTATGATTTTTGCTTTCTTGTTGGTTGAAAAGGAAAAAACTTGTTTTATTCTTTGGAATTGCTCTCTGCTCATTGACTTCACGTATTGTAGTTAAGTATTTGGGAAACTTCTGTCGATCACCGATCAAACTAGCTTTTATGATTGGTTTTGCAGAACTGAAAATGGGTGCAAAAGCTCTAGCCATTTTGGTGGCTTTTCTTCTCTTGCAAATGTTGTCGCATGCAATGCCAAATAAGGGGTTGACAAGAATTGGGTTGAAAAAGAAGAAATTTGACCAAAGTGAATGGCTGGCAGCTTCTAAGCAGAAGCAAGTGTTGAAAGATCGTTTCCGCAAATATCATCTACGAGTTAACAATGGAGAGTCTGGGGACACTGATATTGTATCGCTGAAGAACTACTTGGATGCCCAGTATTTTGGTGAAATTGGCGTTGGTACACCTTCCCAGAAGTTCACTGTTGTATTTGACACCGGAAGTTCTAATCTCTGGGTGCCCTCTGCAAAATGTTACTTTTCAGTGAGTGTCTTAAATTTTTATTTTCTCTCCAGTTTGATTTTGGAAAATTGATAAGTTGAAATTCACCTACATAATCGAGTTTAAATCTAGATTGCTTGCTTCTTCCACTCCAAGTATAAGTCCAGCCAATCAAGTACTTACAAAAAGAACGGTATTCCCCTTATCATTTTTCTCTGATTCCATATTTCTGAGTGATGATATACTACTGTCAATGATAAACGTTTATGTAATTGAAGATGAAAATGATGGGGAAAGATTAGACCTTATTAACATTAATTTACAATGTAATATTTTTTTTCCCCTTTTCGTGCAGGAAAATCTACGGACATTCATTATGGAACTGGATCAATCTCAGGTTTCTTTAGCCAGGACCATGTTAAAGTTGGCGATCTGCGTGTAAAGGATCAGGTTGTTGGTGGTGAAATGCACATTTCGTTCAATCATGAAGTTCATAATGATACTAATAATTTGCCTTTATCTTTGTCACCTGTAATTAGACTTTCATTGAAGCTACCAAAGAGCCGGGCATAACTTTCTTGGCAGCAAAGTTTGATGGTATCCTTGGTCTGGGATTTCAAGAGATCTCAGTTGGTAATGCTGTTCCTGTCTGGTATGAAATGGTCAATCAGGGTCTTGTTGGAGAACCAGTTTTTTCATTTTGGTTAAACCGCAATGTCCAAGGAGAAGAAGGAGGTGAGATTGTATTTGGTGGGGTTGATTCTAATCATTTTAAGGGTGAGCATACATTTGTTCCTGTGACACAGAAGGGCTATTGGCAGGTAAGATGATTATTCACTCTCAATTTCTTTGGTGTCTTTCTTATCTTATATTCTTTAAATTTATCTTATTTTCAGTTTGACATGGGTGATGTGCTAATTGGTGGTAAAACAAGTGGTATTTACATAAATTTCTTTCTTTTCCTTAATTAAGCAGATATTTTTCTACTGATTTTAGCCACTCTTGTTCTCTATGTTATTGATGCTAAACAAATTGCTTTTTAGGATTTTGTGCTCAAGGCTGTTCAGCTATCGCCGACTCAGGAACCTCTTTGTTGGCTGGTCCAACAGTATGGATACTTGTTTTATAATTACCTTGCTTCTAAATTAGAGCGCTTTTTTAATTTAGTCAATAATACGTCTTGTATGCATGTGGACTTCCTATTTTATTTTCTATGGATGTTTTCTAGTAAATGTTATTGAGCAGCCCCTTTTATTTATTATTTATTTAATTTGAATTCAACCATGTTATACCTTTTTTGGTCTTTATTTTATTCACTAGTAATTTTTCCTCGATGGATATATTAGCCAATCTGTAATTTCATTTCTTCTTTTTATGGAAACACATGCTCTAAAAGAATGTGTCGAAGGTATTTTCTTGAGAAGCATATCATATAACTGCTCGGTAATGTTGTTATCCAAGAATGAACTAGAGCATGGGTTAATATGAAAACATCAATGTGGATATTGGTTTCCCAGTTGTGTTGTCGACGTAGTTTCTGGGATGGAATTTCACTTTTACATTGTAGTTCTAGATTGGTGATGTCTGATTGGTAGACTTAAATAACTGCTCATTTTGCAGACCATAATTACTCAAATCAATCACGCCATTGGCGCCTCTGGAATAGTAAGTCAACAATGCAAGACAGTGGTGGGACAGTATGGGAAAACCATACTCGATATGTTAACTGCTGAGGTATATTACCTCAATTACATCATGTTTGTATCATAATAACTTTGAGTGTTGTTTTCTTTGGAATGATTTATCTCTGCGTTCTATGGTGATATTACATTTGTGCAGGCGCAGCCACAAAAGATCTGCTCTCAAATTGGTCTATGCACATTTGATGGGACTCATGGAGTAAGGTTAGTTCAAGCTAGTTTTTTATGATGCAAAATTCTCTATGTTTATTTACAAATGTGATCTGCAACTTGAAGAGCTACTGAGATAACTTATACTACCATCATAATTTTAATTATTGCCATGTCCCTACAGCATGGGCATCGAGAGTGTGGTGGACATGAACGCAGACAAAATGTCCGATGCCATCCACGATACGATGTGCTCAGCCTGTGAGATGGCAGTAGTGTGGATAGGGAATCAACTTAAACAGAATGAAACTGAAGAACAGATCTGGAATTATGCCAATCAGGTGAAGTAATTTTGTTTACTTTGTGAGCTTATCCGCTCTAAAGGTTCTCATATACTCTATTGCACTAACAGCTCTGTGACCGTCTCCCAAGTCCAAATGGAGAATCAGCAGTTGATTGTAGTAGTCTATCATCCATGCCAAATGTTGCATTTACAATCGGAGGGAAAGTCTTTGACCTCGCACCAGAGCAGGTACGTTTTACGATCATGAGGATGATTTTTTTCTAAAGTTTCGCACTCTGACCATGTAATCTACGGTCAAGTTGGTATTTATCCATATATATCTCTTGTCATTTTCCTGTCTTAATGGCCTTCAATCTCGGCGGATGCACAGTATGTCCTTAAAATAGGGGAGGGAAGCGCAGCTCAATGCATCAGTGGATTCATTGCCTTGGACGTGGCCCCACCTCGTGGACCACTCTGGTACTTCTCTCCTTATTGATCATGCAACACATTTTTTTCCTGTTGGTGATGTATGAAGTGGCGTCTGTTTTTCTTGCTGATGACATTTTCATGAACTTGTGACACGCGTCCATCATTGAACTGAAGAATTTCCTCATATTTTGTTGAGAGTCACTCGTGCCCTGGTTCTCCCAATGTTAATGCCTCTCGTCTTAACTTGCAGGATTTTAGGAGACGTCTTCATGGGTCGCTACCATACAGTATTCGACTATGGAAATATGTCGGTCGGATTTGCCGAAGCAGCTTAACTCCAAACTTTTATTTCCCTTCTTGGGGCCATAAGTATGTATAAAACTCTCTGAATGATGACATATTTCTATGTCCATTTGTGTAAATATAACGAACGTGCTTTACATGCTTGTCTTTTCATATATTATGCGTATTCCGATGCTCGTTCTACCAATAAGAGATTACGGGTATTCCTACCTACTAAGTTTGCTAAGGTTTTGAATTCTGTATAATTTGAACCAATCAGACAACGCCACGATTTGAAAATAGATCAGCTGTAGTTGGGAAGATTGATTATCGAAAGAACCCAGCTAAGCTGTTGTACAAGTGTCGGAACAGGAAGAAGTCAACCTGGACAGCTCTAGAAGCACTGAAACGAAAGAAAAAAAAGATTAGATTAGGGCTTTCATTAGACACGTGGGGGCGAAGTATCTCCACGAACACACCCACGTGTTATCTTGCTTTTGATAATCTTGAGACCTATCCTGGTAACCTAGGCGAATGAAAGGCTTTTTAATTGGTCCACCTAACCCAACTAATTGGAAGGTCCATCTGTTGACAATATCTTGTGAATGACATTACACCAAATCCCCAAGTTAAACATCTTAACGACCATTTTTTGGAAGGTCAGAGTTGCAGAGGATTAGTTTAATAATGATTGACCAAACCTTAATCATGATTATCCAATCTCAAGCATATTACAAAACGGAGAATCAGAGTCTTGCGTTAGTATGGTTATCCAATCCTATTCCATTTCCATTCCAATTTCCAACTTTTAGCAACACGTGCCTACATGTTGTTTGGACAAACCATGTAGAACAACCCAACGTCTCTCCTCTTCCGACCTAAAATCTGACGCGTGTCAGCTTACCCAGAATTCTTCCTCTTGTCAAATGAAAGACTATATAACAAAGAAAATGCTGAGTTCTGTCTATAGTATCAAACACATTAAGAAATGGGATGGACTAGAGGTAATATCATCGGGCATGGTTCATCCGCCACCGTCTCCCTAGCCACCTCCCACCATACCGGCCAAGTTTTCGCCGTCAAAACAGCGGAGCTTGCTCAGTCTCAGTTCTTGAAAACAGAGCAGAAGATTCTCTCTTCTTTGAACCATCCTTGCATCGTTGGCTACAGGGGATGGGACATTTCTAGGGAGAACGGAAAGTTTTTTTACAATATTTTTATGGAGTTGGCGTCGGAGGGGACGCTGGCAGATGAAATTCACCGACAAGGTGGTCAACTAAACGAGTCTACGATCGGGTTTTACACTAGACAAATATTGCAGGGGCTAGAGTATTTACACTCGCAGAGCTTGGTGCATTGCGATATCAAGAGTAGAAATATCTTGATTTGTGATAATGGGGCCAAAATTGCTGACTTTGGCTGCTCAAAGCTGGCGGAGGCGGCGGCTGTGAGGGGCGGAACGCCTATGTTCATGGCGCCGGAGGTGGTGCGGGGGGAGGAGCAGGGACCGGAAAGTGATATCTGGGCTCTCGGATGTACAGTTATAGAAATGGCCACGGGAGGTTCACCGTTGTCTTGCATCACAAATCACCCGTTATCGGTTTTTTACCGTGTTGGATATTCCGGCGAGTCACCGGCGATTCCAACATTTTTATCCGACAAGGGTCAGGATTTTTTGGAAAAGTGCTTGAGGAAGAATCCGAACGAAAGGTGGACTGCCAGCCAACTTCTCAAGCATTCTTTTGTGGAGGAATTCAATTCCTGTGAGAATCGCGTTCAAAGTTATCATTCAAACTCTCCGACGAGTATTTTAGAGCAGAGCATTTGGGGATTATCGGAGGAGTTAAAAAATCACAGTGATCTTGCTGCCGACAGAATCAGACGGTTGTCGCTGCTTTCAGGGGAGCCGGAATGGAAGGTAGACGAGAACTGGATAGGAGTTCGAGGAGAAGAAGTTGATTTGGAGACGGAGAACTGGCCTGAATTCTCAGAAAGTAATAACTTCGAAGTAAATTATCTAGCAGACAGTAGATTTACTAATCTAAGTTGTAAAAAAGACGACCACAAATCATTAGTTTTTTTAAATTAAAGTTTTTTATGATAAAAAATCTCTCTTTAACTCATGGGATTTCTTCAAATCGCGGGGTTAATCCGAGTTTTGAATTAATTAACAAAACAAAAAAGATAGCCAATCTGGGTAGAGCTACTTCTTAACTATTAATCTTAAACAACAAGGAATGATCCATCTTTCTCTTCAGCAAAACCTCATAAATATCAAAACACGAAGGTTTTCTTTTGAGCAACGTCAGAATGCCAATTCGAAGATGTCTGCAACTATCCAAAAAGATACACGTGGGTCGGGTGGAAGAACATAGTTGACGTGGCAAAGCCAAAACATTCGATTATTTTAATAATTATTTTAGATATATTTGATGGTTCAGAATTTTTCCAAGTGGGAAAGAGAAGTGGCAGAATCTTGTATCTTCATCTCTTTCCCAACTATTTGGACAGCTTGGCTTGGATTTCATTTATTCTTTGATTAAACGAAAGAAACATTTAATAAAATAAAAATCTATCCACCGTTATCTATAATAATGATTAAAGGAAAACCATAGCGGCAGGGTCCAGATTAAGGGTCCAAAGTTATTCATAATACACGAATGATCTCTAACTTTCTTCAGCCGATGGCTATAAAGTCATCAGTAGGGGTGAGCAAAAAAACCGAGAACCGAAGAACCGGACCAGAACCGACGGTTTGGTCCGGTTCTGGGCGGTTTTGCCTTACAAAATAATAGGTATTGGTTTTTTTTTTCCAAGAACCGCAGTTATTGGTGCGGTTCGCGGGTTTGGTGACCCAATTTTAACAGAACCAACCCGGACCAAGTGATTTTGCCCTAAGTTTTAGGGCATCGGCTCAAGCTTCAGTCTTCAGAGTTCAGAGACGCATCTTGGCGAATCTCCGACTCCGATATCGAGCGCTCTCGCCCTCGCCCAGTCGCTCTCGCCCTCGCCGTCTCTCACAGTCTCCAATCGCCGACTCGCAGCCCTCTGTCGCACACATCGACTCAAACCGTGTGTATACTTCTCCAGTCTCCTATGTAAAAGTAGTCGCCAAATTTTCGATCCGCCGGTGGCCGATCTTCTCCGATAGTCGGTGAGCCATTCCGATTCTACCCTTTCTTCTGCTCCTTTTCTTTATGCTCCTCTCCTCCAATGGGTTGGTTTCTTTGCTTCTCTGAAAATCTTACTCTAGAAGGCGATATCCTCGTTTTTCAGCGCTTTCGTTCGGCGGATTAGGGCTTCGAGAGATTTTGGATGTTTGATTTTTCTTGCTTTTGCTTTTTTGGCCGATTTTAAGCTTATTTTTTAAGCTAAAAATTTCGGTTTCTATGTTGCAATGTTGTGTTAGTTTCTATGTTGAAATTGCTTGCGTTTCTGGAGTCAAAATCTTGCAGCAAAATTGGCTTGTGTTCTATTAAAAAAAAAAAAAAAAAAACTTGGGAGGACCAGAACCGGACCAGAACCGAGACCAGAATTCTGGTCCGGTTCTGGGAAAAAAATTATGCTTATTGGTGCAAAAAATTGAAAACCGAATTTAGTGGTCCAGTCCTAATTTCTCCAAAAATCGGACCGAACCGGACCACGATCACCCCTAGTCATCAGAAGCTATAAATTTAATATAAAATGGACATTGAGGAAGTTCAGAAGAAGACATCTTCAAGGTTTGGGGCAGCCATTTTCAGAGGAAATGAAGACGGAGTTGGTAGATGCTGGTAATACGGAGTTGGAGTTGATCACAGTGACAGCCATTAAAACGAGAGACACCAGGACTGAAACAACAGAGAGCACTAAGGCTAGCAGATGGGCAATACCATCTTTAACCTCCTCTGCATATTCAGTAGAAGCCAGAGCCAGAATGGTCAAAGGAAACGAATAAGCCCACCAGGCTACGTTGAATTTTCTCATGGATTTTTTGAATAGGGTTGGCCTGCAAACCTGTTTTCACATTGAGAAACGACAAGTTATTTAAGAGATTATTGCTGTTTATTTTTATAGATTACATCACTTTTTTTGCTTTTTTTTTTTTTGGATCATTCTTTGCCGTACAGTCAGAGTTCGAAGCTTTTTGAGAAACCAAGTTCAAACTTGTTGACGGTGACAAAGTGGGGTTTGGCGTAAGCTTCCATATACACTCCCAAAAAAAAAAAAAAAAAGCGGCAAGACAAATCGGAAAAGGATCCTCTGAAAATCTGCATTTTAAGTTAGCTTTTATTTTAAGAAGTTTTAATGATTATGAGAACATTTATTATGTAGCATACGAGACATTTGCTTAAAAGTTGTCAAGAACGAAGTTAGCCAGCGTAAGTATGATCAAAAGGTAAAGAGAGAATGAGTTTAGAGAGAGAAATCACCAGGGAAATGAAGAGGAAAATGGACAGGAAAAATAACATTTTCGACGAAATATCGAACTCCCCAGAAATGGAGTTCCAAGCCAAGCTAGCCATACTTGGAGCTGCGAAGAAGAGGAAAAACACAGGCCTCAACATCGCCGGAAGACTGTTTCCCCCTGATAATCTCTGATAAAGCGTCACAAAAAGAACCAAATAATGCACCATCCCTAGCGAAAACAAGCAAACTGCGCTCTCTCTCCACCCCATCTGCGCCGCAGCACGAGCTCCGACCAAGTTCCCGATCACCGACAACTGGCTCGTCGGATTAGCCACCGTCGACAGAAATCTCTTCCCTTTCGTAAACCACTGCCCATAGATTTTTACATCCAGAACCACCACAGGAATAACGAAAACCCACCACAGAAGCGCATAATATACAGTTTTCGCAGCGACGAACGGCGAGGATTGAAGCAGTAAAAGCCAAGAAATCCAAGGAGCGAAAAGATAGTTCACTCCTACGTGATGCATGAACTCAGCTTTTACTAAACGAAAGTGAAAAAAACATTTCAAAATGTAGAGAGAGGAGAGTAAGAGTGACGTCAAAAAGGCTAGTGACCATAGGAAAATGAAGGCAGTAGCGGGCAGCATCCGAAGTATTCGTCTGAAAGTATGGGCATTTTCGATAGGCTCTTCCAGGATTTTCCAGAATAAAGCTTGGCTGCATAGGGAAAGGCTAATCCTAAAATAACCAGCGTGAAATTGGGCTAAGATGGTTAAAAATGGCTGTTTTATACTGATCGGAGACCGAGAGTTGCATTCCGACTGTTCTTCTCCATCAACGGTGGTCTCAATCTGCAGCTCAACGTGGGGTTGAGATTCTATCTCTTCCATTTGAACTTAAAATCTCTCTCGGGGTTAAATGATCCAACACAAACTGAAGAAGGTTTATATAGAACAGCTACGGAGTTAAAAGTAATTGGGTTAAAACAAATTTCAACTACGAAGAATTTGAAATAATCTTTAAACTAAAAATTTTAACAACTAAAACCTTAAATTATCCCAAAAGTAACAAATCAAACTCTGGCAGACCCGATCACCCCGTTCTAAATTTACGCCTAGATCGGGGGGCCGATCTAAATTGAACGGCCTATATCGGCCCCCCGATCTATCCAGTGCTCACGTGGCACCAGATATATTTGGTCGGAGGGTCGATGTGGGGGGTGATCGACCATTTTTCCATATGAAACTCTGTCTATTTTTATAATTTTATCTCACTAAATTACACATTATAATAAATACATATATTACACAGTATAATAAATACATAAATTACGGTCCGAATAGTCATATATTTCTGCCTCTGCCGTGTGGAGAAGATTTTTACACATAATGAAAACTATATTAGACAATAATGAAAGTGTGTTTATGAGCAAAATGTGTTGAAATGTATTTGCGTCCTGTCAAATGTGTGAAAACCTCTAAATGTGTCTTGCGAAGCAGAAACAGAAGTGGCGCTTGAAGTGGATCCCCTGTCAAGATAAGTGCGACTATTATGCCCCTAAAGTCCACATATACTACACGACATCGTTGAGTTCTTCATAGTAATTGTCGAACTTGGCGGTTTATCGACATTACTCTTTTCTTCTTTGGCCTACCAGGTTGGCTTTTTTTTGGGCGGAAGGATTTGCTTCATATTTTGTACAGGAGACTATATGTGTTGGTCACTAAAGAGATGAATAAAGTTTGAGTACATCTGCAGATAAGTTCCTCGATGATAGTATTGATGAACATAATTTTTCGGTACTAATCTCATGAAATGAATGCAATAAATGAAATGGACACAAGAGATTTCAGTAAGCTCCCACTTGTAACAGTTGTACACACATGTATTCATGTTGACAACATATTGTTCATTGTCGTTGCTGACCTCAAATCGTGCAGCTACCGCAAACATAACACTTCAATTTCGAGCTGCACGTTCTAACTTTACAAGCTTTTTTCTTATATGGGGACACAAGACGTCTGTTGTTGAGACTAATTTATCATATTTTTTGACAATCCTAGTCATTAAGTACTTTCAGATCATCTCGAACATGGTCATAATCGGTTTGTCTCTGACAGATAATAGAACTGCAATGAATGACTTATATAAATTGTTTAATCCCAATTCACATTTAGAAATCGAAGAAAATGCATGACTAGCCAATATCTAGAGTTTGTGTCTCAAAGATATGCGTGGGCATCCATGTTAATCTGATGTAAGTTCCTTATTTCTCTCTCGAAATGAAAAGTTGTGGTTGCCCTGACTGCATTTCACATTGCATCTTTGTATATTTTGCTCTGAAATTAGTTTTTGAAATTTGCGTACATATGCTGGAGGCAGTAGCGACGTTCGACTGATGGTAATTCTTGCTGCATAGTCGGAAACAACATCTGATATTTGAAAGAACAACAAAGTCAATATAAAACAATATAACTACTACAACGCTCCAATATTTGAAAAAACAATCGAAAATGCATTATAACTTTTGTCGATCAAAAACAAATGTCCATCCATATCTCGATTCAATATTTATATATTTTTTTAATAATTTCAAAAACTACGTTCACGAGTCCATACACTCTGATTCCACATTGGCAATAGCAACGAGATATATTTTATCGTTGTCATCAATGCTGACGACTGTCACTAATTGGCTGGGACATGAGCTCTTTATATGACAACCATCCAAACATATAATAGGTCTACCACACTACAGCAAACATGTCTTGCAAATAGCTATAAACATATACATTCTAAATACACATGACTCATTATTGGCAGAGCCCACCAAGTAAGTCTGTAGGCCCAATGTACTACCCGAATTTGATCTACAATTTCTTCTGCGTACGACCATAGTAGCTTGTATTGTTCGTTGCCATTCTCTTCATTAAGTTTTCGAGCTTGATTTTTTATTCTTCTGGCAAGACTTGGTGTAATATTGACATTCAAATCATTTCTCATTGCCTCGATAATGGACGAAATTTCCCACGTACGTTGACTTTTGAATCTATCTAAATAATGATTTGTCACATATTTTTTAATAGCGTGTTGATTCTCAATTTTTCTTGAACAGTTGTGACAATCGTTGAAACTCTTTATTTGAAACGTAAGCTCATTTTGCATCTTTGAACCATGCAGTCGCCAATCACATTCGTCTTCACACATTGACATTAGTCGTCGAGATTCACTTTTAATGAATTTGATCTCATAACTATTATTCAAAATATATTCGACTATTTCTTCTCTAATTGCCTTTAAAGAACTATATTTTTTTCCCAGATAAAATTTCATCAAAATTTATTCCATTACCGGTATGCTTTCAACTTTATTATCTTCCGAGTCGACCGGTGTTTGAAGCTCATTGTCTAGAGCTTTCGACGTTGATTGCACCTCTATTTCTTCATTACCTTCAAGGTGATCTAATGACCGAAGATCACCATATATGGGCATGAGGTATGAATACAAGTCCATATTGGCTTCATTAGTTGTTGTCTCGTCTAAATCAACCGATCTACTCGAATCAGAATTTATCGACATCGCTAATATAGAGAAAATTCGCCGAAGCATGAAAGAGTAGAAATTTGAGGGTTTTTTTTTTTCCAGCAGGGGGTGAGAACGGGGGAGTGTTTTCTTATGTAGTGTCAGAGATTGGTCCCCCGTTCTCAGGCGAAAAAATTGAGATTGGGAGGTCGTTTCATGGTGGCGATCTTCCGTTCTCAATCTTACAAAAAAATTAGGGCAAAAAACGGGGGACCGATTTGAGGGTGACTCTCGGATCCCGAGAACCTTATAAAGGGAGAGACAGAGATCGGGGGGGGGGGGGGGGGGGGGGGGAGGGGTGGGGATACGGGGCAGTAACCTCCCGTTCTCAATCTTACCAACAACTGGGGGCAGATCCGGGGTGGTGAACCCTCATTCCCGAGAACTTTGAAAAGGGATAGACGGAGAACGGGGGCCAATCTGGGTCGGTGACCCCTCGTTCTCAAATCACGTGTGATGCACGTTGAACGAGGGGTCTCCACTCCCCACATTGACTATCTGACCCAATATGTTCAGTGTCACGCAATGATTGGACAGATCAGGGGACCGTTCAATTTAGATCGGCCCCCAATCTAGGCGTAAATTGAGAACAAGGGGTGATCGGCCTCCCACTTGGATTTGATTTGTTATATTTTGAATTATTTAAGATTTTAGTTGTTAAAATTTTTAGTTGAAAAGTTATTTCAAATTAAACGCATAGTTTATTATCCAAATTGAATTTAATCCAAAGTAATTTGACGAGAGAAACAAACAGACATTAAATTTGTTATTTTTGAGGTTGACGTGTGTCTGTATCACTCGTGAAAGCGGACACTTGCTATAATTTTCTATTTTTAGGAAAAAAATTAAGCTCGTGAATATTAAAGAGGAGGGCTGAGACAAGGCTAGCCGACTTTGACCTTTTCATTGCTTTGAAGCGTGACTTGTGTTTTATACTTTACAGCTAGCTTGAAGCTTAGTGCGATTTATTGTTTGAGCATAAGTGGGAAAAGCTAATGAAGATTCAGAGATTTTTCCCATTTTTCAGATGTCATTAGACACAGTTCAAGTTGGCAGGTTGTGTTACGGGATAGCTACTGCGTGCACTTCTTTTTAATTTGAATTCTGATTGGATCAATGCTTCCAAATCTAAGATCATGAAGAACATGTCTGTCAAATCTATGACTCAACTTGCTTGATGATCAATCAAACCTGGAATTTTTAATAATATTTGATGGACCTTAAAGTGATGGACTTAGGAAGACCTATTTACCACTCTCCACTAGGAAACTTTACCAATGTTTTTTGTCTTTAGATTCTCCCATTACTACGGCCGAGAAACTTCCATTTTGTCTTTCTTCCTCGTCAACTAGTTGTATTTTTGTTCCACTGTATTCCACTAGATGGAACTTGGGGTTGCTCAAATTTCTTTAGTCCAGCTGGATTTTCTATTTTTGACTAGGCTAGTCCATGGCAGGTGGGTTTTGAACATGACTAAATTCGTCCACGCCTTACTTCCCTCTTTGATTTTCCAGTCTACATCAAACCATTGTGCAGAGTTAAGTTAGCATAGGGGGGGGGGGGGGGGGGGGGGGGGGAAGAAAAAAGATCAAATTTTTATTCCAATGACAAGATAAAGATGACCAAAAAAAAAACAAAAACAGAAAATGGAGAAAATAGGTTCTTGTTGATGAATATAGTCATCTTCTAGAAGTGTTTGACAGTGACATTGCATCTGATGACAGCATGAGATTTATCAACGTCAAAAGAAAGCGTCTCGAACGTAGCATATCCTCTGGCATACCGGAACTTGCCTGTCCCTGAAACGACAGACACCTCTCTAACAACCTCAAACTGCTTGCTTGTACCTTGTATTTCCAAGCTACTATCTTTGTACTCTTCGTTCGTGAACACCAGAGAAATCAAAACATGCGAATTCAGACCGTCTAACCCAGACGTTACGTAGATTCCCTGAGCTCGGCCAACTCGGGGAGAGTCGAAATCTGGGCTCTCTGTTATGGGGTCGTCAGTTACAAAAATGGTTCCGAACTGGGTAAAACCCCACTCTTGGTTCAGACTGCCGGCTACAGGAGACAGGGTGGCGTTTGGACCAGCGGAGATATCCTGTAAGTAGAGTGACATTTTGATTTCTCCATCTGAAATCGTAGCCCACCCCTGATTTAAAAGCAAGTTAAAAATGGCGATGAAACCGGCTAAAAGCTTTCGCGCCATTGGAGCAAAGGATCAGAGGAGAGCAAGGAAAGGAATGGAGTGTTTCTGATGGGGTGATGAAAAGATTAACGATTTTATAGATAGGATTAACATTTATTAAAGCTGGAGAAGTTAACAAAGAAAGTGACCTTGTTCTTATCTGGATAAATTGGTTCCTTATTACAGATTATACCATTCTTTGTGTGTTCCATTGGAGACAAACTGCAGAACAATGAGGCTCTGTCCAATCCAAATAAAAGGAAATGAAGATCAAATCAAATGAAATTCTTCTCTTTGGACTTACTTAAATACAGAGCTTCTGCAGTTAGCCATCGTTCTTAAAAAAAAAATAATAATAATAATAATAATATCATTTTTCTATACACGAATATAATAGTTACATTCAAAGACATTTTTCATTAAATATGTAAATAATAGAAATGAAGTTAGATGTATATTTTTCTATTTTTAAAGCCAAAAAAGGGAAGTAACTCAAGTTTTATCCTGTGTCATCTATTATTATTATTTAATTAATAATTAGATATCAGTTTGCTTTTATTATCAACTTCTCCTCCAATAATATTGAAAATAATTTGCTCTTAATTTATATTTACTTGTGTTGTTGAATAGTTGTCTTCATTCATTTGTTTCCAAACAAATTAGTATGACAACATGTTCTTCATATTTCCCTTACAATTTTTTACCAAGTCAAAAGGTTTTACATATAGAAGTATTACAATTCAAAGCATTCACTCTTTCAATACAAGTGTCAAAATTATCAAACAATAACACAAACGAAAAAAAAAAACTAACTGAAAAAAATCACGTGAAGGGATAAAAAAATTAAATATAAAAAAATCAAAGTACATGACGAGTTTTGCTATTGAAACTTACATATTTATGAGTATTGCTAAGTTTACCATCTAATTATACACTCTAATCTTACATTCCGAGACGTCGTCAATAGTGGATGCAATTAATATCTTAATTATTACATTAATAATGAGTAACATGCAAGCATCACATTACGATCAAAATGTAAGATTAGAGTGTAAAATTAGAAAATAAATCTAGTATTGCCCTATATGTATAGATTAAAATAAAAGCTTAAAATAAATAACGAAGTCTAACAACACATCTCAAAGAATAAGAACATTGAGTCCAATACAATGAACACATTATTTGTAGTTTTTTTTTTTGCTACAATTATTTAAAAAAATGAACCAACATCATAGTTTCGATTGCTGTTAGTACCCTATCGTAACATAGAATTGAGCTATAATATACCCACTTGGGATGACAAAGAAGAAGTTATTTTTGTTAATGTATCTACTGTTGTGGTGTTGAAAATAAGCTTAAATAAGATAATTGGTTAATATATGTTTTTATTATGCTCTTAATTTAAGTCAATGAACTTGTGAAAGGATGTCTAGTAAGTTGTGATTCGTGTATGTTTAAGTACATTGATCCATGTACTTAAGTGTTTTATTTAAGTGTTTGTTCATGTATTGAATTAAATAGGTAGTTCATGTTCTGTCTTTGAACATGTACCAAATAGTCCTATAAATAGGATCTATGCATATGAGGTCTTAGAGAAGAAGTGAATTCTACAATCTAGTTTGCTCTCTAGTTATATTTTTTTCCTCCTCCTACTTCCTTTCTCCTAAAATCCCTCTTCCTCATTCCAACAAATTGGTATCAGAGCATAATTCGCTGTTTCTTTGATATTTTTGGGACTCCAACAATCGCGAGCAAAATGTCCGTGCTTTTGGCAATTGTAGCATTGAACACTTGATTTATCATTTCTCTTTGAGTTGCTTCCTCTATTGTTCTCTTGACTCTTCTCTCTATTGTCAAAATTTTGCCATCCTCGACCTCTTCCTCTACCTCGTCCACGTCCCCGTCCTTGTCCTCTTCCTCGTTGACTTCTCCCACGTTCATTCTCCTTTTCATTCACGGAGAGTTTGGGGGCCAAAACTCGCTCGATTGGCTCCTCTTTCTTCTTGTTGATTCTTTCTTCATGAGCTTGTAAAGAACCCATAAGTTGGTCAACCGTTATGGTAGCTAAATCCTTGGACTCCTCGATAGCTACAACCACGTAATCAAACTTTGAATACAACGAGCGAAGAATCTTTTCATTGATGCGAACATCTTCTATTCTTTCTCCATATCTCTTCATTTGGTTTACGATTGCCAAAACCCTCGAAAAAAAATCCGCTATGGACTCGGATTCCTGCATTCGTAACACTTCAAATTCTCCTCGTAAGATTTGAAGACGTACATTTTTAACCTTATCAACTCATTGATAAGAATTTTGTAGAATTTCCCACGCTTGCTTGGCGGTGATCGCATTTGAAACTCTCTCAAATGTAACTTCATCTAGACATTGATGAATAAGGGTGAGAGCTTGTTGGTCTCTCTTACGCAATTTTTGTAGCGTCTCCCTTTGATTAGGCGTCATGGCGGAATCATCACGAGGCTCCTCGTAGCCTTTATCAATAATCTCCCATACGTCTTGCGATCCAAGCAAAGCTTTCATACGAATGCACCAAATCTCGTAATTATATTTTGAAGTTAACTTTTAGACTGCGCCTCAAATGCAGCCTAGCATGCCCAACCAAGTGTCCATCACACTTAGCTTGTTGTTGAGCGCTATTGGAGAAGCCCTGCTTCTCCTTTATGGGGCCTTGGCCCAGGCTTTCATGCTTCATGAGAAATGAGGTGAGATAAACCACCCCCTCCATTTGAAATTGCTGACTTTGTAGATACCAAAGTAAGGTAGTCTTTGACTTGATTCTTAAATTGCCAAAGATTGACTTCTATCTCCCATGTAGCTTTGTCTTCGTGTTCCCATTGCACAAGAAATTCTCTTCGTTTTTTCTTTTTCTTGATACTACGATGATTGAGAATTTTCACGATCTTCTTTGTGAACTCCACTCGTTTTCCATATGGTGCTATCTGCACATTACGCTGTTTTTTTTCAAAAAATGGTTTAAGAAAACTTACATGAATAATAGGATAGATTTTGAGCCGTTCAGGAAGTTGTAATCGGTAAGCCATCGATCCAACCCTTTTTGTGACGATAAATGGCCCATCATAACTTGGAAATAATTCTCTTGGGAATCCTGGATCCTTGTCTTTTCTCCAAAGAATTGGATTGAGCTCAAGGAGAACTTTATCTCCTTTCTTGAATTCTTTAAACCAATTAGATTTCGTACTTCTCACGTGATGTCGTGCTCCTTCCTTTAGAACTACCTCCATTTTTCTCCCAACTCCATAATCTATTCCATCATCTCTTTGATCGATCTCTATGCCAAGATAATAGGACATTAGACCAATATCTGTCATCTCAAACTCCTTGGTCATTGCTTGCTTGAATTCTTCATACATAGTTGAATTTGTCCCCGTAAAAATCAAATCATCAACATACAAGCAAACAAATAAGACATCTCCATTTTCACACACCTTAGCATAGAGAGAGTGTTCATATGGGCATTTGATAAACCCATTCTCGAAGAAGTACTTATCGATTCGACTATTCCAAGCTCTTGGAGCTTGCTTCAGGCCATAGAGTGCTTTCTTCAACTTCAATACCTTATCTTCATTACCCTTTACAATGTATCCTTGAGGTTGTTCGACATAAACATCCTCTTCAAGAACTCCATTCAAGAATGCTGATTTGACATCCATTTGATGAATCTTCCATCTATTTTGTGCAGCTAGATAGATAACCAATCGAATAGTTTCTAACCTGGCAACAGAAGCAAATACTTCTCCATAGTCAATACCCGGTCGTTGACTATATCCTTTCACAAGTTCATTGACTTAAATTAAGAGTGAATCTAGCCAAAGGTAAGCAGGCTAGAATGTGGGTGCAACAAGAAGATGTGCATCGGAAAAATGAAGCAATGCGATCTGTAACGTAAGATCAGATCGAAGGAGAAGCTGGGCTTTCTCTTAAGGTAAATCAAAATAAGAAGAGAGTTGAAGGACTCTTCAAAGGCTCGCTTGAAGGCGGAGTCAATGAATCTTTCAGCATACTAAGGATAATGCTGAATTAAGCTTATGGGGGAATGTTGAAAATAAGCTTAAATAAGATAATTGGTTAATGTATGTTTTTATTATGCTCTTAATTTAAGTAAATGAACTTGTGAAAGGATGTCTAGTAAGTTGTGATTCGTGTATGTTTAAGTACATTGATCCATGTACTTAGGTGTTTTATTTAAGTGTTTGTTCATGTATTGAATTAAATAGGTGGTTCATGTTCTGTCTTTGAACATGTACCAAATAGTCCTATAAATAGGATCTATGTATATGAGGTCTTAGAGAAGAAGTGAATTCTACAATCTAGTTTGCTCTCTAGTTGTATTTTTTTCCTCCTCCTACTTCCTTTCTCCTAAAATTTCTTTTCCTCATTCCAACATGTGGTTGCACTATAGTTTAATTTGTACTGTTAGTTACAGTCTCTAGTTTCAATTCCTCATCATTAGCTTTATTGGTATATATGTAAAAACTATCAGTTGAATGACACAGGGAAGCATTTCTCTTAACTGTCAAACTCCCTCTTCTCCTGCCGTCTGTTTCTTCTTCGACAGCTCAAGTCTTGGCGCAGTGCAGATTCTAACTTGGTATCAGAGCTCCTGAAGGATGGCGTCCTCTAGCTCTATATTTCCCTCCTCCCCCACAATAGTTTTCTGTTATAATCGGTCTGACCCGATTTTTGTTTGGGCCAGACCGGTTCGGCCCACGTTGTGAATTTCATTATGACTAGGATTTTTTGTCTACGTATAAATATATCCTTGAATCGCCAAACTCATTATACCTTTGATTTTAGTGATTTCTTTTCTCTCCGTGGTTTTTTTCCTTTAGGATTTTCCACGTATATCTTAGTGTTCACTATTTTCTCATTTTTCAATTTCCGTTTCGATTTCGATTTTTTCAACATTTCCCCTTCGACTCTCCTTCCCTTTCCCTCAGCAACACCCTCTGCAACCCACACCTTGACAATCAAACTAAACAGTACGAACCACCTTATCTAGAAAGTGCAACTTCTGATTATTTTCAATGGTATTCACCTTCTGGACAGCTCTCTTGCGACTCCTCCAAAATTTTTAAACTTGACTTCGTCTCAGTTAAACCCTAAGTTTACTACTTGGATGAGGTATAATCACCTCATAATGAGTTGGATGTTTTCTTCCATGTTGGAAGATATACTGCCCCAAATTGTGTCCTTCACTACTGCCAACGAAATATGGGATGCTCTGGCCCGTATGTTCTCGTCTTCGTCACTGGCAAGGATCACCAATTTACGCAGCCAGCTTCACTCAATGTCCAAAGATGGACTCTTTGCCGTCAGCTATATACAAAAAATTACAAACTTGTGCAACACGCTGGCTGAAATCGGAGAACCAGTTTCTTACCAGGATCGCATGATATACTTTCTCAATGTGTTAAGTAGGGGTGGGTACGGTCCGGATCGGTCTGATTCTAAGTCTGGACTGAAATCAGATCGAACTTTCAAGAAATGTTTTTTAAAACCCAGAACCGGCCTTGGAAGGAACCGGACCAGACCGAAATTTTCAAGCCAGTCCCCGTTCCTCCCACCTTTTTTTTAAAACATTAAAATTTTTCACCTCAAACCTAGCAATGCATGAATAACCCACCCTTTTTCCTCAAGCTTCAATTTAGAAACCAGAAGAAGAAGCTAGAGTTTGGCGGATCTAAGAATGAAAGTTTATTGAAGAAGAAAGCTTGCAGATCCATAGATGATCAAATCCATATGATTAGCACAAACTATAAGTGAAAACAGAGGGAGAAGAAGATACAGATCAACTTTCCAAAAAGAGTTTGTTCTGAACTAGAGCTTGGAAAGGGCCTAAAGCAACGCTATCTTCATCACGAACAAAGAACTTGGCCATCGGCTAGCAGGCAAGCTCGAGGATAGATGTAACGACCCACCGGGCTCCCCGACAGGTCATTACAAAAAAGACGCCTTTTTTGTAACGACCCGCCAGGCTCCCCTGACAAGCCGTGCAGTCTGGCCCACTAGCCAACCGACACTGCCACGTGGTTTCCCTCAGGTATTTTCAAAGAATTTCTTACAAAGTTTTACAAAAAAGTTAAGTTAGTAATAGCCGAATTATGAGGCATTACAGTAGTTGCTACCGAGACAACCAAGAAAGTAGATGACAAGATCTCGGTATGAAACGAGTTCCCTAATGGCCGATAAAGTATTGCAGATGGAGGTTAGTTTTTGAATGTATGTGACTGTTGAGAGACCACCTTTGGACATGTTGTGAAGTTGACTGCAGAGGTCAGTAATGCGGGCTAAGGAGGAAGAAGAAAACAATCGGCCAAGGGCAAGCCATATATCTGTAGCAGTATCGAAGCTAACAATTTGGGGAAGAAAGGTTACAGAGATGGATGAGAAAATCCAAGTCATAATGAGCCAGTTATACCGCAACCAGAGAGTAAAATCTGGATTGATTTGAGTGGAAAGGGAATCAAGAAATTGAGTGGGAGAAGGGAATGATCTGTAAAGAATATGATCAATTTCATTGGCGATGACAATATTGAGAAGTTGGGTTTTCCAAACAATATAATTTGTGGAATCGAGTTTGATAGTAAGAATTTGATTCATTGAAGGGAAGGGAGGGAGGGAGGCAACAAGAGGAGAAGAGGGGACCATTGAACTTGAGAATGCCATCGGTTCTAATACCAAGTTGAGAAAACGAAAACGAGGCAGCGAAGAAGACAGAGGAAGAAAATCTATGGAGAAGAAAAGTTCTCTGTTTAATATTATGTTTTTCATATCTCTATCAAAAAAATGTATACAGTGTATATAAAAACTACACCGAATAAAAGGGTAAAAAGGGAAAAAGAAGAAATAACATTGACGTGATATATTGATATAGGGACAATTCCTACTTAATAGTTGGTATGGCTAATCGACAGGAACTGGAGTTTGAGTTTAGATTTTCAATAAAAATGCTGTTTAATTGAAGTGTCTTTTACTTTTTAACCTGTAAGACTCAAAATCACTATAAAAAAAAATGCAAATTGGGTGGTGATTGTCCACTGTATTCCACTAGATGGAACTTGGAGTTGGGGTTACTCAAATTTCTGTAGTCCTGCTGGATTTTCTATTGTAGACTAGGCTAGTCCATGGCAGGTGAGTTTTGAACATGACTAAATTCGTCCAAACCTTACTTCACTCTTTGATTTTCCAGTCTACATCAAACCATTGTGCAGAGTTAAGTTAGCATAGAGAGACAGGGGGGTAAAAAATAAAATAAAATAAAATAGAGAAAGTTGGTTCTTTTTGATGAATATAGTCATCTTCTAGTAGAAGTGTTTGACAGTGACATTGCATCTGATGACAGCATGAGATTTATCAACGACAAAAGAAAGCGTCTCGAACGTAGCATATCCTCTGGCATACTGGAACTTGCCTGTTCCTGAAACGATAGACACTCTCTTATAAAGGTAGGTACGGACCGGTTCGGTCTGTAATCCTGAAGTCGAAACCGGTTCCGGTTAGGGGTGAGCAAAAACTGGTCCGATCCGGTTTTTGAGAAAATTGGGACTGCATTAATAAAATTCGGTTTTCAATTTTCAGGGCCAGGACCGTTTTAATTTTTTTAAGGACTGAACCAGATTTGGACCAGATTTTCGGTTCCGGTTCTGGTCCGAATCTGGTTTTTTCATTTCAATTTTTTTTTTTTTTTAATCTCAAAAGGATGAAAATTTCATGAATCACTCGGTTTATTGACATCAAGCACATCAGCACACAAACATCACAGTGGATAACAATAAATGGCAGAATGTACTTTCAAACAATAGATCTAAATGTATAAATCATAATAGTCTGTAAATAACATCTCAATAATAAACAAAAGTTAGTCCAAAACCTATACAACTGGAAGTGATTCAGATATAAGCGAGTATATATAACCAATGGTGAACCAATAATGTCTGCGTAAGAGAGAGCTCACCCTCCTACACCAGAGAAGCGGACCGGAAAAGGGGAGAGCTTTTTTAAAGATGTCATTAGACGAGAACCAATGATGTCACTAGAAACTTCTCCGCCAACCATGAATACCCTCAGTTCCCCGTCCTTCTCAGCCATGTCCAGGGCAGTTTTATAAGAACCCGAAGAGTTTCTTCTATTTCTCATTTGCCCCGAAAGACCCATAAATTTCCACATTCTTCTGAGCAACATTTCTTATGAACTAGGAAGACCCCAAACACAATATTCCTCACAATTCATCAGAGACCAAGCCGCTGTAGATCGAAACTACAACTGCCATAGGAAAATGGAAAACAAATCAATACTCGTTCGAATATTACCTTGCATTGAGGACAAAAATAACTTTTCATCGACCACAACTTCCACTAAAGAAACAGAAAAGTAATCCGTAATGAGCAATTTAACACTGGATGGGGAGCTTTATGGTAATTAAACGTATGCAAAGCGGACATATTTCAGGCATATGCCAGAGTGGAGAAGGTTCAAATGAAAAAGATAAAGACAACTGAAAAAGTTCGCGAAGTGAGGTACTTAGGATCTGAACCCTCGATTGAATACCACTTTGGTTGGGGCTTGGGTGTCGAGCGACTGTGAAGTGCGAGAAGAGAAAGACAGAGAGTGGCTGGGCTCGGCGTCGGCGTCGGCGATGGGGGTTCGGCGCTGGGTGACTGGCGAGGGTTCGCACTTCGCAGAGAGCGAAGTTTGCCCTGATTTTCGAAGAGTGAAACTGAAGACCACGAATTTCGCAGAGAAATTAGGCAAGAAATTCGGTCCGGGTTTTTTTCGGGTTTGTCTCACTAAACCCGAAATACGAACCGAATTTTTCGGTTCTCTTACAAAAAAACCGAATGTTGAATTTTTAAAATACAAAACCACCCAGAACCGGACCAAAAATTCGGTTCCAATTCGGTTCTTCGATTCGGTCCGGTTCTTGCTCACCCCTAGTTCCGGTGAGATCGAGTTGATCCCGGTTTCGCTCAAGTTATTTTTTTTATTTCTTAACAAAAAAATTATGAAAAACAATAAAATTTTAAAAACCGATAAATATAACAAAATAAATACAACATCCAAAATAAATACAAGTACGTAACATACAAACTAAAAGTCTAAATATTAAATATTAAAATGAAAAAAAATACAACATACAAAATAAATCTAAGTATGTAATATACAAAATAAAAGTCTAAATCCAATTATTAAATAGTAAAATGTAATCTAAGAAACTAAATACAACATAAAAAAATCTAATTATGTAACATTAATTAATATAATCTTTAATTTGATTTG
This sequence comes from Begonia masoniana, assembly GCA_022432975.1. Taxonomy (NCBI): domain Eukaryota; kingdom Viridiplantae; phylum Streptophyta; class Magnoliopsida; order Cucurbitales; family Begoniaceae; genus Begonia; species Begonia masoniana. The sequence goes on from CM039504.1 coordinate 5,903,634, forward strand.
GATTCACAACAAGGCAACCACACAAAGTCACAAACATAAAATTACACAATAAAAACAATCTAAAATTCTAAACAGCAAACAAAAATCACAATGCTCTCGATCAACAGTTCCGAAGAGTCTACCACCAGACCTAATTTTTACTAACACAAAAATTACATAATAAAGAATAAACACATATAATTAGGTGAAGTAAGCAATTTTCAAGATTGGAGTAGCCGAGCGGTGAGCAAAGAGCAGTGAATAGAGAACAATTGAGCACCTAGAAGCGTCTTCAATTTTTACGTAGAATTAAGATTAAACGTTTTACCCAAACAAAATTAAGCATTAAACATTATACAGTGACTAAAGTCACAAATATACAGTGAGGAGTAGGAGTAGGAGTGGACAGACTACAGAGGCAAGCTGAATCGGAGCAGGGAGCACGCAGCAGGGAGGTCGGCTGTTCGGATGTCGAAGGTCGGGTGTTCAGACTTCGAACTTCGGAGGTCACAACTCACAAGTCGGAGGTCGGGTTGTTCGGGAATTCTAGAGCTCGACAAGTCGAAACTCGAGGTCAGAGTAGGGGAGATTGAAATTGGGGAGGTTGGGGGTCGAAGGTCAGGATTGGGGGTCGAAGGTCGGGATTTCAAAGTTTCGGAGCAGGGGAGACCGAAACCGGGGACTACAACTCGTAGGTCGAGTGTTCAGAGGTTGGGACTCTGGTGTTCGCTTGTTAGAAATTTAGGGGCTTCTGAATTAGGGATTTAGGAAGACTGAAGAGTGAAGACTTGTTTAGTCGAACAAATTTGACTTTAAGTTCGGTCCTTCGGTTCGGTCCGATCTCAGTTCTTCGAGAATTCGAACTGTGGGCCGAGGACCGGACCGACTATCTTCGGTTTTAGAGACTTCAAATTTTAGACCGGACCGTAATCCATCACCCTAAAACCAAAACTGGACCAAAACTACCGATGCGGTCCAATTCTCGATCCGCGGTCCAATTCTTAGTCCGCTGTCCCATCCCGCCCACCCCAGTGACTCTAACAACCTCATACTGCTTGCTTGTACCTTGTATTTCCAAGGTACTATCTTTGTACTCTTCGTTCGTGAACCCCAGAGAAATCAAAACATGCGAATTCAGACCGTCTAACCCAGACGTTACGTAGATTCCCTGAGCTCGGCCAACTCGGGGAGAGTCGAAATCTGGGCTCTCTGTTATGGGGTCGTCAGTTACAAAAATGGTTCCGAACTGGGTAAAACCCCACTCTTGGTTCAGACTGCCGGCTACCGGAGACAGGGTGGCTGGTTTTTCCATCTGAAATCGTATCCCACCCCTGATTTAAAAGCAAGTTCAAAATGGCGATGAAACCGGCTAAAAGCTTTCGCGCCATTGGAGCGAAGGATCAGGGGAGAGCAAGGAAAGAAATGGAGTATTTCTGATAGGGTGATGAAAAGATTAACGATTTAATAGATAGGATTGACATTTATTAAAGCTCGAGAAGTTAACAAAGAAAGTGGCCTTGTTCTTATCTGGATAAATTGTTTCCTTATTACATATTATACCATTCTTTGTGTTCCATTGGAGACAAACAGCAGAACAATGAGGCTCTGTCCAATCCAAATAAAAGGAAATGAAGATCAAATCAAATGAAATTCTTCTTTTTGGGCTTACTTTAAATGAATAACGAAGTCTAACAACACATCTCGAAGAATAAGAACATTGAGTCCAATGGAGAGTTTTTATTAGTTCAAATCGAAGCCATGATCCTCAGATACTCACTCGAACAGGAAACAACAGAAACAATACAATGAACACATTATTTGTAGTTTTTTTTTTTTGCTACAGTTATTTAAAAAAATGAACAAACATCATAGTTTCGATTGCTGTTAGTGCCTTATCGTAACATTGAATTGAGCTATAGTATACCCACTTGGGATGTCAAAGAAGATGTTATTACTTCTGGCATAGCCTCGAGCAAATCTAAAGAGTCCAGTTCCGGCGACTACAGCTTGCTCTGTGTTAGCTTCATATTGTTTGCTTGTTCCTTGAATCTCAAGAGTGCTTCCATTATAAGCCTTATTTGTAAACACTAGCGATAACAAGACCATTAAATTTCTGCCGTCCAACCCCGACACGACGTACATTCCTTGAGCTCGGCCGACCACTGGCGAGGTGATGTTTGGCCCCTCCGTCATGATGTCGTCCGTCGCAAAAATTGTTCCAAACTTGGTGTAGTTCCACTCTCTCGTCGGAACGCCGGCTACTGCAAAGAAGGAAGTGTTCGGACCAAGCGCGAAATCGTGGAAATACAAGACCATCTTGGTTTCTTTAGCTTCTGCTAAAGATAACGCCATACAAAGAGCCAGAAGGATGGAAAAAATTTTAGCCATTGTTGAGAGCTAAGAGAAGAAGACGTGAGCTTTTGTGCGTTACCAGGAAGCCATTTATAGCGCGGTTTCTGAATTCCATTTTGATGCAAACTTGCGGAGGGGGAGAATAAATTTTAAAATTAAAAATGACAACTCATTGTGTTATTCTGACCCTGCTCCAGCTGGAAGAACTTGGATAAATCTGGATCACTTTAAATTATTTGTAACGGAGAATTAGATAAAAGTATATGTTTATATATTTTTTTAATCTAAAAATGATAAATATGGATCAATATTAAAGATGAATTTATTAACAATTATAGTTAAACAACTAATTTTTTAATGACCCTGTAGTTTAAGAATTTTTTTATCAATCACCCCAAAATTTAAAATATATCATAGAGTTCTAAGAAAATATAAACGATTAAGGAAAAATATAAGTCAAAATTAGCACCTTCGCTTAAGAATATTACTGATTATTTACTCAGAGTTAAACAATTAAACTTTAATCCAAAGATTAATATTTAAGCATTGTAAACAACAATGATATTAATTATTATTATTAAGAATAAGCCACGCACCCCACAATTGGTTTAACATATTAATTTAACATGACGTTAAATTAGACTGACAAGTTAAATAGTTCTTGTAATTTGTCAGAAATTGGTAAGAGTTAGGGTTGATTTTGTGGTTTGAATGTTACATTTCTTTTGTCAATAAAAGAAAGTATGTCAACTAAATGACTTGTTTACTTTAACAGTGGAAAAGGTCCGGCATTCTGCCATAATTTGTCACATCAAAGGTCAGTGATCAAAACGTCGTGAGGGCAATTATCTTTAATTAACAATTTTTTAGCTCTTAAAAATTGTTAATTAAAGATAATTGACCTCACGACGTTTCGATTGCTGACCTTACATCACTAAATGCATAATTAAAAAGTAGTTTACTCTGAACAATAAGAGTTTCCTGGAGCAGCCTAGGATTAAAATAAAGGTTTTTTTTTTTTTTTAAATTTTAAACCTCAAACTATCGATTTAAAAAAAAAAAAAAAAATTTACAGTTTTCTATTCATCAATCCAAACTTCAAAGTTTTAAAAATTAGTAATTTAAATTTTATAGACCGGACTAAGAGAGTGGCCTTCCCAAGGAGGCTGATCGGTCCAACTGGACCGGTTGGCCTCTCTCCCCTATTTAAATCTTCACTCCCCGTAATAACCAATCCTAAAAATAATTTACTAAAATTGTAATAAATCGTACAAGTGTTATAAAATCATGAACTTTTTACCATATGTAGACCAAATCATGGGAACTGAATATGGAAATTTGTATGATTTTTTAATACTTGGATGATTTATTATCATTTTACCTTAAAATAATTAGAAAAAAATTTTATTCAGATCCTATCGTATGAGGTCATTTGTCATTTGGTCTTTACCATTTTTTTTCCTAATCAGACCTTATCGTATACGTCATTTGCAATTCAAACCTTTCCGTTTAATTTTCCGTTAAATTGATCACGTGTAGAGCGCGTGACCTTTTAAAATCATAAATTACCCTTCTCTCTTCCCTCTTCGTGTTCTCTCTTCTCAGATCGCTCGTGTCAGATTGCGAGCTGCCGAAGACGGTTTTCACGACTACTCTTCTGGTCGTCGAACTAAATCTTCATCATGTAGCCGATCGATTGCCTAAGGTACGCCCAATCGATCGACTATCACTTATTTCTGAAATGCGAGAATCACTGTTTCAGCCGATCGATCGTCTAGATTGGCTGATCGATCGGCGCCTGAATTGTCTTCTCCTTGCCCATTTTTTTAAGTAGCCGATCGATCGGCTGCTTCTTTAGACTTCATTTCATTTATTTTATCAGCCGATTGATCGCTAATTAGTAGGCGACCAATCGGCTTTTGGCCGGTTCCCTCGTTCTTTGGAGATGAATCAAATCCTCTTTAACTCCTCTTTGTATAAATATAACTTGTTATATTTCATCTTAACTGCAAACTTATATCAAAATCGTTAAATTCTTTCAAATGCTTAGAGAAAAACTTATCAAATCAAGTATAAACGAATGTAATTAAATGTGTAAAATACACACTTATCAATGACTGCCTTTTTATGGAAATTGTAGATGATGAGCACTATAAAAAATATACATGAAACTGCATCCCAAAGAGTTAACAAGAAGCAACCATTATCCTGCTTTTAAAATTATAGTTTGTAACAAAAAACAACAAGCAGTATGATGCTTGTCTTGCTTCTAAAAACATAGAATATTATGTTTACTAACCATCCTCATCACATCTTTGTCAGTTTTCAAGCGCCTCAATCCCTTCTGGAAACTAAGTTTAGGAATCTCATAAGAAAGAGTCTTTCATGCAGTGACTCCAAACTCCGCTAGCACGTCTTCAATCACCAACATGGACATTCGATCCCCTCGCACTTGGGGACAATTTCCTGCTTTCCACAGTTGTACATGAACCTCTCCTTATATATGAATTTTCCTTCAAAATTGAATTCTATACTAAAGTAATCTATATCTTTTATCTGTATTATTGAAAACAAATAGCAAGTCAACAAAACCAACCAAAGAGTTCAATATCAACAAGAAGCAATATCAACTAGCATATTAAAAACAAAATAGAGAGTTCGCTATCAACAATTCTAATATCAACAATTTCAAACAATGTACCAACAAAACAAAGCAATCGATTGTCATTTTCTAAATGGGGAAAAATCGATTGGGAAAACAAGGACCAATGTTCGACAGAACATGAACAATGTTTTCCCATTTTGAAAATGGGAAAACAAAGTTCAATGTTTGACAAAACTTACCTGAAATGACGATTTATGTTCGGGTTAGGGCTCACAATTTGTCTTTGACAGTAGGGCTCGTTTTCGACAGTAAACATTGAAAAATCTGGTACGCCCTAGCGAGGCGAATGTGTGAAGTCTTCGGCAGCTCATTATCCGGCATGAGCGATCTGAGAAGAGGGAAGCAGTCGATCGATCGGCTGATAAAATAAATGAAATGAAGTCCAGAGAAGTAGCCGATCGATCGATCGGCCAATCCAGACGATCGATCGCCCAAAATATATTTTGGAAGATTGAAGACACTAAAAAAGCCAATCGATCCACCAAAGTCAAGTGATCGATCGGCTGAAACGGTGATTCTCGCATTTCAGAAACAAAGGATAGCCGATCGATTTGCCGTACCTTATCGATCGGCTACATGATAAAGATTTAGTTCGACGACCATAAGAGTAGTCGTGAAAACCATCTTCGGCAACTCGAAATCTGGCACGAGCGATCTGAGAAGAGGGAAAACGAAGAGGGAAGGGTAATTTAGGATTTTAGAAGGCCACGCGCTTTGCACGTGATCAATTTAACGTGAAATTGAACGGAAATGTTTGAATTGCAAACGGCTATACGATAGGGTCTGATTGGATAAAAAAAAAAAAACCTTAGAGACCAAATAACAAATGACCCTATACGATAGGGTCTGAATTGAACTTTTCTCAAATAATTTACTAAAATTGCAATAAATCGTGCAAGCGTTAGAAAATCACGAAAGTTTTACAATATATAGACCAAATCATGGGAAGAGAATGTGGAAATTTGCGTGGTTTTCTAACATTTACACGATTTATTATAATTTAACCATAAAATAATTAAGTAAAATTACAATAAATCGTACAAGTGTCATAAAATTATAAATTTTTACCATATGTAGACCAAATCATGGGAAGAAAATCTGAAAATTGACGTGTTTTTCTAACACTTGAACGATTTATTGTAATTTAACCCTCAAATAATTAACTAAAATTACAATAAATCGTACAAGTGTTATTAAATCACAAATTGTTACCATATGTTGACCAAATCATGGGAAGAGAATCTAGAAATTTGCGTGTTTTTCTAACACTTGCACAATTTATTGTAATTTAACTATAAAATAATTAACTAAAATTACAATAAATCGTACAAGTGTTATTAAATCACGAAATTTTTACCATATGTAGACCAAATCATAGAAAGAGAATCTAGAAATTTATGTGATTTTCTAACTCTTACACGATTTATTGTAATTTTGTTAATTATTTTAGAGTTAAATTACAATAAATCGTGCAACTGTTAGAAAATCATGCAAATTTTCAGATTCTCTTCCCATGATTTGGTCTACATATGGTAAAAATTTCGTGACTTTATAACATTTGTACGATTTATTACAATTTTAGTTAATTATTTTTAAGGTTGATTTTTATTAGAAGATGGAGGGTTTAAATAGGGGGTTGGACCAGCCAGCCTCTCCTGGGAGGCCACTCCCCAGTTCGGTCTATAAAGTTTAAATTGTTTATTTTCAAAATTTTGAAATTTTGACCGATGAATAATAAATTTTGAAGATTTTTTTTTTAAAAAAAACTCATACTTTAGGATTTAAAATTAAAAAATAAAATCTCATGAAATATGAGATCGTCATAAGATGACTATTCTCAGTTTATCAGGTCAATATATTATGCTGTGGGAAGCTCCTAAATTTTTTATAAGTTTGAAAACATATCAAAAGTTTCATTTGTTATTTTTTTTTTTTTCCTTTTCCTATGTTTGGATCTTAATGTGAGTGTAAGCCTAATTAATGCCCATTGGATTGATGGTTAATGTCATGATGAGAGACACGTGACAAAATAAAGAGTAATCCAACTCAAGAACAGACTGAATCATCTTACTATTATCTTAAACATCTAAAATATCAACAAAAGATTCGATTAGTAAATAAAGTTAGGGCACAATAAAATAAATATGTATGTTCAAATAAAAACATGTTAAGTAAAAAATACACAGATAATATAAAAATCAACCAGCCATAAAAGTGGATACTTCATTTAGCATGATAACACGTATTAAAAAAAATATATTAGAAAATGATATTTGGTCAAACATAAAATAAAATCTTTGCCTCAACAATAGAAGTTCAATATTGTGTCGATCCCAAAGTCATGATTGAAATTCTATATTTTAAATCTCAAATTTGTAGTCTTAAAAAAATAACTAAAGAACAATTTAGTTGGTGGTTCAATTTGGGTCCAAAATAGATTCTGAAACGACCCAAAGAACGATTTGGTCGGAAATCAAAATCAGCCTCAAAACAAGCTATGGGCCGCGACCCTAACCAACATGAGCCATGGCCTTCGATGGCTGAGCCGTGACTCACCTATACTGAGTTGTGACTTGTGCATTCTTTCGCCCTCAACCAAAAAGGTCGAGCCGCAGCTTGGCCTCTTCTTTCCTAACTCCGGTCACTAGCTTTTCATCGTATTTTTCCGTTTTCTAGCCAGATATTTATCGAAATTACCCCAAATTTTTTGAAATGTTCAAAAGCATAATTCTTATCTATAACCCACGCCATTAACACCCAAAAATTCTATCTTCAAAACCATTCAAACAGAACAAGGGGGTGGTTTTTGGATTCGGCCTACCTCCTAAATTCTGAAGTTAAGAGTCCAATTTTTTGAGAAAATTCTATTTCTTTCCTTCCAACTTGCTTTCACAGAATTGATTTTCAGATGTCAATTTTAAATCCTTCAAACCCAAAATCAATCCTTCCATTACAAGTCGGAAATTTTCTTAAAAAAATAACGAAAACAACAGGATAACCCAAAGAAATTCTGCTCTCTAAGTAGGGGAAATAACCCCCGATATCCAGCAACCACATTCCCCGAAAACAGGAATTTAAAATTTGAATAATGTTTGGGTTAAGTTTGGTAATAAAACTACCATGCTTGAATTGTTCGAGAGATGTTATCTTGGAAAATTAAGTTACACAAGATCAAAGGTCAAATACACTTAATATGAATATGATAAATTTTAGTATAATTCGAAATCTATTGAACTACGACGGGTGAACTCACGTTGTAGATTCATTTAAGAATTGTTTTTTTGTGCAATTGTATCTTGGTATTTAAAAAACAATATTATCTGCCGCCCATCTGCGTAAATTATTGTGTTTTTTTTACAACTTTTCTGGAGGATTGAGTCTACAACAATCAGCCAGGCTAAATAGCAAATACCTGTTTTAAAGATATTTAGTGATTCATATTAGACTACTATTCATTTATAGTTAGTTTATGGTTTCATTGTACAGAATAGTTATGTTTCAGTTTCTTTTATCTCTTGGGTATATACATTGTAAGAGTACAATTTTTAAAATAACAAATCATCATTTTCTCTGCCGCCGTTTCACTTCTTCCTTCTCCTTCTCTGGTTCTACCCTTTCTGGTTTTACAGATTCATATCCAAACCAGCAAGATTCATATTCTCAACGTGGTATCAGAGCTAGATGGCGTCCCTAATCTCAACAGATCCGTCTCCCATCTCAACCATTTCTTCCTCCCCCTCTATCCCTCCTTCTTCCCTTCTACCACCCTTCCCAGCAGTAAATCAGACAATAACCATCAAGCTAAACTCCACTAATTACCTCGTATGGAAAACTCAAATCCTGCACGTTGTCACCGCCAATGGTATCGCTCATATGCTTGACGGTTCTTGCCCACCCCCTCCATCGTTTCTGGACAATCTCTCCTCCCAACCGAATCCAAAATACACAAATTGGCAACGGTACAATAGCCTCCTCCTGAGCTGGATCTTTTCTTCCATGTCCGAGGATTTGCTTCCCCAGTTCGTTCTTTTTCCGACCGCCAGCGCGGTCTGGGCCGCTCTCGCCAGTCGCTTTGCCTCCTCCTCATTGGAGCGCATCACCGAACTTCGAAATCAACTCCACTGCCTCACTAAAGACGGCGTTTCTGCAGCGACTTACATACACAAGCTAACCTCCTTCTGCAACACCCTTGCTGCGATCAGCCAAACCGTCTCCTACGAAGATCAACTTCTCTATTTTTTGGGTGGATTGGGCAGCGAGTACAATCCCTTTGTAACGTCTGTCTCTAATCGCGCCGACCAGCCATCGCTCGAAGAAATTTACAGCCTTCTCCAAAGCTATGATTTTCGGCTCGAAAAACAGAATGTTGCGATCTCCCTTCCGACGCCGACTCAATTTCAGGCGAATGTCGCCTATCAGCACTCGGCTCGTTCTCCTTGGAGCCCTCGGCCAAATGCTCCTCTTCGGCCCAGCTTCTCAACCGGGTTTCTTCCTCGCAGCTCCGGTCCGCAGCCTCAACTCGGCCCGTGGCGATCTGCTCGGCCCAACAACCAGCACCGGCCTCGTTGCCAGATCTGCAACAAGGTGGGCCATTCAGCCCTCAAGTGTTACCACTTGGCCTCTGCAGCCCAACACACCAACCCGCCTCCCCTCTCAACCCAAGCCAATCTAACCTATGCCCCGGCCCACACCTATACCCAGCCCACATTCACCCAACTCTCAACCCATACCCAACCCACATTCACCCACCTCTCCACCGACCCGACCCATCCCCAATTTGATCCTACCCCTCCCAGATTCTAGCCCCGAGCCCCTGCTTCATCGTTCAACCCAGCCGGCCTTCTGCCCACTCCGACCACGCCGTCGCCGGCCACCCCCTGTGTTTTAGATTCCAGCGCCACCCACCACTTCATGTCGGAACTCGAACTCCTCAGTCAACCTCAATCCCTCTCTGCTCCTTCTCACGTTGCCACAGCGCAAGGTACATCTCTTCCACTTTTCAATTCTGGTTCCTCTGTTATTCCGGCCATTGGCCAATCTCTTCAATTGCCCACTGTTTATCACACTCCACATTTGTCACAAAATCTGCTCAGTGTTTCGAAATTGTGTCAAGAAAACTGTGTTTTTGTTGAATTTCACCCAATGTATTTTTTTGTCAAGGATAGGACTACTCACCGAATCCTCCTCCGTGGGTTGCTCAGTGACGGCCTCTATCGCATTCCACCTACCGACACGCTTTTGTCCCTTGCTCCTCAGCTCAAGGATTCCCCCCTGTTTTGGATGCTCTTTGGCATAGGCGTCTGGGTCACCCTTCTCCAATTGTGTTGAAACAAGTCTTAGACTTTTGTAATTTAAAGTCCAAAATTTTTTTGTATCAACCATGTATTCCTTGTCAAATGAGTAAAAGTTATCAATTACCATTTCCAATTTCACAATCACATGCTCAATTTCCTTTTGATGTTATACATACTGATGTGTGGGGTCCTTCTCTAATTAAATCCATCACTGGCGCACAATACTTTCTTCTATTCGTTGATGATTGTACTCGATTCACTTGGCTCTTTCGATTAAAATTAAAGAGTGAAATGTTTACTACTTTTGTCCACTTCAATCAGTTTGTTAATACTCAGTTCGGTGTTAAAATCAAAACTGTCCAATCTGACTGGGGTGGTGAATTTCAGTCTCTCACTTCTCTCTTTAAATCTCTTGGTATTCAGCATCGAATTTTGTGTTCGTATACCCCAAATCAAAATGGTCGCGTGGAACGCAAAAATCGTCATGTCGTTGAAACAGACATTGCTCTACTCTTCCATTCTTCCGTCCCTCCTCATTTTTGGCCTTATGCTTTCCTCACAGCCACCAGCTTAATCAATTTATTGCCCACTCCGGTCTTAAATCACAAGTCTCCTTCTGAATGCTTGTTCCACAAAATTCTGGATTACCCTTCCCTTCGTGTTTTCGGTTGTCTATGTTTTCCTCTTCTTCGCTCGTTTAATAAACACAAACTTCAACCCCGATCCCTTCCTTGCGTATTCTTAGGCCCTAGTCCAAATCACAAAGGATTCTTATGTCTCGATCCCGTTGTCAACAAAATCTATATCTCTCGTCATGTCACTTTCGTTGAATCTCAATTTCCGTTTTCCTCTCTTTCAACACTTGTTTCTTCCCAAAACTCCTTTACACTTAACATCCCTTGCCTACCTCATCCTCCCACCTATACCAATCCGTCTACTCACTCATCTTCACTCTCACTCGTCCCTGCCCCTTCTCCAATCCCTTTCCATCAAATTGATTCCACTTCCTTACCCTCTTTTCCTTCAGCTATCTCCTCACCTCCCCATACCCTATCTGATCCCTCCCCTCCCCAAGCTCCCCACTCTTCCGCCCTCAATACCCATCCTATGACCACCCGCGCTAAATCTGGTATTTTCAAGCCAAAAGCCTTCCTCCTTGAGACCGTCCTTGAACCCAAAACCTTTTCCCAAGCGGCAAACGACCCTCATTGGCTCATTGCCATGAAAGAGGAAATTTTCGCTCTTTCCCAAACCCACACCTGGACCTTAGTTCCCCTACCTCATGGTGCGAAACTTATAGGCTGTAAGTGGGTCTTCAAGACTAAGCTTAATTCTGATGGCACAGTTTCTCGGTACAAGGCTCGACTGGTAGCTAAAGGTTATGACCAGACTGAAGGTATTGATTATGATGAGACGTTCAGTCTGGTTGTCAAACCTACTTCTGTCCGCACAGTGCTCTCTTTAGCTATCTCCTCTCACTGGATTATTCGACAATTAAGTATCAGCAACGCTTTCTTACACGGCGATCTGACTGAGAAGGTATACATGCAACAGCCTCCCGGTTTTATTGATCCCTCTTACCCGTCTGCTGTATGTCTCTTCCAGAAAGCTCTTTGCGGTTTAAAGCAGTCCCCGAGAGCCTGGTATACCAAATTATCCACAGCTTTAATCAATTGGGGTTTCTTGGCCTCAAAGTCGGACTCGTCACTTTTCATACGCCATACGTCATCATCCATCCTTATTATGCTTGTGTATGTTGATGACATTATTGTGACAGGTGACTCGCCCACTCTCGTAGCTCAGCTCCTCGCGTATCTACATTCTCAGTTCAGAGTTCGAGATCTTGGCCCCTTATCCTACTTCCTCGGTATCTCTGTCACTCGGACTACTACTGGTATGACTTTTTCACAATCACGCTATATATCTGAGCTTCTTCACAGGGCCAATATGGATTTGTTCAAGCCGGTCCCGACTCCTATGGTCGCTAAGCCTCCGTTATCTATGCACTCCGGGACACCCCTACAGGATGGTTTTCTATATCATAGCATAGTTGGAGGTCTCCAATACTGTTGCCTTACACGGCCCGATATTGCTTTTGCCGTCAACAAAGTCTCACAGTTCATGCATGCCCCCTCTGATGTTCACTGGCAAGCAATCAAGCGAATTCTCCGGTATCTAAAAGGCACTCCTTCACTCGGTATTTCCTTCACGCCTTCTACCTCTCATGACCTGACATGTTATACCGACGCCGACTGAGCTTCTTGCCCCGACGATCGGAAGAGCACCAGTGGCTTATGTATTTTTCTAGGTCCAAATCTTATCTTCTAGTCTTCTACCAAACAGAAGGTTGTTTCTCGTTCCAGTATTGAATCCGAGTATCGTAGTGTTGCCAACGGTGACGCTGAGGTTTTCTGGCTTCAGTCCCTCTTACAAGAGCTAGGTATCCTTTCTACCACCACACCCCTTATACTATGTGATAATCTGAGTGCCACATATCTTGCCTCAAATCCTGTGCTGCACTCAAAATCTAAACATGTAGAGCTTGATTTTCATTTCGTTCGGGAAAAGGTGCTCCACAAGAAGTTATCGGTCAAGTTCACTCCTTCATCTAATCAACTCGCCGATGCTCTCACTAAACCCCTTCCACCCGACTCCTTTAATCTCTTCTTGTTCAAGCTCTTCGGCTATCGCCCTTGATCTTGCGGGGGGATATTAGACTACTATTCATTTATAGTTAGTTTATGGTTTCATTGTACAGAATAGTTATGTTTCAGTTTCTTTTATCTCTTGGGTATATACATTGTAAGAGTACAATTTTTGAAATAACAAATCATCAATTTCTCTGCCGCCGTTTCTCTTCTTCCTTCTCTTTCTCTGGTTCTACCCTTTCTGGTTTTACAGATTCATATCCAAACCAGCAAGATTCATATTCTCAACGATTCAGAAGTTGTTGTCCCAATACAAAAGCAAACAAGAATTCATTTTTTGCCTTTCTTTAAATAGTTCAATAAAGAGGCCTTCATTAATACATCAATAATTTTGACAAAAAAAGCAAGAACCTAAAGCATTTGCACTAGTAATTTGCAGAAATTAAATTTACAATAAGAATAGTCCCATAAAGCTCACTTCCGAGCCTTCTTAATGGCGGAGAGTAATGTTAAACTGAGCGATAGTGTAACCAGTTGGAATGTCAAAGAAATAGTTGTTAGTTGTAGCATAGCCTTGAGCTAATCGGAATTTTCCTGTTCCGGAGACGACCGCCAATTCTCTGTTAGGATCGAATTGTCGGCTCGTTCCTTGAATCTCGATGGTACTTCCATTATAGGCCCGATTTGTGAACACAAGTGATAACAACACCAGCAGATTTCGGCCGTCCAACCCCGACACAACATACATTCCCTGAGCTCGGCCGACGACAGGTGCGTTAATATCCGGACCCATGGTCATTAAATTATCGGTGGCGAAAACTGTTCCGAATTTGGTGTAGTTCCACTCCTTTGCAGGAATGCCTGCGACCATGACAAAGGAAGCGTTTGGTCCATACGCGAAGTCCTGAAAATAAACTGTCATCTTGGTTTGCTTAGCTTCTCCGAAAGAGAAGGCCATGCAAAGAGCCAAGAGTAAGAAAAACTTGAGAGGAAATGTTGCAGCCATTGATTGTGTTTTGCAGACGTTGGGAAGAGAGCGAGCGACGTTGAAGGAGACCAAAGGAATTGAGAGGGCTGTTGTGTTGTGCAGAATCCAGGCTGAGTATGTTGTCTTTTATAACGTTGTTTGGAGCCAATCTGGCTGTAAAATGCGACTGCTTCTGCAAAACTTGAAGAGATTAAAATATTAATATCAACTAGTTGATTTTGTGGGTCAATCAGGGAAAGGGGTTTACTCGTTCCATTCCATTTTTCCTGCTGTTTTTCATAATTTGTTAAATTTGCGGGAAGTCCTTTTTACATAAACGCTTCGATTGACTCTCTATAAGGATATGAATCAGAAGATTTAAGAATACGTCAAATATCGATCAATTACATTGGAGAATACTTCAAAGCGTTCAATATCGTTGTTTAGACCTCTTTCAATAGTGCATATTCGATGCATCCAACCTAAAGTTTGAACAGTCCATAAATATTAACTAGGCTAATCTAATAATTTTAACAGCTAATGAAAAATAGCAAAGACAACTAATTAGGAAAATAGAAAATTATGTGCAACTTCATAAAGTTCCAAATTTGTCAAAAGTCTAAAAGAATATTTACAAAAAGTAAACGTACAGAATATATCAAACCACGTTAATATTATGTGAAAGTGAGAAAGTAAGTAAAAAAATCAACAAATTTTGAGTTTCTTCCACCACAATAATTGAAGTAATTTTCTATAGAATCTCTTTCATCCTCCCACTAAATGGGGATTAAGATGTAAATTGCGTTGACCGATTCATATTCAATCATTTGGATGAGGTGGTCAAGTCATGCTGTAGTTGGTCAAATCAAATGGAGCCAATGAAAAAAAACTTTCTTTGTCGATTATTGTATGTTGCCTCGATATCTGGTCCGTAATTAAAATAAACGTTTCTTTTAGGAATGAATTCAACTAGCCGTAATTAAATTTTGGCTAAAACATCGATTATGACAAACAGCATACTAAACATTGGATATTGCAATAAAAACAACTATGTTACCATGTGGTCGTAAATAACATTGGATATTTTAATAACACACTAAACATTACATTCTTTTAAAATAATACATCATCTTTTTACTTATTTTAAAATAAACTTCATCCTAACTAGGCCAGTTTCCAGCAGCAGCAACTATCTATGTCAAAATTGTACACTTCTGGTTAGAATTGTAGTAGTTTAGTTGAGGTTTAGTTTGTGCCTCATCATTTCTTTTTTCACTTCAATATACAGGTAAACAGATTGTACTTTCCAATACGATAAACACAATATTCAAAATCTATTAGTGAAATCTCTCTTTTCTCTTTGCCGTTGTTTCCTTCATCTTCTTTCTCATCTTCTTCTTCTTCTTCAACTGTAACAAACTTTCACATGGTATCAGAGCTAGAGTAGATGAAAGCCACAAGTTCTGTAACGACCTTTTTTTCCAGCAAGATATTGTCCGCTCTGGGAATTGGGCCCTAGCCCAATATCCTCCCCTCACGGCTTTGTTTGACGAGAACTTCCCGGAAGGTCACCCAACCTGGAATTGCTCTCGCCGAAGCACTTTTAACTTCGGAGTTTTTATGGGATCCGTTGCCAATTGTGCTCCAAAACGCGTCTTGCTATGATGGGAGGGTCTCTTTACATATGTTTCATTTCCACATACTTCCCCAAGCGATGTGGGATTGTGACGACCCCATTTTTACGACCCGTCACCTTCCGGTTTGCCCGCGCGGACTACTGCCATCCGGGTTCCGGTTCGTACAGCCATCGTACTCATACGTGCATATTCGGGTCATCACAATCACCCCCCTCGGGGGCCCAACGTCCTTGGGGGCCCAACGTTCTCGTTGGCCACATTTTCAGTTGGGTACAGGCTCTGATACCATTTGTAACGACCTCTTTTCCCAGCAAGATATTGTCCGCTCTGGGGATTGGGCCGCAGCCCAATATCCTCCCCTCACGGCTTTGTTTGGCGAGAGCTTCCCAGAAGGTCACCCAACCTGGAATTGCTCTCGTCGAAGCACTTTTAACTTCGGAGTTCTTATGAGATCCGTTAGTCAATTGTGCTCCAAAACGCGTCTTGCTATGTTGGGAATGGTCTCGTTAAACATATGTTTCCTTTCCACATAACTTTCCCAAGTGTCCCAATATCCTCCCCTCACGGCTTTGTTTGACGAGAACTTCCCGGAAGGTCACCAACCTGGAATTGCTCTCGTCGAAGCACTTTTAACTTCGGAGTTTTTATGGGATCCGTTGCCAATTGTGCTCCAAAACGCGTCTTGCTATGATGGGAGGGTCTCTTTACATATGTTTCATTTCCACATACTTTCCAAGTGATGTGGGATTGTGACGACCCCCTTTTTACGACCGTCACCTTCCGGCTCGCCCGCGCGGACGTACCGCCATCCGGGTTCCGGTTCGTACAGCCATCGTACTCATACGTGCATATTCGGGTCATCACAATCACCCCCCTCGGGGGCCCAACGTCCTTGGGGGCCCAACGTTCTCGTTGGCCACATTTTCAGTTGGGTACAGGCTCTGATACCATTTGTAACGACCTCTTTTCCCAGCAAGATATTGTCCGCTCTGGGGATTGGGCCGCAGCCCAATATCCTCCCCTCACGGCTTTGTTTGACGAGAACTGTCGAAGCACTTTTAACTTCGGAGTTCTTATGAGATCCGTTGTCAATTGTGCTCCAAAACGCGTCTTGCTATGTTGGAAGGGTCTCTTTACATATGTTTCATTTCCACATACTTTCCCAAGTGATGTGGGATTGTGACGACCCCCTTTTTACGACCCGTCACCTTCCGGCTCGCCCGCGCGGACGTACCGCCATCCGGGTTCCGGTTCGTGCAGCCATCATACACATACTTACACATCCGGGTCATCACAATCCCACATCGCTTGGGGAAGTATGTGGAAATGAAACATATGTAAAGAGAACCTTCCAACATAGCAAGACGCGTTTTGGAGCACAATTGGCAACAGATCCCATAAGAACTCCGAAGTTAAAAGTGCTTCGGCGAGAGCAATTCCAGGTTGGGTGACCTTTCGGGAAACTCTCGCCAAATAAAGCCGTGAGGGAAGGATATTGGGCTGCAGCCCAATCCCCAAAGCGGACAATATCTTGCTGGGAAAAGGGGTCGTTACAAATGGTATCTGAGCTTGTACCCAACAGGAAATGTGGCCAACGAGGACGTTGGGCCCCCGAGGGGGCTGATTGTGATGACCCGAATATGCACGTATGGGTACGATGGCTGCACGAACCGGAATCCAGATAGCGGTACGTCCGGGCGGGTGAACCGGAAGGTGACGGGTCGTAAAAATGGGGTCGTCACAATCCCACATAGCTTGGGGAAGTATGTGGAAATGAAACATATGTAAAGAGACCCTCCCATCATAGCAAGACGCGTTTTGGAGTACAATTGGCAACGGATCCCATAAGAACTCCGAAAGTTAAAAGTGCTTCGGCGAGAGCAATTCCAGGTTGGGTGACCTTCCAGGAAGTTCTCGCCAAACAAAGCCGTGAGGGGAGGATATTGGGCTATGTAACACCCGGTTTTACGGGTTTTTGAATTTTGCGCGCGATGGCATTTTTGTAAATAATCAAAATATGTCTGTTTTGCGAATCGAGTCTTTTAATGGAACCCTCATAATTAATATGAATTTTGGGAGAATTATGGGAATTTAAGAAAAACAAACCGAAATATAATGCTTAAGTTTCCGGCTTTGACCCTATAGTGATTTAATTCGTAAAAATAGTAAAATAAATCCGTTTGATGAACGGAATGTTTTATTAGAGCCCTAATAGTAAGTTAGAATTATTGGCGAAATAAGAAAGTTTTAGAGAAACCGAACCGATAGTCGATCAATAGGATAAACGAAAAGTTGAAATGAGGGACGAGCTTGTAATTTGCCAATCCAAGTCAATTAAAATGGCATTTCTTCTCCAGCCCTTAACGAAAATCGCAGAGCACTCCTCCCTGACGATTTTTCTTCTCCAACGGTGATTCTCCTTTTCTTCAACGATTCCTCCACCAATCGACCCGAGTTCTTCACGATTCCTTCTCCAAGCGGCATTCTAGGTTAGATTCTATTGTTTTTCAGCGTTAGTTTTCGATTTCTAGATCATTAAACGTTTAGGGTTTTGTTGGATTTTCGTGAAAATGAGCGGGTTATGTTAGAAAAGATTAGATATTGTTGTATTTACGATTATTAAGCGTTATTGGGAGAAATAATGGTATGTTTGGCGTGTTGGTTTGAAAAATCGGTTTTGGAGCTCTAGAAACCTCCATTAATGGAGGAATGTTAATTGTGAGCACAAGTTGCTCGACGAAATGGCCGAGAGAGAGATTTATTAGAATTTTAGGAAATTTTCTTTAGTTAGGAGATTCGTAAATTTTCCGAAAAAGTTTATGTTTGAGCTTGGTTTTTAATGAAGGACGCTATGATTGATTTAAGTGATCAAGCTCGAGACGAGGAGCTCGGTGTGTACAGGATGCGAGGTAAGTTCTCGTGATCTACTGTGGCCGATTGGCCTACACCCTCAGTTGGAATTTGTGTTGAGGATTGTTTGGTGCATTGTTTGTTTAATTGCTTTGGTTGGGTAGTTAGGGTTTAATTATTTTATAGGTTAAGTATTGTGATGTTTTGAGAGTGATTGTACGGTTTTGATGGTATGTTCGTCACGTATGCTTTATTATTCATTGAATTGCTCATGCATCACGTTTATTAAAATGGCATGAAAATGAATTTCGCATCGTTTTTATGAAAAAAGAAATGCATGTAAAGGCAAGTAAAGTATCACAGTAAACAACCATGACATGGGGTTATCGGAGATGAGGTTAAGACCTGGCGTTCCGTGGTGAGCAGGTTTTCCTCCCTTCAGATGGTGTGGGCTGTCTAACCGCTTGATGCGCCCTATCCATCTATCGAGCGTTTCCAATAACCATAGACTGACACGTATTGATAAATGAAATGACATGGATGATTTTCATTGCAAACATGATCATGCATATACATTTATGTAGAACTTGCTGAGATTTTTATCTCATAGGTGTCTTTGTGGTGTAGGTGACTACGAGCAAGGTGAGGATGATGTCCCTTTGTCTGACGGACCTGCAGCTTGAAGGAGGATGCTCGGGAGTGGATGGCGTAGGCGACGCGTATACGACCCGTGGGAGCATAGGTTAAGTGTTTTGGGTTGTTTTGGGTTTACACGGGTTGATGGGTGATAGAATAGAATGAAATATATAGAAAAACTTACTAGGATGCTTGGTAACTGGATGATGGGAAATTTGATATATTTTGACGTATTTTGATGATTTTGATTAGTTTCCGCTACGTATAGTGAATGTTGATGAAATAGAATGATTTTGATGTTTAGAATGATTTTTTGGGTGAAATAGAAATGAAGGTTGTAAATTGGATGAGTTTTGATGTTTTGAAGGTAGTTTGAGGATTTAAGTTAGAATTGATGTTTGGTGTTGGGTTTGGATGATGTTAGGTGGATTGTTCGGTTTTAGAGTGATCAACACGGTTGGTTTTCGTGAATTTTAGATATGTGTTCGGATACGTTTTGGGCTCCGTTTTAAGTCGATTTTTAAAGATTTTTACGGGAGGTAGAGTTGAGGGTGTCAGGAATGTGTGGGTAAATTTTCAAGTGATTTGGAGGTATTTTGTTTGGGAAAATATGAAGAAATATGGGAAAAAGTCAAAAAAGGTCAAAATGAGTGTTTTTAAGTGTTTTTGGTCGAGAAAAACCCGAGCCGGACCGATTGATGTGGCTCGGGGCGCGATCGGTCGAGGTCGGGGTGTTTTTGGACGAAGAAAACCCGAGCGTGCCCGATCGATCAGGCTCGGGTGCTATTGGTCGCGGCCGGGCACGCATAGGGCGCTCAGCGCGCGCATGGGCGCGCTGCCGGGCGAGCTGCCGGGCGCGCGCGCGGCGCCCAGCGCGCCCCACTTGACTCCAACATGGATTTTTTTTTAAATTTCGACTTTTCAAAACACGTTTTAACCCGACCTTTTACGATACTTTTTAAACGTATTTTACGAGCAATCCCCAAGTATTTTAGAGGATTTTAAGGACCCGAAAACCGAGTCGACAAATTTCTGAAAAATGATTTTAATCTCGTTTAGTGAATTAAACATTGACGAAGTTTATGCCCAACTTGTTAAAGCCTCTTTTGATGATTCTCGACCCTAGACGAGTCATTTTGGGTATGTTTTAAGTTAGAGCCAAAATGTCGATTGATGTGGATTAAATGCCCGAGTCCATTCTCCAACGAACGAACGAAAGTAAATGAAGGAAAATGAATGAATGAAAAGGAAATGGAAAAGATAAAAGAAAAGAAAAAAAAGGTTAAGTGAGAACGGGCGAGGGTAACACGTATGTATGGAGGTATGTACGCACGACACAGGTCGTGGCGGCAACGACGTGGGGTCGGGGTCATCACAAGTTCACCAATGGTGATGATTGTCCACCTCAAGACGGACCTCTACTCTTAGTAATTCAAGGAGCACTTCTAACCAAGGATACAATAGAGGACTGCTAAAGGGAAAACATTTTCCATAGTCGTTGTGCAGTTAAGGACAAAGTGTGTTCCCTTATAATTGATGGTGGAAGTTCCGTGAATATTGCTTCGCAAGAAATGGTCAACAAGCTAGGCTTGCAAACGGTCGAACACCCTCAACCATACAAGTTATAATGGTTGAATGGTAGAAATTGCATAAAGGTGAGCGAACAAGTAACCATTGATTTCCCCATTGGCAAGTATAAGGACTCGGTCTTTTGCGATGTAGTGCCAATGAAGGCAAGCTATCTTTTATTTGAACGGACATGGCAATTCAACCGTAAGGCGACCCACGATGGGTTTCTCAACAAATACACTTTGTAGTTTGGAGGTATAACAATTAAATTACTGTCTATGACTTCTGAGCAACTATCACTAGACAAAGCAATCCGCAAATGAGCAAAAAATAAGGAAACCTTTCTAAAGTCTAAACATGAGTTAAGAGTCTATTCTACACAAGGACACTCCGACATCAATTGGTATCAAAACCCTCTTTTTGAAGTAGTATCCGCTCTGCGATTTTCAATAATAACCAACGAACTTTGGGAAGAGGCAGTGGATGGAATAGAGAAGCCTTACATCTTGAGTGAAGAGTCAATTCTGGCATTTACCCTATCAAGGCAAGAAGAATTTTTGTGGAGAGAGCATCTTTGGGATCGGTAATATGATCATTAGTCCATTGTATTCCGCCCAAAGAGTTGATGATTGGTTCACCATTTTTAAAGGACTAGCCCAGTGGTCAAAACGGTATAAGGAAGATATCTCACATGTAGGATTCTGCTACTGTCGAAACCTTCACTTCACCACCCAGCAAACATCATTCGACATAGTTTTTGAATTCTATCATCTCATCCTTATCAACAAATTCTGTGGAAAAACTACCCACCCACCCAAAATTTGGAAATTATATCAAGAATGCTATTGATGGTTGAAAGGATTTCAACTCTACACCTTAATGGAGGACTACACCCTCATCATGTTCAAGTTTAACATCTTAGCAAGTTTAGTTGAGACCGTTGGTACTAATTTGGGAGAGAACATCATCGGAAAGAATCCAACCAATGGATTTGAGGCCAAATCCTCAAATCACCGGGAGAGGATGACATGCTTAGGGGCCCAATCACATGAAAATCCGATAAAGGCCCACATTTTATTTAATCTCTCTACTCATTACATGTTATCTTTGTAGGTATGAATCTATGGGAAGAATGCACATGGAAAGCTTGCTTGACGGTCATGGATCACCCCCTTCACCTTTTGACATGGAGTACCTCCTTGGAGAGCTTGGATTACCATGAAGAAATTATTAAAGCACCAGCTGGAGTATCAGAAGCTGGGATTTGTCTTCCGGAAGAGAACTCCATGTAATTTTAGCCTTTTTTCTTTTATTTGGCAAAGTCTAGGCCATTAATTGGACTTTTATCACCATTTAGACTTAGTCATGTATGGTGGCTTAATTAGGGTGACCATCACTTGGCCCATTGTGGAGTTATCACATGACCATCCCTACTTGGCCCATTACTAGGCTCATTTTGGAGACATCACTTGGAGCTTCACTTGACACCTTTTTGTGACATCACTTGGAAGATCACTTGGCACATTTGGAATCATCACTTGGAGCATTTGGAGGCACCACTCTATGAGGCATATTCGGCCCACTCTTTTGGAGTTTCATTTTCAGCCTATGGAGTTTCAAGCCCAAGGGAAGCCCAAGCTTGCATTTTCAACCTTATAAGGACATGTTAGTAAGCTCATGGATGGATGACTTGGCGCTATACCCACCATTGATCACTTTTGGGGGTGGCCCATCTTTCCACCATTGGATTTGTGCTTGTTTTATTTGTGCTTGTTAGATTTGATCTTGACCATCCACTTCTTTTTTGTCATCCACAGCCCTCATTACATCTTACTTTTGGAAACCCTAATCTAGCTTAGGTCTCTATATATAGCCTACTCTTTGTAATGGTTAAAAACTTTTTGCCAAATTTGAATAGAATTTTTTTTTCCTTTTGAGCATTGCTCTTGGAGTCCACGGTTTGTGCCAAAACCATGAAGGAGTGAGATCTCCATTGATATCCAAGCTAAAGATGTTTGAATATCTCTTACCATTCTTATTCCTCTCTCTTTGGAGAGCATATAGGTTGAAGAAGGCAAACCTTCCCCAAGGTGGTTGGTGTTTCTTTTAGGAAACACCAACCACGATTTTTCAAAGGGGTATCTTTCACCACGATTTTTCATCTATTTTTCGTTCATCTTTTCGCGTTGCCATTGTCACGACTTTTCTTCCTCACACACTTCTCTATATTTAATCTTTTTATCGCATTTCATTTCGACCTCATCTTCATCCTTATTTTTGCACAAATCCAAGAGCACACTATCACCCGAGCACCTTTAGTTCTTTGTTGGTTTTGAGCTAACTCTTTTTGGGGCTTAGCTCATCATGAACTGTTTTTATTTCATTATTGTACTATTTACTAAGCATTAGGCTTATAGTTTGACTTCTGTGATGTAGGTGAAGAGGAACTAAGCGGTGAGATACACTAGCATGTACAGGATTGAGGGACACAGTTGAAGGGGTACGTCCATGGCACAACCGGGTATTTGTTAGGGTGATTCTGACGACGACTAGTATGTTACGTTTTGGTTAAGTATGTGCTTAGGGATTTAGGGATTTAAGTGTTTTGATAAGACATATTTTGATATATGGGAATGTTTTGATTGTTTTGAATAGATAGGTTATATTTTGATGGTTTAGCGATTTGGTTTAATTATTTTGTCACAAATGTATTTATGATGGAAGTAGATAGGTTTTAATGAAAATGGTATGTTTTGGTTGAAGGTTGATGATTTGGTGTTGGTTCTAAATTGAGATGTTTTAGGTTATGTTTTCAGGAAGGAGGAAAAAGAAAGGGGAAAAAGAAGAACAGGGGCGATCAGTAGAAAGGGTTCCGATCGATTGCCCAAAGTGGGCGATCGATTGCCCCTATTCTAGCCTACAAGATCGGATCCCAGAAAGTGTGCCGATCAATCACCCAATTCGGGCAATCGATCGTCCCTCAGCTTGGAGAAAGGCGGGGTTCACACAGCGTGCGCACGAGGCGCGAGCGGTAGGCCCAAGGGGCACAAGCGGTAGGCGTGTGGGAAGTGCGAGGCGCGCGCGGGTAGCGCTCAGAGCGCGCGAGACGCGAGCAGCGCACACGGGTAGTGCGCAGTGCGCGCGAAGTGCCGACAGCGACGCTTTCCTGCCGAAGAAGCAGAGCGAGGGCCAATTGATCGGCTCTGGCACTGTTCATGTGAACAGTGCTGAGTAAAAAAAAATGTGTTTTACATATTTGGGTTTAACCCGGTCTTCCACGCACGATAAAGTCTTCTGCTATGCATTTGGAAACGAGTATTTCAGGTCAAAAAGAAAATTTTAAATTTTTGCCGATTTTAAAGTACGGAAGTTAAGGGTCGTCGCAGTTTATTTATAATGACCCCTCTTTTCCAATAAAATATTGTCCGCTTTGTAATGATCCGGGATTTGCCTATACTCGGGCTTAGATCCCCGAGGTTTGCCCTGCAATCGTACTCACGGATTTGTTTTCAATGAGGACTTCTCAGGTGGTCACCCAACTTGGTACTGTTCTCGCCCGAGCACTCTTAGCTTCGAAGTTCTGATGGGATCCAGTGCAATTGTACTGTAAAACGCATCTTACTTTTTAGGGAAGACATCTTTAACATATGTTTCATTTTCATCTTCCTTCAAGCGATGCGGGATTAAGCCCAACCCCCTCTCGGGTTGTCACAACAACATCTTGCCACCTTAACGCTTTTACAACAGTGGTTTAATGGTTAATTACCATTAAACTATTCTTATCTCTTGAAAAATACAATTTTGTCCTTCACACTTTAGTTTATTACCATAAAACCAAGTTTAATAAATCTTTAAACTCAATTAACCTTAACCTAATTCAAATTAGATAAATTTTAATCTAATTTTTATAATTAATCGAAATTTTTTTTCAGAAAAATTCAATTTTTATACATTTAAAATTTAACAGAGGCGATTGATCGATCACGGTTTTTACTTTTTAATGTATCCTTTCTTCAATCAAACTTCTCCAACGTATATTTATACATTATTTAAATATAAATATTCTCAATTACATTTTTTAATTTAAAAATTTGAACCATTTTATTGACAAAGGTCCGAACCATTATAGATGTGGTCAATCACTGTTGTCAATTTTGGTATACGAATATAATAAAATTTTCTTTTCAAGAAAATTTTATTATACCACGACTTCTTCTCATATAGTTTTGTCAGCGTATCCCAAATCTATTTGGCAGTTACCATTTCTGAGATACTTGACAAAATTTCATCTGCTAGAGCAAGATGCAAAATGACTATAACATCTTCATCTGTTTTGTTCCATTTTTCATTTTCAATGTTCGTCGGTCTGTCGCCGATGGCCATAGCACAACCATCTCTCTGCAATAGCGCCTTCAATTTTAATTTCTATAGTGAGAAATTATTTCTGTTGAATTTTGCAATTTCAATATTTCCCGTAATAATCACGAGGCTCTAATAAAACTTGTTGCAGATAAAAATTGATGGGAACTGTTAGAATTGGGTGTGACCCGAATTCTATATGGGCCAGACCGGTTAGGCCCATTTTAAAAATCTCATTAGGGTTTTGTTTTCTCTATAAATTGATGTAAACTAGAGTCACAAAACCTGCGGTTGTATTTCGATCTTCATAGTGATTTTTTCCTCTGCCCGTGGTTTTTTCCCGTAAGAGTTTTTCCACGTAAAATTCGGTGTCTATTGTTTTCTCCATTTTCTTTTTCGTATTATCGATCGTTCGTTTCAGGTGGATTAGGGCGTCTAATCCTAACAAGTAGTATCAAAGCTTCAGGTTGAAGTGTTTTTCGAAAATCAGGGTTTGATTTTTCGAAGGGTATCGATTGATTTCAGGTTTGCAATTTGGTTTGAGAAATTTGCAATTTTGGAAAAAAAAAAAACAACAACAACAAAGTTTTTCTTTTCTACTGTTCTTGCTTCGAAGAACAGAGAAGGAACACTCTGTTCTTCTTCACCAGCGAAGAACAGAGAGAGAGTGCCGGAGCCGAGGATAATAGAGGAGACACCGCTGACCTGCTCCGCCTCTGCTGAACCGTCCATCCGTCATCGCACCGAGAGCGCTGTCCACCTGTTCGCAGAACCGCCGGCGCCGCGAGAAGAGAAGTCTCTGTCTGTCGCCGTTTTGGGCAGAAAGAACCGACCACTGTCACTGTTCGATTCTCCGCCCGCTAAACTCGGCGATTCCACCATCGAGCCGGGGCAATTTGTAGCGCCAGGGAAGAAGAGGTCCAAACTCTTCCAAGGCTCTTTGTTCATTCAGTTTTCTGTGAAGAAGAGAGGGAGCAACTGTGTGCTTAGTGGAGATTTAATTCAAAGTTCGAATTTTTGGTTGAAGATCCAGTTTCAACAGTTGATTCTGAATTGGGTCGGTTCAATTCTGGTTCTTGAAAATTTTTTTTGGGTGCAATTTTGTGGAATTCTTTGGCTGATTAAGTGATTGGACAATATCGGTTTGGTGGGCAATTTTGTTGGTTTAGAATATTTTGTGGAATTTATTCTGATTTTTTGAAAGGGTAGTCACTGTTGCCGTTGCCGTTGCCGACCAGTGAAGAGAGGAAAGCCGCCCTCACTCAGTTCAGCCTCACCATTTCATTCGTCTTCCTTGTTTCTTTAGGGATAAAACAGGAACAAGTTTTTTGTGATATTTTTGGGGCGCAAAAATATCGATTTTGTTGGGAGGTTGAGATTTGAGGAAGATTTGGATGACGATTTGAAGATGTCATCATTGTGGTTTAAATGATTTAAACCTGATTAGCATTAGTTGCTAAGATGGCCCATCTGGGGCTTTTGTGGCAGATGATGATATTTTTAATATTTTTGAAGATTTGTTTCCTTGCACCGGAATTTCGAAGGTGGAGATTGTCAGAGTTCAGTGTTCTTGATTCGTTTTTGGGTTGGGCCGAGTAGCCCGTTGGATCTCTTATATGGAATTCGTGTCAAGGTGGAGATTGTTAGAATTGGACGTGACCCAAATTCTAAATGGGCCAGACCGGTTATGCCCATTTTGAAAATCTCATTAGGGTTTTGTTTTCTCTATAAATTGATGTAAACTAGAGTCACAAAACCTGCGATTGTATTTCGATCTTCATAGTGAGTTGTTCCTCCGCCTGTGGTTTTTTCTTGTAAGGGTTTTTCCACGTAAAATTCGGTATCTATTATTTTCTCCCTTTTCTTTTTCGTATTATCGATCGTTCATTTCAGGTGGATTAGGGCGTCTAATCCTAACAATCTACATCCTGAGTTCACTTGCGTAACCCAAATAGATTTCAAGTTATACTACAATTTATCATATTCATATTAAGTGTATTTGACCTTTGGTCTTGTGCAGCTGAGGATTCTCTCCCTACCTATAAATAGAGTCCTGGCAAAGAAAAAAGTAAGAGAGTTGAAGAGAGTTTCTCTTGTAAAAAGAAGAAGAGAAAATAGAGAGAATTTGTAGGAGAGAAAATAAAGAGGGTGAAAAAAAATATGTGAGGTACTTATGAGTACAGTGAGAATTTTAAGAGAAGTGATTTCAGTTAGTGAATATTTTCTAGAATATTCGATATTTAGAAAAATATTGTAAATCATATTTTTCATAGTGAGATCTTTCTGAACTCGGTCCCCAGATTTTTTTCCAATTTGAGTTTCCATTTAAAAATTCTCGGTATTTATTTTAGCAATTATTTCTCTTACTTATTAGCCGTTATAATTTTACAACGTGAGAAAATATTCATAGTATTTTTCAAATCGCATCTGCTATTGTTTTCCGTACCGCTTATTTGGTAGTATAATTGTACTGTGTAAGTAAGTTCTGTCTAGGAGACTGAATTTTAAGTGAGACTGTTTGTGTTCCCTTCAGCCTTTCCTAGGAACTTACTTGGAAATGTAATTTTGTCTAGGAGATTATCCAATACAGTCTTTCCTGTGAATTATTCTGATTAGTAATCTCCATCTATTACAGCGGTGACATTATTATTATTATTCCTGTTAAGATTAGACGCCTTAATCCACTTGAAACGAACGATTGATAATACGAAAAAGAAAAGGGAGAAAATAATAAACACCGAATTTTACGTGGAAAAACCCTTATGGGAAAAAACCACGGGCAGAGGAACAAATCTATTATGAAAATCGAAATACAACCGTAGGTTTTGTGACTCTAGTTTACATCAATTGATAGAGAAAATAAAATCCTAATGAGATTTTCAAAATGGGCCTAACCGGTCTGGCCCATATAGAATTCGGGTCACACCCAATTCTAACGTAGATTCATTTAAGAATTGTGTTTTTGTGTTTATAAATACATATAAATTAGCGCCTTAAAACTCAAAAATTGTATCATGATATTTAAAAAATAATATTATCTGCTACCCATCTGCGTAAATTTTGGTTTTGTTTTTTTACAGCTTATCTGGAGGATTGAGTCTACAACAATCAAGCAGGCTAATTTGCAAATACCTGTTTTAAAGATATTTAGTGATTCAGAAGTTGTTGGCCCAATACAGAAGCAAACAAGAATTCATTTTTTGTCCTCTTTAAATAGTTCAATAAAGAGGCCTTCATTAATACATCAATAATTTTGACAAAAAAGCAAGAACCTAAAGCCATTGCACTGGTAATTTGCAGAAATTAAATTTACAATCAGAATCGTCCCATAAAGCTCACTTCCGAGCCCTTCTTAATGGCGGAGAGTAATATTAAACTGAGCGATAGTGTAACCAGTTGGAATGTCAAAGAAATAGTTGTTAGTTGTAGCGTAGCCTTGAGCTAATCGGAATTTTCCTGTTCCGGAGACGACCGCCAATTCTCTGTTAGGATCGAATTGTCTGCTCGTTCCTTGAATCTCGATGGTACTTCCATTATAGGCCCGATTTGTGAACACAAGTGATAACAACACAAGCAGATTTCGGCCGTCCAACCCCGACACAACATACATTCCCTGAGCTCGGCCGACGACGGGTGAGTTAATATCCGGACCCATGGTCATTAAATTATCGGTGGCGAAAACTGTTCCGAATTTGGTGTAGTTCCACTCCTTTGCAGGAATGCCTGCGACCATGACAAAGGAAGCGTTTGGTCCATACGCGAAGTCCTGAAAATAAACTGTCATCTTGGTTTGCTTAGCTTCTCCGAAAGAGAAGGCCATGCAAAGAGCCAAGAGTAAGAAAAACTTGAGAGGAAATGTTGCAGCCATTGATTGTGTTTTGCAGACGTTGGGAAGAGAGCGAGCGACGTTGAAGGAGACCAAAGGAATTGAGAGGGCTGTTGTGTTGTGCAGAATCCAGGCTGAGTATGTTGTCTTTTATAACGTTGTTTGGAGCCAATCTGGCTGTAAAATGCGACTGCTTCTGCAAAACTTGAAGAGATTAAAATATTAATATCAACTAGTTGATTTTGTGGGTCAATCAGGGAAAGGGGTTTACTCGTTCCATTCCATTTTTCCTGCTGTTTTTCATAATTTGTTAAATTTGCGGGAAGTCCTTTTTACATAAACGCTTCGATTGACTCTCTATAAGGATATGAATCAGAAGATTTAAGAATACGTCAAATATCGATCAATTACATTGGAGAATACTTCAAAAAAGCGTTCAATATCGTTGTTAGACCTCTTTCAATAGTGCACATTCGATGCAAAGAAGATGCATCCAACTTAAAGTTTGAACAGTCCATAAATATTAACTAGTCTAATCTAATAATTTTAACAGCTAATGAAAAATAGCAAAGGCAACTAATTGGGAAAATAGAAAATTATGTGCAACTTCATAAAGTTCCAAATTTGTCAAAAGTCTAAAAAAAATATTTACAAAAAGTAAACGTATAGAATATATCAAACCACGTTAATATTACGTGAAAGTGAAAAAGTAAGTAAAAAATCAACAAATTTTGAGTTTCTTCCACCACAATAATTGAAGTAATTTTCTATAGAATCTCTTTCATCCTCCCACTAAATGGGGATTATGTAAATTGTGTTGACAGATTCATATTCAATCATTTGGGTAAGGTGGTCAAGTCATGCTATAGTTGGTCAAATCAAATGGAGCCAATGAAAGAGGACTTTCTACGTTGCCTCGACATCGGATCCGTAATTAAAATAAACATTTCTTTTAGTCATGCTTATCGCACACGAAGAGGTAAGTCCAGTCTAATAGGTTCTTATGTTACCACGACTTTCAACTTTCTTATTCCTAACTGCATGTTTTAAAAGTAGTTATAAAGCAATGTTGTGCATGTTTAAATTAATGCAATTCAATCCACCCATGCAATTGATATTTTAAATCAATGCGTTCAATTCAACATAAAATATCGTTTCAAAATTTTATGTTTTAATATTTAAAAAAAAAAATCAGAAATAAATAAATTTTAACAATTCATTGTCTAATTGGTATAAAAACGATATCAATTTATCATTTTCATTCATCTAATCTCGACCAAATCACAAAAATTTCTAAACCTATCCAGAACCAAGGCAGAAATGTAAACTATCTCCACCTAGTAATGCAATAAAACATAAACAAACTATTTTAACTGTTATATTTACTTATTGAATTGTCGGTTCCTTCACTTTAACCAAAAATCTATTTCGAATCTATCGATTTTTCCACCAAAATGATCCACTCAACGAGCTAAACAGTTTTCTTTAAAGGACGGATCGACAAAAATCACTTTTTCCCATATTTTTCTTCTATTTTCTCTTTTACTTCCCACGGTTCCCTCCCTCCCTCCTCTCTTCTTTCTCCTTTCTCTATTTTTTCTCTTTCTTCATTTCCATATAAAACCACAACATCTTGTCACCTTAACCCTTTTGCAAGGGTGGTTCCATGGTTAATTACTATTCAATTATTCTTATCTCCTGAAAAATACATTTTTGCCCTTCAAATTTTAGTTTATTACCATAAAACTGAGTTTAATAAATATTTGAACTCAATTAACTTTAATCTAATCCAAATTAGATAATTTTAATCAAATTTTTATAATTAATGGAATTTTTTTTTTGAAAAATTGAATTTTATACATTTAAAATTTAACAGGGGTGATCGATCGACCATGTTTTTCACTTTCTAATGT
This sequence comes from Begonia masoniana, assembly GCA_022432975.1. Taxonomy (NCBI): domain Eukaryota; kingdom Viridiplantae; phylum Streptophyta; class Magnoliopsida; order Cucurbitales; family Begoniaceae; genus Begonia; species Begonia masoniana. The sequence continues at coordinate 5,934,329 of CM039504.1, forward strand.
ATCATTTCTTCCATCCAACTTCTCCAACGTATATTTACACATTATTTAAATATAAATATACTCGATTAAATTTTTGAATTTAAAATTTCGAACCATTTTATTGACAAAGGTCCGAACCATTACAGATGTGGTCAATCACTGTTGTTGATTCTGGTATCCGAAGAGTAAAAAATTTTCTTTTCAAGAAAATTTTATTATACCACGACTTCTTCTCATATAGTTTTGTCAGTGTATCCCAAATTTGTTTGGCAGTTACCATTTCTGAGATACTTAACAAAATTTTATCTGCTACAGTAAGATGCAAAATGACTATAACACTTCATCTACTTTATTCCATTTTTCATCTTCAACGTGTTAGGATTAGACGCCCTAATCCACCTGTAATGAACGATCGAGAAAACCAAAAAAGAAAAATGAGAAAATAATGATCACCGAATTTTATGTGAGAACCCTAGAAAGGGAAAAAATCACGGGCAAATGAGAGAATCACTAATATCAAATTCAGTACAATGAGTTTTGCGACTCAAGTATCAATATATAGAGAAAATGTAAAACTCTAATATTGATATACGGGCACGACCTGGGCCAACTAGAATTCGAGTCACACCAAATTCTAACAAACTCCACCTTGACACGAATTCCACATGAGAGATCCACCGGGCTACTCGACCCAACCCAAAACGAATCCAGAACACTAAACTCTGACAATCTCCACCTTCAAGGAAATTCCGGCAATAAAACAAATATGCAAAACTTCATTAAAAATAAGCTCCTCTACCACAAAGGCACCAGATGGGCCAACTCAACATCCGATACTGTTCAAGTTTAAGCCCTGCTTAAACTTGAAAGACTTGCTTGAGAAGAAATCACATCTCCTCCTCCATGGTATCAATGAACTATCAGGGTTGTCGCTACGAACTGCATCTAAACATGTTGAAGACTCCACACGGGAATCGTTACTCTCGAACACATTTAATGTATAACCCACAGTATCATCATATCGTCCCAGAGTTTAAACCTTCCACATGGTTCTGCCTTTGACGATATCATTCTGACGTGAATCTGAAACTGATAACTGAACATCTGTAATAGGCTAACTCACCGGCTCTGATATTCCCATAGATCCCAACCTGAACTTCACCTGAGAATCTTACTTCTTCCGAGTCTTCTTAACCTTTCTCTTTGAAGGTGAATTCGTAAACTTTGCAGCCTTATTAACCACCACATTTACTGTGGAATCCGCGATCTTCGCGTGCATCACATATAAAGAGGAGCATTTTTCTCCTCTCGCCCCAATCAATGAACCTCTAGTAAGCTTCCATTTTCCATCACGAAAGGTGTTGTCAAACCCTTCGTCATCAAGCTTGCTAGTCGAGACCAAATTCTTGCGGATGTCAGGGATGTGCTTCACACCTCTCAAAACCAAGGTGTTGCCGATGTTGGTTTCCAAACGCACATCTCTCATACCAATGGCTTTTGCAACGTCACCATTTCTCATCCTCACACTTCCAAAGTCACCCGAAGTGTAGGACGTAAAGAAATCTTTCCGCGAAGTGGCATGTATTGAAGCACCACTATCGATCATCCAACCTGTATCTTGGCAAGTGAAATTTACGACATCCTCGTCGTATACACTAAAGAACTCTTTGGTGGCTGTGCCTACCTCATCGTCTGTGTCACTCTCTTCGGACATCTTTCCTTTCCTTTGGCATTTAGATTCTCCTGAAGAAACTTATAACAAAATCTCTTTATGTGTTCTTTCTTGCCACAATAATAACACTCAAAGTTGGCGTGTTTTCCGAACTTTCTCTGACTTAAATTTCTATTACCTGGACCTTTACTTTGACTTCTGCGTCTATTTTCAACATTCAGAGCTGAGCCTGTCGATGTTTCACCAGAATCGATCTTACGAACCTCCTCGACAAGAATACGATCACTCACATCGGTGAATACCAGTTTAGCACTTCCAACTAAGTTACTAACTGCTGCCCTCATAAGCTCTCAGCTATTCGGTAGAGACGCCAACAAATTTAGAGCACGAACCTCATCCCCAAAATAAATTTCCACATATAACAATTGATTTACAATAGTATTGAATTCATTTAGATGTGCTGCGACAGAAGTACCATCAATTAACTTCAGATTAAAAAGTTTCTTCATAAGAAATACTTTATTATTCACGGAGGGTTTCTCGTACATATCAGATAGAGCCTTCATTAGTGATATGCCCACGGCCCCGATTCCGAACACGAACCAAGGTACTTATTTTTAATTATTTTATCTAGTAATTGGTTCTTGAGTTTTGTAGGGAAATGTTTCTATGTAGTTTGGAAAATGATTCAAGAAGAGGGAATTTGTTTTCCCTTGTCAAATATTGTAACCAAGCTTCTATTATTTTTAGAAATGTTTGTAGGATTGAGATTGTCTAAGAGGGGAGGTGAATTAGACCTTTTTAATTTTTCTTAAACTAATCAGCAAGCAAACACAATAATACAAATAACAGAGAGAGAGAGAAAAAAAAATCGACACAAGATTTTTTACGTGGTTCGGCCAAACATTGCCTACATCCACGCTTCAAGGTTCACCCCTTGAAGATCCTTAACCTTCTCCTCAGTGAGAAAAAAAAACAGATCGGAATTCCGGGCTCCGATCAACTGCCTTTACAATTCAGGATTGAACTTCACGGGCGTCAATCCACTCCCTTATACAGATTGTAGAGTTTGTAAATTGTAGGCACATACTACACTCTCACAAGGATTAAATATCAAGTTAATGTCGAGAGGTGTAGAAGAAATACAGAGTATAAATGATTTTGCAGATTAGGGCTTAAGAGTAAAATTCGCAAAAGTTGGATCTTCGTGCTCTAACCTCGGCTTAAATACACTGTAAGTTAATCGGCTCTTGACTTCAATGCTTCTCATCCAACAATGGAAACTTTGTTACCGTTGGAGCAGCTTTCGTACAATTTCAGGTAGCCGTTGCCGTCTGTAGTTGTAAATCGTCGTTGCCATTACTGTTCTGTATTTAAGACTGAAAACAACGTAACTGTAGCTTCGCGCTAATTTTGAATTCTGGCAGAAGACAATGTTGTTTTGGTCTTGAACCACCATCGGTGGATGCAACTTCAAAAATGTTGAACTAGCATAGGATGATGAGTCTCTAAAACGCTAAAACGGTGTCGGATGATGAAGCTTTAACATGTTGAACCGGCATAGGATGATAAAAGCTTTAGACGTCTTCCGGCTTTGTCGTCTAGCGAGCAGTGGAGTTCTTCTTCGAAGTCATCCGCCTTGTCGTTTAGCGAGCGGTGGAGTTCTTCTTCGAAGTCATCCGCCTTGTCGTTTAGCGAGCGGTGGAGTTCTTCTTCGAAGTCATCCGCCTTGTCGTTTAGCGACCGGTGGACTTCTTCATTTCACTTATCCGCCTTTGTCGTTTAGTGACCGGTGGACTTCTTCATTTCACTCATCCGCCTTTGTCGTTTAGTGACAGGTGGACTTCTTCATTTCACTCATCCGCCTTTGTCGTTTAGTGACCGGTGGACTTCTTCATTTCACTCATCCGCCTTTGTCGTTTAGTGACCGATGGACTTAGGTATTTTTAAACAGATTCCACACCGGTTATTCTATTTAGTCCTGTACACTTAATCATATGCACTAGATAACTAAAATACCCTTTTCAAGGGCATTTCCAATTGATTAAAATCCTTGCATAAATCATTATTCTCATTTAATAAACATAGTCAAATTATATATTTAACATTCAAATACATCATCAAAAACTTAGTTAGACTTAAACACTAATTAAGTCAACAATCTCCCCTTTTTTGATGATGACAACCTATAAATTTGATTAAGTATAACTCTCCCCCATAATCCTAGCTCCCCCATAGCAAAAGCATATAATCCAGAAACAGACACGGAGCATACCAGATTTTCAAAAACATACAGATATCCAGATTTCCAAAATATGCATACACAAATCATAGTAACTAATTCCACATGCATATCCATCATCAATCAAACATCAATCAAATATATTCTCCCTCATTGACATGATCAAAAACAAACAGAGAGAATCAGCAGAAGCATTGCATTCAACAAAAGAATATCAATAAGTAAAGGGCAGAGTATTCCACAGTAGATTACCAGTACAGATGAAGAAAAGAAATGGACAAAAAAAAAATTCCTATTGACAGGAATCTAAAAATTTCTTCCAAAATGCATTGATGATCCACGAGTCCACTTCAAGGTGCGGGGAGAAGTAAGCATCCACGAGGGCTTGAAGGGAGTCAAGATCATTAGGAAGTGGTGCTTGATAGACTACCAGATCCAGACAAGGAGGAGGACGTGGAGATGTGTCTGGAGAGACTTCCAAGTCCATACATGAAGGGTGGTCCAGTTGAGGAGCAGAGGATGATGGCGCGACAGAGGGGCCAGCAGAAGAAACTTCCATAGGACTGGCTGGCTCAGGTGAAGATTCACGAACAGGAGGAGCAACAGGAATAGAGAAATGGAGTTCTGCCTCCTGAAGAGCTAAAGGTGTTAAACGAACAGAGTCTTCAAGAACCTGAGACTGGCAAAGCGGAAGAATGAGGTCTTCTGAACACGCCTCCGGGAAAGAAGGAGGGCTAGATGGTCCTGGTAGTAAAGCCTCAAACTGAGACTTGAGCGATTGATGATTCAGGGCTGCAATTTCCTTATGTCTGTCCATTTTCTTAGACAGCAGATCAAGTCCAGTATCCAACGCGAAGCCCATGTCCAATTTGATTTGGCTCAGTTGTTTATCCATTTGCTCCTGAACAGAAGTGATGGCAGTACCTAAGCTGGCTATGCTGGACTGCAAGGCATTAAACTGATCCTCACTTATGAAAAATCTCCTCTGATAGGTCTGAGGAGTTGCAGGAGCAACTGAGGGGATTGGTGAAGAGACGTGGACTGGTGGAGCTGGTAGAGCTAGTGGAGCAGGTTGGACAGGAGAGGGAATATGTAGGGTATGTGGTGGTTCAACTGATGGAGAAAGTTGGACTGGTGAAGAAGGTTGGACTGGTGAAGGCAGAGAGGGCAACAACTGTGTTGGTGGAGGGGAAGAGGGTTCCTCTGGAATTAGAGGGGACATAGAAGGTAAAGTGGAATAAGCCACTGATGTAGGAGGTGAACGAGGAGGAGGAGAGGAGAGAGGAGGAAGGCGAGGAATAAGAGGAGCTAACATAGCCTCAAAGGGATGAGCTAGAGAGGAGGAAGCAGGGGGTCTTGGCATTGGTGGTGAAAGGTGGGAGCGTGAGACCAGAGAATGAGGAGGGGAAATATCAAAGGCAGGGATCTCTGAGTCACCACCTCCTTCTTGCATAGAGGACTCTGTATCCAAAGGCAATTTCCTTTTGCCTTTTCTGACAACTTCTACCGTTGCAGCCCTCTGCTTGGACTGATCCAATACAAACTTCTCTTGACGTGTTCTCTTAATTCCCATCCTGGACAAGGTGGATTTAGAATAATAACTGGATGGTTTGAGACAGGAAGGATCCTCATCCTCTTGAAATTCAACCTCAAATTTCTGAAAGATCTTCATAAGAAGGAGGTTATAGGGAAAAGATGTAGGCCCTGAAGAAACACTCTAAATCATCCTTCTCAGAATAATATATCCTATATCAACCGGGGTCTTTTGATAGAAGGCAAAAAGAATAACAAATTCTATGCAACTAATATCATCATAATGACCACCCTTAGGAATGACATTATAACATATCATCTGATGGAGAAGACGAGCTCTAATAGATAAATGTCTGCTCTTTAAGGAATTGAGAATATTGTGTTGGTCTAGAGCAATCTCTTTCAAGAATTGTTCACCATCAGGAGTTCTAAGAAAAGGGGGTTCTTGCCCAATTGAAAAAATTTTGGGATGTTGATCGAGATGGGGACTCCCCAGTAGCTCATTTATGGATTGGGAAGTTAGAACTATGCGTTTTCCATACACATAGCTCGAAATGGTTGATTGGTCAGAAGGATAACTAAGATTGGCATAGAACATCCTAATGGCAGTAGGGTAAAAGAAAGATTCAACTTCAAACAACCCTATTAATCCAATGTCAGTCAAGGGTGCTACTATGTTTAAGGCAACTAACTCGTCTGGAACAATACCACGACTTGGAATCAATTTATTATCCTTAAAGTTGTCGTGATACCTGACTTCAGCGGCCTCATTGAGGAAATAGAGCGACGGCCAACTATTCGCTCGAGGAATCACTCGTGGTGGACGAGCAGTGGTTTTGGCTTTCTTTTTCGCTGGCTCAGCAACTGCTCGAGATGAAGAGCCCAGATGATCCATTGGAAAGGTTCTGTGAAGAAAACCTAGAGAGAAAGGGTTGAAGGCAGAGGTTTTTCTGAAAGAGCGCGAAAGATGAAGCGTTTCTGAGAAGTAACTAAGTTTAAAAGAATAGAACCACGCCCGACGAGATGAAGTCGCACGTGTAACAACGATATCACCCGATGGGTGACACGTGTCTTCAGATTAGAAAATATGTCATTCGATACAAAGACATCATCCGGTGAATAGTAAGTGACCGAGCGATGTAAATAACATAGGCAGAGAGAAGGAGAGAACCTTAACTTTTCTCACATTTAATAAGCCTCAATCTTATTCTAATCCCACAGAAGGTTTTCTTATCCAACGGCTTTGTAAAAATATCTGCCAACTGATCTACAGAATTTACAAACTCTAAGGATATATCACCTCTTTGAACATGATCACGGATGAAGTGATATCTAACATCTATATGCTTGGTTCTAGAATGCTGAATAGGATTTTTAGAAATGTTGATAGCACTGGTGTTGTCACACCGAATAGGAATCCTATCATAAAACAGATTATAATCTTCCAAAGTCTGTTTCATCCACAGCATTTGTGCACAACAACTGCCTGCAGCAATATATTCACTCTCAGCAGTTGATAATGCAACAGAATTCTGTTTCTTAGAATACCAGGAGACTAAAGATTCACTTAAGAACTGACAGGTGCCACTAGTGCTTTTTCTATCAACTAGACTACCTGCATAATCAGAATCTGAATATCCAATCAGATTAAAAGAAGTGCCCTTTGGATACCATAATCCTAAATCATAAGTCCCACTCAAATATTTGAAAATCCTTTTTACAGCAGTTAAATGAGACTCCTTAGGGGCAGCTTGAAATCTAGCACATAAACAAACACTGAAAAGAATATCTGGCCTACTTGCAGTCAGATATAACAATGATCCAATCATACCACGATATTTCTTTATGTCCACATTTATTCCATTTTCATCTTTATCCAATTTAGTTGTGGTACTCATGGTAGTCTTAGAAGACTTAGAAGATTCTAATCCAAATTTCTTAAGAAGTTCCTTGATGTATTTTTCTTGACAGAAGAAAATTCCATCAGGAGATTGACTAATCTGAAATCCTAAGAAGAATTTTAACTCCCCCATCGTACTCATTTCAAATTCACTTTGCATGAGGGAGGAAAATTCATTACACATGTTGACATTAGTTGATCCAAAAATAATGTCATCGACATAAATTTGAACTAACAAAATATCCTTATCTTTTTGCATGGTAAATAGAGTTGAGTCGGTGTTACCCTTTTTGAAATTCCTTTCCTCAAGGAAGTTCCTCAACCTATCATACCAAGCTCTAGGAGCCTGTTTAAGACCATAGAGAGCTTTCCTTAATTTATAGACATAGTCGGGTTTGTCAAAAGCTTCAAAACCTAAAGGTTGCTCAACATAAACTTCTTCTGTAATATAACCATTTAAGAATGCACTCTTTACATCCATTTGAAAGAGTGTGAAGTTTTTGTAGCAAGCAAAAGCAAAGAGCATCCTAATTGACTCTAATCTAGCTACAGGGGCAAAAGATTCCTCAAAATCAATACCCTCTTCTTGAGAGTATCCCTTAGCAACTAGTCTAGCCTTGTTTCTCACAACAATCCCATTTTCATCCAATTTATTCTTATAAACCCATTTGGTTCCTATAATGGGATGATCCTTAGGCCGTGGAACAAGTTCACATACCTTGCTCCTTTCAAATTGATTTAGCTACTCTTGCATAGCTAAAATCCAATTCTCATCATTCTCGGCCTCTTCAAACTTCTTAGGCTCTACTTAAGAGATAAATGCCACATTGGCACAGAGATTCCTAAGAGAGGATCTAGTCTTAACTCCTAGAGAAGGATCACCTAAGACTTCATCTATTGGATGGTTTCTTATATACTTCCAATCTCTTGGAAGAGCAGGATTTTCATCCTTGACAGGAACAATATCTAGGGAAGTAGAAGAAAGTTCTAAAGGTTTTTCTACTTGATGAGGATCACTAGGCTTTTCTAAAGAAAAACAATCCAGTTGATTATCCAAAGTATCATCCTCATCCACATTGATTGTGGGCTGAGGGGACTCATCAAAGTTAACATGTACTGATTCTTCTACCACTAGAGTTCTCCTATTGAATACTCTATATGCTTTACTGGAAAGTGAGTAACCAAGAAAGATTCCAAGGTCAGATTTGGAATCGAATTTTCCTAAGTTATCCTTAGTGTTGAGAATAAAGCATTTACTACCAAAGGCTCTAAAATATTTAACAGATGGAGTTTTTCCATGCCAAAGCTCATATGGAGTTTTCTCAAGAATAGGTCTTATAGAGACCCGATTTAGCACATAACAAGCAGTAGCAACAACTTCAGCCCAGAAATATTTAGGAAGAGAATTTTCATTTAGCATGGTTTGGGCTAGCTCTTGGAGAGACCTATTTTTCCTCTCAACAACACCATTTTGCTGAGGGGTTCTAGGAGAGGAGAAATTGTGCTCAATTCCATATTTGAGACACAAGAGTTCAAATATCTCATTTTCAAATTCACCACCATGATCACTATGAATAGCAACAATGGTGAGCTCCTTTTCATTTTGAACTCTTTTCCTAAAACTAGAAAAGGTATCAAAAGTCTCATCCTTAGACTTCAGAAAAAATACCAAGGTGAATCTGGAGAAGTCGTCAACAATGACATAAGCATAGAAGTTGTCTCCTAAGCTTGCTATATTAGAAGGACCGAAGAGATCCATGTGAAGGAGTTGGAGAGGCTTAGAAGTTGAAATTGCATTCTTCGATGCAAAGGAACTCTTGATCTGCTTACCCATTTGGCAGGCATCACAGACCTTATCCTTCTCAAAGGATATCTTAGGGATTCCTCTAACTAAATTCTCCTTAGTAATCTTAGCTAAAGTATCCATCCCTACATGTCCTAATCTCCTATGCCAAATCCACGAATCATGGGAAGAATTAACAGCAAAACATTTCTCATTATCACAAACGATATTATCTAAGTCAATGATATAGATATTCTCTTTCCTGAAACCAATAAAGAGAACCTTGCAATTGGTTATATCCTTAATTATACAGGAATTTTTCTTGAAAACTACTTTATAACCCTTATCACATAATTGACTGATGCTTAGTAGGTTATATTTTAAACCTTCAACTAACAGAACATTTTCTATAATGAGGTTATCAGGATTACCTATGTTGCCAATGCCAACAATTTTACCCTTCTGGTTTCCACCAAAAGTGACGTTTCCTTTCTTCTTGTTGACAACAGCAAACATGGATGCATCTCCAGTCATGTGCCTAGAACAGCCACTGTCCAGGTACCACTGATTCCTTATTGGAGACACATCATCCTGCAAAACAAAGATCAAGTAGTCTTCTTAGGTACCCAAATCTTTTGGGTCCTAGTGTTAGTGTTAGGTCTGGTTCCCTTAGGAACCCATTGAAGTTTCTCACCTGACTTCTTACCTAATTTCAAGGGACATTCATATGATTTATGTCTTATCTCATTACATGCATGGCAGGTAGAAGATTTAACAAAGAAATTCTTAAAAACTCTCTTTTTATTAGGCTTGTCATAACCTAATCCTGTTCTGTCAAAATTTACTCTCTGACTTCCTAATAACATCTTAAATAACTTCGTGTCATTAGTAAATTTCAGAATAATATGATTCAAATCTTCGTTTTTGCTTTTAAGCTCATCAATCTCCTTGACATGCAGATTACACTTCTTAGTATGCATTTCTACCATGTTTGCATTTTCCTTTTTCAACAGGTTATATTTAGTCTTAAGCATGCCGAACTGTTTAACCAAATCATTAAATGCATCTATTAGTTCACCATCTTCATTATCACTTTCACTATCACTTAAAATACTGGAAGAAAAAGAACTAACCTTATCCTCATGTGCCATGAAGCACAGGTTGGCTACTTCCTCATCTTCTGATGAAGATGTGTCACCTTCACTGTCATCCCAAGTGGCCTTCATAGCTTTCTTCTTAAACTTCTTGGGATACTTCTTTGCCTGTGGACAATCTGCCTTCATGTGGCCAGGCTTGCCGCATCCAAAGCAGGTGATTTCCTTTTCCTTTTGTGATTTTTCAACCTTTGGAAATCTCCTTCCTTGCATTCTTTTTCTCTGGAGGAATTTACTGAACCTCCTTGTAATGAGGGCAATATCTTCATCATCTTCTTCTTCCTCCTCAGATTCTTCTTGTTTGCTGGAGGAAGCTTTCAAAGCAATATCTTTCTTTTTACCGATCTCTTTTTCCCTTAGATCTTCCTTGTCATTGGCTCTCATTGTGATCTCATGTGTCATGAGAGATCCAATGAGCTCCTCAAGCTTTAAAGCTTTGAGATCCTTTGCTTCCTGAATGGCAATCACCTTTGGTTGCCATGCTCTCGGTAGGCATCTCAGAAGTTTCCTTACCTGTTCTTCACCTGAGTAAATCTTACCAAGAGCTTTAAGACCATTAGTGATGTTAGTAAATCGAGTAAACATAGAACTAATGGTTTCTCCTTTTTCCATGGAAAACAGTTCATATTCATGAACTAACATGCTCAATTTACTCTCTTTAACTTGGTTTGTGCCTTCGTGTGTGATCTCTAATAAGTGCCAAATTTCTTGAGCACTCTCACACCCTTGTACTCTATTAAATTCGTTTCTATTTAGAGCACAGTACAAGGTGTTTACTGCCTTGGCATTAAGACTCAGATTTCTCTTACCGGACTCAGATAATTCAGTAGAGTCCTTAGGGATACTTTTCCCATCTACAGTTTTCATGGCCTTAAAAGGACCATTCTCTATAATACACCAAGTCTCATAGTCTATGGCTTGAACGAATATTTTCATTCTAGCCTTCCAATAAACATAGTCACTACCATCAAATAAAGGAGGTCTATTTGTAGCTTGACCTTCTATGTGTGTGAAGTTAGTGTTGGATGCCATTGTAGATATATATTTCACAGATTGTTTAAGCCCAAACTTAGACAGTGACAAACCTAGCTTTGATACCAATTGTAGGATCGAGATTGTCTAAGAGGGGGGGTGAATTAGACCTTTTTAATTTTTCTTAAACTAATCAGCAAGCAAACACAATAATACAAATAACAGAGAGAGTGAGAAAAAAAATCAACACAAGATTTTTTACGTGGTTCGGCCAAACCTTGCCTACATCCACGCTTCAAGGTTCACCCCTTGAAGATCCTTAACCTTCTCCTTAGTGAGAAAAAAAACAGATCGGAATTCCGGGCTCTGATCAACTGCTTTTACAATTCAGGATTGAACTTCACGGGCGTCAATCCACTACCTTATACAGATTGTAGAGTTCGTAAATTGTAGACACAGACTACACTCTCACAAGGATTAAATCTCAAGTTAATGTCGAGAGGTGTAGAAGAAATACAGAGTATAAATGATTTTGCAGATTAGGGCTTAAGAGTAAAATTCGCAAAAGTTGGATCTTCGTGCTCTAACCTCGGCTTAAATACACTGTAAGTTAATCGGCTCTTGACTTCAATGCTTCTCATCCAACAATGGAAACTTTGTTACCGTTGGAGCAGCTTTCGTACAATTTCAGGTAGCCGTTACCGTCTGTAGTTGTAAATCGTCGTTGCCATTAATGTTCTGTAGTTAAGACTGAAAACGACGTCACTGTAGCTTCGCGCTAATTTTGAATTCTAGCGGAAGACAATGTTGTTTTGGTCTTGAACCGCCATCGGTGGATGCAACTTCAAAAATGTTGAACCGGCATAGGATGATGAGTCTTTAAAACACTGAAACGGTGTCGGATGATGAAGCTTTAACATGTTGAACCGGCATAGGATGATAAAAGCTTTAGACGTCTTCCAGCTTTGTCGTCTAGCGAGCGGTGGAGTTCTTCTTAGAAGTCATCCGCCTTGTCGTTTAGCGAGCGGTGGAGTTCTTCTTCGAAGTCATCCGCCTTGTCGTTTAGCGACCGGTGGACTTCTTCATTTTACTCATCCGCCTTTGTCGTTTAGTGACCGATGGACTTCTTCATTTCACTCATCCGCCTTTGTCGTTTAGTGACCGGTGGACTTCTTCATTTCACTCATCCGCCTTTGTCGTTTAGTGACCGGTGGACTTAGGCATTTTTAAACAGATTCCACACCGGTTATTCTATTTAGTCCTGTACACTTAATCATATGTATTAGATAACTAAAATACCATTTTCAAGGGCATTTCCAATTGATTAAAATCCTTGCATAAATCATTGTTCTCATTTAATAAACATAGTCAAATTATATATTTAACATTCAAATACATCATCAAAAACTTAGTTAGACTTAAACACTAATTAAGTCAACAAGGTTTTATCTTATTTTGTTGGCAAATAATTACCATATATTTTATGGCTTTAATTGCCAAGTTATTTTAGTAAGACAAACATTTAGTCTTGTAAAAGGCATGCATGCCTTAATATATTTTGTAGCACTCAATTGCTCAAAGGAGTTGACCAAAAGAATGGAGCAAGAGAAGGTCAAGAGGAGCTGCCACGTGGATGTATCCAAATTGAAGAATAATTGCTGGACCACACCGGTTCACCTAACGCCTATTCTCCAGCTGGTTCACGCTAACGGCTATTCCCTCTGTAGGTGCTCCAACGGCTCTCTGAAGCGTTCAGCTTTCTCATTCCTCCCGTAGCTTTCTGAAGTTTTTCCTCTGTATTAAAGCTTTCTTTCCTCCTTTGTAATCTTCAGTTGTTGAATGAAATATTTGGAAATTGAGTGGAACGATTTCCTCTCCAGAGAAGCTTTGGGAGCTTTCTCTTCTCGGTGCTCTTCCCGGCGGTGTGCGGCACCCGGTGGAACCACCACCCATTGTATTCCAAGCTTGGGTTGCTCGGGAATACTCTCAGTCACCTTCGCCTCTTTCTGACGCGAACAGAAAGCAGGAAGGCGGCGAAACCCGTGCCCAAAGGCTGTTGTTCTTCCTCCGGGAAGTCATGCGCTGAGAGCTACCGACTTCCACTCCTCAGCCAGCTTTGGGTTTTCACCACCCATCTTCACCGCCGATTTCTTCTGTGGAAGAAACATTGATACAGGGCTTGTGTCCGATGTTGGAGCTCTTTCTGCGGGAAGAAGCTTTTCCGAAGTAGCTCTAATCTGACGTCTACCGGCTGGCAAGGATTCCCTTCAATCCAAACAGCGTTCTCTGAGTATTATTCGACTCACCCACCTCTCACTTCGACTGGTATCATTTCTAACCTTTACGCCATTTTCTGTTTATCTTCTCCTCTGTTTTCATCGTTTTTTCAGTGTGCTTCTCTCTTCTGTGTGTAGCTTCCGCAAATGTGATTCGAGTGTCATGGTTGGCACCCCGAATCCCATCAATTAGACTCGCGGTGGTCTTCTCCTTTTCCACGTTGTGAGCAACGCTTTTGGCTAGCGTCAATCGGACGACTCCTAAAACTTGTATGTCAAGGAGATTCCATTCACTGTCTTCCATCTTCTCTGGCTTCGCACTCAAAGGAAGAGGAAGTTTTTTTCCGTACAAGTAGTCCTCAATTTGCATTCTCCAGAACGCAAAATCTCTCCCATCAAAATTTCTAATGCCGTGTCTTGTGCTATCGTCGCCTGACATCGTTATCAATAATTAATACTCAAAACAAATATTTAAACTCGAAAATTGCTCTCTTTTAAAATCTGAATAAATCCTGCAGAATATTCTGAACCAATAAAAATCGCCCAACAAACAGATAATTTTCCTATTAATTATTCAACTCAATAATCAATCTCCACAATACCAGTAGATCCGCCCAAACAATTTGAGAATTTTAATTCCCCAAAAAATCCTCAATTCAAATACCCAATTTCCCCAAATCAAACCCTTATTCAAATTGTAATCAAAAATAAATTTTGCTAGGAGGAAACTGTTCCTGCTTCGCAACAAATTTCTGAACACCAAGAAATTCCAACCAGTTCTTCTCTGTGAAACGGGATTTCAAGCAAAGGAAGTTTCTAATCGTAGCGACGGCCAGAGCAGCTGCGCGAGGTGGTTCTGCGAATGGGTCGAAGGAAAACAGTTCTTCTTAGTGCGTGACGGTTTGAGCTCTAAAAAGCGGTAAAAAAAAACTTCATCTAAACAGCAATGGCAGCGGCAATGCTTCTGTCGGACGACGCACGCGGCAGCGACAGGTTTCTTCTTCGACGCTGGCAGCTCTGTGTTCTTCGCGGATGGCTGTGGCAGCGGCAGCGGCGGAGCAGGTCGGCATGGTCTGCGCCAGAGCTGCGTTCTCTGAGCGTTGCCGGTGTGCAATCAGAGCGACGGCGGCTCGGGCTGTTCTGTTTCGCGGTGAAGAAGCTATTCTGTTTTTCTTCTGTTTTCCTCGTCAGAACACAAGAAAAATTTTCTATTTTCCTTTTTCCTTTTTTTTTTAATTCCAATTTCTTCTTCCAATAAATATTTGTAAATTCCAATCACCGAAATTACAAACTTGAAAAATCGTTTGATACCTTCGAAAAAACAAGACATGATTTTCGAAATCCTTCAACCTGAAGCTCTGATACTAGTTGTTAGGATTAGACGCCCTAATTCACCTGTAACGAACGATCGAAAAAATTGAAAACGAAAAATGAGAAAATAATAGACACTGAATTTTACGTGGAAACCTTAGAAAGGGAAAAAACCACGGGCAGAGGAGAGAATCACTAATATCAAATTCGGTGCAATGAGTTTTGCGACTCAAGCATCAATATATAGAGAAAACGTAAAACTCTAATATTGATATACGGACCCGACCCGGCCCAACTAGAATTCGGGTCACTCTAAATTCTAACACAACGTTCGTCGGTCTGCCACCAATGGTCATAGCACAACCATCTCTCCACAATAGTGCCTTCAATTTTAATTTCCACAGTGAGAAATTATTTCGTTAAATTTTTCGATTTCAATATTTTTCGTAATTATCACGAGGCTCTAATACATCTTGTTGCAGATAAAAATTGATATGAATAATAATAATAATGCCGCTATTGTAATACGTAGAGATTACTGATCAGGATAATCCATAGGAAAGACTGTACTGGACAATCTTCTAGACATAATTATCTTTCCAAGTAAGTTCCCAGGAAAGGCTAGAGGGGACACAAACGGTCTCACTTAAAATCTAGTCTCCTACACAGGACTTACTTACACAGTACAGTTACGTTACCAAATAAGCGGTACAGAAAATAATAGCATATGCGATCTGAAAAATACTAAGAATATTTTCTCACGCTGTAAAATTATAACGGCTAATAAGTAAGAGAAATAGTGACTAAAATAAACACCGAGAATTTTTAAGTGGAAACTTAAATCGGGAAAAAATCACTGGGACCGAGTCCAGAAAGAACTCACTATGAAAAATATGATTTACAATATTTTTTTAGATATCGAATATTCTAGAAAATATTCACTAAGTGAAATCACCTCTCTTAGAATTCTCACTGTACTCAAAAGTACCTCACATATTTTTCCTCACCCTCTTTATTTTCTCGCCCAATAAATTCTCTCTATTTTCTCTTCTTTTTTTACAAGAGAAACTCTCTTCAACTCTCTTACTTTCTTCTTCGCCGGGACTCTATTTATTGAGAGAAAATCCTAAGCTCCACAAGACCAAAGGTCAAATACACTTAATATGAATATGATATATTTTAGTATAACTTGAAATCTATCTGGGTTACGCAGGTGAACTCACGATGAAGATTCATTTAAGAATTATTTTTTTGTTTTTATAAATACATATGAATTAGTGCCGCAAAACTCAAAATTGTATCATGATATTTAAAAAATAATATTATCTGCTACCCATCAGTGTAATTTTTTTTTTTTTTAACAACTCCTTTTCTGGCGGATTGAGTCTACAACAACAATCAAGCAGGCTAAATAGCAAATACCTGTTTTAAAGATATTTAGCGATTCAGAAGTTGTTCATAAGCAAACAAGAATTCATTTTTTGCCTTTCTTTAAATAGTTCAATAAAGAGGCCTTTATTAAATATTAATACATCAATAATTTTAACAAAAAACGCAAGAACCCAAAGCATTTGCCATGGTAATTTGCAGAAATTAAATTTACAATAAGAATCGTCCCTTAAAGCTCACTTCTGAGCCTTCTTAATGGCGGAGAGTAATGTTAAACTGAGCGATAGTGTAACCAGTTGGAATGTCAAAGAAATAGTTGTTAGTTGTAGCATAGCCTTGAGCTAATCGGAATTTTCCTGTTCCGGATACGACCGCCAATTCTCTGTTAGGATCGAATTGTCTGCTCGTTCCTTGAATCTCGATGGTACTTCCATTATAGGCCCGATTTGTGAACACAAGTGATAACAACACAAGCAGATTTCGGCCGTCCAACCCCGACACAACATACATTCCCTGAGCTCGGCCGACGACGGGTGAGTTAATATCTGGACCCATGGTCATTAAATTATCGGTGGCGAAAACTGTTCCGAATTTGGTGTAGTTCCACTCCTTTGCAGGAATGCCTGCGACCATGACAAAGGAAGCGTTTGGTCCATACGCGAAGTCCTGAAAATAAACTGTCATCTTGGTTTGCTTAGCTTCTCCGAAAGAGAAGGCCATGCAAAGAGCCAAGAGTAAGAAAAACTTGAGAGGAAATGGTGCAGCCATTGATTGTTTTTTGCAGACGTTGGGAAGAGAGCGAGAGACGTTGAAGGAGACCAAAGGAATTGAGAGGGCTGTTGTGTTGTGCAGAATCCTGGCTGAGTATGTTGTCTTTTATAACGTTGTTTGGAGCCAATCTGGCTGTAAAATGCGACTGCTTCTGCAAAACTTGAAGAGATTAAAATATTAGTTTCAACTAGTTGATTTTGTGGGTCAATCAGGGAAAGGGGTTTACTCGTTCCATTCCATTTTTCCTGCTGTTTTTCATAATTTGTTAAATTTGTGGGAAATCCTTTTTACATAAACGTTTCGATTGACTTTCTACAAGGAAATGAAGAATCAGAAGATTTAAGAATACGTCAAATATCGATCAATTACATTGGAGAATACTTCAAAGCGTTCAATATTGTTGTTAGACCTCTTTCAATAGTGCACATTCGATGCAAGGAAGATGCATCCAACTTAAAGTTTGAACAGTCCATAAATATTAACTAGTCTAATCTAATAATTTTAACAGCTAATGAAAAATAGCAAAGACAACCAATTGGGAAAATAGAAAATTATGTGCAACTAGTTCCAAATTTGTCAAAAGTCTAAAAAAATATTTACAAAAAGTAAACGTATAGAATATATCAAACCACGTTAATAATATTATGTGAAAGTGAGAAAGTACGCAAAAAAAATCAACAAATTTTGAGTTTCTTCCACCACAATAATTGAAGTAATTTTCTATAGAATCTCTTTCATCCTCCCACTAAATGGGGATTAAGATGTAAATTGTGTTGACCGATTCATATTCAATCATTTGGATGAGGTGGTCAAGTCATGCTATAGTTGGTCAAATCAAATGGAGCCAATGAAAGAAAACTTTCTTTGTCGATTATTATATGTTGCCTCGATATCGGATCCGTAATTAAAATAAACGTTTCTTTTAGGAATGGATTCAACTAGCCACAATTAAATTTTGGCTAAAACATCGATTATGACAAACAGCACACTAAACATTGGATATTGCAATAAAAACAACTATGTTACCATGTGGTCGTAAATAACATTGGATATTTTAATAACACACTAAACATTACATTCCAGCAGCCGCAACTATCTATGTCAAAATTGTACACTTCTAATTAGAATTGTAGTAGTTTAGTTGAGGTTTAGTTCATGCCTCATCATTTTTTTTTTCACTTCAATATACATGTAAACAGATTGTACTTTCCAATACGATAGACACAATATTCAAAATCTAATAGTGAAATCTCTCTTCTCTCTCCGCCGCTGTTTCCTCCTTCTTCTTCTTCTTCTTCTTCTTCTTCAACTGTAACAAACTTTCACATGGTATCAGAGCTAAGGTAGATGACAGCCACAAGCTCAACTGTTCTCTCCTCCCCCTCCCCTGTTTCGGCTTCTACTCTGTCTTCTCCTCTACTGCCACAGTTTCCTTTGATGAATCAAACGCTTATTGTGAAACTTGACATCCGAAGAGTATACAATTTTCTACCTTGTGTATACCTGGGTCCTAGTCTCCACCACAAAGGTTTTTGGTTTCTAAATCCCCACACCAATAAAATCTATGTCTCTCGTCATGTTACCTTTGATAAACTCGTCTTTCCATTCACTTCGTTTAAACCCTCTGCTCCTTCACAATCCACCTTCTCCATTTCCATTCCCTCTCCTCTTATACCGTTCCCCATACAGATCAACCATCCTCTCCTTCCTCATCCACCACTATCACTACCCCCAATACTTTTCCCCCCACCTGACCTATAGCTCATTTCCTTCCACTCCTACTTCCAGCTCTCACGAACACCCACCCTATGAGGACAAGAGCCAAAGATGGCATCTTCAAACCCAAAGGCCTCTCCGCCGAAACCTTCCTAGAACCAAAGACCTTCCAACAAACATCCAAACATCTCCACTGGGTAACAACCATGCAAGATGAGATCTCAGCCCTCAAAAAAACAAATACTTGGAAATTAGTTCCTCTTCCAAGTGGAGCTAAAATGATCGGGTGTAAATGGGTTTTCAAGATAAAGTTAAACTCTGATGGTACCATTAGCCGATATAAAGCCCGTTTAGTGGTCAAAGGCTACGATCAGACAGAGTATTGATTATGAGGAGACTTTCAGTCCGGTAGTAAAACCTACCTCCCTTCGGACGACTCTTTCTTTAGCCATGTCTTTCGGATGGATTATCCGACAGCTAGATATCAGCAATGCTTTCTTACATGGAGATTTGACTGAGATAGTCTTTATGCAACAACCTCTGGGTTTTATCAGTTCTTCTTAAACCTCAGCAGTCTACTTATTACACAAAGCCCTCTATAGTCTCAAACAATTTCCTAGAGCGTGGTACACGAAGCTATACAACGCCTTAATCGCATGGGGCTTTTCAGCATCCAAATCAGCCACCCCACCCGCCCAGCGCCCACTGATCTTGTAAAAATCCAAGCTTTGAGAATGAGTCTCCCTGCATATCAGATAAGATCAGCGAGATGAGGTCCGAGCAAACAACATAAAAAATCTAACCAACAACAGGAGCTGTGCACCTGTGCATCGTCGATTCTGCAGAGAACAACAATGTCAACTTTTGATCGGGACTCTATGATGGATTGTCAGTCGACAGAAGAGCAACACGACGGTGGGGATTGAAGGACGACTCGCGTTTCTCTGCGTTCGACGAAAGGCAATTTGTTGACGGAATCTGGATTGCGGTGATTTCCTCTTCTCCCTTAACAACAGATTGCGTCGATTGAGATGGTAGAACGGCAACGACTGGAGCACTAACTTAGGCTAGGTTTCTTTTGCGCCAGCGTGGATTGCTCCTTAGATTTTCTTCTTTGTTTTGAAGAAGAAACGCAATGCAGCAGCGAGATAGACACTCTGTTTTTTTTTTAATTTCTTTTTTCTTTTTCCAAAACTAAAATAATTGTTTGATTCCGTCCATATATATCAAAATATTTTTAATGATATTTATATGATATTTTTTATTAAATATTTTCCAATAATTTTTTTATTAATACATTCAATTTTATATACCTTTACATAATATATTTTTAAATTAAATGAGTAAATATTGTTGACATATAATTATTAATATTTATTATAATTTTAAATCAAATTTTAAAAAAAAAATATATTATATTAATGTAAGTTGAAAATATTTATATACGCTTGGCTCGTTAGGCTCATTGAGCCGACTCGGCTCAGCTCGGCTCAGCTCGGCTCGTTTAACTCATGACTCGCTAGCCGGCTTGAGTTGAAATCTTTTTAGGCTGTCTCGTTAGGCTCTGCTCGTTAGGCTTGGTGGGCTTGTTAGGTTCATTTCGCCAGACTACTTCTGGCTCGGCCGGCTCGTTTTTTATCTCTAGCTGTAAATGGTTAAGACAAGGAGCGGAATTATCCATGAAAACGCTCGAAACATGGACGCCATTTGTGGAAAAGAAGTTCCATCTACCGAACCTTCCACCCATCACGAGGGTGAATCAAGCATGCAAACTCAAATCAAAGGCTTGATTAAAGCGGTGACTTCTCTAACCCAACGAGTTGAGTGGACTTAAGATTTAATCAATCCAACGAACGAAGACCACGCAATCCTTGTAGGGACATCCATTCAAGGGACACCTCCCTAGAAACCCCAATCCAACGAAGGATGCAACGCCTTCATGGAAGAAATCATCAACAAGATCCTCGAGATCACCAAGAGGAAGATAAATGGGTTGAACGACCCCGAAGAAGAAATCTTCGCCAAGATCTTCGCGATCACCAAGAGGATGATGAATGGACTAAACGACCAAGAAAAAGAAGATTATGAGGATATGACTATTCGGAAGATGATGAATGGACGTTGGACGAAGAGGAGAATTATTGTCCACTTTAGCCGTAAAGATGACCACGATCTACGAAATGCCAAATTGTCTATCCCACCATTCAATGGGACATGTAACGGAAACACATTCCTAGATTAGGTAGACAAAGTCGAAAAGGTCTTCAAATGCCATGACTACTCCGAGAGAGTGAAGATCCAGTTGGTCTCTCTCGAGTTATTGGGCCACGCCGCACCACTATGGTGGACAGGTCTCAAGGCCAAGAGGTTATTAGAGTATGGCTATTCCATCACTACGTGGAAGGAGATGAAAACCCTCGTGAGAAGGAGGTTCATACCAAAGAACTACAAGCATGAGTTTTACTAACAATTACACAACCTCTGACAAAATAGCGAAACCGTTGACGAGTATCTCGTGAAATTCGAGACACTTAAGATGCGTTGTGGATTAGACAAGCTTGAGGAGCAAGAAGTGGCTAGGTTCATTCCTGGACTTAATCGAGATATTGGCGACGTTGCGGAGTTGCAACAATTGGAGACCATGGATAAGGTCATCCAACTAGCTCTCACCGTTGAAAGGCAACTCAAGAGAAAGAAAGCAAGTCATTATCCTTCTAAATTCACACCTACGTCCCAAAATTTTAACAAAACTATCACTACTGCAAGCAATGATGAAAAGAGACATTTTAACCGTAATTGGCCCACTAAGGAAGTTAGTAGTTCGACAAAGCCCGTAGATAAGGCCCTAGTCAACAACCCCACTACTCAAAAGGCATGTGAAGTTCAATGCTACAAATGTTTGGGAAAGTGCCATTATGCCAAAGAGTGCCCTAATAGAAGAGTAATGGTGATAAAGGAATCTACTGGCGAGTGGGAAAGCGATGACGACGATGGTCAGTATGACATGGAAATAGATGAGGAGATCAAAGAGGAGAGTGTCACCAATGGTGATGATTGTCCACCTCAAGACGGACCCTACTCTTAGTAATTCAACGAGCACTTCTAACCAAGGATACAGTAGAGGACTACTAAAGGGAAAACATTTTCCATAGTCGTTGTGCAGTTAAGGACAAAGTGTGTTCCCTTATAATTGATGGTGGAAGTTGCGTGAATATTGTTTCGCAAGAAATGGTCAACAAGCTAGGCTTGCAAACGGTCGAACACGCTCAACCATACAAGTTGAAATGGTTGAATGATAGAAATTGCTTAAAGGTGAGCAAACAAGTAACCATTGATTTCACCATTTGCAAGTATAAGGACTCGATCTTTTGCGATGTAGTGCCAATGAAGGCGAGCTATCTTTTATTTGGACGGCCATGGCAATTCAACCGTAAGGCGACCCACAATGGGTTTCTCAACAAATACACTTTGGAGTTCGGAGGTGTAACAATTAAATTACTACCTATGACTCCTGAGCAACTAGCACTAGACAAAGCAATCCGCAAATGAGCAAAAAATAAGGAAACCTTTCTGATGTCTAAACATGAGTTAAGAGTCTATTCTACACAAGGACACTTTGACATCAATTGGTATCAAAACCCTCTTTTTGAAGTAGTATCCGCTCTGCGATTTTCAATAATAACCAACGAACTTTGGGAAGAGGCAGTGGATGAAATAGAGAAGCCTTACCTCTTGAGTGAAGAGTCAATTTGGCATTTACCCTATCAAGGCAAGAAGAATTTTTGTGGAGAGAGCATTTTTGGGATCGGTAATATGATCATTAGTCCATTGTATTCTGCCCAAAGAGTTGATGATTGGTTCACCATTTTTAAAGGAAAGGCCTAGTGGTTAAAACGGTATAAGGAAGATATCTCACATGTAGGATTCTGCTACTGTCGAAACCTTCACTCCACCACCAAGCAAACGTCATTCGACGTAGTTTTTGAATTCTATCCTCTCATCCTTATCAACAAATTCTGTGGAAAAACTACCCACCCACCCAAAATTTTGAAATTATATCAAGAATGTTATTAGTGGTTGAAAGGATTTCAACTTTACACCTTAATGGAGGACTACACCTTCATCATGTTCAAGTTTAACATCTTAGCAAGTTTAATTGAGACCCTTGATACTAATTTGGGAGAGAACATAATCGGAAAGAAGCTAACCAATGGATTTGAGGCCAAATCCTCAAATCACCGGGAGAGGATGACATGCCTAGAGGCCCAATCACATGAAAATCCGATAAAGGCCCAAATTTTATTTAACTCTCTACTCATTACGTGTTCTCTTTTGTAGGTATGAATCGATGGGAGGAATGCACATGGAAAGTTTGCTTGACAGTCATGGATCACCCCCTTCACCTTCTGACATGGAGTACCTCCTTGGACAGCTCAGATTACCATGAAGAAATTATTAAAACACCAGCTGGAGTATCAGAAGCCGAAATTTGTCTTCCGGGAGAGAACTCCATGTAATTTTAGCCTTTTTTCTTTTATTTGGCAAACTCTAGGCCATTAATTAGACTTTTATCACCATTTAGACTTAGTCATGTATGGTGGCTTGATTGAGGTAACCACCACTTGGCCCATTGTGGAGTTATCACATGACCATCCCTACTTGGCCCATTACTAGGCTCATTTTGGAGACATCACTTGGAGCTTCACTTGACACCTTTTGGTGACATCACTTGGAAGATCACTTGGCACATTTGGACTCATCACTTGGTGATATGCCCTGGGTCCCATAGACCCGCCATAATGTGCCTACGATTTGACCCGTCAAGCACAAGTCAAGGTAAATATTTATTCTCTTTTTATCTTCTAATGGGCTTGTAGAATCTTGTAGGTAAATGGCTTGTCCAAGCTTGGAATGAAGAAGGAATTTGTTTTCCTTTAAATTCAACTTTTGTAACCAAGCTTACGTTTTGATTTAATTTCACGAAACTTTTGTAATTGGCAAACTATTAGCCATTATTTTTCTTGAGTTGTTTGTTTGTAATAACTTTAGTAAAGTGACGAAAGTCAAACACAAAGGAGCCACTTCACCAGCCACATCAGCAGGAAGAGCCACGTCATCAAGCTGAAGAGCTGCTGCCATGGGTGCGCACGTGAGAAGCACACCGCCGAAGCTGCTTTCTCGGTCGAAGGACCAACGGCTCTTTTCTTCCAACGGTCATCTTCCAAACAGCTGTTTCTTCCTTTTTCAGCAACCAAAAACCTTCCCCTTCCCCTCTCCTTCTATTTAAGTATCATTTCCTCCTCTGTAATGATAGACATCATTTTATACATAATTGGATAATTTTAAAGAGAGTATTTTCTCTTCTGTCGCGAGGGAGTGTTCTCCTCGACGTTGAGTGTCTGTCGGTCGGTGAGAGCACGAGCCGCAGCCCTCACAGCGCCCCTCCTTTCTGGTGCGTAATATCCAAGAAGGGAGCGCTTGAGTCGCTTCTTTGTTCGGTGCGTAATATCCGAACAGAAGGGCGCACCAAATTTGTCTTTCGAGTTCTGGTTCTCGGAACGGCATTCTTGCCACCTCTCCTCTCCATCTTTTCAGAAGGTGGACGATTGAGAAGGAGGGTGGGAAAAACCACACCTTCGATCGTGGTTTCTTCCTCACAGAAGAAGCCTCTGTTGGCGGCTTCTCAATAGCCGTTCGGCTGAGCGTTGGTGCTCCTTCAACATTCTTTCCATTTGGGTAAGTTTCCATTCCATTTTTCGTTATGTTCTGAGTATGTTTGGGAGACTCTTCGGGCCTGTTGACCGAGAGCGCTTGTTTGCTGATTTCCTCTGTAATCTCTCTGTTTTCTCTTCTCTGTTGAGTTGCTTTCCACTGCCAACTTGTTTGTTGTTTTGTGTCTTGTTTTGATTGTCAATTGGAACATGAAGGGATATGATCGGGACCCCAAACCGTAACACTTGGAGCATTTGGAGGCACCACTCTATGAGGCATATTCGGCCCACACTTTTGGAGTTTCATTTTCAGCCTATGGAGTTTCGAGCCCAAGGGAAGCCCAACCTTGCATTTTCAACCTTATGAGGACATGTTAGTAAGCTCATGGATGGATGACTTGGCGCCATACCCACCATTGATCACTTTTGGAGGTGGCCCATCTTTCCACCATTAGATTTGTGCTTGATGGATTTGATATTGACCATCCACTTCCTTTTTGTCATCCACAACCCTCATTACATCTTACTTTTGGAAACCCTAATCTAGCCTAGGTCTCTATATATAGCTTACTCTTTGTAATGGTTAAAAACTTTTTGCCAAATTTGAATAGAATTTTGTTTTCCTTTTGAGCATTGCTCTTGGAGTCCACGGTTTGTGCCAAAACCATGAAGGAGTGAGATCTCCATTGATATCCAAGCTAAAGATGTTTGAATATCTCTTACCATTCTTTTTCCTCTCTCTTTGGAGAGCATATAGGTTGAAGAAAGCAAACCTTCCCCAAGGTGGTTGGTGTTTCTTTTGGGAAAATACTTTTGCCTCAAAGCAAAACATAAAATAGCTTTGAGGGCCTCCAAGGGGGTATCTTTCACCACGATTTTTCATCTATTTTTTGTTCATCTTTTCGCATTGCCATTGTCATGACTTTTCTTCCTCACACACTTCTCTATATTTAATCTTTTTATTGCATTTCATTTCGACCTCATCTTCATCCTTATTTTTGCACAAATCCAAGAGCACACTATCACCTGAGCACCTTTAGTTCTTTGTTGGTTTTGAGCAAACTATTTTTGGAGCTTAGCTCATCATGAACTGTTTTTATTTCATTATTGCACTATTTACTAAGCATTAGGCTTATAGTTTAAATTCTGTGATGTAGGTGAAGAGGAACTAAGCGGTGAGATACACTAGCATGTATAAGATTGAGGGACACAGTTGAAGGGGTACGTCCATGGCACAACCGGGTATTTGTTAGGGTGATTCTGACGATGACTAGTACGTTATGTTTTGGTTAAGTATGTGCATAGGGATTTAGGGATTTAAGTGTTTTGATAAGCCATATTTTGATATATGGGAATGTTTTGATAAAGGGTTTGATTGTTTTGAATAGATAGGTTATATTTTGATGGTTTAGCGATTTGGTTTAATTATTTTGTCACAAATGTATTTATGATGGAAGTAGATAGGTTTAAATGAAAATGGTATGTTTTGGCTGAAGGTTGATGATTTGGTGTTGGTTCTAAATTGAGATGTTTTAAGTTATGTTTTTCGGGAAGGAGGAAAAGGAAAGGGGAAAAAGAAGAACAGGGGCGATCGGTAGAAAGGGTGCCGATCGATCGCCAGAAGTGGGCGATCGATTGCCCTTATTCTAGCCTACAAGATCGGCCCCCAGAAAGGGTGCCGATCGATCGCCCAATTCTGGCAATCGATCATCCCTCAGTTTGGAGAAAGGCAGGGTGCGCATAGCGTGCGCACGAGGCGCGAGCGGTAGGCGTGAGGGGCACAATCGGTAATCGCATGGGGCGTGCGAGGCGCGCGTGGGTAGCGCTCAGAGCGCGAGAGACGTGAGCAGTGCGCATTGCGCGCGAAGCACCGGCAGCGACGCTTTCCTGCCGAAGAAGCAGAGCGAAGGCCGATCGATCGGCTCTAGCATTGTTCATGTGAAAAGTGCTAAGTAAAAAAAATGTGTTTTACATATTTGGGTTTAACGTTTAAATTGGGTTTTTAACGAAGGTCTTCCACGCACGATAAAGTCTTCTGCTACGCATTTTGAACAGGTATTTCAGGTCAAAAAGAAAATTTTAAATTTTTTCCGATTTTAAATACGAAAGTTAAGGGTCGTCACAGTTTATTTGTAACGATCCCTCTTTTCCAGTAAGATATTGTCCGCTTTGTAACAATCCGGGATTTGCCTATACTCGGACTTAGATCCCCGAGGTTTGCCCCGCAATCGTACTCACAGATTTGTTTTCAATGAGGACTTCTCAAGTGGTCACCCAACTTGGTACTGCTCTCGCCCGAGCACTCTTAACTTCGGAATTATGATAGGATCCGGTGCAATTGTACTGCAAAACGTGTCTTATTTTCTAGGGAAGACATCATTTACATATGTTTCATTTTCATATTCCCTCAAGCGATGTGGGATTAAGCTCAACCCCCTCTCGGGTCGTCACAACAATATCTTGCCACCTTAACCCTTTTACAATAGTAGTTTAATGGTTAATTACCATTAAACTATTCTTATCTCTTGAAAAATACAATTTTGCCCTTCACACTTTAGTTTATTACCATAAAACTAAGTTTAATAAATCTTTAAACTCAATTAACCTTAACCTGATTCAAATTAGATAAATTTTAATCTAATTTTTATAATTAATCAAAATTTTTTTAAAAAAAATTCAATTTTTATACATTTAAAATTTAACAGAAGCGATCAATCAACCACGTTTTTTACTTTTTAACGTATCCTTTCTTCAATCAAACTTCTCGCGTATATTTATACATTATTTAAATATAAATATTCTCGATTATATTTTTTAATTTAAAAATTTGAACAATTTTATTGACAAATGTCCGAACCATTACAGATGTGGTCAATCACTGTTGTCAATTCTAGTATCTGAAGATAATAAAATTTTATTTTCAAGAAAATTTTATTATACCACCACTTCTTCTCATATAGTTTTGTCAGCGTATCCCAAATCTGTTTGGCAGTTACCATTTTTGAGATACTTGACAAAATTTCATCTCCTAGAGTAAGATACTAGGAATATTTTCTCAGGCTGTAAAATTATAACAGCTAATAAGTAAGAGAAATAATGGCTAAAATAAATACCGAGAATTTTTAAGTGGAAACTCAAATTGGGAAAAAATCCGGGGACCAAGTTCAGAAAGATCTCACTATAAAAAATATGATTTACAATATTTTTCTAGATATCGAATATTCTAGAAAATATTCACTAAGTGAAATCACCTCCCTTAGAATTCTCACTATACTCAAAAGTTCCTCACATATTTTTTTTCACCCTCTTTATTTTCTCTCTTACAAATTCTCTCTATTTCCTCTTCCTCTTTTTACAAGGGAAACTCTCTTCAACTCTTTTACTTTTGTCTTCAGGTTAGGGAGAGAATCCTAAGCTGCACAAGATCAAAGGTCAAATATACTTAATTTGAATATGATAAATTGTAGTATAACTTGAAATCTATTTGGGTTACGCAGGTGAACTCAGGATGTAGATTCATTTAAGAATTGTTTTTTTTTGTGTTTATAAATACATACAAATTAGCCCGCAAAATTCAAAAATTGTATCTTAATATTTAAAAAATAATATTATCTGCTACCCATCTGCGTAAATTTTGGTTTTTTTTTTTTTTACAGCTTCTCTGGAGGTTTGAGTCTACAACAATCAAGCAGGCTAAATAGCAAATACCTGTTTTAAAGATATTTAGTGATTCAGAAGTTGTTGGCCCAATACATAAGCAAACAAGAATTCATTTTTTGTCCTTCTTTAAATAGTTCAATAAAGAGGCCTTCATCAATACATCAATACATCAATAATTTTGACTAAAAAGCAAGAACCTAAAGCATTTGCACTGGTAATTTGCAGAAATTAAATTTACAATAAGAATCGTCCTATAAAGCTCACTTCCAAGCCCTTCTTAATGGCGGAGAGTAATATTAAACTGAGCGATAGTGTAACCAGTTCGAATGTCAAAGAAATAATTGTTAGTTGTAGCATAGCCTTGAGCAAATCGGAATTTTCCCGTTCCAGAGACGACCGCCAATTCTCTGTTAGGATCGAATTGTCTGCTCGTTCCTTGAATCTCGATGGTACTTCCATTATAGGCCCGATTTGTGAACACAAGTGATAACAACACCAGCAGATTTCGGCCGTCCAACCCCGACACAACATACATTCCCTGAGCTCGGCCGACGACGGGTGAGTTAATATCCGGACCCATGGTCATTAAATTATCGGTGGCAAAAACTGTTCCGAATTTGGTGTAGTGCCACTCCTTTGCAGGAATGCCTGCGACCATGACAAAGGAAGCGTTTGGTCCATACGCGAAGTCCTGAAAATAAACTGTCATCTTGGTTTGCTTAGCTTCTCCGAAAGAGAAGGCCATGCAAAGAGCCAAGAGTAAGAAAAACTTGAGAGGAAATGGTGCAGCCATTGATTGTTTTTTGCAGACGTTGGGAAGAGAGCGAGCGACGTTGAAGGAGACCAAAGGAATTGAGAGGGCTGTTGTGTTGTGCAGAATCCTGGGCCTGGCTGAGTATGTTGTCTTTTATAACGTTGTTTGGAGCCAATCTGGCTGTAAAATGCGACTGCTTCTGCAAAACTTGAAGAGATTAAAATATTAGTATCAACTAGTTGATTTTGTGGGTCAATCAGGGAAAGGGGTTTACTCGTTCCATTCCATTTTTCCTGCTGTTTTTCATAATTTGTTAAATTTGTGGGAAATCCTTTTTACATAAACGTTTCGATTGACTTTCTATCAGAAGATTTAAGAATACGTCAAATATGGATCAATTAAATTGGAGAATACTACAAAAAAGCGTTCAATATCGTTGTTAGACCTCTTTCAATAGTGCACATTCGATGCAAGGAAGATGCAATCCAACTTAAAGTCTGAACAATCCATAAATATTAACTAGTCTAATCTAATAATTTTAACAGCTAATGAAAAATAGCAAAGACAACCAATTGGGAAAATAGAAAATTATGTGCAACTTCATAAAGTTCCAAATTTGTCAAAAGTCTTAAAAAAAATATTTACAAAAAGTAAACGTATAGAATATATCAAACCACGTTAATAATATTATGTGAAAGTGAGAAAGTACGTAAAAAAATCAACAAATTTTGAGTTGGGTTTTTTTTAAAAAAAACCCTGAAGTAACGGTCAACAACAAAAAAACCCTCGAAAATTACTGTTCATCGTAAAAAACCTCAAACTATCGCAAACATTCATTTTAAACCTGGCAGGGGGGGTGAGGAGTACGTACTCGACTCTATTTGCAATTTTACGCAAATATTAGAGTCCGAGTACGGCCCATAGGAGGACCAGCCGTCCTCCTATGGGCAAAACCCGTGACAAAAGTCACGGGTTTTGTCATGTAGTGCCGAGTACGGCCGGTCCAAATGGACCGGCCGTACTCTCACCGCTAAAACCCGTGACTTCAGTCACGGGTTTTTTGTCCTCTAGTGCCGAGTACGGCCGGTCCATTTGGACCGGCCGTACTCGCACCGCAAATTCCCGTGACTGAAGTCACGGGTTGTTTGTCTTGGTGTGCCGAGTACGGCCGGTCCAAATGGACCGGCCGTACTCGCACCTCTAAAACCCGTGACTGAAGTCACGGGCCTTCGTCCTCTAGCAGGCCGAGTACGGCCGGTCCAATCCCATATATTACTCACCCTACTTTCCCTCTCTTAATCCCATATATTACTCACCCTACTTTCCCTCTCTTAATCCCATATATTACTCACCCTACTTTCCCTCTCTTAATCCCATATATTACTCACCCTACTTTCCCTCTCTTAATCCCATATATTACTCACCCTACTTTCCCTCTCTTAATCCCATATATTACTCACCCTACTTTCCCTCTCTTAATCCCATATATTACTCACCCTACTTTCCCTCTCTTAATCCCATATATTACTCACCCTACTTTCCCTCTCTTAATCCCATATATTACTCACCCTACTTTCCCTCTCTTAATCCCATATATTACTCACCCTACTTTCCCTCTCTTAATCCCATATATTACTCACCCTACTTTCCCTCTCTTAATCCCATATATTACTCACCCTACTTTCCCTCTCTTAATCCCATATATTACTCACCCTACTTTCCCTCTCTTAATCCCATATATTACTCACCCTACTTTCCCTCTCTTAATCCCATATATTACTCACCCTACTTTCCCTCTCTTAATCCCATATATTACTCACCCTACTTTCCCTCTCTTAATCCCATATATTACTCACCCTACTTTCCCTCTCTTAATCCCATATATTACTCACCCTACTTTCCCTCTCTTAATCCCATATATTACTCACCCTACTTTCCCTCTCTTAATCCCATATATTACTCACCCTACTTTCCCTCTCTTAATCCCATATATTACTCACCCTACTTTCCCTCTCTTAATCCCATATATTACTCACCCTACTTTCCCTCTCTTAATCCCATATATTACTCACCCTACTTTCCCTCTCTTAATCCCATATATTACTCACCCTACTTTCCCTCTCTTAATCCCATATATTACTCACCCTACTTTCCCTCTCTTAATCCCATATATTACTCACCCTACTTTCCCTCTCTTAATCCCATATATTACTCACCCTACTTTCCCTCTCTTAATCCCATATATTACTCACCCTACTTTCCCTCTCTTAATCCCATATATTACTCACCCTACTTTCCTCTCTTAATCCATATTCAATCTTATTTCTCCACTTCAGGTATTATTTTTTTTTATTATTAATATGAATAATTTATTATTTATATCACATATTATGCATTATGTTTTTATTATTTATATATATATATATATATATATATATATATATATTTATTGTTTATATTATTAAAGTATAATTATTTTAATTTTAGATTAGTTATTTAAATAATTTCGAATAATTCTAATACTTTTGTAATACTTTTAAATATTTCTAATGTTTATTTATTTAAATATTAAATATATGTAATATTTTTTTCAATTATCGATAATTTTTTGTCTAATACTTTTTTTGACAGGATCTTACCATGGAATTTTTGTCTCAAGATTTCCAAAGAAAGTTGAGCAAGATCTGCGAAAACGCTCACTTAACTTTTGCATGCATGTAGACTTTAGCGGTTGGGAGTCGTTGGGCATTAAACAAATGTTGGAGAACATCGGCCTAAACGGGATCAATGCATTGACAGGCGAGACATGCGAGAGAATAGTTCGCTTATTCTACGCCAACCTGAGAATGATCGGGACCGATGGAGTTTTAACAGGTTTGAGGGCGTTTATTCTTGGTTTTGATTTTATGATACGGGCAGAGCAGGTGAATGACGTCCTGGGATTTAACATAGAAGGGGCGGAGCAATATTACCATGCTTCTCGAGACTGCCCATTTTTTACAATGCCCGAGGGAGTAGAGTTCCTTCGCCAAATTCACTGCAACCCCAATATTGGGGTGTTCGTGAAGCCAAGAGCGCACGAGCTGAATGTTAGAGGTCGGGTTCTCCGAAACATGCTCGCCCACACTCTTCTGCCGCGAGAGGGTCATCGAAATCACGTCACTTGCATGGACCTCTATGTCATGGAGAAGATATGCAACGGGAAGCTTTTTGACCCCGGTTTCTTGATTATAAATCACATGCGTGAGATCGGGAGGGCACCCACCACTAATCTCTCATACGGGGCATTGATTATGAAGCTCATCATGCGAGCTGGTATTCGCATACCGGTTGGAGAGCAGATAATCCCTCGTAGATCGACCGACGTATTTGACACGACCCAGTTGATACGGATGGGGATCGTCGAAGTCGATGGCGAGTGGGTGCTAAGAGAAATCAGGGGGCATCCACCTCTCGGGCATCCACCTCTAGGGCTGTGCCGATGGATGAGACTACATCGCCACCAAACGCCCCCCAAGAAGATGAGAGAAGCGCTGGGATACAAGGCAGTATCTACAACAGCTATATCAGATGCAGGAGACGCATCATAAGCAGTTGAATGATATGCACCAGCAATAGTACCAGCAACAAATGCACCACCACCAACAGTACCAGCAACAACAACAAATAAATGAGATGCATCGAATGCACCACCACCAACAGTACCAGCAACAACAACAAATAAATGAGATGCATCGAATGCACCACCACCAACAGTACCAGCAACAACAACAAATAAATGAGATGCATCGAATGCACCACCACCAACAGTACCAGCAACAACAACAAATAAATGAGATGCATCGAATGCACCACCACCAACAGTACCAGCAACAACAACAAATAAATGAGATGCATCGAATGCACCACCACCAACAGTACCAGCAACAACAACAAATAAATGAGATGCATCGAATGCACCACCACCAACAGTACCAGCAACAACAACAAATAAATGAGATGCATCGAATGCACCACCACCAACAGTACCAGCAACAACAACAAATAAATGAGATGCATCGAATGCACCACCACCAACAGTACCAGCAACAACAACAAATAAATGAGATGCATCGAATGCACCACCACCAACAGTACCAGCAACAACAACAAATAAATGAGATGCATCGAATGCACCACCACCAACAGTACCAGCAACAACAACAAATAAATGAGATGCATCGAATGCACCACCACCAACAGTACCAGCAACAACAACAAATAAATGAGATGCATCGAATGCACCACCACCAACAGTACCAGCAACAACAACAAATAAATGAGATGCATCGAATGCACCACCACCAACAGTACCAGCAACAACAACAAATAAATGAGATGCATCGAATGCACCACCACCAACAGTACCAGCAACAACAACAAATAAATGAGATGCATCGAATGCACCACCACCAACAGTACCAGCAACAACAACAAATAAATGAGATGCATCGAATGCACCACCACCAACAGTACCAGCAACAACAACAAATAAATGAGATGCATCGAATGCACCACCACCAACAGTACCAGCAACAACAACAAATAAATGAGATGCATCGAATGCACCACCACCAACAGTACCAGCAACAACAACAAATAAATGAGATGCATCGAATGCACCACCACCAACAGTACCAGCAACAACAACAAATAAATGAGATGCATCGAATGCACCACCACCAACAGTACCAGCAACAACAACAAATAAATGAGATGCATCGAATGCACCACCACCAACAGTACCAGCAACAACAACAAATAAATGAGATGCATCGAATGCACCACCACCAACAGTACCAGCAACAACAACAAATAAATGAGATGCATCGAATGCACCACCACCAACAGTACCAGCAACAACAACAAATAAATGAGATGCATCGAATGCACCACCACCAACAGTACCAGCAACAACAACAAATAAATGAGATGCATCGAATGCACCACCACCAACAGTACCAGCAACAACAACAAATAAATGAGATGCATCGAATGCACAACCACCAACAGTACCAGCAACAACAACAAATAAATGAGATGCATCGAATGCACAACCACCAACAGTACCAGCAACAACAACAAATAAATGAGATGCATCGAATGCACAACCACCAACAGTACCAGCAACAACAACAAATAAATGAGATGCATCGAATGCACAACCACCAACAGTACCAGCAACAACAACAAATAAATGAGATGCATCGAATGCACAACCACCAACAGTACCAGCAACAACAACAAATAAATGAGATGCATCGAATGCACAACCACCAACAGTACCAGCAACAACAACAAATAAATGAGATGCATCGAATGCACAACCACCAACAGTACCAGCAACAACAACAAATAAATGAGATGCATCGAATGCACAACCACCAACAGTACCAGCAACAACAACAAATAAATGAGATGCATCGAATGCACAACCACCAACAGTACCAGCAACAACAACAAATAAATGAGATGCATCGAATGCACAACCACCAACAGTACCAGCAACAACAACAAATAAATGAGATGCATCGAATGCACAACCACCAACAGTACCAGCAACAACAACAAATAAATGAGATGCATCGAATGCACAACCACCAACAGTACCAGCAACAACAACAAATAAATGAGATGCATCGAATGCACAACCACCAACAGTACCAGCAACAACAACAAATAAATGAGATGCATCGAATGCACAACCACCAACAGTACCAGCAACAACAACAAATAAATGAGATGCATCGAATGCACAACCACCAACAGTACCAGCAACAACAACAAATAAATGAGATGCATCGAATGCACAACCACCAACAGTACCAGCAACAACAACAAATAAATGAGATGCATCGAATGCACAACCACCAACAGTACCAGCAACAACAACAAATAAATGAGATGCATCGAATGCACAACCACCAACAGTACCAGCAACAACAACAAATAAATGAGATGCATCGAATGCACAACCACCAACAGTACCAGCAACAACAACAAATAAATGAGATGCATCGAATGCACAACCACCAACAGTACCAGCAACAACAACAAATAAATGAGATGCATCGAATGCACAACCACCAACAGTACCAGCAACAACAACAAATAAATGAGATGCATCGAATGCACAACCACCAACAGTACCAGCAACAACAACAAATAAATGAGATGCATCGAATGCACAACCACCAACAGTACCAGCAACAACAACAAATAAATGAGATGCATCGAATGCACAACCACCAACAGTACCAGCAACAACAACAAATAAATGAGATGCATCGAATGCACAACCACCAACAGTACCAGCAACAACAACAAATAAATGAGATGCATCGAATGCACAACCACCAACAGTACCAGCAACAACAACAAATAAATGAGATGCATCGAATGCACAACCACCAACAGTACCAGCAACAACAACAAATAAATGAGATGCATCGAATGCACAACCACCAACAGTACCAGCAACAACAACAAATAAATGAGATGCATCGAATGCACAACCACCAACAGTACCAGCAACAACAACAAATAAATGAGATGCATCGAATGCACAACCACCAACAGTACCAGCAACAATACCAGCAACATACAGCATAATAAATGAGATGCATCGAATGCACAACCACCAACAGTACCAGCAACAGCGGCAAATATATGAGATGCAGCAAACACACCAGCAGCAGCAGCAATTGCTGGAATCACAGCAAAGCCAGCAACGAGAGATGCAGCAACTGGTCACTGCTCAGCATTATCTCAACGAGTCTTATAAAGAGATAAGCGAGAGGTGGGCGACTTGGATGGCGAAAAACGACACGGACTCTGACGATGATGCCCCTCCTGTGTAGTCTGCTTAGTTGTTGTAGGTAAATTTGTTGTACTTTATAATAAACTAAATTTTTACCATATGTAGAACAAATCATGGAAAGGTAATCCAAAAATTTTCGTGATTTTCTAACACTTGCACGATTTATTATAATGTAACTCTAAAATAATTAATTAAAATTATAATAAATTTTAGGGTTTTTTTAAAAAAACCCTAAAGTATGCAAATGAAAAATTAGTGGAGATATTCAATAACAGATCTCACTGTCATTACTACGATAAAGCTTGAGAGATTAGTGGAGATATTCAATAACAGATCTCATACAATTTTTTACATCTCTGGTTTATATTTTCTTCAGACTTCGTCAATGCCTTTCATCATTTCAAAGAACCAAAAAATGCACATTCGTAAACGAAGAAACTGACCTTAATCGTTTCCGCATCGAAAACGGAATAAATTGATACGTTCAAATTCTGGCTTCAATGAATGGGATCGTCTGTTCTCGTCGCCACAGAAACCCTATCTCAAGAGGCTCGCTAAAATTACTTGAAGGAAGAGCGAAGAAGAAAGTACAATGGCCAATCGTCGGATCAAATTCCTTCTTTCAGGTTGTTCTCTCGCTCAGTGTGATACGCTGTGTAGGAAAAAGTAAATGTTTTACTTTGTTATTGTTCCGTCGTGTGGGTTTAGCTAATCTTTCTCTGTCAAATACATCAAATTTGAATTTTTAACAGCATGTAATTTTCCAGGCTGGGTAGAGCTGAATGGAGATTTTTTTTAACCAGAGTGGGTATTGATCAGAGCCCTAATACGATTTCAAATTTGCATTTTTTTCCGAAATCAATCTGGAAAGGTAGCAGATCTATGGCCTGGAAAAAACAAGATTCAAGTTGAATCCAATGACATTTGAAGAGTAGCTGAAATTTCATGGGACGTCAAATCATGCCTAGACTTGGTACTCAACTCTTTTTTTACAAGTACAGAGTTAAAAGCAGTGTTTGCCTGCAAAGCTTCAAGTTGTTACATCATGTTCTCTATTGCAAATGCTCTTCAAACATCGTCATTCCCTGCCAAAATGGTTCTAGATGCAATAAGATGGTTTTACCCTTCAACTATGGAGATTGGAGATATGGAATATGATGAGAATCTTACTAAGAGGAGTTGTTTTATTTTGTTAGCAGAATTAATGAAGATCCCGACACAGATCACGGCTCCAGTTAAAGCAGAGGCATTAAAGATGGCCAAACTAAGATTGTTATTAATTTCTCCTGCCATTTAAATAAATTGAAAATAAATTAAACTGATGGCGCCATCTCTAAACTGACCTTAATCGTTTCCGCATCGAATATCTCCATTTAAATAAATTTAGCGGGGGGCGCCATCTCTAAGCCAAACTAACTTTTCTCTGTCTCCATCGTCTCATTTAATTTTTCATGTGCCATGAGGTGACTCTTTGTTTCCTTACGTTTTTCATTCAGTGAATTATATGTGACTCTTCACCTTCTACCAAATATTTCAGTCTGACATATATTATGATTTCTTTTTATGCATTCATGGACTGATAATTTCAGAGAGTATTATTGCATCGTCTTATTCTAACCGAGTGACATTTCCATTTTAGCTTTCCATTCATTGGCCATCTTTAATGCCTCTGCTTTAACTGGAGCCGTGATCTGTGCCGGGATCCTCATTAATTCTGCTAACAAAATAAAACAACTCCTCTTAGTAAGATTCTCATCATATTCCATATCTCCAATCCCCATAGTTGAAGGGTAAAACCATCTTATTGCATCTAGAACCATTTTGGCAGGGAATGACGATGTTTGAAGAGCATTTGCAATAGAGAACATGATGTAACAACTTGAAGCTTTGCAGGCAAACACTGCTTTTAACTCTGTACTTGTAAAAAAAGAGTTGAGTACCAAGTCTAGGCATGATTTGACGTCCCATGAAATTTCAGCTACTCTTCAAATGTCATTGGATTCAACTTGAATCTTGTTTTTTCCAGGCCATAGATCTGCTACCTTTCCAGATTGATTTCGGAAAAAAATGCAAATTTGAAATCGTATTAGGGCTCTGATCAATACCCACTCTGGTTAAAAAAAATCTCCATTCAGCTCTACCCAGCCTGGAAAATTACATGCTGTTAAAAATTCAAATTTGATGTATTTGACAGAGAAAGATTAGCTAAACCCACACGACGGAACAATAACAAAGTAAAACATTTACTTTTTCCTACACAGCGTATCACACTGAGCGAGAGAACAACCTGAAAGAAGGAATTTGATCCGACGATTGGCCACTGTACTTTCTTCTTCGCTCTTCCTTCAAGCAATTTTAGCGAGCCTCTTGAGATAGGGTTTCTGTGGCGACGAGAACAGACGATCCCATTCATTGAAGCCAGAATTTGAACGTATCAATTTATTCCGTTTTCGATGCGGAAACGATTAAGGTCAGTTTCTTCGTTTACGAATGTGCATTTTTAATGCCTCTGCTTTAACTGGAGCCAGAATTTGAACGTATCAATTTATTCCGTATTCTAACCGAGTGACATTTCCATTTTAGCTTTCCATTCATTGGCCATCTTTAATGCCTCTGCTTTAACTGGAGCCGTGATCTGTGCCGGGATCCTCATTAATTCTGCTAACAAAATAAAACAACTCCTCTTAGTAAGATTCTCATCATATTCCATATCTCCAATCCCCATAGTTGAAGGGTAAAACCATCTTATTGCATCTAGAACCATTTTGGCAGGGAATAACGATGTTTGAAGAGCATTTGCAATAGAGAACATGATGTAACAACTTGAAGCTTTGCAGACAAACACTGCCTTTAACTCTGTACTTGTAAAAAAAGAGTTGAGTACCAAGTCTAGGCATGATTTGACGTCCCATGAAATTTCAGCTACTCTTCAAATGTCATTGGATGCAATGGAACTGGCAATTGAATGGAATGTGAAGATTACAAGACAACATGAGGATTCATTAGTGAGTTTCTTGCGATTTTTGGCTACGTATGGATTGATTTCTTCATTCAAGAAAGAAGAAATTTTGAAGTTTTTTCAGGTTGTACTGCTGCATAAACAGGCTCCAGATTTGTTCCAATTGCTCAGTTTGAGACACCAGATTTTTGTTTTAGTAAATGCCAAAAACCCATCAAATGATATACACTGAATAAACAATACGATTAAAAAAATTAATACATGGTATATTAAAAATATTTACAAATTCCTGCCACGGCCGCGTGTCGAAGATTCCTGCGTCCCATCAAATGTGTTAAAGCCCATGAATGTGTCATGTGAAGCACCGCCTGAAGTTGATCCCTGGTTAGGACAAGTGCGAGTATTATGCCCCTGCTGCCGACATATACCACAACGCACGGTTGAGTTCCTCTTACTGACTCTCGAGCTTGACGGCTCGTCAGCATCTCACACTCTTGTCTTCTTCGGCCTACCAGGTTGACGTCGTCTTTTTGGCGGGAGGATTTCGTTCATATCTCGTACGATCGGCCACATTATTGGGCCACTGATCGGACGAATATAGTGCGAGTACATCTGCAAGTATCTTCCCCTGTAATAGCATGCATGCACGTAGTCTTCTGGCGCGACTCTCATCCAGTACATGCAAGAAATGGAATGGACACACGGGATTCCTGTACGCTCCCACCGAGTGCAGTTGCACACACCCAAAGTCATGTCCACCTCGAATTGGTCGTATCCATTACTGACTTGAAATCGTGTAGCTCCCGAAAACGTTGCATGCCAGTTTCCAGATGCACTCTTAAGCTTGTCAAGCTTTGCTTGGATCTTGGGACACAGGATCTCATTTGAATCAAACAGCTTCTCATATTTCTTGACAATGCGAGTCATCAAGCGTGTTCGGATCATCTCGAACATGGTCAGGATTGGTTTGTCCCTGACTGGCAAAAGAAGTGCATTGAATGACTCGCTCAAGTTATTCAATCCCAGATCGCACTTGGAATTCGGAGAGAAGGCATGACTAGCCCAATATTTCGGCTCTTCTGCTCGAAGCCATTCGTGGGTTGCCGGACATAGCCCGTGTAGTTTCCGCATTTCATGCTCGAAATGGGCCTCAGTGGGTGCTCTGGCCGCATTCCACATCGCATCTCTGTATGCTTTGCCCCGAAAATGGTTTTTGAAATTTGCATACATATGCCGGAGGCAGAAGCGGTGTTCAGCGTATGGGAATTGATCTCGAATTGCCCTCTGTAACCCCTGATATTTGCGTGAACAATGGCGTTAATAAAATAATATTAAACCCTGACCGCCCAAAAAATTTTGAAATAACATATAAAAATGCATCATACCTTTTGTCGATCTGAAATAAGTGTCCAACCGTAGCCATGCTGAGTGTTGAGGTCTTCCTTTAATATACTCAAAAACCATGTCCATGACTCTGTACACTCAGACTCGACGTTGGCAACAGCAACGGGGTAGATTCCATCATTTCCATCAATGCTGACGGCCGTGAGTAGTTGGCCAGCACACGAGCCCTTTAGATGACAGCCATCCAAGCAGATAACGGGTCTCCCGTACTACAGCAACCCAGTCTTGCAAGCAGCCATGCACATGTAGAATCTTTGGAATCCCAATTTATTACGGCCCACTGGGTTTCCATCAATTTTCACTGTGCTGCCCGGATTTGATCTGAATATTTCGGCTGCATACGACCACAGCTGACCGTACTGTTCGTCGCACTTCCCTTCATTGAGGGTTCGAGCTATGCTTCTTGCTCTTGTGGCAAGACTGGGTGAAATGTCGACGGTGAAGTCATTCCTCACTGTCTCCATAATAGATGAGATGTCCCAGGTAGGGTGACTTTTGAACCTGTCTAGATAATGGTTCGCCAGCCATTTCGCTGAAGCGCGTCGATTTTCAACTTGCCTCGAACAACAGTGAGAGTCGATCAAGCTCTTTATTTGAAATGTTCGCTCATTTTGCATCAGCGAAGCATGCAGTCGCCACCCACATCCATCTCCACATTCAGCCGTCAGTCGACTTCTTTCACATTTCTTGTATGTAATACCATAACCATTTTCTATGGAATATTGGTCTATCTCGTTTTTCAGTTCCTGCAAAGAACCATATTCTTTACCATTATGAAATCCAAGTGAGATTTGTTGTCTTACCGGTATGCTTTCCACCTCGTCGTCATCTGAGCCGACCGGTGTTCGAAGCTCATTGTCTAGCGATTTGGAGGTCGAATAGACATATATTTCTTCATTTGCCAGTGGGTTATCGATTGCTCGTACATCACCATATTCCGACGTGTTGTCCAAATCCCAATCCATTTCGGCATCACCACTTGATCGCTCATCTAAATCAATCGATCTACTTGAGTCGGAATCCATTTTCGTCGCTAATAAAATCTTCATCAAAAAAATAGATGCAATCCAATTATAAACAGTACTAGAAATATTCATTAAAAAAATATATGGTAAATGATAAAATTGAAAAAAATAGTATTAGAAATATTCATCGATAATGAAGAAAATAACATTATAAATATTTAAATAAAAAAATCAAGGATATTCATTAAAAAAATATATGGTAAATGATATAATTGAAAAAAATAGTATTAGAAATATTCACCGATAATGAAGAAAATAACATTATAAATATTTAAATAAAAAAAATCAAGGATATTCATTAAAAAAAATATATGTTAAATGATAAAATTGAAAAAAATAGTATTAGAAATATTCATCGATAATGAAGAAAATAACATTATAAATATTTAAATAAAAAAAATCAAGGATATTCATTAAAAAAATATATGGTAAATGATAAAATTGAAAAAAATAGTATTAGAAATATTCATTGATAATCAAGAAAATAACATTATAAATATTTAAATAAAAAAACTCAAATACAAAATAAAATAATTAAACAAAATCTAAATACCTGTAAATAATGCCGGAAGAATATAGTCGAAATAAGAAGTTGAAAATAGAAATGAGTAAGAGATTTGAGAGAAAGAGAGAGAGAGCTTGGAGAAAATTGAGAGGGGTAAGGGGTAAGGGTGTGAGTGGGGTAAGGGAGGAGGGAGAGTGTGTGTGATATTTTGAAACCCGTATTGGGTTTATATAGGGGAGTCGAGTACGGCCGGTCCAGTTGGACCGGCCGTACTCGATCAGACACGGGTTTTGTTTTTTGTGAGGTGAGTACGGCTGGTGCAAATGGACCAGCCGTACTCACCCACAAAAATACAAAAACCCGTGACTGTCGTCACGGGTTTTTACGGTGCCGAGTACGGCTGGTCCATTGGACCGGCCGTACTCGGCGCTAGTGGACAAAAACCCGTGACTTCAGTCACGGGAATTTGCGGTGCGAGTACGGCCGGTCCAAATGGACCGGCCGTACTAGGCACTAGAGGACAAAAAACCCGTGACTGAAGTCACGGGTTTTAGCGGTGAGAGTACGGCCGGTCCATTTGGACCGGCCGTACTCGGCACTACATGACAAAACCCGTGACTTTTGTCACGGGTTTTGCCCATAGGAGGACGGCTGGTCCTCCTATGGGCCGTACTCGCCCTCGCCGAGTACGGCCGGTCCATCTGGACCGGCCGTACTCGGACTCTAATATTTGCGTAAAATTGCAAATAGAGTCGAGTACGGCCGGTCCATGTGGACCGGCCGTACTCGGAGGGCGAGTACGTACTCCTCACCCCCCCTGCCAGGTTTAAAATGAATGTTTGCGATAGTTTGAGGTTTTTTACGATGAACAGTAATTTTCGAGGGTTTTTTTGTTGTTGACCGTTACTTCAGCTTTCACCATAATAATTGAATTAATTTTCTATAGAATCTCTTTCATCCTCCCACTAAATGGGGATTAAGATGTAAATTGTGTTGACCGATTCATATTCAATCATCTGGGTGAGGTGTTCAGTTCATGCTATAGTTGGTCAAGTCAAATGGAGCCAATGAAAAAGGACTTTCCTCGTCGATTATTATATGCTGCCTCGACATCGGATCTGTAATTAATATACACGTTTCTTTTAGGAATGGATTCAACTATCTGTTAAAATTTAGGTGACTCGAATTTTAGTTGGCCCAGGTTGGGCCCATAATCTTATTAAGTTTTGTTTCTCTATAAATACTTGTAAGTTAGAACAGTAAAACCTGCAGTTGTATCTCTAATCTTCCTAGTGAATTTGTTCCTCTGCCTGTTGTTTTTCTCCGAAAGGATTTTCCACGTAAATCTGGTGTTACGTATTCTATTTTTTTTTCTCGTTATCGTTTGATTTCTAACAACTGGTATCAAAGCTTTGGGTTGAAAGTTCCGAAAAATCAGGTTTTGATTTTTTCGAAGGTATATTTTTGGCTTTGCAATTTCAGTGGAAATTTGCCCTGTTTTGAGAAAAAGAAATCGTTGGAGGAAAAAAAAAAAAAGAGAGAAAGAAAAAGGTTTGTTTTTCTTTCTGGTTATGTTCTTCACCACGAACAAGAACAGAGAAGGCTCTGTTCTTCTTGCCGAAAAGAACAGCGAAGAAGCGTGTGCCGTCTGCCGTCTGCCGATGATAAGAGAGAGAGAGGGTGAGAGTGTGTGCGGAGCTGTAGACGCTGAAGTGAGTGTGTGACCTACTCAAAAGGGAGTTGCTGTCACGTTACATGCTGCCATAGCCGATCTGAGAAGATACAGAAGACGCCGAGCTCCGAGAGGGAGCTGCCGAGTGCGTCAAAGGAGTGTCAGCGCCGTCCATGAAGAAGAAGTCTCTGGCTTTGCGCTGCTGCCAGCCGCGAAGAAGAAATAGAGAGGTTCCCGTTTCGATTAAAGTCTCGGCTCCGAAAGTGAAGGCGGTCGATTTGGAGAACAGAAAGATCGTTTTGCAGACGCGATTGTACACTCTGAGGTCGTAAGGAGGAGAAAAACGATGAAGACGAGGAGAGACTCTGGCGACGTATCGCCGTTCTTTGCAACTCTCTCTGATTACATAGAGAGCTCGAAGAACAACCAGGACTTCGAGATCATCTCCGGTCGACTCGCGATGATTGTGTTCGCTGCAATGCTGACTGCGGAGGTTGCGATCGGAAACTCGGTAGTCAGAAAAATTTAGCTAGGAGGAATCGCAGAAGCAAGAGAAGCTTGTTTGGGAGCGGTGGTTCTCGCAACAATCTTCACGTGGTTCTCAGCGCCAGAAACAGAGTAGGTGGGAGATGAGAGGACAATAAGTGACACCAACTTATTTTATCCCTCATCAAAGCTTGGTTCCCTCCAGCATTTATTGGTAGGTGGAGTGGGACGTGAGAATTAAATGTGGCGTTGAATTGGAAACCTGAAGACCGGAGAGAGAGACATTTTTGTTGGGTTGCAGTGGTTGGTTGGAGTGAAGACAAAACCAACGCTGCACCCTCAGTTTTTCTCCAAAGAAAGAAAAAAAAAAGGGTTAGCCACGGTGTCTATCGAGCAGTGATGAAAAGGAGAAAACCCTCAGGTGAAAGGGTTAGCCACTGTCGTTGTTGCTGAACAGTGAAAAAAGGAGAAGGCTCTAAGGTGATAGGGCTAGTCACTGTCGTGTTGTCGAACAGTGAAGAGAGGAAGTTTTTGAAAGATTTGTTTCCTTGCACCGGAATTTCGTTGAAGGTGGAGATTGTCAGAGTTCAATGTTCTGGATTCGCTTTGAGTTAGGGTGAGTAGCCCGTTGGATCTCTCACGTGGAATTCATGTCAATGTGGAGATTGTTAGAATTTGGGTGACCCGAATTCTAGTTGGGCCGGGTTGAGCCCATAATCTTATTAGGTTTTGTTTCTCTAT
The DNA here is from genome assembly GCA_022432975.1 of Begonia masoniana. Classification (NCBI taxonomy): domain Eukaryota; kingdom Viridiplantae; phylum Streptophyta; class Magnoliopsida; order Cucurbitales; family Begoniaceae; genus Begonia; species Begonia masoniana. Next base: position 5,978,803 of record CM039504.1, read on the forward strand.
AAATACTTGTAAGTTAGAGCAGCAAAACCTGCAGTTGTATCTCTGATCTTCCTAGTGAATTTGTTCCTCTGCCTGTAGTTTTTTCCCGAAATAATTTTCCATGTAAATCTAGTGTTACGTATTCTATTTTCTTTTTCTCGTTATCGTTTGATTTCTAACACTATCCATAATTAAATTTGGGCTAAAACATCGATTATGACAAACAGCACACTAAACATTGCATATTGCAGTAAAAACAACTATGTTACTACGTGGTCGTAAATAACATTGGATATTTTAATAACACACTAAACATTACATTCTTTTAAAATAATACATCATCTTTTTATTTACTTTAAAATAAACTTCATCGTAACTAGGCCAGGCCAGTTTCCAGCAGCCGCAACTATCTATGTCAAATGAAAAAACTACAAACTCAAATATCAAAAGGTAGGCAAAAAGAATGACAAGCTGAAATAATTGAATTAGTTTATGTTAACATCGTAACCTTTCACAATGTTCAAAAGCTTTATTGAAAAAGACAACAATATTATTTACTACGAATAAACATAATCTGAGAAGAAACATTAACTAAATAATTAAACAGAATTGACTATGGATTAAGACGTCTGATTATGTTAATCCAATTCTTATTCAATCATTATGGGTATGTTGACCAGATCAAATTAAATAAACAAAAAGCGTTGCTACTACATTATTATTTATTGAATAAACACCTACGTTATTTTCTTCAAAATACAAATTTACGTCTGATTTAGGTACGAGGACTAGGACGTTTTAGATTTAACTGGTTTTGAACTGTGTATAATAGATATGACTGTAGCTGTATAGAATTTATATCTAATACGTAAGTAATTATCCGTATAAGATATGGCGACTTGTTCTATTTTCAGCCTGAATAGTACAAAGTCAAGATAAAATGTGAGAATCTAGCCCATGATGAATAATCACATTGTGAAATATAAAAACGAGGTTGTCTGACCCTCAACGGATTACATTATAGCGGTCTGGTCATTTTGAGAACTGCGGGCCGATCCGGGGCGGTGATCCCCTGTTCCCGAAAACCTTGAAAAGGAAGAGGCAGGAAACGAGGGGCTGATTCTGGACGGTATTCCCCGGTCTTAAATCACGTGCGGTGCACGTTGAATGGGGGATCTCCACCCTCCACATCGACCCTCCGATTCAATATATTAAGTGTCACGTAAGCACTGGACAGATCAAAAGAGCCGTTCCATTAGATAGGCCTCCAGTCTCGGCATAAATTGAAAACGGGGGGTGATCGGCCCCTCACTAGGATTTGATTTGTTATATTTTGAATAGTTTAAGGTTTTAGTTATTAAAATTTTTAGTTTAACGGTTATTTCAAATTATACTTATAATTTAGGGTTTAAATTGATTTTTATCATTATTATTATTATTTTCTCAATTCTAAAATAATAAGGTATACATTGAGAAATCTATGAGTTCTTCCAAGTTATTGAACTCAATTATAATGTCCATTTCATCTAATCTAATTTTATGCATAAACTTGATTCAAAGTTATTGTTGAATTGCCAACTCATAATTGACTTGGATTATCTCCCTACCGGTCGGTCCGATGTCTAAGTGACACGGTCCTAATAGTGTTTGTGTGTATAACCATTAATTATTAACATTAACAAGATTGAAATAAGAAGAAAAAAAAAAGAAAAAGATATTGTTTCTCTTACTCTCTCTCTCTCTTTTAGTATGATGAGATTTGTGGTAAAATTTGAAAATAAAATCGTGTGAACTTCAACGGAAGCAAACAATATCGTACTAGTGCTACGAGCTAAACAACACTTCGGTTTTAAAATTTTCTATAACAAAATCTTGCTCACAAAAATAGAGAGAGGAGTTTTATTCACGAAGAATTAGAACACAAATCTCTCACTATGCAGCTTGAATGGAGAGCAGAAATGGAAGTTTGCACAACTTAGGCTTACAATCACAGACCACCCGAAACGGGATTGAATGAAACAAATGAATTAATTTTTTTTTTTGAAAACCACCGTCCTCTCAAGCGATGAGTTTTGAGTGCTCTTAATGCTGTATAGTAACATTGAACTGAGCAATGGTGTAACCACTTGGAATATCAAAGAAATAGTTATTACTCCTCGCGAAGCCTCGAGCCAAACGGAATTTTCCGGTCCCGCCAACCACGGCTAGCTCTCTGTTAGGATCGAATTGTCTGCTTGTTCCCTGAATTTGAAGAGTACTGCCATTATAAGCACGGTTTGTGAATATCAACGATAACGAGACCATTAAATTCAGGCCGTTCAAGCTGGCCACTACGTACATTCCTTGAGCTCGACCGACGACGGCTGAGCTAATATTAGGGCCCACTGTTATTAAATCGTCGGTGGCATAAATTGTTCCAAAGTTTGTGTAGTTCCACTCCTTCGCCGGAATACCAGCGACTGCGATGTAGGACATGTTTGGTCCGTACGCAAAGTCTTGAAAATACAAGATCATCTTGGTCTCTTTGGCTTGTCCTAAAGAGAATGCCATGCAAAGAGCCACGAGCAAGCAAAACGAAGCGCTACTCAGGAGGAATGTTCTTGCCATTTTCTCAGATCTTGAGACGGAGAGAGAGAGAGAGAGGAAAGGAAATCAGAGAAATTGAGAGGGGTTTTTGTGAATTATTATGATGGATTATGTTCTCTATTTATAGCGTGATTCGAGCCAATTGTTTACGCCAAGTTTTTAGTATGAAGACAATTAAAATATGAATATTAATGGATGACTATTAACGTCGTCAACTTCGGAAGGGTTTAAATTTCCAACTTGAGACCCTTTCAGACGGAGGCTAATGAACAAAATATGTCTCCTTTTTTACGCGTATTCATTGATAATCAACAATTGGCATGAAGGAAGCTGCATTTGGATTAAGTTATTAATTAGCGTTGTGATTTGTTGAATGTGAGATTACTTTGGTTGGAAGATAATTAGGATCACTGACTGGGGGCTTAGTGCTGATAATGATATTAATTCCTATATTATTTTTTAAAACATATTATTGATATGCGCTACTGTATTTTCAATTATGTATTAAAATGTATAGTTTTTAATGAAACACATTCAAAGACGTGTTATTTATTAGAATCAACTACTACGTAGCCATGAGTATAAAATAAATCACACTTGGATTATGTGATTCTTAAAAAATTGAAGTTTTTTTTTTTTTTAAATCAATTAACCAAAAAATTTAGCTATTGACTAAATTGATTGTGGTGTTCTTTGTGATAGAAAGTGAGAGAGTATAACTCATTACAACAGCTAGATCAATGAGTGAGAGAATCCTTCTCATATTTATACAGGACCATTTGTTTTGGTTCTGTCAATATGAGACAATACTCGCCCACACGTGTAGCGTGATAGGTTTTTATTTACTTCATGTCTAGCGTGTTTAATCGGTCCTCACATGGTACAGATTTAGCTATGATATCATGATAGAAAGTGAGAGGGTAGAACTCACTCGAAAAACTAGTTCACGAAGTAAGGAAATCTCTTTCATATTTATACATGATCGTTTGCTTGGTTTCTGTCGATGTAGGACAACACTTGGTTCTCAAAAGTTGACTTCACTTGTTTTTTGATTTCTATGCGGAGGGAATCGGCAAAGTCAACTAATGTATTCCATTCCAACATCAAGATGAAGAGACGATAACCTTTTTAAAGTTCTTAAAAAAAACTACACTGTCGCATTCTTAAGTCAACGTAAGAATAATTATTACAATGAAATTAAAGTTGGACTGTTTATTTATTTTGGATTATCTCACATAAGTATATTCAAATGGCAGATAAGTTGATCCTCTTCAATGAAAACTCTCGCAATCAATGATATAAAAGCATAATTAAAATGCAAATTTCCTAAAATGAATGCATAACATACGCGTTACATGCCAGAAAGGCCAAAGTGGAGCCAAGTTAATATATATATATTTTTGTTTAAATTTTGTAAGATCAGTGATTTTGTACATGATAATTAAACAAAATATGGACTAGACACTGGGAGACAAAGGCCATGGAGCCAAATTCTTGCTTGAAACATATTTTGGCAGTCCACCCTTTTAAAAATAAAGAAAATTCAAAATTTTATCAATTGTGAAAATATAATTTTCG